>JAEBUO010000025.1:0-605397 GCA_023014395.1 Amanita rimosa | reverse complement strand
CAACCGCTCTCCTCGCTCTCTCTCTAGCCTTCGTCATCGTCAGACTTAGTGCCTAGAACCCTTGTCCAGTGACTGGGAACAGACCAAGACTCTGTTTGTCGCTGTAGACTTGGATGCTGAACGACATTGTGGACATCAACCGTAACATAAGTTGGAACTCAGGACCAGCTCAGGGTATCACCCCTGGCCGACCCCCGAACGGATCCGTCACCTATAAGGGGAAAACATACCTTGGACGACGAGAAGTTTTTCTCTACCAACGAACCTGGTACTTTGTTACAGAAGGACAGAAACAAAATGAACCAGTCCCAGACAAATATTTTTCAGGAGACTTCTACTCAGGAGCCTTTGAATTCGATTTACCTGATCAAATCTACCTAGACTGGGGTATTGAAGTACAAGGAGAACCGCTCTACCTTGTTAAGGAACCAGAAAACGAACCAGGAAGGACTCTCTATAAGAAATTCTTTAGTGGAAACGACCGACACGGAATTGCAGCTAGTCTTTTAGCAGAGTGGGAGGAATTACTACGAATTGAACAAGCCAAGCTTGAGGAAAACCCGTTTGATACAGATTACTCGAAACAAGGACCACCCCCATCTCCGAAACCCAGTACCCCGAGTAGAACCCCTACTCCAGAACCGAAACCAATCACCAGAACACCAACCCTGAACCACCAATTAACCCCGAACCACCGATCACTCCTGAACCAAGAATGGCATCTGAAACCAGTGCTAGCTCTAAAGGAGATATCAAACCGCAACCTATACGACCTTTTACAGGCAAACGAATCGAAGCAAGGTCATTTTTAGGACAGCTTGAGGATTACTTTACCCTCAATGAACAAAATTATGAAGGAAAAGACGAAAAGAAAGTCAGGTATGTGCTTGCATGCATGGGACCAGAACTAGACGACTGGAAAACTATTATCCGAAGCGAGTTGAATGACAACAGAGGCAGTACCACAGCCACGTTCAAATGGAGCAATTATGAAGCATTTGAAACACATTTCATCAATGACTGGGGAGAAGTCAACAGCGCCCTCCGAGCCCTGAACAATCTGTCCAAATTAAGAGTTGGAAATGGCGTTTCAGTCCCAGAATACATCAGAAAATTTTGCATGGATATAGGAACCTCTGGACTTACTGGAATACCCGCTCAGTTGCAGGCATTCATCAAAGGATTACCCTTAGAACTTGCTAGAACGATCTTACAGGACCAAAGAAAGATTAAAACGATGCAAGAAGCCTATGATAAGGCTGAGGATCACCATAACGCTTGGGACATGACAGGACAGGGAAACAGGAGAACCAATGACGGATCTGGAACACATTTCAATCGAAGCAACAACCAAACCGGAGCAATCAGAGCTATAAATACCACGACTCCTGGCCGATTGACAGATGATCAAAAGGAGGAATACCGAAAGACTGGCAAGTGTTTCAGATGTGGAACACAAGGACACATCTCCAGAAACTGCCCAAAACGCAATGATGCGTCTTCATCCAGGTCTTCTTATCAGAATAAAGCCGTCCGTTCCGTCACTGAGGAACAACAGAAGGAAGAGGACGAACCAGCAAAGAAAATTAGAGCCATCTTTTCAGCAATGTCTACTGAAGAGAAGAATGCCCTCTTAAACAAATTCGAAAATGAGGGTTTTTAGTTAGGAAGCATCACTCAGCAGTTGGCCCTTCCTTATTATCAAGATCTGAACAGTTAGCGCTTGATTCTGTAATAGTATTATCCAACAATGACAAGCGCATTTCGTTAACTATCAAATCGACCGATTTACCCGCTGGAACATCTGCCCTAATCGATTGTGGAGCAGAAGGAAACTTTGTAGATGAGGGAGCAGTGAAAGAACTCAGGAAAGAACGACTTAAAAAACCAATCAGAGTCAGAAACGCAGATGGGACAGTAAATGCAAAAGGAATGATCACTCATCGGACCAAAATATGCTACTTGATCAAGGGACAGCAGTTTATCAATTGGTTCTGGATCACTAAGCTAGGCGATCAACAAATGATTCTAGGAATACCCTGGTTAGAAGAAAATAACCCGATCATCAACTGGCGAGAGAAATCTCTGACAATTAGAGACCTGGACACATCGTCAAAAGCAATCTGGCAGCTAGCCTTTGACTCCCAGCAATGGGGCGAGGACGACTATTGGATCAGAGTTAAAACATCGGCATCACAAGAACTAGAGCATAGGTTAAAGAAAGACAAACCATCCACCACTTTACCTACAGAATATGAGCAATGGCGCACCATCTTTGACAAGAAGGCATCAGAACGGTTCCCATCCAGTCGACCATGGGATCATGCAATCAACACAAAAGAGGGTTTTGTCCCAAAAGCTAGTAAACTTTACCCTCTCTTGGTCAAGGAACAAGGGCTGTTAGACGAATGGATTGATGAACAACTCAAGAAAGGATACATTAAACCATCTACATCACCACAGGCATCACTGTTCTTCTTTGTAGCAAAGAAAGAAAGTGGAGCACTCCGACCCTGTCAGGATTACCAATACCTGAATGAATGGACTGTCAAAAATGCATATCCCCTTCCCCTTGTTTCCGATCTCATGACTAAATTACGAGGCACCAAGTATTTCACCAAACTAGACCTCCAATGGGGATACAACAATGTTCGCATCAAGAAGGGAGACGAATGGAAAGCAGCCTTTATTACCAATTGAGGGCTTTATGAGCCAACCATAATGTTCTTTGGATTATGCAATTCGCCATCAACCTTTCAAACTATGATGAACGAGTACTTTAGGGACATGATCAATGAAGGATGGCTGATCATTTACATGGACGACATGTTAATCTGTGTGGAAACGCTAGAACAGCTGGAGGAGCGGACAAAACGAATTTTACAATGGTTACAAGATAACGATCTATTCCTGAAACTTGAAAAATGCAAGTTCGCCACGCAGGAAGTTGAATTCCTAGGAATGATCATCACCCCTGGACGCATTCAGATGGACCCAATAAAGTTAGCAGGTATCGCCGATTGGCCAGTCCCTACCACAGTCAAACAAGTCCGATCATTCCTTGGATTTGGGAACTTCTACCGATGTTTCATTGGAAATTTTGCTGCAATTGCTAAACCACTTACCGACCTCACTAAGAAAACGGAACCATTTGACTGGACCACTGAACGGAACAACGCTTTTGAAATTCTGAAGAAACGATTTGCATCTATGCCGGTATTATTAATGCCAGATCCTACTAAACCCTTTATCCTTCAAACTGATGCATCGAATAAGGCAATAGGAGCAGTCTTGAAACAAGCAGATGAAACAGGATCTCTACATCCCTGCGGATTTATCTCACATGCATTAACACAAACAGAACAGAATTATCAGATCTATGATCGAGAACTCTTGGCAATTATCAAAGGATTGATGACCTGGCGACATTTACTACATGGATCACCCCACACCACTATAGTTCACTGTGACCACAAGAATTTGTCCTACTATCGAACAGCCCAATGCCTAACGCCCAGACAAGCTAGATGGTCATCCCTATTATCAGAATTTGACCTGCGCATTGAACACATCCCTGGCACAAAAATGTTTGAAGCGGATGCCCTATCCCAACGCCCTGATCATATGGGAAACAGTGAATTGCAAGAAGACATTATAGTCCTACCAGAGGATTGTTTTATCCGTCTTGTTGCAGAAGATCTAGTCACAGAAATTCAGAAAGCAATGTCAAAGGACGATTTCGGACGTATTCTAATACCACGCACCGCGCCCCACCGATCAAATCAAACATACAAGATTGGTCTTATACCAATGGCATCGTTCACTATCTCGGAAAGACCTACATCCCTGACCAAGACGGATTATGAACCAAATTAATTAAAGAAACGCACGAGGCACAATCATCAGGTCACCCTGGACGATTAAAGACCCTTGAACTCCTTAAGCGTGATTACTGGTGGCCCGGAATGTTCAAACATGTCAGGGAATGGATAGAAGGATGTGCCCTCTGTCAGCAGATGAAGATTAACACACACCCAAACATACCAGCCCTTCACCCAATTTCGTCAAAAGCAACCCACCCCTTTCAGCAAGTCACCCTTGATTTCATCACTGATCTACCCCTTTCCGATGGCTTTGACTCGATCCTGGTCACGGTGGACCATGGTCTTACAAAGGGGGTAATTTTCACACCTTGCAAGAAGACAATCGATGCACTAGGCACTGCGGAACTTTACATCTCCGAAATTTTCAAACGGTTTGGCCTACCCAACGTTTTGATCTCGGATCGAGGACCTCAGTTCTCCGCAAAAGTATTTCAGGAAATATGGAAAGCACTAGGAATTGACCATAGAATGAGCACAGCCTATCATCCTCAGACTGATGGAGAAACAGAACGAGTCAACCAGGAATTAGAAGTCTACCTTCGAATGTTCTGCTCCAACAAACTGCATCTATGGAAACCGCTTCTCCCAATAGCCGAGTTTGCTCACAATAACCGACATCATGACACTATCAAAACTTCCCCATTCAGACTAATGTATGGAACGGACCCTGTTGTGCTTCCCACAGCTACTACACGAATGACCACACCTGCAGCAGAGGAGCGCCTTCAGTTCCTAAGGAAAGCCAGAGAAGAAGCACTAGCAGCACATGAACTAGCAAGACAACTAGTGGCAAGACGACGCAAGGACAAAGCAATACGATTTGAAAAGGGTACCAAAGTATGGCTTGAGAACCGAAATCTTCACATACCATATCAGTCTAGAAAGCTAGCACCAAAACGAGAAGGACCCTTCGAAATCGAACAAGTGATGGGACCAGTGACATATAAATTGAAACTCCCGAAACAATGGCGCATTCACCCTGTGTTTCATATGTCACTCCTTACCCCGTACAGCTGCTGGTTCCCATGTTGATTCTTCCACTGGGTAGTTTTTCCATTTGACCAAGTATTCCAACCTGCCACCATTTCGTCCGCTCACTCTGCTGTCCATGACCTCTTCAACCTCGTATTTGTTGTCCTCGGATTCCTCTACCATTTGTGCCTCTTTATGCTTGGCAGCCTTCGCGATTTGGTTGGGGAATTCTGGGGTAGTGTATGGTTTTAAGAGTACTTCATTAAAGACGTTGTAGATTTTCCAAGCTGCGGGGATCTTTAACCGGTATGCAGATGTGCCAACTTTCTCAACCACTTCCAAGGGTCCCACAAACTTGCCGTCCAACTTCTTAGTTGCTCGAAGCGTCAGCAAATTTTCTGTACTGAGGTACACCTTATCTCCTGGTTGATAGTTTCGTGCTGGTGTTCTGTGAGCATCCCACTGCTTCTTCATTGCTTCAGCGGTTTTCTCCAGCGCAGTTTTAGCTTTGGCATGGACATCCTTGATTTCTTTAACTAATTCCTCCATGACCACAGTTTTTGGTTGATACAGCAGATTCATCCCCTTGTTGGGATGTCTTCCGTAGTTCATGAAGAACGGTGAAAACCCCGTAGACGAATGTACTTGGTCGTTATGGCAGAATTGAGCTACCGCAAGCCAATCACTCCAATTATCCTGTCGATGATTGACGAACATTGTCAGGAATTCTTTGACTTCCTGATTAACGCGTTCTGTCTGCCCATCAGTTTGTGGGTGATAAGCCGTGGATCTGTTAGCCTGTATTCCCAAAATCCCATACAGATCGTCCATGAATTTGGAAACAAATTGCGGTCCCTGATTGCTGATGACCTTCCTGGGCAAACCATGTTCTCTGAAGACGTTATCTCGGAACAGAACCGCTACTCCTTGTGACGTGATTGATGACGTTGTTGGAAGGAAATAGGCCTTCTTTGTGAACCGATCTACCACGACCATGATCATGTCGTTGCCCTTTGAGTCCGGTAATGGTCCGATTAGATCTACCGAGATGACTTCCCATGGTGCGTCAGGGATCTCATTGGGATTTAATGGTGCTGCTCTTGGCTGTCGATCCGGTTTTACTGTCTGGCACGTTTCACATCCTCGTATAAAGCGTTCAATGTCCTTTTGCATTTGCGGCCACCAGAAATTGCGAGTGAGACTTTCCACGGTTTTGATTACCCCCGAATGTCCCCAGGAGTGGTGAATCTGAATCAGGTCACCCCTGATCCGCGCATCCGCTGGGACGTAAATTCGACCCTTCCATTCAACTAGTCCTTTCTCGATTTTAAAGTCCGGGTCTTGCTGTTCAATCCCTTGCTGAATCTGATTTTCCCACTGCCGAGCCAAGACCTTTTGGATCTCCTTAATGATGTCCTCAATTGCCCGATCATCATCAACCTTGCCAGTAAGACCCATCAGCGGCTTTGCCATTTTAGCAAATCCCGGGACAAAGTGCCGATAGAAGTTAATAAAGCCCAAAAACTGTTGAAGTTCACGCTTGCACGTAGGGACAGGCCAATCAACCACAGCCTGAACTTTGCCTTTTTCCATCTGAATGGAGTCCTGACTGATGACTAGTCCCAAGAAGTCGATTTGAGGTTGATCGAACCAAAATTTCTCCGGTTTCAATGACAGTTTATGATTTTCCAGTTTTGCCAGGATACAATTAACATGCACCGTGTGCGTCCTGTGATTGGGAAAATACCAAAATGTCATCCATATAGATGACAACCCATCCTTCGGCAATTTCTTGCCTAAAGATATCGTTCATCATTGTCTGAAATGTTGCCGGAGAGTTACAAAGACCAAAAAACATGACCAGGGGTTCAAATAAGCCTCAGTGAGTTTTGAAGGCTGCCTTCCATTCATCACCCTCTTTAATCCTAATATTATTGTAGCCCCATCAAATTTCCATTTTTGAGAAGACTTTGGCTTTTGATAGCTGATCAATCAGTTCGCCAATCAAGGGTAATGGATATCGATTTTTCCTCGTGATGTCATTCAGCTTTCGGTAATCCTGTACTGGTCTTAGTTTGCCGTCCTTCTTCTTGACAAAGAAAAATGGTGACGCTTGTTCAGAAGTACTTGGTCTAATCCGTCCTGACTTCAGATTCTCTTCCAGGAATTCATCCAACTGCTCCCGTTCGTCTTTATTCAACGGGTACACCTTACAATCCATCGGTTGTCCTCCTGGAATGAATTTGATGGCATGATCCCACAGTCGCCTTGGCGGTAATTTGTCAAAGGTTTCTTTTTCAAATACCTTTCAATATTTGAGGTAATGCCCTGGTACCGTTTCTTCTAGAGACCGTTTCTTGCTGGCCAACGCCTCCTTTGCTGCAATATCAGTGGAGAGTGGTCGTAATTTTAATTCTTCCAGCCCTATATGCACTGCAAGCAAACGCTCCCTGTCCTCTAAGGATTCGGTTTCTTCTACCTCCTCCTCAGGTTCACTCACACTAGACTGGTTCCAACATGTTCCCGGGCAGCGGCTGAAAGTTACTTCATGCTTTTTCCAATTCATACTTGGATTATGCAGCTGTAACCAGTCGTGACCCAAAAATAGGTCGGTTTTTCCTAGTTGTGTGACACAGCAATCCATAACTTCCTCATGGTCTCCAATTCGTAATTTAAACTGGACCATGTATTCGATGTTCCCCATCGTGTTATGAGTTCCATCCGCATTATAGACTGGCACTGGTCGTAAAAGGCGTCACTTGTTCATCTGGTGTTTTTCCACCAACTCATTGTTAATACACGATCCTGTGCATCCTGAGTCAACTAAAGCCATAACAGGTATATTGGAACTGGTTCGGTTTGCTATCCTTGGCAACCGTTTTTTCTTTGTACCCACCTTTTTGTCTATCCAGCCCATATGCTTCTGTTGCCTTGCGATATGCTTGCACTAGTTCTATTGCCTGATCCTGGATCTGCTTCAGGGTCGCATCATCCCCTAGATTTCCATGCCTGATTAGATCTCATCCAAGTGCCGGGTTAATATTTTGCTTGAATAATGCAATCAAAGCTCTATTGTCCCACCCAACCAATGGTAGTAGTGCAATAAACCGGACCACGTGATCCTCGATCATTGTATTCCCTTGCTTTAATGCCAAGATCGCATCCGTTGCTTTTTCTCATGTCTCGGTTGACATGAAGAATTCATGCATTTGCGTTGCAAAGTCCTCCCAGGAAGTGAAAGGGAATTGATTCCTCAAAGGTCGTCGGATCTCATGGTCATTTACTATTACACCTTGATTGAGTGATGCCCAAGACAAATTGGTCAGCCATCCAGAGTTAACTACTTCATTTTGATATTCTTGGTCTGCGTCTTGGACTGCTTTAAGTTTAACTCCTGCCCAATCTCCTGCTCAGTTGTCCTTTCCTTTTCTGATTCGATACAAACAAATGGAGATCTTTCGGTCTAGCTGGGTTTCACGGGTGAGCATGAAGTACGTTCTCATCTGTCTTAGCCATCCGTCCACCATGCGAGGATCTCCTTCATAATAATCAGGCATTTCAGCCTTTGTAAGAGGTGCAGGTGGTGGTATAGGGTTAGCTCGTTGGTATTCGTTGACTATTCCGGCCACTACTTGTCCAATTGCCATAATGGTTTCCTCTCACTGCATCTGCTGTCTCTGAATGACGTCTTCCTGAGCAGCGATCTGTGCTGCTGTAGCACCCTGAGGAGCCGGTAGTTCCGTGTCTTCTGCCCAAACTGTTATGGTCGATGTCCACAACATTGTTCAGCGTCCAAGTCTAAAGCGACAAACAGAGTCTCGGTCTGTTCCCAATCACTGGACGAGGGTTCTAGGCACTAAGTCTGATGATGACAAAGGCTAGAGAGAGAGCGTTCAAGTTATGGATAAGATTCGACTAAGTTGGAACTAAGGAACTACGGTACATGAGTAGGGTTTATATACGTTGAGAGAACAATAGGAACTAAAGGGGAAAGAGCATAGCTATCTGAGAAAGGAAAGGTAAAGGTAGCTATAAAAGGAGATATCGTCCAAGCGTAACTATGGGTTTGTAACAAGTAAATGTAGTCCGTGAACAAAAGGGAAAAGAGAACTGTAACATTACCCCCTTTGTGTTATGGTCGATGTCCACAACGTCATTCAGCGTCCAAGTCTACAGCGACAAACAGAGTCTCGGTCTGTTCCCAGTCACTGGACAAGGGTTCTAGGCACTAAGTCTGACGATGATGAAGGCTAGAGAGAGAGCGAGGAGAGTGGTTGAGGCGGCGAGCAAAAGAGCGTTCAAGTTATGGATAAGATTCGACTAAGTTGGAACTAAAGAACTATGGTACATGAGAGGGGTTTATATACGTTTAAAGAACAATGGATACTAAAGGGGAAAGAGCATAGCTATCTGGAAAAGGAAAGGTGAAGGTAGCTATGAAAGGAGATAATGTCCAAGGCGTAACTATGGGTTTGTAACAAGTAAATGTAATCCGTTAACAGAGGGAAAAGAGAATTGTAACATTACCCCCTTTGTATGCGAGAAGTCACCGACTTCTACCAGCCAGAGGTAGTCCAGCCATGGTCCGTTCTGGACTCGGCCCATTTGACGGCGTTGTCCAATTCTTTTGTAGAAGTCTCCACCTTCCATTTGAGCGCTTCTGCAGTGCGATGCAGATTTTGTGCATTTCGTAAAAAGGAGTTGCGTTCCTCGTACGTCATCTCGTGTGGGTCAATGGTAAGAGTGAGGGCAGCGAGGTTGTCGGTGGCAGAGGAGAGGTTAGTGATGGAGCAGGTGGCGGCGGCAAGGGCGTCGGCGACAACAGTGAGTGTGGTGTTCCGTTTGACGAATTGGGCAAAGTGGGGAAGGTGGTGGTTGTCTGGGTATACCTGGGGAAGCAAATTGGCTGGGTGAACGTGAAGATCATCGTCTTTGAAGTGGACGATGGTGGTGTTTTCGATGAAGACCTCTAGTGGGAGGTCTGGGATGGCGAGGAAGGGTGAGAGAGCAGTGGCGGTTTCATTGATGCGCTAGTGAGCGCAGGAGAGGAGGGCCAGGATGGTGAAGTAGGCGACGAGGGCGAAGAAGGTGAACATGTTGGTATGATGTGAGTGTTGACATTAGGTGATGATACCTGGAAATTTATACGTGTTCCAGGTCACTGATTTCCGTGTCTGAATCCCAATTTTCTGTATCTAGTGGATCTTTGATTGCAGGGTCGGTGAGGAGTTCTCGTTCCTCTGCGATGAACCTGGTTAATGAATTTAAATGTTCGATTCCTGGTGTCATTGTTGGGGTGACTAAGAATCTTCTGATTCGCCTGATAATATCCACTATTACCTCTGCCATTGCAGTAGACAAATAATCAAGATCGTCAAGGATGTCTTCCATGAGAATGCGGGGCCTTCCTGGTATTCTGATCCTTTGGCTAATTAACCAGATTTGTGCGCTACACTCCTGTATCTGTTTGGTGATTTTATCCATCTGCTTGTATTCTTCCGGGCATAGCAATCTTCCATGAGCACTTTTATAAACGTCACTATTTCTGATGGCTAGAAGTTGGTATGCAGGTGGATCCTTATTATAGGCAGGTAGATTGTCGGTTGCGAATCGTAGGTCATGGTACTTGGGAAGATAGTTCTGGATGGCATTGCAAGGGAACTCTGTTGTTCCTGAAGGGTTCTTTTGGTGACGGTGATCAAGTCGAGGGGTGCGATAGTATCGTGTGACTAACGCCACAGTTCGGGTGAGTTTTCCTGGTGGGTTCGGTGCCCTAGGAGCGTGTTGGAAGGGGAGGTATTGTATGTGGGTATAGACGGTCTTTTCTTTAAGAGCTATAGTGTATTGAGAGAGTGTTGAGCAGTTCCGTTTTGTATAGTGGTAATTTTGTTTCAAGATGTGGCAGTTTCTGTATCGAGTCATGGTTCAGAGGTGTCAGCATTGTTGGTATTCTGATAGGATATCCGTGGCGTTTGCAAGATTGCGAGCGGGTTCCCAAGAATTGTCATTTGATCCATAGCCTTTCCATTTAACCAGGTAATGGTAGCCTGCGCCTCGTTTCCTATGAGCTAGAATTGCCTCTACCTCGAATTCCTCTTGTCCATTTACGAGATCAGGGGGTGGTTTCACATAGTTTGGCCCATGCGCAGTCGTTTCCCTGTATGGGGTAAGGAGTGACATATGAAACACAGGGTGAATGCGCCATTGTTTCGGGAGTTTCAATTTATATGTCACTGGTCCCATCACTTGTTCGATTTCGAAGGGTCCTTCTCGTTTTGGTGCTAGCTTTCTAGACTGATATGGTATGTGAAGATTTCGGTTCTCAAGCCATACTTTGGTACCCTTTTCAAATCGTATTGCTTTGTCCTTGCGTCGTCTTGCCACTAGTTGTCTTGCTAGTTCATGTGCTGCTAGTGCTTCTTCTCTGGCTTTCCTTAGGAACTGAAGGCGCTCCTCTGCTGCAGGTGTGGTCATTCGTGTAGTAGCTGTGGGAAGCACAACAGGGTCCGTTCCATACATTAGTCTGAATGGGGAAGTTTTGATAGTGTCATGATGTCGGTTATTGTGAGCAAACTCGGCTATTGGGAGAAGCGGTTTCCATAGATGCAGTTTGTTGGAGCAGAACATTCGAAGGTAGACTTCTAATTCCTGGTTGACTCGTTCTGTTTCTCCATCAGTCTGAGGATGATAGGCTGTGCTCATTCTATGGTCAATTCCTAGTGCTTTCCATATTTCCTGAAATACTTTTGCGGAGAACTGAGGTCCTCGATCCGAGATCAAAACGTTGGGTAGGCCAAACCGTTTGAAAATTTCGGAGATGTAAAGTTCCGCAGTGCCTAGTGCATCGATTGTCTTCTTGCAAGGTGTGAAAATTACCCCCTTTGTAAGACCATGGTCCACCGTGACCAGGATCGAGTCAAAGCCATCGGAAAGGGGTAGATCAGTGATGAAATCAAGGGTGACTTGCTGAAAGGGGTGGGTTGCTTTTGACGAAATTGGGTGAAGGGCTGGTATGTTTGGGTGTGTGTTAATCTTCATCTGCTGACAGAGGGCACATCCTTCTATCCATTCCCTGACATGTTTGAACATTCCGGGCCACCAGTAATCACGCTTAAGGAGTTCAAGGGTCTTTAATCGTCCAGGGTGACCTGATGATTGTGCCTCGTGCGTTTCTTTAATTAATTTGGTTCATAATCCGTCTTGGTCAGGGATGTAGGTCTTTCCGAGATAGTGAACGATGCCATTGGTATAAGACCAATCTTGTATGTTTGATTTGATCGGTGGGGCGCGGTGCGTGGTATTAGAATACGTCCGAAATCGTCCTTTGACATTGCTTTCTGAATTTCTGTGACTAGATCTTCTGCAACAAGACGGATAAAACAATCCTCTGGTAGGACTATAATGTCTTCTTGCAATTCACTGTTTCCCATATGATCAGGGCGTTGGGATAGGGCATCCGCTTCAAACATTTTTGTGCCAGGGATGTGTTCAATGCGCAGGTCAAATTCTGATAATAGGGATGACCATCTAGCTTGTCTGGGCGTTAGGCATTGGGCTGTTCGATAGTAGGACAAATTCTTGTGGTCACAGTGAACTATAGTGGTGTGGGGTGATCCATGTAGTAAATGTCACCAGGTCATCAATCCTTTGATAATTGCCAAGAGTTCTCGATCATAGATCTGATAATTCTGTTCTGTTTGTGTTAATGCATGTGAGATAAATCCGCAGGGATGTAGAGATCCTGTTTCATCTGCTTGTTTCAAGACTGCTCCTATTGCCTTATTCGATGCATCAGTTTGAAGGATAAAGGGTTTAGTAGGATCTGGCATTAATAATACCGGCATAGATGCAAATCGTTTCTTCAGAATTTCAAAAGCGTTGTTCCGTTCAGTGGTCCAGTCAAATGGTTCCGTTTTCTTAGTGAGGTCGGTAAGTGGTTTAGCAATTGCAGCAAAATTTCCAATGAAACATCGGTAGAAGTTCCCAAATCCAAGGAATGATCGGACTTGTTTGACTGTGGTAGGGACTGGCCAATCGGCGATACCTGCTAACTTTATTGGGTCCATCTGAATGCGTCCAGGGGTGATGATCATTCCTAGGAATTCAACTTCCTGCGTGGCGAACTTGCATTTTTCAAGTTTCAGGAATAGATCGTTATCTTGTAACCATTGTAAAATTCGTTTTGTCCGCTCCTCCAGCTGTTCTAGCGTTTCCACACAGATTAACATGTCGTCCATGTAAATGATCAGCCATCCTTCATTGATCATGTCCCTAAAGTACTCGTTCATCATAGTTTGAAAGGTTGATGGCGAATTGCATAATCCAAAGAACATTATGGTTGGCTCATAAAGCCCTCAATTGGTAATAAAGGCTGCTTTCCATTCGTCTCCCTTCTTGATGCGAACATTGTTGTATCCCCATTGGAGGTCTAGTTTGGTGAAATACTTGGTGCCTCGTAATTTAGTCATGAGATCGGAAACAAGGGGAAGGGGATATGCATTTTTGACAGTCCATTCATTCAGGTATTGGTAATCCTGACAGGGTCGGAGTGCTCCACTTTCTTTCTTTGCTACAAAGAAGAACAGTGATGCCTGTGGTGATGTAGATGGTTTAATGTATCCTTTCTTGAGTTGTTCATCAATCCATTCGTCTAACAGCCCTTGTTCCTTGACCAAGAGAGGGTAAAGTTTACTAGCTTTTGGGACAAAACCCTCTTTTGTGTTGATTGCATGATCCCATGGTCGACTGGATGGGAACCGTTCTGATGCCTTCTTGTCAAAGATGGTGCGCCATTGCTCATATTCTGTAGGTAAAGTGGTGGATGGTTTGTCTTTCTTTAACCTATGCTCTAGTTCTTGTGATGCCGATGTTTTAACTCTGATCCAATAGTCGTCCTCGCCCCATTGCTGGGAGTCAAAGGCTAGCTGCCAGATTGCTTTTGACGATGTGTCCAGGTCTCTAATTGTCAGAGATTTCTCTCGCCAGTTGATGATCGGGTTATTTTCTTCTAACCAGGGTATTCCTAGAATCATTTGTTGATCGCCTAGCTTAGTGATCCAGAACCAATTGATAAACTGCTGTCCCTTGATCAAGTAGCATATTTTGGTCCGATGAGTGATCATTCCTTTTGCATTTACTGTCCCATCTGCGTTTCTGACTCTGATTGGTTTTTTAAGTCGTTCTTTCCTGAGTTCTTTCACTGCTCCCTCATCTACAAAGTTTCCTTCTGCTCCACAATCGATTAGGGCAGATGTTCCAGCGGGTAAATCGGTCGATTTGATAGTTAACGAAATGCGCTTGTCATTGTTGGATAATACTATTACAGAATCAAGCGCTAACTGTTCAGATCTTGATAATAAGGAAGGGCCAACTGCTGAGTGATGCTTCCTAACTAAAAACCCTCATTTTCGAATTTGTTTAAGAGGGCATTCTTCTCTTCAGTAGACATTGCTGAAAAGATGGCTCTAATTTTCTTTGCTGGTTCGTCCTCTTCCTTCTGTTGTTCCTCAGTGACGGAACGGACGGCTTTATTCTGATAAGAAGACCTGGATGAAGACGCATCATTGCGTTTTGGGCAGTTTCTGGAGATGTGTCCTTGTGTTCCACATCTGAAACACTTGCCAGTCTTTCGGTATTCCTCCTTTTGATCATCTGTCAATCGGCCAGGAGTCGTGGTATTTATAGCTCTGATTGCTCCGGTTTGGTTGTTGCTTCGATTGAAATGTGTTCCAGATCCGTCATTGGTTCTCCTGTTTCCCTGTCCTGTCATGTCCCAAGCGTTATGGTGATCCTCAGCCTTATCATAGGCTTCTTGCATCGTTTTAATCTTTCTTTGGTCCTGTAAGATCGTTCTAGCAAGTTCTAAGGGTAATCCTTTGATGAATGCCTGCAACTGAGCGGGTATTCCAGTAAGTCCAGAGGTTCCTATATCCATGCAAAATTTTCTGATGTATTCTGGGACTGAAACGCCATTTCCAACTCTTAATTTGGACAGATTGTTCAGGGCTCGGAGGGCGCTGTTGACTTCTCCCCAGTCATTGATGAAATGTGTTTCAAATGCTTCATAATTGCTCCATTTGAACGTGGCTGTGGTACTGCCTCTGTTGTCATTCAACTCGCTTCGGATAATAGTTTTCCAGTCGTCTAGTTCTGGTCCCATGCATGCAAGCACATACCTGACTTTCTTTTCGTCTTTTCCTTCATAATTTTGTTCATTGAGGGTAAAGTAATCCTCAAGCTGTCCTAAAAATGACCTTGCTTCGATTCGTTTGCCTGTAAAAGGTCGTATAGGTTGCGGTTTGATATCTCCTTTAGAGCTAGCACTGGTTTCAGATGCCATTCTTGGTTCAGGAGTGATCGGTGGTTCGGGGTTAATTGGTGGTTCAGGGGTTGGTGTTCTGGTGATTGGTTTCGGTTCTGGAGTAGGGGTTCTACTCGGGGTACTGGGTTTCGGAGATGGGGGTGGTCCTTGTTTCGAGTAATCTGTATCAAACGGGTTTTCCTCAAGCTTGGCTTGTTCAATTCGTAGTAATTCCTCCCACTCTGCTAAAAGACTAGCTGCAATTCCGTGTCGGTCGTTTCCACTAAAGAATTTCTTATAGAGAGTCCTTCCTGGTTCGTTTTCTGGTTCCTTAACAAGGTAGAGCGGTTCTCCTTGTACTTCAATACCCCAGTCTAGGTAGATTTGATCAGGTAAATCGAATTCAAAGGCTCCTGAGTAGAAGTCTCCTGAAAAATATTTGTCTGGGACTGGTTCATTTTGTTTCTGTCCTTCTGTAACAAAGTACCAGGTTCGTTGGTAGAGAAAAACTTCTCGTCGTCCAAGGTATGTTTTCCCCTTATAGGTGACGGATCCGTTCGGGGGTCGGCCAGGGGTGATACCCTGAGCTGGTCCTGAGTTCCAACTTATGTTACGGTTGATGTCCACAATGTCGTTCAGCATCCAAGTCTACAGCGACAAACAGAGTCTTGGTCTGTTCCCAGTCACTGGACAAGGGTTCTAGGCACTAAGTCTGACGATGACGAAGGCTAGAGAGAGAGCGAGGAGAGCGGTTGAGGCAGCGAGCAAAAGAGCGTTCAAGTTATGGATAAGATTCGACTAAGTTGGAACTAAAGAACTACGGTACATGAGAGGGGTTTATATACGTTTAAAGAACAATGGATACTGAAGGGGAAAGAGCATAGCTATCTGGAAAAGGAAAGGTGAAGGTAGCTATGAAAGGAGATAACGTCCAAGGCGTAACTATGGGTTTGTAACAAGTAAATGTAATCCGTTAACAGAGGGAAAAGAGAATTGTAACACTTTGTATGCGAGAAGTCACTGACTTCTACCAGCCAGAAGTTGTCCAGCCATGATCCGTTCTAGACTCTGCCCACTTGATGGCATTGTTGAGTTCTTTTGTTGACGTTTCTACTTTCCATTTGAGTGCTTCAGCAGTGTGGTGTAAATTTTGAGCATTGCATAGGAAAGAGTCACATTCCTCGTAAGTCATTTCATGTAGATTGATGGTAAGGGTGAGGGCAGCGAGGTTATCAGTAGCAGAGGTGAGATTGGTGATGGTGCAGGTGGCAGCAGTGAGGGCGTCGGCCACAACCGTGAGCGTGGTGTTTGTTTTGACAAACTGGGCAAAGTGGGGAAGGTGATGGTCATCAGGGTGTACTTGGGGAAGCAAATCGGCTGGGTGAACGTGGAGGTCATCATCCTCGAAGTGGATGACAGTGGTATTTTCAATAAAGACCTCGAGCGGGAGGTCTGGGACGGCAATGAAGGGTGAAAAGGCGGCGACGGTTTCATTGATGCACCAGTGAGCGCAGGAGAGGAGGATCAGGGTGGTGAAGTATGTGACGAGGGTGAAGAAGGTGAACATGGTTTCTGTTATGCTGTGAGTTTGACGTTGGGTGGTGATACTTGAAGGATTTATACGTATTCCAGATCACTGATTTTATCAGGAACCCCCCGGCGTGACGCCTAGGAGCCCCAATGGAGAACTGAGGAGAGGAGAGGAAGGGAGGGATGAAACCCGAGAGAACTCGACTGAGGACTCTGGGTGCTGAATTACACTCCTTATATACTATGACAGGTGGTCTGTGCACTACCCTAAGCCCTACTCTAAATATAGTTCAGTATGAGTAAGACGACTGCGCATGTAGTAATGGTAATGAGTCATCAGCGCCAAGCTCCGGTATCTTATCTACGGCTTTATCTAAGCGCCAAGCAATAGGCGCCTGCTTAGTCAGCACATGTTTATATAATATGAAGAAAGAAAATAAATAATAAGATGAAAATGACTTGGTGAAAAAAGCCGAAGCTTTTCAGTCGGTCATGACAGTACCCCCTTTTTAGGATTTGGCTTCCAGACAAATTCAAACTTCATCATCATCTTTCAGCGCATCGCGCTCTATCACGGATGATTCCTCTATTTCCTCGATGATGGGGGAGAGTGGGCGTGAAGGTGGGGTGAAGTCTTCAATTGTTTCAGCGCGTGGCGCTATATCATGTGATTGTCGTAGGCACATGCTGCATTGACATGGCCCTTCCACATCTCCTGGCTCTGTAAGGGTGTCTAAGCCCTTTCTTCCTTTCCATTTTTGCCAGTTTTGTTCCCATTTCGCAGCTGGTGCTACTGCATTAACATCGATTTTGGACACTATTTTGTCCGAGGATTGGGTGAAGTTTTCATAGGGTCTGAAAGTCAACCTGCTAAAGGTTGCTTTGTCAAGCCTTCTGATGGCTCCGGGGTTTCTATCGTAAAAGTTTTTTATTTTTCTTTTTGCGTTTTGTAGATTGTCCAATGGTTCCCAAGAGTTGTGTTCAGCGGTGTATCCTTTCCACCTGACTAAGTACTCCATTTTGTTTCTTTTTAATCGTACATTGATTATTTCTTCCACTTCATATTCCTTTTCACCATCTATTTCTATTGGCAGTGGGGGTTGTGCCTTTTGCCCTCGCATTGGTCGTTTCCAAGGGCGGATTCGTGAGACATTTACTACAGGATGAATTTGTTGTGAGAAGGGTAAGTCCAATTCTACTGCATTTGGCAATACTATTTTTTTGATTGGGTATGGCCCAATCCATCTTTCCACCAATTTCCTAGTTGGTCATCCTGTCAACCTTAAATCTTTTGTTGACAACCAGACTTTGTCCCCAACTTTGTACTCTGGTGCATCTGACCGGTGTCTATCTGCATACAGTTTCATATCACCTTGTGATTTTATCAAGGCTGCCTGAGTTTCCTCATGAATTTCTTTCATTTTCTGAGCGAAATCCGATGCTGCCGGGTGGCTTCCTTCTCTTCTGGGCTCTATTCCCATCCTGGGGTGTTTGCCATAATTGACAAAGAATGGAGTCTGTTTGGTAGATGCCTGAATTTTGTTGTTGTAGCTAAATTCAGCGATGGCTAACCATCCAGACCACGTTTCTTGTCTATGGTCTACTGAAAATCCTCAGGTACTGTTCTAAATCCTGATTCATTCGTTCTGTTTGTCCATCTGTCTGTGGATGGAATGCTGTGGACAAATCTGTGCTAATGCCCAACATTTGGTTCAGCTCTTTCATCATTTGTGTGGTGAACTGTGGGCCACAATCTGAGATTATAGATTCAGGGAGTCCATGAAGTTTCCAAACATGGTCCCTAAATAATGTGGCTAATCCCTGCACCGATGTTTCCTCTGATGTAGGGATGAAGTGTGCCATTTTGGACATTTTATCGCAAACTACCAAAATTGCATTATGACCATGTGATTCTGGTAGTTTTGTGATGAAGTCAGCGGAAATATGTGTCCAGGGCTTTGCTGGTGCCGAGTTTGGCATTAACTTTCCAGCAGGGGGCTCTGGGAAATTCTTATTCCGCTGGCACTTGTCACATCCACTAATGTATTTTTTGATAAATCTGGTGATTCCAGGCCACCAGTAGTTTCTTGTGACGAGTTCAATCATCTTCCATTGTCCTCCATGTCCAGCAATGGGTGTATCATGGTGTAGGCGGACTATTTCCATCCGCAATTTCTCATCCTTAGGTACATAGATTTTTCCTTTTCTGACTAGATCATGCAGTGGCCGTGCGATTTTGGCAAAGTCCTGTAGGCCTAAGAACCTTTGTACATCCTTGACACAAGAGGGGGTAGGCCAGCTAATAATAGCTTCGACCTTCTTGGTATCCATTTGAATTCCCTTGGGTCCTAGGACGACACCCAAGAATTCAACTTCTTCCACCCGCCACACACATTTTTCTGGTTTTACATACAGATCGTTTTGTTCCAATCATTGCAAGACTTGTTGTATGATTGCGTCATGCTCCTCTTTTGTCTTAGTAAAAATGAGTATGTCATCAATGTACACAATGACTTTTCCTGTGTTGATCATATCGCAGAATATGTCATTCATCATTGCTTGGAACGTGGCCAGCAAGTTGGTCAGCCCGAAGAACATTACTACCGGTTCAAAAGAACCTTCAGGGGTAGTGAATGCGGCTTTCCACTCGTCACCTTCTTTAATCCATATGTTATTATAACCCCACCTAAGATCTAGCTTAGTGAAGTACTTGGCACTGCCTGCTCGATCTACGAGTTCGGATATTAAGGGTAGTGGATAGTTATTTTTAACCATCCACTCGTTCAGGTATCTGTAGTCCTGAACCATCCGCTTCTTTCCATCTTTCTTGCTTACAAAGAAGACGGGTGATGTCTGTGGTGATTTGGAGGGTCGAATATACCCTTTTGATAGTTGATCGTCCATAAAGTTCCGTACTTCTTGAAGCTCATCTGGGGATAGGGGGTAGACTTTCCCTTTCTGGGGTTGATAGCCTGGTGTGGTATCAATTGCATGATCCCAAGGCTTTCTAGCCGGCATGCGCTCCAATGCTCCTTTCTCAAAGATTTTGAGGTATTGATGGTATTGCTCAGGTACCATCTCTTTTGCTGTGAGTTTTGCCAACTCTTGTACATGTTTCATTGATCCGGCCTTTGATCCAGTGGATGATGGAAACACTGGTAGGAATGGGTATTTATCCCCATACTTGTATTGGCCTGGGTGTTTTATTTGTTCCATGTACGTGAGATGCTTCTCACTCTCCTCTTTTTCTTCGAGCCAGTGCGTGAAGTCTAATTCCTTCTCCTGTTCCCACAGATACTCTAGAACACGCCAGTGTTCTGCTGATCGGACCTTCTGCTCCTGCTTCTTGGTCCACTCCCTTTGTCTATGTCCACAGCTTCGTGGACAACGTGTCAATTTGACTTGACCGGTTTCCCAATTGATTTCAGGATTGTGTTTTCGTAACCATGTGGATCCAATGATCACGTTGGTTTTCCCCAGCTTGCATATCTCAAAGGTGGCCTGTTCCTTGTGCCCTTGATAAGATAAGAGGAGATCAACCTCATGGGTGATCATTCCTCCTTCATTGTTTGTTCCGTCCACATTCCGAACCTGAATCGGACGTTCCAAGGGTATCAATTTGAAGCCCATCCTTTTTGTGTATGCAGCATGCATGAATAGCCCTGTTGCTCCTGAATCAAGCAACGCAGTTTGCTGAGTTTGTTCATGCATGTCCAACCTTTCCAACCTGACCTCCATTAGGATCTCGTCCTTCCGTCCTATTGATCTAACTAAAAATTCCTTTTCTCCTTTTTTCAACTTCCTTTTGGGACAAGCAGTTTCAGTGCTAGGCACTATATCACGCTGCTTTCCTTTTAAGTCTTTTTGTCCCTTTTTCGATACTTGTACTACTGTATTTGGTAATGAGGAATCAAGCACAGGTTTAGCCGCCCTGCCGCGCTCCTTGGGAGTGACACTTTCAGCGCCGTGCGCTATATCAAGGTGTTTCACCTGGGAGTTCACCTCTTGCGGGGACGTCCCAGAAGTCCTTGAGACTCCCAAGATTGTCCTTGCATCAACCCGGTCAGCGCTAGGCACTATATCAAGGGGCTGTGCACTATCTAATCTATCTAGTACAGCGTATCTATTACGAGAGTCTAGTATGGGACCTACTGACTCTCTTCCTCTTTTAAATTCTCTTCTCCTTTCTTGAAGTACTCCTTCATCTCGTCAAATGTCATTGTGCGAATGTCTAGTCCTGATCTGCAGTTCCTGGAAATGTGTCTGATCTTGCCGCATTTGTAACAACGGAGTGGCGGTCTTTGATTTTGATCGACGTCCATCACATTAGGGTCCGGCCGATTTGCCATACTACTTGAACTTGCGGAGGCTCCAGCTCCCAATCGTCCCTGACTCGCTGATCCCAATCCGAATTTCCATCGGGGTTTTGGCTGGGCAGGGGCTACCGGCTTCGCCGTATCCAGGCCTTTGGATGCTCCTTCACTCCTATTGGCAGAGCTACTGGTCCGCGAGGAGTAGTATTTCTCCTTGGCTTTTGCCTGTCTCCACTGGCGATCTAGTCTCACTGCTTTCTGATACCATCCTTCAATGGTCTCAGGTACTTCGTCGGCCTCCATTATCCTTTTTCAGAGTCCGGTATTCAAACTTCGTTTGAACTCCTCGATAAGAGCTCTTCCCAGGTACCCAGTGCCTCGTGATACCTTCTTAAATTTTTGCACGTGTTCCTCACACGTACTGGACCCTTGTGTCATGGTCCGCATCTCTGAGATCTTTGATGACTGCTCATCAGTGTCACCAAAGTCCCTTCTGATCGGCCTAAACAATTGTTCTGCCGTTTGCGGAATTCCTTCCTTGTCGTTGGCCATCTGTTCCAACAGATTGTCCTTCCAATCTGCTGCAAAGCCTTCTGTCATGTACAATATGATCAATAAGATCTGCTCTTCCTCATTGGATTCCGGCATCTTTAATTGAATATACAACCTGCATGCGTTTATGAAATTTGTCACTTCGGACATCTTTCCAGAGAAAACTGGAGGTTTGGCTACGTCTATTCTAGACATTCCGCTGTTACTGGTTCCGGGAATATTGAATACTGTCCCTGGCGGTATGTTAACGATATTGGCGGGGGGAGGAGTATGTGCTGCTGCAGCTGCTGCAGCTTGTGCAGCGTTTGTTTGTAGCTGTGTCAGCTGGTTTTGGAGGGCTTGGATGGTCGCGGCTTGCGCGTTGAGGAGATTCAGCAGTTCTGCTGATGTCATTTCTTGGGGCACCACCATACTGTGATAGTTTGGTGGTGGCAATGTAGGTGATGGGGTAAGCGGGGGTGGTGGTGATGAGAATGGTGGTGCGGGTTCTCCGATGAAATCTGCGTCGGAGTTGAAAAGTAGGTTTGGGTTTAGGGTGGCTGGATTTGGTACTAGTATGGAAAACGGTGCTGCTTCCCACTGATGTGGTTCCTCTGTGATAGAGTTGGTGGAATGTGATGATGATGATGAAGTAGATTCTCCTTCTGATGAACTAAAACCCGTGTTGTTTGGATCAAGATCGCCTGTGACAGCATCCCAAAAAGTATCGTTATTTGTATCTCCTATTTTGTACTTGTATGTAGGTGAGGGAGGTCTTGGCCTGTCACTTGCTTGGGAACGTAGGTATGAAACGTGCACTCAGGGTCTATGACCACCCCTGCAGTGCTACAATTTACTATACTGACTACTGGTTTTATTTATGGATGAAGGGTCTAACTAAACTGGGTCCAAACGGTTGTCCAGTTACCACTACACCATATGGGTGCAGGTCTTTCTCAGAGGTGCATGACCAAGCGGCAGCTACCTCCAAGGGGTACGGAAAAAGGGTATTTACATATACTAAAACTATAGCCTTCAAGGGCCTAGGCCAGGGCAATTTAATGCGCTAGGGGGCTGGCGAGGCTTGTCCCTAGATACGAGTGACATATTGTGTCACCACCCCAGCACTGGTATCCTGTGCACAGGTAACCCTATCAACCAGGTTAGGTTCTTCGGTTTGCGTAGACCGGGAACGTAATGCAAAGCAAGTTAAGGGCCGCGATGCAGGGCCACTTGGTGCGCAGTTTTATAGGGTCTGGCAACTAATACTGCAATTTTAACGTCGGCGTACGACAGTGTGATCCCCCAGTTCTTGTCCACTTAACCCTGTGGTCCGGGTATAACAATCGTTGGGGCTGCTAGAGGAGTAGTCAAGTTCTACTATCAGGAACCCCCCCGGCATGACGCCTAGGAGCCCCAACGGAGAACTGAGGAGAGGAGAGGAAGGGAGGGATGAAACCCGAGAGAACTCGACTGAGGACTCTGGGTGCTGAATTACACTCCTTATATACTATGACAGGTGGTCTGTGCACTACCCTAAGCCCTACTCTAAATATAGTTTGGTATGAGTAAGACGACTGCGCATGTAGTAATGGTAATGAGTCATCAGCGCCGAGCTCCGGTATCTTATCTACGGCTTTATCTAAGCGCCAAGCGATAGGCGCCTGCTTAGTCAGCACATGTTTATATAATATGAAGAAAGAAAATAAATAATAAGATGAAAATGACTTGGTGAAAAAAGCCAAAGCTTTTCAGTCAGTCATGACATATATAAGGAGTGCGTTCGGTAGGTAGGAGTCCTTAAGACTCTAGATTGTTTCCTCCTTGTAGGTTACAGACTACTGTGTCTTAGCTTCATCTCAATTCATCTTTTCTCCTCTGAAGCTTGTGATTGTGTCAAGGATTAGTCCTAACAGTTGGCTTAGCTAAGCCGGCTAACAGCTTATAGCCAAGCCGGTGGTAACACTAGCACTTAATAGTGGCAGAGAGCACTGATGACCGGTCCTTGTTGGCCGGTATGAGGAATGTCAGGGGGGTAACAAACTGAACATCCTTCCACTTGGGGTGGAGTTGGAAGCGTGTCATAAGGAGGGTGTCAGAGACAGGGAAACCATCAGGAAGATGGAGAGGAACATGATTGAACTTAATATAAGACGTCATCGGGTGGTACAGGACTGCTGCACCCCAGGTAGAGGTGCATTCATCAATCAGTGCCAAAACTTCTTCTAGCCAGGGGGGCTGGGGAGGCAGGGACGACTGGAAAGTGAGTTCCAAGTCACCCCATAATGTCCATTGGCAAGAGGCAAGGGTAGCACCAGGGGTAAGCATTGATACAAATCGGGACGCAATGTCGGAGGCCAGGACAAACATGGCTTGGGTCCCAGTGCCTGGTCGTATGACCAGTTTAGAGTTTTTTGTGCCTTGGCGGACACAAGACTTGACCTTGGTCGTAGTCTTGGATTGGGTGGGTGGTTGGGGAGGGCGGGGGGCAGTTTGGAACATTGGATTTGGGGCATATGTCCTGACAACCAATGCATAGGATGGCTGGCTTGAGCAGTGCGGAGTGGTCAGTACCACAAGACAGGCACACAGGGTAAGGGCAGTGGGCCTGATGGGGGGAGGCTTACGAGTCTGAGGGGCCATGGGAGAGGTCCAGCGAGTGGCCAAGGGAGCAGTGGTGGGCCCCAGGGTCATGGGAAAACTTGGGAGTAGGGTGGCGCAGGAGGTAGGGGAACCTCCACAGCTTTGGTGGGTCCAGGGGGGGGTTGATGGTCAAGTTATCCCATAGTTGGGAGAAAACGAAACACAGGGATTCCACACTTTCCAGCAGGACAACGTCAAGCACTGGCAGAAGTCTGCCAATGGCCTGAACAATGATCAAGCAGTCAGCTGCTGCTAGAACTCCGGCAATCTCTGGATCGTCGTCATATTCGGGGTGTTCAATATCGGGAGTAGCATCGAGAGACACAGGTGGGGCAGCAGGGTTGATGTACGATTCCGAAAGCCCTGGGGAAGCCTGATCTCGGATTAGGATGCCTGCTTCAGTTAGCTGAGCCCTAAGATACTGGGGGACCGGGGCCCCTGTTCTCTCAAGGAGTCGCGCCTCTTCAAGCAACTTCCTCTTCGACTTCGGCAGTCCCTTAGGTGAGTAACCACTATACTTCTCGGGCAGGCGACGCCACGGGGGGTCCGACATACCGTGAGAAAAACGAGGATGGTGGTGGTCACAGGTCAAGGGGCGATGGCTCCGCTTTCACTTGTCGACGACACTCAAGAGACCATGGCTGAGCACGAAGCCGAGATTGAAATCTTCATAAGCATAAATGGAGCCCACACATCCTTTCTTTCCATTCCCCGCAGCGATATCGAGAGACTCGCCGTCTCACCATTTCGATGGATGCGCTATGTCATGTTCGCCATTTGTGGCGCTCAAGGCGACCTTCTTACAGAACCCGACGGTCCCGCTGTGGACTACGACAACACCGAAATTCCGAATGACGAAAATAGATACTACTATCGGCCTTTGAGTAAGCTTTTCTTTTCTTTTTCGTGTGTGAAATTGCGGTTCACACTTCTCCAGGTCCTTGTGTCTTTGTAGACTGTAAAGGTTTAAACGAGCAAATAACAAGCACCCGAGCGACAACACGCCGCGGATGTTTCAGATCCCGTATCATACATCGAGATGGACCTGTCTGTGTTTTTACACAGGAGGATAAGTGTCAAGCGGCACACCTGATTCCCCATCGCAAAGGCGATGAGGTGAGATTTGTGGTTGGTTCATATAATCATTTGATGATGATGTTTTTCAGTACATAGCAAGAGTGATGGATCTTCGTTCTCCTGGAGATAACTCAGGAGTAGGTATTGATATGACAGAGAACGGTATCTTTGTTTCCAACGTCGTGCATCCGAGGCTTAGTGAAGGGGAGGTTGCCCTCATAAAGGTGTGAAACTTCGGTACGACATTTTCAGTTAATCGTTTTAACCCATCTTAGACACCAAACTACGGCCTGAGACCCGAAGATCTAAAGAGGTATCCTCAAGATAACCATGATGACGAGCCCGAGGAATGCATTACCCTTCAGTGGATTACAAAGCCTGCGCGTTACAACCCTAGGGCGTTGGATATATTTCGACCAAACGTTTATATTGAACCTGCCATAGCTTACATTTATCGGCAAAATATCGATGCACAGTTTCGAGGCGACAGAGCTGCGCTACCCTCTACTGTTATCCTCAACTATGTTTACGGGATTACCGCTTACAAGGCTTGGCGTAGCAAGCGCATTGACAATTTCCACCCTCGAATGGAGGCATACCACAATCAAAATTACGCACCTGTGTCTATTCCACCACTTCCCCGTCCCCAACCAGATGACTCGGACCCCGACGTTGATTCTGGAGGAGACGATCCTAATGACCCCGATTATATCCCTCCATCTCGCCACACTCGGAGAAGAAATGGAGATCTGGTGGAAACGATGGATGAACTCAATTTGGTATTAATGCTTCTCAACGGAATCACACCAGAAATGGCTGCCGAGCGCAGACAGAAAGAAATAGAGGAGGAGGAGGAGGCAGCTCGGGAAGCGAGCCGAAGAAAAGTGTTGGAGTGGAGGATGGCTACAGTATGAAATGTTTATTCATAATGGACCGCTTGCGAAATACAAATTGAATCCTCGACGAACTTGACCTGCACTACTGGCGTGCCAATACCCCATCATTACTACCCATCAGCATCATATCTTATTCGGATGGTACTAGTACATTAGTACCATCCTTACGTATCATTTCTGCAAGCGAATGGTTAACGTATACGTAAAGGCATTGCGTTTTGTTGTGGAAGATCGGCGGCCAATGAGCTATTTTTAGCACCCTCTTTGGACCTCCGTTACCTGACAACAGGAATGTTCGCTTCACGTTTTGCCGATGTAGTATACGGAGCCATGAATGTGTGTGTCACATTTGTTGTAAGTTTGCAACATATGACTTCATCTCGAATTCGTTCTATGAGCGCTTGAGCACTAACAAAAGTCTCAGACGAGTCCGCAGATAAACTTTCATTCTCAAAAATGTTTATGTACACATACATTTACCACATAGTAATTGCGAGCTGCGAAAGGCCACAATCAGCGTGACGAAAGATTTAATTAATCAACAAGGAATTTCTCCCAATGACTTTTAGCTAAAACTTTGAATGCGAGAAAACGCTGAAAAGCAATCATTCTATACTCTGGCTTGTTCATGCCTTCACTTGATCGACGGTTGTGGCCCGCAACCATAACACATTTCAAGACCTCAGTATGAACTGATGGCAATTGACCACCGACGATTGCATCATTCAATACTTTTGTGACGGGCACCAAGTAGAAGGTGGGGCGCGTCCCAACCATGGTGATGCAAGGCACAGTCATTGTGTCAAGCGGGAGCAGACCGATACGTTGCCGATTCAGGTTGTTGTATTGGTAGGCTGTGATGGCTTCTGCAATAACTTGTGCTTCAGGGTCTGAAGGGTTGAAAATCATTTTGTTGTCTTGCAGAACAAGTAAGACCATAGACCATCGATCCAATAGGCACACATCTGTCTGCGCGACTTTGCCAGCATCACCACAGATCATCAATGGGATATTGTGTCGGCTGCGTAGGGCAAGTCCACGCTCTTCGAAGCCAAGGATTCGGAGAACCTCACAAGTGAAGTCATCTATTGCTGTCTCCTGACCCACGTTGTTGGCAAGGTCAAGATAAGTAAGGAAACGGTATGTATCGTCTGACACATCATCTGCGTCGAACGATGCAGTGACGAGCGCAGGATCCAGGCCTGTCAAAGGCATGTCGCCTCCCTGAAGAAAGAATTGCTGTGGTGACTTTGCGATGACGGTAATATTGTATGCCATCAACTTGTTGCCACTCCAGTCGCTGCCCAATTTTGCGAAATGGATAATGTTAGCCGTCGGATCTGTACTCGCGTAATGCTTCAGGATTTTAAGGGAAAAAAAAACATTGGCCGGTGCCGGTGAGGTTTGAGATTCTGGCCAAGCTCTCGCGTGAGAGGAAAGTCAAATGGCTGATGGTAGGGTCGCAGTGACAGGAGTGGAAGAAGAGCACTGCGCTTCGTGGGTCATGGTCACCGTCATCACGTGGTGCTACTGAACATCTCAGTGAGACGCTCAAGTTAAGAGATGGCCGACCACATAGCCGAGATTGAAATCTTCCTGAGTATTGATGAAACTCAACTTGTATCCTTTCTTTCAATTCCCCGCAGCGATATCGAGAGACTCGCCGTCTCACCATTTCGATGGATGCGCTATGTCATGTTCGCCATTTGTGGCGCTCAAGGCGACCTTCTTACAGAACCCGACGGTCCCGCTGTGGACTACGACAACACCGAAATTCCGAATGACGAAAATAGATACTACTATCGGCCTTTGAGTAAGCTTTTCTTTTCTTTTTCGTGTGTGAAATTGCGGTTCACACTTCTCCAGGTCCTTGTGTCTTTGTAGACTGTAAAGGTTTAAACGAGCAAATAACAAGCACCCGAGCGACAACACGCCGCGGATCTTTCAGATCCCGTATCATACATCGAGATGGACCTGTCTGTGTTTTTACACAGGAGGATAAGTGTCAAGCGACAACATGCTGCAGATCTTTCAGATCTCGTATCATACAACGAGATGGACCTGCTTGTGTTTTTACGCAGGAGGATGAGTGTCAAGCGGCACACCTGATTCCCCATTGCAAAGGCGATGAGGTGAGATTTGTGGTTGGTTCATATTATCATTTGATGATATTGTTTTTCAGTACATTGCAAGAGTGATGGATCTTCGTTCTCCTGGAGATAACTCAGGAGTAGGTATTGATATGACAGAGAACGGTATCTTTGTTTCCAACATCGTGCATCCGATGCTTAGTGAAGGGGAGGTTGCCCTCATAAAGGTGTGAAACTTCGGTACTACATTTTTGGTTCATCGTTTTAACCTGTCTTAGACACCAAACTACGGCCTGAGACCCGAAGATCTAAAGAGGTATCCTCAAGATAACCATGATGACGAGCCCGAGGAATGCATTACCCTTCAGTGGATTACTATTCGTCACAACCCTAGAACGTCGGTCGCCTTTTTTGAAACAGTGATTCGAGCAGGCGTAGAAGATATTCCCCCTTCCACTGCTTTCGCTGCACTGCAAAACGTCGATGCACAGTTTCGAGGCGATGGAGCTGCGCTACCCTCTACTGTTATCCTCAACTATGTTTACGGGATTACCGCTTACAAGGCTTGGCGTAGCAAGCGCATTGACAATTTCCACCCTCGAATGGAGGCATACCACAATCAAAATTACGCACCTGTGTCTATTCCACCACTTCCCCGTCCCCAACCAGATGACTCAGACCCCGACGTTGATTCTGGAGGAGACGATCCTAATGACCCCGATTATATTCCTCCATCTCGCCACACTCGGAGAAGGAATGGAGATCTGGTGGAAACGATGGATGAACTCAATTTGGTATTAATGCTTCTCAACGGAATCACACCAGAAATGGCTGCCGAGCGCAGACAGAAAGAAATAGAGGAGGAGGAGGAGGCAGCTCGGGAAGCGAGCCGAAGAAAAGTGTTGGAGTGGAGGATGGCTACAGTATGAAATGTTTATTCATAGGTGGTGGTGATGGTGAAGGAGGAGTAGGCTGAGTCGGAGGAGTTCGTGTTGCAGGTGGTTGGCGAAATACAAATTGAATCCTCGACGAACTTGACCTGCACTACTGGCGTGCCAATACCCCATCATTACTACCCATCAGCATCATATCTTATTCGGATGGTACTAGTACATTAGTACCATCCTTACGTATCATTTCTGCAAGCCGAATATGGTTGACGTATACGTAAAGGCATTGTGTTTTGTTGTGGAAGAATGGCGACTGTCAATGAGCTATTTTTAGCACCTTCTTTGAACCCGAAGGAATGGGACCGTTACCTGACAGCAGGAATGTTCGCCTCAAGATTTTGATGCTGACATGATGCTAAAAAGGCATAGTAGAACATGCCGTACAGTATCGAAAGCTCCATCTCTCTACTAACAAGTGCTGATCACCGCCAAGATCAAAAAGAGGGATGGGTGGAGAAGCTTCTTCTCCACAATATAGTAGGTGTCTGACGCAAGACTTTCCCTTGCTCACTCAGTTCAGAAATGGGCGCAAATTGATACATTTTGTTTTACACAGAGAGTAAATACTCAAAGCAAATGAACAGGAATGAGCTTCCAGACGAATCTCTCCTCGTATAAAAGCTGGACAGGGGTACCATCGTCGGAACTTTGTAAACTGAGAGCCAAGTTTGGGAATCCTCCGGGAACGCGAATGCTTTCCCCCCCCCCCAGTCAATAACAAGGGACCATGGGGAGAGAAAGAAAAAAAAATACCTATATGTGCCGGATTCATAGTCTTCAAGTACTTTCCAATCGATCGCAGACTCGGTAGCGACGGCGTTCGTACTCGGTTCAAGTGGCTCCGCGTATCCCACGTACTTGTCATGGTAGCGCACATTTTTAATGCTATAAATGGTTTCCGCCACCTCTTCAAATTTCCACTATATGATCCTTTGAATATCTGGCCTGATAGATAATTGGAGACTTGACCGTACCTGTTGATTTTCGTTGCCGTGGGATTCCCATCCAATAACTGTATCAAAGCGTCAAGCCAAAAACGATGTCGGAGGGGGAATGAACGTACTGGATCTGTGCTCGGGATCTGTCCCGGATAAGTCTATGGCGGTATTGGTAATGATGTTGACGATGCGATATTTATGACCACTTTTAATAGGCATGGTGAATAGTGCTGTGGGTATGATAGAGCCCAAGTCAGTGGGGTGGCCTTATATGCATTTTGGACGTCCCGAAAGAAGGGGATTGCTTGATCTGTTTATCTGATAGGGGGTGTACTTTTCGCTTCAAAATAGATAATAACGCTTTGTTGTTGTTATGACAGAACTCTAAGAAGCGGAGATGGAAGATTGCTAAGACATATCAGGATGACGGTCTCCAGGTGATCTGACTTGGTCCAGGGAGTGTAAGGTATTGCAAAGCAAGTGTATAGTGACATCAGCCCGTGCGTCATTTGACATGGTGACCTGAGTCCAATGGAGAGTCCGGTTTATAAAAGGCGACCAATGACGGCAGGCCTCACGGTGCAACATTCTGGAAACAGACAGGCATGGAACAAAAGACATGATGACCGTGCATGACCGTTCGGTGCGGTTGTGATGACATGAGAAGGGGAAACGATTTGGTCTCCACGCCTCACATGATCATATTTGCCCCAAACGGCAGTTCGAGAGGCAGCCTTTGATCGCTTCCTGATGGGAACCAATGGCGTCAAGTCACGACAGCATCCAGTATCAATTATATCTTATCGAGGCAGCATGTTATCTATGATTTCCATCGTTTCTACAAGCGAGCAGGGTTAGCATCAAATACGATCCATTAGTTGGATCAGGGTAATGACCTTGTGATGCACTATCCATCTTCGACAGAGCGTCAATCATCTGCTTTTCATGGACCTCGGCCGCTCTCTGGTGCTTTTGGAGCAAAGCCGTCTGTATCACCTGCGAGAAAGAAGTGACGGGTCGAAAAGTGCAAAAGCTTATGATGCTAGTATCAAGCAAACCAAGAGCTTCTTATGTTCCTCGAGCAGCTGCTTCCAAAGACTCCGGATTTCGTCTTCGCAGGCGGCGTAGTCCATTAGAAATTCCGCATATATTTGCTCACTGTAGCCCACGTTCACGCGGTCAAACGTCAAGCTCAAGCTCTTGATGAATAAAACGTTACACGTTCTTGACCATCGCCATGAATGCATCGACCGGTTTAGCAAGCTATATGCGTACGAATGTCAGGCATGCGACTAGTTGCATTATGCTTGTCACTTGCCTCCTTCTCGAGATGCTTTTCGGCTGCTTTGAGTAGCTTGAGTTCTCTCTCTTCGCGCTTTCTCTCCTTCGCAGCTATGAATCATGCGTGATGGATCTCTGGCATATGCGGCGACAAGAATCCTACCAGCCAGTTGCTTTGCTATCAATAACAAGTCGAGTCTACATGTGGTGGTACCTCTATGCGCGTTAGATAATGCAAGTTACGGGAAGAACTTACGCTTGCTCATCACTGGCACTGGATACCTGACTTCCCAGTAAATCATCTTCGTCTGTTAATTTGAAGTCAGCTTGGAACTCTTGAAAGTCCCGTTTTCGAGAGGTTTCGGGCATATTGAGAAAGTGATTGTGCGTGCGGCGGTTTATTGTCCTTTGCGACGCCAAACACCAACAAACGAACCTCCGCCCCCAATGACCGACCTCACCGTCCTCATCTCCCCAACGCCTCTCTATGTTCAGAGCAATTTCTCATTCTGCCACACGCCAGTCATGGTCACCCTCGAGCCGGACGACAGCGATTTGTCCGAAAACGAGGTGGCTGACTCTGACACCCAGTCCGGTTCAAAACACAACCGTCAGCCCAGAAGAAGAGGCCGCGCCCCAAGTCGTGCCGTCGACCCAAACTTCCTCTCACCACCCATAGAGACCTTCAGAGCACGTCCAAAAAGACACAGACCCACGCGTTCTCAGAGCGCACCTCCTGCTAGACTTGTACACTTGACACCATCACCCCCAATACCGTTCATACCAGACCCCCCGTCGACGGCTATCAACAGGGTCTTTCCCAGAAGGAGTTTTACATCGTCCTATTCTGAGGGAATCGCGAGGCTAACAGGAACAGGAGATTTGCTCCCTCCACCTCCTCCACTTCGTAAGTTTTACCATCTCTTTTTTCTCTTTCCCTCCTGCCCGTCAGCCACTTAGCCCACTACCTTATCCAGTCCGCCCAACCACATTTTGGCGCAGAACCCGTCGGTCGGGCGTTACCGCTGCCTCGTATTCTCCGTCTTACCACCTCATTCGCCGCTCCACCTTTATCGCCGCCGGGCTTAATTTTGACTCTCCGGTGCACGATTTGAGCGCATTTAGCGTCGAAAACCGCGTGAAATTCATTGTCGTCCCCGACTACTCTCTCCAATAATCATTCTTGGCTCCCCCCCCAAAAAAAAATACCCCTACAATACCCGATACCAGTTACCAATACCCACACTCTATTCATACACAACACCCGCGTAATCAACTTTTCTTCTAATGGCAAGGTTACAAAGCGGCGGTCTTATCTTGCTATTTATGGCTCCGATGACACTTGTCCAGGCAGCAACCTTAATTAAAGATAGAAGCTACATGCACCAGGTGCCTCGTCAATTAGGCGTAGGTCAAGGCGCGTCAACGTCAACGTCAACGTTCAACTATTGGTGGCCGTATCCTGCTTGGACCGCCACGGCGGCAGCGACGTCCCCAGCAGCAGCAACGGCGACCGGAATGGCGACGACGACAGCGCTTCTCTCTATTTCTACAACCCTCATTCCCACTTCTGCACTTCTTCAGGACGGCGTCTTGGCAACCTTGAGCATTCCTTCTCCCGATTCGAGTTCCATCCTGCCTGCCTCTTCTAGTTCTCTGACGACTTTATCGGAAACCTCGTTACCTGCATCCACCTCGTCCGCATCTGGCTCATCCGTATCCGAATCCCCAACCCCATTGTCATCTCCAACGACACCCCACCCAAGCTCGAGCTTTCCAAGTCGCGGCTTTTTCACCTCTCCTCACTTTCTTATCCCGCTGATAGCTGCTGTCTCCACCACAGTCGTCCTCTCCCTCCTCTTGTGGTGGATATGTCGCCACCGCCGTCGTGCTCGGGTCTCCTCTTCTTCCTTTTCGACCAAAGGAAAAAAGGGCGAATGGTGGAGCCGTTTGTTCAAAGGGCGCAGCGGCGAATTTGAAGAGATGATCCCTGGCCCAAAGTATGTCTCCGTTGAAGACGATTTGGAAGAGCATAGGTGTGTTGAGAAGGAGGAGGAGGAGGATGCGCGATGCTTGCTAGGTAAGAATGGCGGGAAAGAGCAAGGAGGGAGACTTGATATCGCATCTTGGGCTGCTCAAGCTAGTGGTGGTGGTGATGGTGGCGGTAGTGGTGGTGGCCCAATTTTAAAGCGAAAAAGAAGCGGAACGAGATTGTCTCGCGGGTCGAGACACTCGCGCACGAAGAGGGGTGGGTCGATGTCCGTGAATAGGCCATTGCTGTTGTCGTCGCCCCCGTCGTCTTTTGCGCTGGCTGCTATTGGATCCTCGAACGAGCTGAGCGACGAGGAAGAAGGTGACGGTTTTGAAGATGATGACGAGGACAAGCCCGAGATGCGGGTTCCTTGGGAAAGCTTGAGGCATAAGAGTATCAAGCGTGCGATTCTTGCCAAGGTGGATGAGGAGAAGAGGTGGACGGATTCGATGAGAGGTGTGCGTGCGGCGCGGGCTGTCCGGGCTGTCCAGGCTGTTGGGAGCCCAACAGTAGTGGAGACGGAGAGGGGCACGAGTCCAGGTCATCGGAACAACAAGGGGTTCAGGATTGTGGTTGACGAATCTCCCCCGGTGAGGATCCCGACGCCTGCTGGTTGGAGTGGGAGTGGACGACGGTCTCCTCCGTGGTTTTTGGCGTCTGCGTTTCCCTTTCCATTGTTCTCGAGTGGGGATCGTCAACGAGCAGGAGGGGGAGAGGAAGAAGAAGAAGAAGGAGAAGACAAGTATACGCCTGTTCCTAGCCCGAGCGGGAGTCGGAGTCGGAGTCGAAATCGAAGTCGGCGGTCCTCGCTGCGCCAGGATCGTCCCTTCTACCACCAGAGGCAGAAACGGGTGCAAGGAGAGGACCTGAGTCCGAGTCCTAGTCCGAGTCCGAGTCGTGTACCACGACCGGGGTACTACCGACCGTCACCCTCTGTCTTAAGGATACGGAGTCCTCCGAGCGTGATGACGCCCCAGATGGAGAGTGCGTTGTGCTTTACGCCTATTGTTGAGGCGAGTGCGAGGATGGAGGATGACATTGATGAGGATGAAAATGAGGATGAGGAGGAGGATGAGAAGCCGGGTATGGTTTATACTGAGACGTGCCGTGACCGTGCGGATCGGGCGATCAGGCGAGTTGAGGCGATTGTGGAGAGTGCGTGGAGTGACCGAGGGAGGGATTAAACGTTTTTTTTTGTGTGTTTGTTTGTTTTCTTGGAACGTTTGGACATTGGAACGTTTGGACATTTGGACGTTTGAACATTGGATTTTCGTACGTGGGTTTTTGGAATGACTGTTTTTTGGTCTTATCTAATAGTTAATTTACATCTTGGCAAAATAAAGACGGCCAATATGTCGCTATTTCACTCATGAATTCACTCAAGTAAATTTCAATGACACGTGGGTTTTTTTTGAAAATAAATTCAACCAACTTGTAACGAGTAGGTTATTTAGAAGACAAGAAATTAGGCTCAATGTTCTCGTATGGTCTACCACTGCTTTGAAGTCAGTCATATATCATAGATGACATCATGTCGGATGGCACACTTTCACACCATACGAGAGGAGGCTGCATAACAACACGTGAGTGGTACTAGTAAGCAAGATGAGATATTAGATGGCTTCTCGCCCCGTCTGAGGATGATGTCGGCGTCGTCACCGACAAAAAGGAGGAGAAGAGCACCAGGAAGACAGTGCCGTATGTTGTTGTTGGATATTGTGTGATAAGTAAAAAGGGAAGCTGTAGTTTGAAGATTCGAGTTTTTTTTTTTTTACACTTTGAAAGGGAGCTTGGAGCGCTGAACTCGCTTTTTTATTCATCTTTGCCATGGCGGAGATCGGTGTGATCCTCAAATCTTTTGAAGAGATTTATTTACGGGCAAGGGTTGGTTTGGCAAAACAAAAGCGCAAGAAGGGCTCCTGAGGAGGGTTGTTGGTTGGGGAGAGTGGTGGATACTAACATTGACAATGTTTGAATGCATATACAAAACGAATTCAACTTGGAATGAGAAAGAAGTTATCTAGAGGACAATTCTCGCCACCCGCCGGACGGACGATGCAAGGCCCAGTGGTCTCCCATGGCAGGCTGTCGGGCCGCTACACATTTGAAGTCAGTCATAAATGATATCGTGTCGAATGGCGACCACCACTACACTTTCATGCCATACGAGCGGACAGTACTGTCGAATGGACTGGGGAGAAGATTTCTAGCAAAGGCTACATAACATTACCGTCATAACTAGCACCCCAAGATACTGGACAAGAATATATTGGACTAAACTCACTCCTCGCCACGCCCGAGGACGACCTCGATCATGTCGTCACCGGCAGAGGGGAAAACCGGTCTAGTAGGGAAAGGAAGACGAGCCGCATGAATGTCGGACATGAGTGTGATGAGCAAAAGGCGCGGAAGTTGTAAACTTGTAGCTAGTAGAATTCGAGTTCGAGTTCTGGGGAGAGAGGCGCCTGGGTTTGGGTATGATTGAGGCTAGCATTGGCTTTTTTATCGGTCCTCGTCACCGTGGCGGCAGGTCTGGCAGGGCACCCTCGATCTATCGCTTGCACAAAACGAAGGCGTTAGCGTACCTTTGATCGATGTGATCTTCAACTTGGAGCTTCTCACCAGCCAAAGAAAACTTTCGCAAGGTGCACATCAACGTTCAACGTTCGCCTTGTAAGCGAAGCATGACCGGTGACCGGTGACCTGTGGCGCCACCGAAATATGAACTCACCTGAATCGTAACATGACAAAGAGAGGCTTGGGGTTGCTGGGAAAAATATTGAAGTTCCGACTCGTCACTTGTCATACCCCAACTTGCGAAAGGCATGCTGGTATGTCTGGCGACTATCCCACCCGCCCACGGTATACCCCCAAGATTTAGCTGAGTTTGATGGCGTAAAGACAGATGCCACCCCGGGAAGGATTTTACAGGGATCGTATCGGCTGGGAGAAGTACGGAAAACTTCAAGTTCAACTCAACTGCGCTCTGAGTCCTTCCACTTAAATGCAAATCGAGAAGCTACATTCAACGTCAACCGTTGTAACTCATAACGCGGGTTGTCGACGTGGGCACAGTGTTGACGAATCAAAATGAGAAAGAACACAAGAAGTGTGAGCCATCAACAACGCCTCAAGTTGCAAATCATGATGCATGACCCACTGGGCTCATCCTCGATCTATCGCTGGAAGACGAACGCGGTGGCCGATGTGATCCTCAGATACTTGGCTTCCACTTCCACCGATAAAATATCCATGTCCATAGGAATCACGGAATCGGAACAGATCGTGATTCATCACTGTCGGTAACTCCTGCGTGAGTTTTGCCATCGTGCGAGCCAATACAATGAAGAGTTTTTTCGCTAAACGGTCGCGCATGTTGCAAAGTTGCAGACGTTCATTTTGCAGCTCAACCATATGGTAACGTCTCCACCGATCTCTTCGTGTGGACTTTGCTTATTGTCATCAGAAGGTAGATCCTGATGCTGCCCGAGACGCGGTTCTCAAGCTAGTTTGCATCGATGGATCATAAGCCCACATATCATGGGGCACAAAGCTAACTTAATCCGGAACTGGAAAATGCTCGTGATATAGATGTAGGGTAAGATGAATCGAGGAAGATGGCCTTGATATAAGTAATGCTACTGGGATCCTCGAATCCAACCATCCCAGAGACCCCTCTTCTTCTCTTCTCTACACCATCTCAAGTCAATACCTCCTCTCTGTACGCCATCCCGCTCATTTTCATGAGCGCCTTCACTAATGCTACTTTGCGCAGGTCATAACATTCCACGATGAGTCGCTACGGTGGATGGCTCCCAGAAAGTGATATCATTCACAAGGCCTTTGTTCATGACCTGGTTAAGCGGGCGAGAGAGATTACGACGCACCTTCCAGCCGTCGTTAAGTTCCAAGAGGCCATTGAGTCAAGTTCGGTAATGATCGATTTATTCGATTCGATCTTCCGTCAGGTTCCCGAAGAGACGAAGGTGCACTTTTGTTGTGACTTTTTGGCTCTGTTCATATCATTTACTCTCCCTTCAGGTTAAAGACTTTCAGCAGTTCCTTGCTATGCTAGATAATATCGTTGAATCCGCTCCAAAGTTTACCATCGCGAAGGATGACGATGAGAGGGATATCTCCGAACCCATCGGAGTGCCCCTCTATATCGTCTTTGACCTCCTCAGCAACACAAATGCCGCCCATGATCTCTTCCGCATGCCCGAGTTCAACGTTGCATTGAAGGATTTGTTGGATAGCTGGAGCGACTACCTCAAGACCGAAAGCTCCACTCATTCACTCACCGCGGAAAAGGATGGGTGGTTCAGTCGGTTTTCCTTGCTCATCTTATCCTCAGGAAACCGTGGCGCTTTCGCTGATACATACGACTGCGATCCCAAGTTGGATCACTATGGCTATACTTCTTACGACGCTTTCTTCTCCAGAAAGTTACGACAGGGAGCTCGTCCGATTCTCTTCCCCGACAACAAATCTCTTCTTCACAGCCCGTGCGAGTCGACGGTTTACAATATCCAGTCGAAGGTGCAAAGGAACGACCGTTTCTGGCTCAAGACGCAGTCCTACTCGCTCTATGATATGTTGGGTGGGTCCGAATTTGTGGACCAGTTTGTGAATGGGACTGTATACCAGGCGTTCCTCGGTCCCGTTGATTACCATCGCTGGCACGCGCCCGTCGATGGCACCGTCATCAAGATCATTCACATCCCTGGAACGTACTATGCTGCTCTGCCTGACAGTGGGGTAGACAGCGACACGCGTGGTGCCCTCCTCCGCTCGCAGGGCTTCCTCACCATGTGCTCCACTCGGGTCTTATTCTTCATCGAGGGTTCGAACCCAGAGATTGGCCTTATGTGCTTCATTGCGATTGGGATGGCAGAAGTATCGACTTGCGAGGTGACGGTCCAAGAGGGAGATTCTGTGAATACGGGGGATGAACTGGGAACGTTCCGGTTTGGCGGATCGACTTTTGCTATGGTCTTCCGTCCGGAGGCGAGGGCGGACTTTACGCAGTTTGTGGGTGTTGGTCAGCATGTGTTGGTCAATTCGATTATTGGTACGTTTGGCGAGCGCACTGGAGAAGATTTTTCTTGAAAGACTTTGGTCGGTATTACGGCTACGGCTACGGCTACGGCTACGACGGCTAAGTTTTGCGCGCTGAATTAATAACATTGGCTACGAAGAATTTTCTTGTTGAACCCCGAATGTGTTGTTAGTAGAAGAGATGTGTTCCTACGTAGAATCTTTCTCAAAATCCACTTTGTGATGGCACCGAGCCGAGCCAAATTGTTTGGAGCTGAGATGGAGTAGCTCCACTCATCCTTTCAACCTGATCCTCTCAGTATAAGTGCTCATTTGCTCATTTGTGTGCCGGACTCGGGTCCCAACAACTCCTCATCTGATGTTATTGATTGTTTGCACATGGAGTTTCAACAACGTTGACGTTGAACGGTATCCTGAGCATCAACATACCACCATGGCTCACATTGTTTCTGGCACTGTCTACCATATCCTTAATGCGAAAGCGGAGGAGACAGCTATGGATCTCTCTGGGGCGAATCAGCACTCCAGTCAAGTCCTCCCCCCCCCCCTTATTTGCGATCATTCAATACGCCTGACCTTGATGATGATTTCCAGTTATCGGTTGGCCTTCTCATGATGGGGATAACCAAAAGGTTCGTTAATCGTTCATGTCTTGATGCTACCGTATACCCTATGGCACTCTTGTGGTAGCCAAGCTAATCAGAAATACGATAATGGCACATCGATAAGACGGATAATGGTTTATACACCCTGAGGAACGTGCGGTTTGGCAAGTTCCTTGGGCTACCAAGGGAGAATCCGCGCGATGACCTCCAGGCCGTGGCTACTGAGTACAAGTACAAGTGGGATATACGTCCAGATGAGAATGACCCTGATGTTTTGAGGTACAAACACCGCACACGTACAACACATCTCTTTTCTGTGCTTATTTCAAAAAAGGATCTTTGTTCCCAATACTCCGTTCAATCTCGATTTGACTGGTTATGGAAGTTCTATAGGCAATACGCCCATTGCAATTTGGGGACGGTGGGCGGGAAGGAACCAGTGCTGGAGGTTCAGACGAGGCGACATGGGTAGTGCTCAGGCTGGTGCAGGGAAATTGACGGTAAGATAAGATTAGCATTCCGCAAGGATTGCGGGTTATAACTTTAATTTCTACATGACAGGAAATGGAACGGATAATTGAAAAGCATACAAGAGAATTAGCGGAACTTAGGGATGAATTAGCGGCGTCGAGGAAGGACAACAATGCCTTGAGAGAAGAGCTCGAGCATATGCGTTCTACATTTCAACGAGAGATAGCACGATGGGAGGATGATAAGCTGAGCCGAGACGAGGTTTGGGCAAGGTGGTCGATGACCAAGATCAGAAGCAAATGGAGGCAGATCGTGAAAAGAGTTGGAGGAATTGGCGCCAAGACGAAGAAAAGATGGAAGTGAAAAACCCAAAACTTAATTAAAGGAAAATAAGAATTCGTCCTTTGTGGGTGGTACCTTGACAGCGGAGTAGACAGCGACACGCGTGGTGACGATCCAAGAGGGAAGTTTTGTGAATACGGGGGATGAACTGGGAACGTTCTGGTTTGGTGGATCGGCTTTTGCTATGGTCTTCCGTCCAGAGGCGAGGGCGGACTTTGTGGGCGTTGGTCAGCATGTGTTGGTCAATTCGATTATTGGTACGTTTGGCGAGCGCATTGGAGAAGATTTGTCTTGAAAGACTTTGGCCGGTACTAACGGCTACGGCTACGGCGAAGTATTGCGCTGAATTAGTAACATTGGCTACGAAGAATGGAAATTTCTTGTTGAACCCGTTATGTTGTGCGTTTCTACGTCTCCAAATACTAATTTATGATGGCACAACTTGGAGCTGAGATGGAGCGGCTTCACCTAGTATACGCGATGGAGCTATCAACATCTGATGTTATTGATTGTTTGCACATGGAGTCAAACCCCTTTCAACAAATTATTTAAAGGACGGATATCGACATTCTGACCATAAACATACCATCATGGCTCACATTGTATCTGGCTCCATCTACCATATCCTTAATGCGAAAGCAGAGGAGACAGCTATAGATCTCTCTGGGACGAATCAGCACTCCAGTCAAGCCCCCCCTTATTTGCGATCATTCAGTACGTTTTGACCTGATGATGATTTCCAGTTATCGGTTGGCCTTCTCATGATGGGGATAACCAAAAGGTTTGTTAATCGTTCATGTCTTGATGTTACCGTATACCCTATGGCACTCTTGTGGTAGCCAAGCTAATCAGAAATACGATAGTGGCACATCGATAAGACGGATAATGATTTATACACCCTGAGGAACGTGCGGTTTGACAAGTTCCTTGGGCTGCCAGTAGACGAGAAACCGCACGATGACCTCCAGGCCGTGGCTACCGAGTACAAGTACGAGTGGGATATACGTCCAGACGAGAATGACCCTGATGTTTTGAGGTAAACACAACACATTTCTTTTCCGTGTCATGGAAGGATGAAAAACTTTTTTTTTCAAAAAGGATCTTTGTTCCCGATACTCCGTTCAATCTCGATTTGACTGGTCATGGAAGTTCTGTGGGAAATACGCCCATTGCAATTTGGGGACAGTGGGCAGGAAGGAACCAATGTTGGAAGTTCAAACGAGGCAAGTGGCTTTGCACAAATGACTCCTTGTACTTATGATTTCTGGTTTTAGTTTGAGAAATAACATCTCGGGCCATGACCCATTCATATTGCCTGTAGTTAAGAATTGAACTAGATACAAAGTCCGACATACATTCCTTGTTGTCGAGCATCCAATTCATTTGGCCACTCTCCTACCCTCCTCTTCCCACTTCTTTTTGCTGTTTTTATGGACCCTGTCACCTTTTGATCATCATGATGCTGTCCTTGTTCTTGCCTAAGCGGTGGAAATTATCCACGAGTGACGGTCGTAAGCCGTTCTCTACCCAAAACTATCAGTTAATGAGATTAGTGCCAGCCCTAAAAACGACGCACCCGCCCACTTGAAGATACTACGGAGTTTCCTGATAGCAACGGGGCCCGGATTCATAGCGGCATCATTGAAAGTTCTCACCGTTCAGCCATTTCGCCGGGAAGTCAGCGCTTCAGCTTGAATTCAGTGGAATCCCAGCGAGAAATGGCAGGAGGAAGGGGTAGAAACTTTTTTTTATTCCTTTCAACAGCTTCGACGTCGCATCCCATGAAGTCATTTCCCGCAAGGTGATGGCCAGGAAGATTTCAATCTCGGGTATGTGGTTGACCATGTCGACCATGTCGATAAAGGGCAACACGTGATGACAGTGACATGTGCGAGATGGAAGCGCAACCAAGACTCTTTTTCCTCAAGGCCTCATTATTAGTAGAACAGTCGGAGGAGAGGCCAGCAGTAGTAACGCCAAGCCTTGCAGGTCAAGTTCGAGGATTGTATTTCGCAAGCGGTCCATTATGAATAAACATTTCATACTGTAGCCATCCTCCACTCCAACACTTTTCTTCGGCTCGCTTCCCGAGCTGCCTCCTCCTCCTCATCTATTTCTTTCTGTCTGCGCTCGGCAGCCATTTCCGGCGTGATTCCGTTGAGAAGCATTAATACCACGTTGAGTTCATCCATCGTTTCCGCCAGATCTCCTTTCCTTGTCGGAGTGCCACTGTGGCGTGATTGGGGACGGGGAGGCAGCGGAATCTGTGCATAATATTCATTACGGTATGCCACCATTTGACGGTGGAAATTATCAAGGCGCTTGCTACGCCAAGCCTTATAAGCGGTAATCCCGTAAACATAGTTGAGGATAGCAGTAGATGGTAGCGCAGCTCTATCGCCTCGAAACTGTGCATCAATATTTTGCCATGCAGCGAAAGCCATCCTAGGTCGAATATAAACGTTTGGTCGAAATAAATCCATCTCCCTAGGGTCGTAACCAATAGGCTTCGTAATCCACTGAAGGGTAATGCATTCCTCGGGCTCGTCATCATGGTCACCTTGAGGATACCTCTTTAGATCTTCGGGTCTCAGGCCGTAGTTTGGTGTCTAAGATGGGTTAAAACGATGAACTAAAAATGTCGTACCGAAGTTTCACACCTTTATGAGGGCAACCTCCCCTTTACTAAGCATCGGATGCACGACGTTGGAAACACAGATACCGTTCTCTGTCATATCAATACCTACTCCTGAGTTATCTCCAGGAGAACGAAGATCCATCACTCTTGCAATGTACTGAAAAACAATATCATCAAATGATAATATGAACCAACCACAAATCTCACCTCATCGCCTTTGCAATGGGGAATCAGGTGTGCCGCTTGACACTTATTCTCCTGTGTAAAAACACAGGCAGGTCCATCTCGTTGTATGATACGGGATCTGAAAGATCCGCGGCGTGTTGTCGCTCGGGTGCTTGTTATTTGCTCGTTTAAACCTTTACAGTCTACAAAGACACAAGGACCTGGAGAAGTGTGAACCGCAATTTCACACACGAAAAAGAAAAGAAAAGCTTACTTAAAGGCCGATAGTAGTATCTATTTTCGTCATTCGGAATTTCAGTGTTGCCGTAGTTCACAGCGGGACCGTCGGGTGTTGTAGAAAGGTCGCCTTGAGCGCCACAAATGGTGAACATAACATAGCGCATCCATCGAAATGGTGAGACGGCGAGTCTCTCGATATCGCTGCGGGGAATGGAAAGAAAGGATGTGTGGGCTCCATTAATGCTTATGAAGATTTCAATCTCGGCTTCGTGCTCAGCCATGGTCCATGGTGTCTTGAGTGTCGTCGACAAGTGAAGGCAACCAACCACGTGATGACCACACGTGCCAGATGTCCAAGCGCGTCTAGCGCGACCGTGACGACCTCTTTTTTTTTTTTTTTTTTTTTTTTTTCTGCATGTATAAAGGGTTTATTCAACCGGGAGTAGACATACCAGTATTACAGGAAGGGGAGTGCTAACTAGCTACACCTACGAAGTGGACTCGGCCACCGAAACGGCAGTACTTATGCGGTTCTCAGGCCTGGTGGCAAAGGAGCGGGTGGAGTGTTGAGCAGGGACTCTATTAGTCCGGGAGGTGGATATTGGAGGCAGGGCATGTTTTGGAGCGCTGAGTGGTGCGCGCAGTTCTATGTAATGTATTGCATTGAATCCTCGCCCTCTCCAAGAAGGAGATGGCCTGGGGTTTGTACCTTGCCCAGTAATAAGGGCATTCACGGTCGGAGGCACCATGAGCGCCGTCACAATTGATGCAGCGCGTTCGCGCAAATGAGGCATCTAGCTGGGCAGCCGCGGCATGAGCTGTAGACAGGTGGGGGCCGGCACACTGGGAGCACCATGGTAGTCGGGACCTGCAAACATGGGCAGTGTGGCCCCATCGAAGACAGATGCCACACTGCAGAGAGGCCTTGGACAAGGTCCAAGGCTGCGCGCGACGCGACGTGCCCCAAAAGGCAACGTCGGTCTGGAGGAGGCAGCGGGTGGCAGATCCTGCCCTGTCGTCCAGGACGGCATACTTGATGGTGACAGAGAAAACTTGGGACTGGTCCTTGTTGGGCGGTATGAGGAACGTAGGGGGGGTGGCGAACTTGACTTCCTTCCACTTGGGGTGGAGCTGGAAGTAGGTAAGGAGGTGAGCATCGGCGACTTGAGAGCCATTGGGTAGGCGAGTGGGAACATGGTTAAACTTAATGAAAGTTGTTGTAGGGGAGTGCATGACCCTTGCCCCCTGGGTGAGGGTAAGGTCGTTGATCTGCAAAGTGAGAACTGCCAAAAGGGCAGGGGTAAATGAGACCGGAGCCTGAAAGGTGCACTCAATGTCTCTGCGAAGCGTCCATTGGCACAACACTAGAGTGGTGCCTTCAGGAAGGTGGGGTTGCAGCCCGGACGCAATTGTTGAAGCGGGTACAAAATTGGGAGTGGTGCCAATGCCCGGTCTAATGACGAGCTTGGTAGACTTCGTGCCTTGGCGGATACAAGACTTGACCCTGACGGTGGTCTTGGACTGAGTAGGCGGTAAGACAGCATGTGGCTCTGTTTGAAGAGCTGGGTTGGGGGCATATGAGCGGGCCACAGACGCATACGTCGGTTGCGCAGAATGGGCGGGAGTGACCGGTGCTGCCAGGTGAGCACAGGGGGCAAGGGGCCTAGGCTGCAGCCGAGGGCCCCTGGAACGGGGAACAGTGGGAGAAGTCCACCGGGTGACCGGGGGTGCCACAGGGTGTCCTGGGGTCATGGGTAAACTGGGCATCAGGGGAGGCGCCGCTGGGAGAGGGATTTCCACAGCAGGGGTGGGACCAGGAGGGGGGTTTATAGAGCCGTTGTCTCGCAATTGGGCGAAGACGTGGCGGAGTAGTTCAACACTTTGGAGGGGTACTACGTCCAGGGCAGGCAGTAACCTGGCTACAGCAGCAACGATCATGCTGCAATCAGCAGCAGCAGCGAGGGCAGCGATCTCCGGATCATTGTCATATGCGAAGTGCTTGTCATCAAGGGGATCAGTACCAGGGGGCACTGAGGTGGAGGGGTCGATATATGTGTCCGAAAGTCCTGGAAGGGGAGACTCTTCGTGGATTTGTATGCCTTCCTCAGCTAGGGACATCCGAAAGACATAGGGAACACGTTCCCCATTCCTTTCATAGGCCTTCGCCTCAGTGAGCAACCTCCTCTGCATCGGAGACAACCCTTCAAATGAGTAACCACTGTAATCCACAGGCAGGCCAGACCCAGGGGGCTCAGACATGTCGTGGGTATAATCGGGGTAGATGGTGGTAACAGATCAAGGAGCGATGGACCGTGACGACCTCCTCAAGGCCTCATCCTTAAGACTTTTCCCTCCAGAAAATCAGAAACGACAAAAAGTTTTCCCTCAGTGAAAGTCCCATTGCTGTTGTTTGACCGGGACCTGACATTACAATGGCGGCTGACCTGACCGATCGTGTGGCTGACAATGGAATCACCTACATATAAATCCGCCTTGCGCAGTTTCTCTCCCTTTTCATTATCATTCATCATCATCATGCATACGCTGCATTTTACGCTGCAGCTACCGACGCTGGTCGTCAAGCCCTACCTGCTGCTTCACACACCACATGTAGCCTACATCCATTGGCTGACCAACAACAACGCTCCGAGGCGCAACGTCGATGCGAAAAAGGGTAACACGGCTGGTGAATCTGAATGCTTTACGTTATCCATGTTCGCTGGCAGATATGATACATAAGTAGATGGCACTAATACCATCTGAGTAAGTAATGATGAGACATTGGCGTTGCTGCTGCAAAACTCCATTGAAAGACCCGGAGGGCTTACATGACCCAGTTACTAGCTCTGTTCCATGGCATAGGAACGGGCTTGGAGTTCATCAAACACACAAAGTTACCATGCAAATATAGGCAACCATTTTCATACTGTAGACGTCCTCCACTCCTCCACTTTCCTTCGGCTTGCTTCCCGAGCTGCCTGCTCCTCTTCCTCTATTTTTTTCTGTCTGCGCTCAGCAGCCATTTCTGGCGTGATTCCGTTGAGAAGCATTAATACCATATTGAGTTCGTCCATCGTTTCCGCCAGATCTCCTTTCCTTGTCGGAGTGCCACTGTGGCGTGATTGGGGATGGGGAGGCAGCGGAATTTGTGCATAATATTCATTACGGTATGCCACCATTTGACGGTGGAAATTGTCAAGGCGTTTGCTACGCCATGCCTTGTAAGCGGCAATACCGTAAATATAGTCGAGGATAACGGTAGAGGGTAGTGCAGCTCTGAGGCCTTGAAACTGTGCATCGACGTTTTGGAGTGCAGCAAAAGCAGTGGAAGGGGGAATATCTTCTATGCCTGCTCGAATCACTGTTTCAAAAAAGGCGACCGACGTTCTAGGGTTGTGACGAATAGTAATCCACTGAAGGGTAATGCATTCCTCGGGCTCGTCATCACGGTCATCTTGACGAAACTTCTTTAGATCTTCGGGTCTCAGCCCATAGTTTGGTGTCTAAGGTGGGTTAAAACGATTAACTGAAAATGTCGTACAGAAGTTTCACACCTTTATGAGGGCAACCTCCCCTTTACTAAGCTTCGGATGCACGATGTTGGAAACAAAGATACCGTTCTCTGTCATATCAATACCTACTCCTGAGTTATCTCCAGGAGAATGAAGATCCATCACTCTTGCAATGTACTGAAAAACAATATCATCAAATGATAATATGGACCAACCACAAATCTCACCTCATCGCCTTTGCAATGGGGAATCAGGTGTGCCGCTTGACACTCATCCTCCTGTGTAAAAACACAGGCAGGTCCATCTCGTTGTATGATACAAGATCTGAAAGATCTGCAGCATGTTGTCGCTTGGGTGCTTGTTACTCGCCCGCTTAAACCTTTATAGTCTACAAAGACACAAGGACCTGGAGAAGTGTGAACAGCAATTTCACCACGAAAAAAGAAATTTACTTAAAGGTCGATAATAATATGTATTTTCGTCATTCGGAATTTCGGTGTTCTCGTAGTTCACAGCGGGACCGTTGGATGTTGTAGAAAGGTCGCCTTGAGCGCCACAAATGGTGAACATGACATAGCGCATCCATCGAAATGGTGAGACGGCGAGTCTCTCGATATCGCTGTGGGGAATTGAAAGAAAGGATACAAATTGAGTTTCATCAATACTCAGGAAGATTTCAATCTCAGCTATGTGGTCGGCCATCTCTTAACTTGAGCGTCTCACTACGTTCAGTAGCACCACGTGATGACCCCACATGCCACTGCTCTTCTTCTACTCCTGTCACTGCGACCCTATCATCAGCCATTTGACTTTTGCTCTGCTTGCTCAGAATCTGGCACTGGCCAATGTTTTTTGTTCCCCTATGTTAAATCAGGGGAGAGCAGTGCAGGACCAGTGACTAAGTAAGGATTAACTACTTACATCTTAGTACTGGTTAGTCTTAGTAGTTGACTTGTAGTTCTTGGAACTGAGGGACAGTTGTCCAGAATGCCCTCCTTTTATGCATTTTGGAACCCTAGCTTACATACACATTATTCTACCAATGGAGTAACTACGAGGCTATGTACACACAGCTATTGCTGTGTAAGGGCTATCCAAATGCAATGCAATTGCTGTATCATGCACAGCAGATGACTGAGCATTGCTGCGCATTGCTGTATATGAGGTCATTCTGTACCTTGTCTTATTATATTCCTTCCAATATGTTCTATATGATATCATAAAGTTCTTTATGACTTCATTATCTACTGATAGTTATCTTAATGATGTCACTATGACCTCATTATGTACCTGATGATATCATATGGTGCTTTATGATGTCATCTCCATCAATAGATGTTCTAGACCATGAATATAATAACAGTTAAATATGAAACACACTAATTATTCACTATTAATTCATTATCTTGCTCATATCTAATCCGTTAATCGTTATCTAATCTCCAATCAACGATTATATAATACTCTGATAAGATACTGATTAAACGAGATCAGATTAGATAAGATAAGAAGTGAAACGGATGAGTATTAAGTGAATACATTTTGTATGTATCTTTTAACACTCCCCCTTGTTGAATATTTTACTGAACATGTATTCCACAGAGGTCCAGCATTTTGCTATGCTTATTCAACATTAGGTTTTTAGTTAAGATATCAGCTGCTTGATCATCAGTTTTAATGTAATAGAGATCAACCAGGTCATCTTTGACACATTGTCTTATAAAATGATATCTTACATCCATGTGCTTCATTCTTTGTTCTTGAGCAGGATTAGAAGCCATATAAATAGCTGCTTGATTATCCATTATCAAGGGAATGGATTTAATATTATATCCTAACTCTTCAAACAAATTCTTTAACCAAGATATTTGACGACATGCATCAGAAGCTGCCATGTATTCAGCTTCTGTTGAAGATAATGCTATGGTTTTTTGTTTTGCTGATTTCCAGTATACAGGTGCTCCTGCTAATTTTACAACCATACCAGTTGTTGACTTCCTATCAATCGGATTAGAAGCCCAATCAGCATCTGCATAACAAATCAAGCCATATGCATCTCTTCCATCATATTTAATGCAATAATTGAGTGTACTGCCAACATATTGGATAATATGCAATGTCTTTTTGATATGATCCATAGATGGATTACTAACAAATTGAGACATTAAGATTGTTGCATATACAATATCCAATCTTGTACACATTGCAAGAAATAATAATGATCCTATCAATTGTTGATAGTATGTGATCATTTCTTGTGTGGCTTTACCTTCTGTATATTTATTTGGGACATAACCAGCTGGTAAAGGCGTGTTTACTGGTTTTGCATTGATTAATCCAAACCTTTCTACTATCTTCTTAGCATACTTGGTTTGGTCAATAGTAACAGTGTGTTGTTTTTTGTCAATCACAATGTTCATTCCCAAATATTCACTTAGATCCCCTAAGTCTCTACTTTCCCATTTTTCCATAAATTTCTTTTTGAAATTGTTTACTGCAACTTCATTATTGCCCATGAATATTATGTCATCAACATATAAGATGATAACAATTATATCATCTCCATTGCGTTGCACATATATTCCTGTATCGGCAAATAATCTTTTGAATCCTAACTTGGTTATACTAGTATGTGCTTGTATATTCCAAGCTAGAGATGCTTGTTTCAAACCATATAAAGCTCTATTCAATTTGTATACTTTGTCTTTATCATTGGTTTTGAAACCATCCGGTTGTTCCATATAAATCTCCTCTTCTAATTGGCCATATAGAAAAGCAGTTTTAACATCTAGAGCTTTGAGTACCCATCCCTCTAAAGCTGCAAGTGCTAATAAGATTCTGACAGTTTCGAATCTTGAAACCGGGCTAAATGTGGCTCCAAAGTCTATTCCTGGTACTTGTGAAAAGCCTTGAGCAACCAATCGCGCTTTGTATCTATTATCTGATTGCTTTATAGCATAAACCCATCTACAACCTATAGGTTTACGATCTTTAGGTCTATCGACCAATTCCCAAACATGTCTACTTTCAATAGACTTAATTTCTTCTTTCATAGCATCTACCCATTTATGATATAGTTGAGGATCATTTTCTTTCATCCTCAAAAGATCTCTATATACAACAGGTATCCCTTTCTTTCTATTTTCTTGATCTATAAGTTTAGATGCTGCTCTGGATAAAAGAAGTTTATCTCTTCTTTGATTTCTTCTTTGAATCCAAGCATTATTATCAAAGTATGTTTGAACTGGTTCAGGCGAAGGCCTGGCAGTTTCATCTAAATCCCTTATAGGTGTTTCAGAAAGTGGTGTTAAGGGTGATTCATTTCTGGGAAATAATCTTGGTTGCACAGATCTACTGATTTCTCTAGTAGTTCTGAGATCATCAAGAGTCATATCTTGAAATCTTTCCTTAGTATATAAGGATTCTTTTTCCTGAGATGATTGTGATTGTTGACTAGGTTTGTCAACTTGTTTTCCTTTATCCTTTTCAATCACTTTATTCCAATTGGTTTCTTTTCGAATCTCAGCTTCAATTTGAGCTGGATGTTTATCTCCATAAACATTATCAGCAATGACCTTGACTTTTGGTCTCCTAGCAGTTTTTCTAGTTGCTAGTTTTTGCTGTATAACTTCTCTTTCTTGTTCTCTAAAACCAAATGGATGTGTTGATTGATCTGGAATATTAGGTTTCTGAATTAACTTAGGTCTACCAGCTTGCAGTTTATCTCTTTTTGCAGCTGTGAGATCTAACTTTTTACCAATGCATTTACCACCTGTTGGTACTAAGTAATCTCTTTGACTATCAGTTAAATTCTGACTCCTATACATTTCATGACTGGGTGTGATGTCCTTTTGGATATCTCTCCATAAATCATCATTAGCAAATCTCACTTTGCTTTTAGGAATTGCAAATTTTGATTTAGGAAATGTTGTTTTAGACTTATTAATGACCTTATTTATTTGATCATTAATGTTTTTAGAAGGGCTTTGATCGTGTTTATCAAATATACTTCTAATCTCTCTAAGATCAACATCAGGATTACTATGAGATGATTTTGATTGTGAAGGAGGATCATCTCTTTGTTTTCCTTTTCCTTTATCAATAACTGTAGAAGATTCAATAGGTTCTTCAACTTCTTGATTTAAATCTGAATGATAACTTGAATGATCAGATGCTGATTCATCTCGATCATCTAGTTTAGGATTATAGTGACCAAGATTCTTAATCTGCCATTTCTTAAACTCTTTATCATATTTTCTATCAGCTTTAGATTTAAATCTTCTGGCAGTTTTTGTCTTTGGTATTTCCTTGCTATGTTTTGAAGTACTGTCTTTCAAATGATTGTCCAATTTCCTATTAGACTTATGATCATCTGAATCCGACGAATCACTATCACTTGAATCATTATTATCATGAAATGATAGCCTTTTATCATTTTTTATAGTGTCATGATTAGAATGATTATGTTTGTCTGTTGAAATTGTCATGTCAGACTCTAAAGTTGGGTAATGTTGTTGCTTGTGAATATTTGTATTCTTGGATAACTTGGGAAATATATTTTCATCAAAGATAGCATGTGTGGCAATGACAATTGTATTTTTATCATTCATGAACTTGTATGATTTGCTTTCATACCCAATGAATATCATTGGTTCAGCTCTTGGTGATAACTTGTCTTTATGTCGTTCTTTAACAACATAAACATATGCCAAACATCCAAATATCTTAAAGTGTGATATGTCAGGTTTCTTCATCATCATGTTTTCATAAGGTGTTTTCCATTTTGTTCTTCTCAATGGTGTACGATTATATATGTGGACTGCAGTTTCAAATGCAAATGACCACCATGATTTAGGACAACCAGATTCTAATAAAAGTGTATGTGCTTTCTTAAGAATGGTTTCATTTAATCGTTCAGCTCAACCATTTTGTTGATGAACATGTGGAGCACTAAGTTCATGGTTAATACCTTTTTCCTGAAAATAGTCTATCAACTTCTTATTGACAAATTCTCCCCCTCGATCTGAACGCACACTTTTAAGCTTTCGATTCAACTGATTTTCAGTGAACACAACATAAGCTTTTATAGCATTAAAAGTGTCAGATTTAGATCGTAACAATGCCAAGTAGGCAAAAGAAGAATAGTCTTCTAAGATTAATAAGGCGTATTTCTGTTTATGATAAGACTGAATGGGTAATTCAATAAGATCAACATGAATCAACTCCAGCAATTGAGTTGCTCTATGTGTTGATATATGATAGGGTTTATTATCAAGTTTACCCATTACACATGTCTTACAAATACGTCCTTCATGTGATTTATTAATTTTAACACTATTTTCAGTATTCTGAAACATGTGACTTAAGACATTATCACTTGGATGTGCCATCCTTCGATGCCAAATGAAATAATCAACAATCTTAGGACTTTTGTTGATTAACAAATGTTGAGAAGGTCTTTTTATAACAGTAGATAACCAATGAATGGAGTTGGTTTCTATAGGATATCCAGTTAGTGTAATGTTTCCTTTATGTACGATAGTTTTGTGTTTTGTGTGATGGACATGATAGTCCATACTAGTTAGTTGTGGAACAGAAATAATTCTGTATGGTAGCATTGGCATATAGCACACATTCCAGTTAAGAACATGTTTTTCATGACGAAAACATATTTGTCCTTCACCTTCAATAAGTGTCTTTGCATTTTTATCTGCAGTAGTAACTTTGATTGGTGTAATAAATTTCTTATACTTGGTGAAATCAGTTATAAACGGTGTACAATGACGTGTAGCACCAGAGTCTATAACCCACTTATCATGCTTGTTAAGAATCATAATTTGTTCACCAGGAACTTTAGATTCATAATTCTCATATACATATTTGTAAGTACTGCTACTACTGATTTGGTCTCGATATTGTGCATCAAGCACTTGCTTGTTGGTTAAGTCATCAAGCACTAAAGCAGTATTAGATGAGTAATTATGATTAGTGAAATTTACTGACCCAATGTTACTATTATCCATCATGTTCATAGGTTCACCAAAGTATTCTAATTCCTCTTCAGGATTGAGATACTGTGGTTCTGGAGTGTGAAATCCACTTGGTGTGGATACATCTGGTGTATCATGTGTTCTGTAAAACACACCAGTGCTATAATCAGTGTCATTCTCACCATAATCGAGTTGTTCTTCATCTTTATCATCTGATAAAGATATATGAACGTCTCCAATCCTATCTAACAATTTTCTGCTAGACGTAGGTTCAGAGATTTCTTCATCAATATTTCCAACAGTCTGAGTTGGGTAAGAATTGACAATCATAGGATTTGCGAAATGAATAGTAGTTGAAGATTTGCCTTGCTTCTTCAACTCCTTCAATTCTGTAACAAGAGCCTTATTTTTAGCTTTCTTGTTAGCTCTATTTTGTTGATTCCTTTTCTTCTTATCATCTTTTGATAAAGAAGAATCGTTATTAAAACGATTATAAGGTTGACAAGGTGTGAAGCTCTTCCTACGATTGAATCGTCCTCTGAAAGAACCTCTAGGTCTGAATGTGTTATTGGAGTGTTGATCCCTCCAATTAGGATTTGTATTGGGATTCTTGTTGATACTAGATCCAATGTTTGCAATATTATTATATGCAGTTCTAGGTTTTCCTTTAGACTGCATAAGATTCCATTCATTCTGAATCCTAGGAACGATTTTATCAACTGTGAAATCTTCAATCTTGGTATCAATTATATTAGTAACAAGGTTACTATATAAATGATTGAGATTGTGCAAGATGAAGAAACAAATGACAAAATCAGGAATTTGATATTTTTCTTCTGTTCCTAAGTCAGATACTAACTTCATAAGTTTAGTAATTGCCAGAATGGGATCAGAACTGGATTTCATGGACCAGTTGAAGATAGCTTTGTAAAGTATGAAATACTTCGCAATGCCTTTGGTGCCAAACATTGTATCTAAGGCTGTCATTGTAGCCTGTGGAGTATCTTTAACGTAAGTCCAGAGAGATGGTTGTAAAGCCAATTTGATAATGGCTTGACACTTCTTCATATTTTCATCCCAATCTGTTCTTTCATTATAAGCAGTTTTATACTCCAATTCCCAAAGTGTTTTAGTAGAAAGACTAGCGCCACTAGGTGGTTCAGCTGGTAATAGTGGTTTAGTGCTAGTAAGATATTTCTCATAACCTTTCATTTGAAGATATGCAATGAGAACATCCTTCCACTTCTTGTAATCAGTTACGCCTCCATAGACAGTAACCAATCTTTCCATTGATTTTTCTGCAGGATCTGAACCTCCACATTTCCAAGATGAAAGCCTATTAAAGGATGTAACAAGATCTTCTAAAGTCCACCATGAGACATTGGATCCAGGTTGTTCTATGAAGTGTAATAACTTCAAAGACTCATTCTTTTGATAATAGAACTGGACGTCTCTTCGGTAAGATTTGGGTAATGCAACAATATCCTTAAGAGTAGGATATGTTGGCCATACAAATCCTTTTAAGACAAGAGGATCCATGAGGATTAAATAACATAATCCAGGTTTTTCCCAAATAGGATGGTCTTTAGTATGTCTTTTAATCTTCGTCAAACCACATTCTTTGTATTTGACTGAGAAATTAAAAGCAGGGTATTTATCTTGTTGTTCTCTGGCTTGAAATTGGAAATTTGTGTGAATGTTCTTGTCAGATTTACTAGATGATGATTCTTGTTTGAAGAAACTCTTCTTAGGAGGTACTACATTCTTTTTAAATGGAATATAAGCACGGAGATTCTGAAACTTGGGGGTTCGTCTAATGGATCTGGGCAGAGATGTACTTCTCTTGGGATAAACAACTTCTTCTGACCTTCGACTAAGATCAGGATTATTGTCTCTGTCCCTTTTCCATTTGGGTACCCAGGCATTAGATTGTTGAGTATCAGAATTCCATCTAGGCTTATTTGATTCCTCCTGAGATGTGTTATTAGGTGCTTCTTCAAATCTTCCAGCAGATCTGGAATAATCGAGAATAGGGGTTTTATCTGGACCAAAACCTTGAGCTTCTTTCCAGGCTCTATAATCATTCATTTTTTTATCAAGTTGTTCTTTAACTTGGTCATAACTATTGCGAGTATCAAAGAGATTTGGAGTTCCTTGATTGTCACGCATAGCTTTATATTGAGCCATTTCATTCTTATATTGCTCAACACAATTAGGTTTAGGTGCAAAATTTTGTTTAATGAATTTCAAGTGATGGGGCTTTGGTTTTCCCCATCCTTCATTTTCATAATCCCTAGCAAGATTATTTGAATGTTGCATTCCAAATGCTTCTTCATCGAAAGTGAGTTGAGGCTCTGGTCGATTCCAACTCAATGGTGGTGCAATTTTGAATGATTTATCTTTATCTTTGGATAAAGAGGATTCTGCTTCCAGAGGTTGATCCATCCATTCCTTAGATTCATCAACTTTTTGCTTTGCAAAGACTCTCTCAAGACGTTTGATAATAGTATCAACATGGTCTTTAATAATTGAATCAACTGGAGTATTGGTAGGATCAGTTGTTTCATTGTTAGAGTCAGTTGGTTGAGGAACGAATGGGTTATTATCCTTCTTTTCTTCTTTGTCTGAATCCGAGAAAATTGAGTCTGAATCTGGATAGTACTTTTTATAGACTTCTTTTGGTACATAGATGAATTCATATCCATTAACTGAGAAACAAACATCGGTAGGTTGTCTGTTTGGTAGGGTATTGGATTTAATGAATTCGTCTAACATTCCAGGATCCAGATTGGGATAATCAGACGTCGTAAAAAAATTCATATTTGCCCCTGAGGGGCCAGCTACTGTACATACAGTATTACAAGGTTTATTCAGACCTTGTAATATCCCGCCACCAACTAATCCTGTTGGTGCGTTAACTCCGGGGATGACCGGAGCACTCGTTCCGGCCTTTCTCCTTCTACTGGGGATAACCTTTTCCCCGGCCGCAAAAACGAAATTGGGTTGTGACGAAGTTCTTTCCTTGTCACTAAAGTTTGGGTTCGTTGAACCCCAATGGATGTTTGCTATTACCAATTGATCAGCTATAGGGTTAAGCAGCTGATTTTGGTATGTCACTTTATTTTTGCTATTGGTGGCTAACTCCACCAATTTGCGCATCTCCATTATTTCATTCAGCCGCTTGGCTGACTTTTCATTTAGCGCCTTTTTGTAATCCTTCCTCTCGTGGTATATGTTTCCATCTAATATGAAAACGGCATTCTCAGCCCTGAGTCTCCGTTTAGCAAGTTCATTGCTAATTTCGGAACTCTTTAGTCCCTTAAGGGACTCAAGGCGAGGTCCTTGCTTGCCGTTAGGTCCTAATTGATAAATAGATGGACCTTCATATTTGAGGAGGGATACGTCATCCTCTGCATGTACTTCTTCTTCATCTTCTCCATCTGCATCTGCATCGGCGCCACTCTCTGAATCTGTAATCGTCTTTAAGGATGGTAAGTCATCATCTTTTTCAGGCGGTTGACTACCACGTACAGATATATCAGAGATTTCGATATCATCATCATCATCATCTTCTTCTTCTGCAAGCTCGATATCTTCGTCTGGAACAAAAGTGTCCAGATAGGCAACCTCTTCTTCTTCTTCTTCCTCTCTCTTCAGTAACTCCCTTCGATCAACGCCTTCATTCTCATTGCTGACATAGATCGACCCTTTGATGATGGGAGTGCCTTGATGGCTCTCCATATATGGGTCGAAGGAGTGAATGTATCGAACGCCAATCATCCTCGGACAAGGATCATCAGCCATTCTAAATTCTTCTATGTCATAGCATTTTTCAATGAAAGACATAATCAATTCTTCAGGCGCCAAGTCGATCTTTTCAACGGGTAGCGTGGTGCAGCTGATAGGAGGATACATATCACAAACATCGGAGTTTTTCTTGATATGGTTCCAACCAGCCCTGCAATTTGCCAACCAGACCAACTTGCCAATACGATCGTAGGGATTTCCAAAAATCATATCATCTGATTCGTATTTATCCATCAAATCTTCAACATCAACTCCTTCCAACCACGGATTGAGATACAAAACACGTCTAATAACTCCAGCGTTAATATACTCGGTTCTGTATTTAGCACTATGGAAGTAGGAGGAGAAGGTGATTTGATTCTTGAGGAATCCGGTGGTGAAAACTTGAGACATCTAGAAAAAATTGCGTCAGCCAAAATTCCTAATCTCGAATGATACATGAGAGAAGGAAAATATCTTAGGCTGTGCAATCCTCCAGATTGAACATGTTATGAACTTGCGAGCAACGCAAACGACCTATTGAGGCCATTGAATGTTGCTATGCCAAAGATTGTACCAGGGGCTCCTTCAAATCCCTGCGTACGAAAATCCACCAACTAATCTAGTATATGTGTGTATGTAATCAGTGTTCTAAAGTGATCTCCTCAGAGATCCTAATCTAGTGATGAGTGTTGTTTAGACACCCCACGTTAGTCTGCGTGTACGATGGAAGTCCGCCTCAGCACGACCCTTGAGAATACTATCTAGCAGCCAAAAAATGAGAAAATGGAGACGAAGACTCCAATAATGGTATAAGGGCATTAACTCTCGGCCGATGGGGGGTGCACGAAGCCTTTACAGGGGGTTGGACCCTGATATCCACCATGAGGTGGCCCCAAATCCGTGACAGTTTTACTGTGTGGTCTGTCAAAACCATGACTATTTGGGGTAGTCAGCCCATGTGAGAATTTTGATTTCTGTGTTCCACAACACAGGGCGACTCAGAAGTGCCACTCCAGATGTTTAGTCAGTGCTCCCACACTGTCAGCCACAAGGGTGACTGAAATGGTATCCCTGCTACCATTAAGCGGATCATTTATCCCATGATCATGGGTTAGCTGCTAGACAAATGTGGGAAAATTAGTATGAGGAGACACCTACATACACACACGATCCACTGTGGGACCCCATCAGACCAATAGAGGGCCTAAAGCCATATTGTATATCTGATATTTTTGAGGGTTTTTTAGCAGATCAAACACAAAACTACATAAAATTACATGTGTACACTATCCTAACTCCATCTATGGCACAGTCAACATCCAACGACGACAAGAGTCATCGTTTCAAGGCTGTCGCTCGGGGCCCATAACCTGTTAAATCAGGGGAGAGCAGCGCAGGACCAGTGACTAAGTAAGGATTAACTACTTACATCTTAGTACTGGTTAGTCTTAGTAGTTGACTTGTAGTTCTTGGAACTGAGGGACAGTTGTCCAGAATGCCCTCCTTTTATGCATTTTGGAACCCTAGCTTACATACACATTATTCTACCAATGGAGTAACTACGAGGCTATGTACACACAGCTATTGCTGTGTAAGGGCTATCCAAATGCAATGCAATTGCTGTATCATGCACAGCAGATGACTGAGCATTGCTGCGCATTGCTGTATATGAGGTCATTCTGTACCTTGTCTTATTATATTCCTTCCAATATGTTCTATATGATATCATAAAGTTCTTTATGACTTCATTATCTACTGATAGTTATCTTAATGATGTCACTATGACCTCATTATGTACCTGATGATATCATATGGTGCTTTATGATGTCATCTCCATCAATAGATGTTCTAGACCATGAATATAATAACAGTTAAATATGAAACACACTAATTATTCACTATTAATTCATTATCTTGCTCATATCTAATCCGTTAATCGTTATCTAATCTCCAATCAACGATTATATAATACTCTGATAAGATACTGATTAAACGAGATCAGATTAGATAAGATAAGAAGTGAAACGGATGAGTATTAAGTGAATACATTTTGTATGTATCTTTTAACACCCTAAAATCCTGGAGCATTACTAACTTACAATTGCACATATCAGGAACCCCCCGGCGTGACGCCTAGGAGCCCCAACAGAGAACTGAGGAGGGAAGAGGGAAGGAGGGAAGAAACCCGAGAGAACTCGACTGAGGACTCTGGGTGCTGAATTGCACTCCTTATATACTACGACAGGTGGTCTGTGCACTACCCTAAGCCCTACTCTAAATATAGTAGGGTATGAGTAAGACGGCTGCGTATGTAGTAATGGTAATGAGTCATCAGCGCCGAGCTCCGATATCTTATCTATGGCTTTATCTAAGCGCCAAGCGATAGGCGCCTGCTTAGTCAGCATATGTTTATATAATATGAAGAAAATAAATAATAAAAGTGAAGTGACTTAGTGAAAAAGCCGAAGCTTTTCAGTCGGTCATGACAGTACCCCCTTTTTAGGATTTGACTTCCAGACAAATTTAAACTTCTTCATCATCTTTCAGCGCATTGCGCTCTTATCACGGATGATTCCTCTAATTCCTCGATGATGGGTGAGAGTGGGCAGGATGGTGGGGTGAGGTCTTTAATCGTTTCAGCGCGAGGCGCTATATCATGCAATTGATGTAGGCACATGTTGCATTGACATGGCCCTTCCGTGTCTCCTGGCTCTATAAGGGTGTCTATACCCTTCTTTCCTTTCCATTTTTGCCAGTTTTGTTCCCACTTTGCAGCTGGTGCTACTGCATTAACATCGATTTTTGACACTGTTTTGTCCGAGGTTTGTGTGAAGTTTTCGTAAGGTCTGAAAGTTAGCCTATTAAAGGTTGCTTTGTCAAGCCTTCTGATGGCTCCGGGGTTTCTATCGTAAAAGTTTTTTATTTTTCTTTCTGCATTTTGTAAATTGTCCAATGGTTCCCAGGAGTTATGCTCAGCGGTGTATCCTTTCCACCTGACTAAGTACTCCATTTTGTTTCTTTTTAGTCGTACATCGATTATTTCTTCGACCTCGTATTCTTTTTCACCGTCTATTTCAATTGGCGGTGGAGGTTGTGCCTTTTGCCCTCTCATTGGTCGTTTCCAAGGGCGTATTCGTGAGACATTTACTACAGGGTGTATCTGTTGCGAGAAGGGTAGGTCCAGCTCTACTGCATTAGGCGACACTACCTTTTTGATTGGGTATGGCCCGATCCATCTTTCCACCAATTTCCTAGTTGGTCGGCCTGTCAGCCTTAAATCTTTGGTTGACAGCCACACTTTATCTCCAACTTTGTATTCTGGTGCATCTGATCTGTGTCTATCCGTGTACAGCTTCATATCACCTTGTGATTTTAACAAAGCTGCCTGAGTTTCCTCGTGGATTTCTTTCATTTTCTGCACGAAATCTGATGCAGCCGGGTGACTTCCTTCCCTTCTGGGCTCGATTCCCATCCTGGGGTGTTTGCCATAGTTGACAAAAAATGGAGTCTGTTTGGTGGATGCCTGAATTTTGTTGTTGTAGCTAAATTTGGCGATGGCTAACCATCCAGACCACAGGATTAGTCCCTGCTCCATTTCCCATTCTCGAGCATTTAGTGTTTTAACACCAGCCTTTTTCATAGCTTCTACCGCTTTTACTACTGCTTCGTCACGTGCTTCAGTTTGTCGAATTTTGTTTAGCAATTCTTTTTCTGAGCTATGAATAAAGATGTGACCATGGCATAGTGCAGCGATTTTGAAAAAATCTGGTTTGAGGAGCGTGACATCTTTGTTGTCATCATCTACCCCCTTTTTATGGTCTGGCCTCCTGGACAGAGAATCGGCCTTTCCCATAGTAACACCAGCTTTATGATGCAATACGAAGTTAAATCGGCTGAGGTACAAAGCCCATCTGGCTTGCCTGCGATTCAACTTCTTAGCACTCATAAAGTACTCAAGATTTTTGTGATCAGTCCATATCTCGAACTGTTCACGTGCTCCTTCTAGATAATGACACCAAGTTTCCAGGCAACGCATGATGCCTAGCATTTCCTTATCATGGACGTCATAATTGCGCTCAGTATCATTGAGCAACTTTGATAGGTAGGCCACCGGCCTCCACTTATCGTCTTTGCAGAGCATAGATAAGACGCCACCCGTAGCGTAATCCGATGCATCTGACTCCACTCTGAATTTCCTATCGGAATCCGGGGCAACTAATAAAGGTTGCTCTGTGAATATCTTTTTTAGGCTTTTGAAAGCCTTTTCTTGGACCTCTGTCCACTCCCATGTTTTTTCTTTTCTGACCAGGTCATGTAGTGGCCGTGCGATTTTAGCAAAGTCCTGAACAAAGTGCCTATAGTAATTGGCTAGGCCTAGGAACCTTTGTACGTCTTTGACACAAGAAGGGGTGGGCCAGTTAATAATAGCTTTGACCTTCTTTGTATCCATTTGGATTCCTTTGGGTCCTAAGACGACGCCCAGGAATTCAACTTCTTCCACACACCACACACATTTTTCTGGTTTTACATACAGATCGTTTTCTTCCAATTGTTGCAAGACTTGTTGTACGATTGCGTCATGCTCCTTTTTTGTTTTAGTAAAGATGAGTATGTCATCAATATACACAATGACTTTTCCTGCGTTGATCATATCGCGGAAAATGTCATTCATCATTGCTTGGAAGGTGGCCGGTGAATTGGTTAGCCCAAAGAACATTACTACTGGTTCAAAAGAACCTTCGGGAGTAGTGAATGCTGCTTTCCATTCGTCGCCTTCTTTGATCCATACATTATTATAACCCCACCTAAGATCTAGCTTAGTGAAGTATTTGGCACTGCCTGCTCGATCTACGAGTTCAGATATTAAGGGTAATGGATAGTTATTTTTAACTGTCCATTCGTTCAGGTATCTGTAGTCCTGAACCATCCGCTTCTTTCCGTCTTTTTTGCTTACAAAGAAGACAGGTGACGTTTGTGGTGATTTGGAGGGTCGGATATACCCTTTTGCCAATTGATCATCCACAAAGTTCCGTACTTCTTGAAGCTCATCCAGGGATAGGGGGTAGACTTTCCCCTTCCGGGGTTGATAGCCTGGTTTGGTGTCAATTGCGTGGTCCCAAGGCTTTCTAGCCGGCATGCGTTCTGATGCTCCTTTCTTGAAGATTTTGAGGTATTGATGGTATTGTTCAGGTACCATCTCTTTAGCTGTTTTTGCCAACTCTCGCACATGTCTCATTGATCCGGTTTTGGATCCGGCGGGTGATGGAAACACTGGTAAGAATGGGTATTTATCCCCATACTTGTATTGACCCGGGTGTTTTATTTGCTCCATGTACGTGAGATGCTTCTCACTTTCCTCCTTTTCTTCGAGCCAATGCGCGAAGTCTAATTCCTTCTCCTGTTCCCACAGATATTCCAGAACACGCCAGTGTTCTGCTGATCGGACCTTCTGTTCTCGCTTCTTGGTCCACTCCCTTTGCCTATGTCCACAGCTCCGTGGACAACGTGTCAATTTGACTTGGCCAGTCTCCCAATTGATTTCTGGGTTGTGCTTTCGTAACCATGTGGATCCAATGATTATGTTGGTTTTTCCCAGCTCGCATATCTCAAAGGTAGCTCTTTCCTTATGCCCTTGATAAGATAAAAGAAGATCAACTTCGTGGGTGATCATTCCTCCTTCATTGTTGGTTCCATCCACATTCCGGACTTGAATGGGACACTCCAAGGGTATGAGTTTAAAGCCCATCCTTTTTGCATATGCGGTATGCATGAACAATCCTGTTGCTCCTGAATCGAGCAATGCGGTTTGTTCAGTTTGTTCATGGGTGTCCAACCTTTCCAACCCAATCTCCATTAAGATCTCGTCCTTCTGTCCTATTGACCTAACTAAAAATTCCTTTTCTCCCTTTTTCAACATCCTTTTCGGACAAGCAGTTTCAGTGCTAAGCGCTATATCATGCCGCTTTCCTTTTAAGTTCTTTTGTCCCTTTGTAGATACTCGTACTACTGTATTCGGTACTGAGGAATTAAGCACAGGTTTATCCGCCCTGCCGCACTCCTTGGGAGTGACACTTTCAGCGCTGTGCGCTATATCAAGGTGTTTCACCTGGGAGTTTGCCTCTTGCGGGGACGTCCCAGAAGTCCTTGAGACTTCTGAGATGGTCCTTGCATCAACCCGGTCAGCGCTAGGTGCTATATCAAGGGGCTGTGCACTATCTAATCTATCTAGTACAGCGTATCTATTTCGAGAGTCTAGTACGGGACCTACTGACTCTCTTCCTCTTTTAAATTCTCTTCTCCTTTTTTAAAGTACTCCTTCATTTCGTCAAACGTCATCGTGCGAATATCAAGCCCTGATCTGCAGTTTCTTGAAATGTGTCCGATCTTGCCGCATTTGTAACAGCGGAGTGGTGGTCTTTGATTTTGATCGACGTCCATTGCGTTAGGGTCCGGCTGATTCGCCGTACTACTTGAACTCGCGGAGGCTCCAGCTCCCAATCGTCCCTGACTCGCTGATCCCGATCCGAATCTCCATCGGGGTTTTGGCTGGGCAGGGGCTACCGGCTTCGCCGTATCCGGGCCTTTGGATGCTCCTTCACTCCTATTGGCAGAGTTACTGGTCCGTGAGGAGTAGTACTTCTCCTCGGCTTTCGCCTGTCTCCACTGGCGATCCAATCTTACTGCTTTTTGATACCATCCTTCAATGGTCTCCGGTACTTTGTCGGCCTCCATTATCCTTTTTCGGAGTCTGGTATTCAAACTTCATTTGAACTCTTCGATAAGAGCTCTTCCCAGGTATCCGGTGCCTCGTGATACCTTTTTAAATTTTTGCACATGTTCCTCGCATGTACTGGACCCTTGCGTCATGGTCCGCATTTCCGAGATCTTTGATGACTGTTCATCAGTGTCACCGAAGTCCCTTCTGATCTGCCTGAACAGTTGTTCCGCTGTTTGCGGAATTCCTTCTTCATCGTTGGCCATCTGTTCCAACAGATTGTCCTTCCAATCGGCAGCAAAGCCTTCCGTCATGTACGATATGATCAACAAGATCCGCTCTTCTTCATCAGATTCTGGCATCTTTAATTGAATGTATAGTCTGCATGCGTTAATGAAATTTGTCACTTTGGACATCTTTCCTGAGAAGACCGGGGGTTTGGCTACATCTATTCTAGACGTTCCGCCATTTCCGGTTCCGGGAATATTGAATACCGTCCCTGGCGGTATATTGACAATGTTGGTGGGGGGAGGAGGGTGTTCTGCTGCTGCTGCGGCAGCCTGTGCAGCGTTTGCTTGCAGCTGTGTTAGCTGGTTCTGGAGGGCTTGGATGGTTGCAGCTTGCGCGTTAAGGAGGTTCAGCAGTTCTGCTGAGGTCATTTCTTGGGGCGCCGCCATACTGTGATAGTTTGGCGGTGGCGATGTAGGTGATGGGGTAAGCGGGGGTGGTGGTGATGAAAACAGTGGTGCTGGTTCTCCGATAAAATCTGCGTCGGAGTTGAATAGTAGGTTTGGATTTAATGTGGCTGGGTTTGGTACTAAGATGGGAAACAGTGCTGCTTCCCACTGGTGTGGTTCCTCTGTGATAGAGTTTGTGGAATGTGATGATGATGATGAGGTAGATTCTCCTTCGGAGGAACTAAAACCCGTGTCGTTTGGATCAAGATCGCCTGTGACAGCGTCCCAAAATGTATCGTTATTTGTGTCTCCTATTTTGTACTTGTACATAAGTGAGGGAGGTCTTGGCCTGTCACTTGCTTGGGAACGTATGTACGAAACATGCACTCAGGGTCTACAACCACCCCTGCAGTGCTACAATTTACAATACTGACTACTGGTTTTTATTTATGGATGAAGAGTCTAACTAAACTGGGTCCAAATGGTTGTCCAGTTGCCACTACACCGTACGGGTGCGGGCCTTTCTCAAGAGCGCGTGACCAAGTGGCGGCTACTCTCAAGGGGTAGGGTGAAAGGAGTATTTACGTAGGTATAAATCTATAGCCTTCAAGGGCCTAGGCCAGGGCAATTTAACGCGCTAGGGGGGTGGCAAGCCTTGTCCCTAGATACGGATCACGTATTGTGTGATCAGACCAGCACTGGTATCCTGTGCACAGGTAACCCTATCGACTGGGTTAGGTCCTTCGGTTTGCGTCGACCGGGAACGTAATGCAAAGCTAGTTTAGGGCTGCGATGCAGAGCCACAGGTGCGCAGTTTTGAACGGTGTCTGGCAACCGGTACCGCAATTTTATAGTCGGCGTACGACTGTATCAATCCCCCAGTTCTCATCCACTTAACCCTGTGGTCCGGGTATATCAAGTGTTGGGGCTGCTAGAGAAGTAGTCGAGTTCTACTATCAGGAACCCCCCGGCGTGACGCCTAGGAGCCCCAGCAGAGAACTGAGGAGGGAAGAGGGAAGGAGGGAAGAAACCCGAGAGAACTCGACTGAGGACTCTGGGTGCTGAATTGCACTCCTTATATACTACGACAGGTGGTCTGTGCACTACCCTAAGCCCTACTCTAAATATAGTAGGGTATGAGTAAGACGGCTGCGCATGTAGTAATGGTAATGAGTCATCAGCGCCGAGCTCCGATATCTTATCTACAGCTTTATCTAAGTGCCAAGCGATAGGCGCCTGCTTAGTCAGCATATGTTTATATAATATGAAGAAAATAAATAATAAAAGTGAAGTGACTTAGTGAAAAAGCCGAAGCTTTTCAGTTGGTCATGACAGCACGCTGGTCCTCGATTCTCGATTCTACTGTCTTTCGCATATTGTATCAGTAAATGTCTATTCGGCTCAAGCTCGGGGGTGAGTTTTAATACTCACGATCAGTTGACGATGTAAACTACTCTATCCCGGTATGCCTTAGTGTCCAGATCGGTTTGCGTAATGAGAGTGAGAGGACGATTTCTATATCCTGGCTTCCAACGCATATTCTAGAGTTCCGTAAAAACGACCAATTGTGGAAGCAAAAATGCTCGCTTGTCAGATAATAAATAGATAACGAAATTCAAGTGACAGCCAATGCTTGGCATCGGAGCAATCTCCCTCTCGGACGATCGTCCGAAAAAGTATATAGGGGCCTTCAAGTTGACATCACGGAAACACGGAAGACTTTCTACCCACATCACTAGTACGCCCATCATGCCTGTCGAAAGCGGTCGCACATATTACATCACTAATGTGGAAAACAAAAATGCTGTAGACCTGTCCGGGACAGATTCCGAGCGGGACATGTTTCCAGTACGTTCAGTTAATCGTCTCTGGCACAAAACTTTGGCTTTGATCTCATTGTACTACAAGTCATTGGTTGGCCCTATCAAGATCATAAGAATCAACAGGTACGTTTCTGCCTTGTGATCAGTACAGCTGGACAACGCAGACGGTACTTAACAATAGCATTGAAGTGGATATTTGAATCGGTGCCAAACTTGGAAGACACCTACACGCTTAGAAACGTACTCTATGACAAGTATATGGGATACGCAGATCCATTGAAACCGGGTACAACCACTATCGCTACCGTCGAGACGGCGGTTCAGTGGGCAGTAGTCCTAGATCAGGACGAAGACTCTAAAGCATACAGGTAAAAACTTTTCGCACCATGAGCCTCCTCTACTCTAAACACCTATAGTAATAAATAAAAAATTGCACATGGGGGGAATCTTTAAAGGATCTCTGTTCCTGGACAGGAATTATACCTCACATTGCCGAGCAATGGACGCGATATGCCCGTTGTACTTAAATTCCTGTTACCCGATGAGAGCCAGTTATGGGCTGTTGGATGGTCCTGATACCAAATGTTATGAAGTGGTCTGTTTGTCACTGACTGCGTGGTTGGAGTTAGATTAGAGACATTTTGAGGGACCCTCGCGTTGAATTCGGGGCTCAGCTGCGGCAGGTCTGGCAGGAAATACGCAGCTGAGTTATGCCTGTGGCTCACACTGCTAATAAAAGGGAGTATAGTACTAGATATAGCTCATGGACAGCTGCCATTCTTCCACAACAAAACACAATGCCTTTGCATATGCGTTAACCATATTTGCTTGCAGAAATGATACGTAAGGATGGTACCAATAAGATATGATGCTGATGGGTAGTAATGATGGGATATTGGCACGTTGCCTGAAGCACGTTCCTAAGCCATTATGCATTATTAGTAGAACAGTCGGAGGAGAGGCAGGTAGTAACGCCAACCCTTGCAGATCAAGTTCGTCGAGGATTCAATTGTATTTCGCAAGCGATCCATTATCAACACATTTCATACTGTAGACATCCTCCACTCCTCCACTTTCCTTCGGCTTGCTTCCCGAGCTGCCTGCTCCTCTTCCTCTATTTCTTTCTCCCTACGTTCGGCAGCCATTTCTGGCGTGATTCCGTTGAGAAGCATTAATACCATATTGAGTTCGTCCATCGTTTCCGCCAGGTCTCCTTTCCTTGTCGGAGTGCCACTATGGCATGTTTGGGGACTGGGAGGCAGCGGAATTTGTGCATAATATTCATTGCGGTATGCCTCCATTCGAGGGTGGAAATTGTTAAGGCGCTTGCTACGCCAGGCCTTGTAAGCGGCAATACCGTAAATATAGTCGAGGATAACGGTAGAGGGTAGTGCAGCTCTATCGCCTCGAAACTGTGCATCGACGTTTTGCAGTGCCTCGTAAGCAGTGGAAGGGGGAATATCTTCTATGCCTGCTCGAATCACTGTTTCAAAAAAGGCGACCGACGTTCTAGGGTTGTGACGAATAGTAATCCACTGAAGGGTAATGCATTCCTCGGGCTCGTCATCATGGTCACCTTGACGAAACTTCTTTAGATCTTCGGGTCTCAGCCCGTAGTTTGGTGTCTAAGATGGGTTAAACTAAAAATGTAGTACCGAAGTTTCACACCTTTATGAGGGCAACCTCCCCTTCACTAAGCCTTGAATGCACGACGTTGGAAACAAAGATACCGTTCTCTGTCATATCAATACCTACTCCTGAGTTATCTCCAGGAGAACGAAGATCCATCACTCTTGTAATGTACTGAAAAACAACATCATCAAATGATAATATGAACCAACCACAAATCTCACCTCATCGCCTTTGCAATGGGGAATCAGGTGTGCCGCTTGACGCGCATCCTGCTGTGTAAAAACACAAGCAGGTCCATCTCGTTGTATGATACGGGATCTGAAAGATCTGCGGCATGTTGAGGCTTGGGTTGGTGTTATTCGCCCGCTTAAACCTTTATAGTCTACAAAGACACAAGGACCTGGAGAAGTGTGAACAGCAATTTCACACACGAGAAAGAAAAAAAAAGCTTACTCAAAGGCCGATAGTAGTATGTGTTTTCGTCATTCAGAATTTCGGTGCTTTCATAGTTCACAGCGGGACCGTTGGGTGTTGTAGAAAGGTCGCCACGAGCGCCACAAATGGCGAACATAACATAGCGCATCCACCGAAATGGTGAGACAGCGAGTCTCTCGATATCACTGCGGGGAATTGAAAGAAAGGATACAAATTGAGTTTCATCAATACTCAGGAAGATTTCAATCTCGGCTATGTGGTTGGCCATCTCTTACTTCGACTTAAGGAGTTGAGACCGAAGTAGTAACCGACCACGTGATGACCCCACATGGATTGCCCAAGCGCAGTGTTACGGCATCTCTTCGTCTACCCCTGTCACTGCGACCCCATCATCAGCCATTTGACTTTCCTCTCGCGCGAGAGCTTGGCCAGCTCACTGGCACCGGCCAATGTTTTTTTTTTCTCTTAAAATCCTGGAGCTTTACTAACGATATGCGAGTACACATCCGACGGATCATACTGGTGATGGCCAACATTATCCGTTTCGCAAAATCAGGCAGCGACTGGAGTGGCAATGAGTTGATGGCATACAATATTACTGTCATCGCAAAGCCACCACAGCAATTCTTTCTTCAGGGAGGCAACATGCCTTTGACAGGCCTGGATCCTGTGCTCGTCACTGCATCACTCGACGCAGATGATGTGTCAGACGATACATACCATTTCCTTACTTATCTTGACCTTGCCACCAACGCAGGTCAGGAGACAGCAATAGATGACTTTGCTCGTGAGGTTCTCCGAATCCTTGGCTTCGAAGAGCGTGGACTTGCCCTACGCAGCCGACACAATATCCCATTGACGATCTGTAGTGATGCTGGCAAAGTCGCGCAGACAGATGTGTGCCTATTGGATCGACGGTCTATGGTCTTACTCGTTCTGCAAGACGACAAAACGATTTTCAACCCTTCAGACCCTGAAGCACAAGTTATTGCGGAAGCCATCGCAGCCTACCAATACAACAACCTGAATCGGCAACGCATCGGTCTGCTTCCGCTTGACACAATGACTGTGCCTTGCATCACCATGGTTGGGACGCGCCCCACCTTCTACTTGGTGCCCGTCACAAAAGTATTGAGTGATGCAGTTGTCAGTGGTCAATTGCCATCAGTTCGTACTGAGGTCTTGAAATGTGTTATGGTTGCGGGCCACAACCGTCGATCAAGTGAAGGCATGGACAAGCCAGAGTATAGAATGGTTGCCTTTCAGCGTTTTCTCGCATTCAAAGTTTTAGCTAAAAGTCATTGGGAGAAATTCCTTGTTGATTAATTAAATCTTTCGTCACACTGATCGTGGCCTTTCGCAGCTCGCAATTACTATGTGGTAAATGTATGTGTACATAAACGTTTTTGGTTTTTATTAGTGCTCAAGTGCTCATAGGACAAATTCGAGATACTCATCAGCAAAACGTGCTGCACGCACAGCTTTTCCCGCTCACGCTCAACTCAACTCCGCTTATTGTGTAGTACATTGACTTTAGCTACCTCGGCTTACTACACATGACCTACGCTATGTCATTTACTTTCCTGTATTACCTATGTATATGTACTTTACCACCACATCCAACTTCATTATGCGCAAAAAAAAAAAAAAACTCTGCTCATTCTGCTTATGCTCACGGCTTCGCTGCTCGGCAGCACTCACGCTCATTAAGCAACAGCTTAGACAAGTCATCTGTGAGGACTTCAAGTTGATATATCGCTCGCTCACTGCCGCAGTCCGTTCATCCACCCCACTGTGTGGCCATCTCAAGCCTAATGATTGTGACGGGATCATATGATAAAACAATCCAATTGTGGGATACAGAGACGGGAGAGCCGCTGAGATATCTGGATGGACATCAAGATTTGGTCCTCTCTGCTGCATTTTCGCCAGACGGCAAGCACATAGTTGTGTCAGGATCGGAAGACAAGACAATCCGATTGTGGGATGCAGATACGGGAGAGCCATTGCGAGCACCTCTGGAAGGACATCAGTCTCGGATCTTGTCTGTTGCATTCTCGCAAGACGGCAAGTGCATTGTCTCGGGATCGTTAGACAAGACAATCCGATTGTGGGATGCAGAGACGGGCGGGCCACTGCAAGCAATTCTGCAGGGACATCAGTCTTGGATCTCGTCTGTTGCATTTTCTCCAGATGGCAAGCTCATCATGTTGGGATTGTATCATGATACAATTCGATTGTGGCATTTTGAGACGAGAGAGCCACTGCAAGCACTGCCTCTGGAGGGACATCAAGATAGTTGGGTCTCATCTGTTGCATTCTCGCCAGACGACAAAAGCGAGGTGCCGGGATCAAATGACATCCAATTAGATGCAAAAGTAGGTTTCTTTCACAGTTGTATCAATGCTGCATGCTTAACACATTCCACCCATCAGACTTTTTCACCAACGTTCTCGTCTTGCAGTGAGCATGCTCTCCATAGTAATCTGTATCAAATGGGTTTTCCTCAAGCTTGGCTTGTTCGATTCATTGTAGTTCCTCCCACTCTGCTAAAAGGCTAGCTGTAATTCCATGTCTGTCACTGTCTCCAAAGAATCTTCTATAAAGAGTCCTTCCTGGGTCATTTTCTGGTTCTTGGACAAGGTAGAGTGGTTCTCCTTGTACTTCACTACCCCAGTCTAGGTAGATTTGATCAGGTAAATTGAATTCAAAGGCTCCTGAGTAGAAGTCTCCTGAAAAATATCTGTCTGGGACTGGTTTGTTTCGTTTCTGTTCTTCTGTAACAAAATACCAGGTTTGTTGGTAGAGAAAAACTTCTTGTTGTCCAAGGTAGTATTTCCCCTTATAGGCAATGGATCCATTCAGGGGTCATTCCTGAGAGCTGCGGGTCTCAATGGTGTTGGCTAGGGGTGATACCCTGAGCTGGTCCTGAGTTCCAACTTATGTTACAGTCAATGTCCACAATGTCGTTCAGCGTCCAAGTCTTCAGCAACAAACAGAGTCTCAGTCTGTTCCCAGCCACTGGACAAGGGTTCTAGGCACTAAGTCTGATGATGACAAAGGCTAGTGAGAGAGCGAGGAGAGCGGTTTGAGGCAACAAGCAAAAGAGTGTTCAAGTTGTAGATATGATTTGACTAAGTTGGAACTAAAGAACTATGGTACATGAGAGGGGTTTATATACGTTTAGAGAACAATAGAAACTAAAGGGGAAAAGGTATAGCTATCTGAGAAAGGAAAGGTGAAGGTAGCTATGAAAGGAGATAATGTCCAAAATGTAACTATGGATTTGTGACAAGTGAATGTAGTCCATTAACAAAGGGAAAAGAGAACTGTAACACCAAGGGGGAGTGTTGGGATAGATGGATTGACAGCAGAGGACAAATAACAGGTTGGAGGGACAAGGAAGAATGATGTGGAAGAGGTGGGAGATGGGGGCAATGAAGATCAATGATGTGGATGCTGCCATGTTGAGGAATTGGAAAGATGAATTGATACACTATTTAATGCAGGCACACTGACATCAATACACAACAGGCTGTGATAATTTCATATCATTATTTTGTATTTAAACTACTATTGTACATTGTGAATGGATGCCTTGAACTTTCACACCTGTCTTGCCTCACATAACCTTTCAATAATATATCATCATCTTGCTTGCTCACTGCCACAGCCTGTCCATCCACCCCACTGTCTGTGGCCTTCTCACTAGATGGCAAGCATATTGTGTCGGGATCATATGATAAAACAATCCAATTGTGGGATACAGAGACAGGTGAGCTGCTGAGATATCCGGATGGACATCAAGATGCGGTCCTCTCTGCTGCATTTTTGCCAGACAGCAAGCACATAGTTGTGTTAGGATCGGAAGACAAGACAATCTGATTGGGGGATGCAGATACAGGAGAGCCATTGCAAGCACTGTCTCTGGAAGGACATCAGTCTCAGGTCTTTTCTCACCAGATGGCAAGCGCATTGTGTCGAGATCAGATGACAAGGCAATCCGATTGTATGATGTAGAGATAGGAATTGCTGCATGCTTAACACATTCCACCCATCAGACTTTTTCACCAACGTTCTCATCTTGCAGTGAACATGCTCTCCATGATCCTGCTGGAATATTCCAGCAGACTGGGATGAATGAGCAAGGATGGTTTACTGGTCGCGATGGTGAACTTCTGTTCTGGGTTCCGTTGGATCTTAGACGTGTATTCCTTTTCCCTGTAAACCGGATGGTCTTTCCGAAAAGTGTGGAGGTCGATGTAAGCTGTATGGCACATGGACATGAATGGTAATGGTAAATGACTGTTAAAATGTCGTGATAAGCCCACCATGTACTTATGTACAAAGGGGTCTAAACGAGGAAAAAATTAAAAAAAGTTGTGATATTGAATGTGTGAGGGTAAGAAGGCGGGTGAGCGGAAAATGTCGCTCTAGTAGAAATGTCTACTCACGGATCGCCCTCCCTCTCACACACACTCTCTCTTTGTCGCTTCATTCTACTTGAAACTGCACTTATAACAGATATGCTCACATCTATTGACCAACCCATTGATCAGCTCACGGACCTCAAGCCTGATGAGATGTGGGTTATCCTTTTGGCACGGTTCTGCTATTATCTTAACCTATGACATTGGTTTACAGAGAAAATATGAAAGGGTGGTACGATCACTTTGCCAACAAATACATCGTCTGCGGGAAGCTAGTCGAGAATGATTCAGTTTAATCGTGCTGGCATGTACAACTGGTTGTCATCGTCTAGTTTTTACATGCGAATTTTCTGATATCCCTGATCTTTGGACGTGAAAGCTCAGGCATGTAGGATAAAATAATGACAGTGGTTGTCACCTTTTTTCAATGCCGAAGCGCTGATGAGTGCGATTCAAGTATAAACTTATAACTGGGCAAACTCTTCACCACTCCCCGCCGTCGACCCCAAAGTGATATACAACCCCTTCGTCGTCAACACCGCCTTTGCATCGGGTGTGACCAAAATCGTTTGCGTATCATCAATCACCACCGCCGGACCTTCCACCTCAGCGCCTACCACCAATTGCTCCAACAGATAAACCGGAGTCCTCTCCACCCTTCCCAATTTGTCAAAGTACACGCTCTGGCATGAATCAGGCTCGGTCTTTGTTTCTGGGTTGGCTCGCAAGGGGTCAGATCTGGAGGCGTGACGGAGCTGGGCAAGTTCGGAGTGGATGGAAGGACCGAGAGTGTCGAATGTTTTGCCTATCCCTCGAACCTACATAATGCAGTCGAATCCATCAGTGGAAATCTATCTATCTATATATATATATTTTAAACGAACCTTGATATCATCTACGATGATGTGCTTGGTGTCGAGCAAGAACCCAAATTGAGTCCTATACTCCTTCTTGAACGCGCTTTCAAAGTCCTCCTCCTTGTCGGACTCCGCTCCCCCTCCCCCTTCCGTCAGAGCCGATGGCAGTGCCATCACCATCAGGGCAGTATCGGTCCCTTCAAATCGCATATTCAGCATCCTCTCCATATGCACCCAGCTCCCTTCGAACCCCTGTCGCTTCAACTCTGCACGAACATCGGATTCGAGCTTGTTCAAACGAGAGAGGAGCGCGGGGAGGTTTGCAGGTGTATATAACATCGACGAGGGCTCTTGAAGTTCAAAAGCACTATATGAATAATAATGAAAAGTGAAGCTGGAGGGAAGAAACAATACACACACCGATCGGCGAGGTGAAGACCATATGCGGACAAGATGGAGCTATACCGATGTATGATGATGGTGTTGATTCCTAGCAATCGCGCAATTTCACAGGCATGCTGGCCCCCTGCACCTCCAAAAGATGCCAGTCTACATCATCCCCCCCAGTCCAGTGAATAGAAGTTTTATTTAAAAAAATGCTACATACATATGTTTAGACGCCGCATGTCCTCTGGCCTCTGTCAATGCACGAATAGGTCTGCACATTGACTCGTTTGCGACTTTGATAAAGCTATACGATGATAAGGTCAAGGAAACGGACCCAAAGAATGGATGGTGCGCACCCATACACAATCTCGTCCATCGTCTTCTTTTCCCCATCCTCTATTGTTGCATTGATCTCCTCTGCGAGTACTTTGAACGCTTTTCGCGTCGCCTCGACGTCCAAGGGTTCTTTCTCGGATTTGCCAAAGATTTTCGGGAAATAATCCGGGATGAGTCTTCCCAAGAAGAGGTTAGCGTCGGTGAGAGCAAGGGGGCCACCTTTTCTGTTTCACGTTCAAAATGCGAAATTTTCAAGTCAGACATTCAATTGGTTGTTTTCTTAGCTATCACGCACCGGTAGCATACAGGACCTGGTTCCGCGCCAGCGCTTTCTGGGCCAGTTTGGAAAAGCCCATTGCGGAAGAAGAGACGGGAGCCTCCGCCGGCTGCAACCGTGTTGATGTCCATCTGGGGTGATTGGATTGTAACCCCAGCTGTGGTCGTTTCGTACACGAGTTCGTACCGGCCGTCGAATCGGGATACGTCAGTCGACGTGCCGCCTACATCTAAGCTGGACATTCATTAGAGGAAAGACAAAAAAAAAAAAAAAAAACCGGCTTTGGGGTAAAGAAACCAACGTACCCAATGACGGGCCTCCCATCTTCTTTATCCCAACTCGTCAACGCATAACCAACCACACCTCCCGCAGGACCACTAAGAATACTCTTCAAGCCCGAAAAATTCCTCAAATCGACCAACCCCCCATCGCTACTCATAAACTCGACTCTGGGGCTCGCCGCGTTCACATCTTTCAGCTTGTCGTCAAAACCTTGGAAGAACCCGTCAAGGTACTCTTTCAATATCGGGGTGAGGTACGCGTCTGCAGTGGAGGACACTCCGCGGGGGACCATCTTGATCATGGGGAGCAGTGCCGCCGATTCTGAGACGTGTGTGAACCCCATGGATCGGGCCAGGGCGCCCACAAGACGTTCATGGTCCGGGTAGGTGTACGAGTGGACGAGGACGATGGCAAGGGAGCGGTAGCCTTCACGGTAGAGTCGTTCCAGATCCGCCTTGACGTCGCCCTGCAGGTCGGGCTTCTTGATCACCCTGACTGCCTCCCCAGAGAGACCTCGGACGATCTCGCCTGGACCTTCTGCATCTCCCACGCGATCCCACCCATTTCCTCTGTATCCTCGTTTCATCTTGACCTGGCCATCTTCTTGTTCTTCAAATTGGACAGCGTGGGCTTCGAATAAAGGGTCAGAGGTGTACCCCACGAGCGTGACTCGTTCGTCTACTTCGACGACGGCGGAGTAGAGAGGCGGTGGTCTGCGAATGTTGAGGTCAAATATCTTGGGACGAGATTGATTCCCGATCAGGAGAAGGTCCTTGAAGCCTTTGGTGATGAGGAGGGCGTGCTTGTGGCCTTTTCGTTCGAGCAGGGCGTTGGTGGCGACTGTAGTGGACAGACGAATGTAGTCTGACGAGAATGAGAATGATAGAGGGATGTTGAAGTGGGTACAGGATCGAGTGACGCACCGATTTTTTCGGTTGGGAGAACGGTTCCTCGCGGTATGGTTTCGCCAGTGGCTAGCTCGAGGATGCGGCGGATGCCTTCTGTAGGTGCATCCCTGTAGTTGGCCGGATCCTGCGAGACTGTTCAAGGTCACTATCAGTGTATCAGTATTGGATGAAGAGTGGATGAAGCTTGCGAAGTTTGACAACGGTTTCTTTGGTTTTGCAGGGGTCGTTTGGGTCTGGATATGTTCTGGATGGGTGACGATAAGTGTTTTCATACTACCAGCAGCCTTTGATTAAGCTTGAAGACTTACGAGTATACGTCGCAGAATGTACCGCCTCTATCAGCGGAGATGCGGATGGATCTGGCTGGTAACATACTTGATGATCCCACTAGCAGCACAGTCGTGAGTCTCTGGTCTTTCACTCACCAACTCAAATAGATTATCGGCACGGCTCAAGCACTCAAGCTACTCAAGCTCAAGTTCTCAATACTCAATATTCAATATTCAATGGCGTTCAAGTGGCACTTGACCTACTTAATGAACCCGAGATCACCGTTGTGCACTGCCGCTGTCCTCTCCTAGAATATTCATAGAAATCACCTGGGTTACCAGCTTTTCCCCAATCCCTCATGCTGTCGTTCTTCGTTATATCCGCACTCGCATTCTCCGCGGTTGTACACAGTACAGACGCCGCACACAACAACACTACCCTTCTTTTCAACAAACGAAGTAACTTGACATATGATGGTGCAATCGATTATGAAACACCCGCAATGCTGGTTGCCAGAGACTTTGTTCGACGAGCCGGTTGGTTTGCAAAATTTAAGCAGGTACTTGATTATTATTATTATTATTATTATTAAATTTCATGACACTTTGATTCCTCAAGAAATTCAGAAAATCGAAACCACCCCGTAAAGTGGTGTCTGTACCACTCCACCGGACTACGGAGGGTCTTTTTATCGCACCTATACTCTTGGGAGAAAATCCTCACCCATTCCATGTCGCCATCGACTCCGGCACGAGCCTCTCTTGGGCTCCGTACCGGGCAAACAGGGTCATGCCATTGTCAGAAACAATAGGTCCCTATCTGCCTAGGCACGTGGGGCGTCCAGGATTTGAGAAAGGGATTCTCTACGAGGAAGAAGTAACCTTTGGGGGAATAGAGGGAATAGGACGGATCATAGACGCAAAGGAATTCCCGGATGACCTACATAACCATTATGATGGGTAAGTGTCTCCATATCCATATATAACTCTTGCATTCAATCAGTCTCCATAGTGTCCTCGGTTTGGCTTTATCCGTGCATGATCCTAAACATTTGTCCACCGCATCCCCCTTCGTCACCGACTTTTTGAAAAAATATGCTGCGCCTATTTTCGCTTTGAACCTTGACCCTGAAACCCCCGTGATGCATATTAATGGAACAGATCCAGAATTTTATATCGACGAAATCGAGTATCATCCCGTCACGATAGTGGATCAAATCAAAGAGCCACAGCTGTGGCAGATAGGCGGTACCAATATCTTCATAAACGGTCACGATGCCGTAGCGGGCGTGGAGATTATATTGGACACGGGAACATGGGGAATGTCTGGTCCCCCTGATCAGGTGGAGGCGGTCTACAAGCTCCTACGAGGAAACGATCCGTTACCCCAAGGATATGATTTCTTTCCCTGTTCCCATAAGCATGATCTCAGTTTAAGATGGAATAAGAAGCCATGGAAGATGAATCCTGAAACGTAAGTTTTCATTCATTTTTTTTTGTTGAAGTTCACAAAACAAAACAAAAAATCTAGTTTCATTCTAGGCCAAACAGATCCTTCGGAGTCAATTTGCCAAGGGATTTTGAAGAAAGATCCTCACTCTAAAAATATATGGACATTTGGCGGGTCGTGAGTGTCGACAGTGATAATGAGACACTATTCTTTGTCAACTAATTTAAAAAGGGCCATGACGAATTGGTATGTAGCGTTTGATGCAACCTCGAAAATACCGCAAGCAGGATTTGCGGAACTACGGAAGACTCCAGTTCATCCGCCTCCCTATTCGCCTCATGACTGATGAGCGTTCAGGAGACAGTGCGTATGTGGATAGCCCAGTAGAAAGTTGCCGAACTTGGGAAGATCGAGTAGTTTTTTCTTTCTTTTGGCTACTGAGGTACGTCCAGTGTGGAGGTATATGTAAATGAAATGACCACGTGATATGTATGGTCACGACGAGGTGTGTGTGCGAGTACTTGCTCGATTGCTACTTGAAGTCACATGAAACCAATCGAAATCAGTGCCAATTGAAATGACTAATCGCTGCTTATCTAGATGAGTCTGGGCGCCAGCAACGCTCAGTTACCCGCTCTTGATGAGGGAGGGGGAATTTACCGTTTATATATAGCTCAAGCAATGTGCGTACACGGCAATTCCCGGGCCTTCCTCAAGTTGTTCCTATGAGCCTTTTGAGGTGTCTGCTCAGCGCCCGAGCTGGCCCTCTACCCACCCACCATTCCCTTTTCGGTTTCCTTTTACACCAGCGGGTTCTGGTTGGATTTGGATATATAACATGCGCGCCCCATAGTAGGTACCGGTACCGTCTCAAGTCTGCGCTGCCAGGCTATGCGCGCCCTGTCTGTTCTTCTCCAACTTGGACTTGTCCTGTCTGCATCCATACCTAAACGCAGGCATGTGCAACAACAGGCTGTTATCGTACAAAAGTGACGTTTTGCCTACTACCTTCTTCTCTGATAACAGGTCCGCCTCCGTTTGCAATGGACATACAGAGTTATGCTCACGTTCGTACGGAAATGTGACGTTCGTTGGATCCCACGATTCCTATGCATACAGCGATGATCCGCTATATGGTTTGTTTGTATCTGTCTCGTCTTGTTCTTGATGACGAACAGTACTTAAGCCTCTCGCGATCAAGACGTTGATATTCCGACCCAATTAAATAAGGGTGTTCGGTTGCTTCAGGCCCAATCTCACTGGTGCGTTGCGTCGTGCGTTCCTCGATATATATCATATAATCCCAGTGTTTGATAGGTGGAATGGAGAGTTACACTTTTGCCATACGAGTATGTACATGTCTATCCATATACAAAGTAGTAGTATTACCGCCATTACTTATCCTCACGTTTTAGGCTGCGTAAGCTCATCCAACCCTCGATTTTTGTTATCTAAACTTACCAGAGCCGTAGGTTCTCTATGACGGTGGGTCTGTTTTAGACTACTTGACCAAAGTCAAATCGTTCCTCGACCAAAACCCGAACGAGGTTCTCACGTTCCTCTTCACCAACCCGGAAAGCCAACCCGTCGCCACTGTATGGAAGCCTACCTTTGATCAGGCGGGTGCGTTTTGGTCATACTTGTTATTAATACTTTACTTAAGATACTGTTGAAGGTCTTACGTCGTACATCTACGTCCCACCACACACCCCGATGAAGTACAACGAATGGCCAACGCTGGGTGACATGATTGATTCCGGAAAACGCGTGGTGATGTTCCTCGATTACGGTGCCGACACAACGGCGGTGGATTTTATTCTCCCCGAATTTGACATGGTAACGTTGAGGCTCTTCGTTATATTTAAATCCACGCCTGTTGAAGGATTATACATAGATCTGGGAAACACCCTACGGCATAACGGATCCTTCATTCCCCTGTTCCGTCGACCGTATCTCAGGACCGCTTTCCATTACCGACCACATGTACCTCATTAACCATTCTCTTAATAAAGATATCCTTGGAATCGTTGTGAGTGATCCCATTGACGCAACAACGACGAACGGGGATGCCTCGTGCGTACTTGTTCTTTTTGTTGTATTCCATTCGGACTCACCTCGCACACGCGTGCGCGCCTAACTTGGACTGGGCTTAGGATTGTCAACAACGTGCATCACTGTGCGCCTTTGGGAGGCAACCGTAATCCCAACTTCCTCCTACTCGATTTCGTCGACAAGGGAGATGCGTTCCATACAGCGGATGTGCTCAACGGTGTTGCGTCTACGTGAGTCGTCTTCAATCCATTTCCGACCCTCCCCTCGCCCCTTTTCTGGCATGGTTTTTCCATCTTAATTGGTGTCACTTCCGAGATGGCGTGAATGATGGCTTGTACTAATTGGAATATTTGCAATATCACAACTTGATGACTCGAATGACAGTGGATCACCTGGTGGATCGAACAGCAACGGCACAGTTGGGTCGAGTTCTAAAACCAACAGTGCCAGCTCGATATGGTCGAAGACCCAAGTTCAAATCATAGTAATACCCATGTTTGTGGTGGTTTTGATGTGTCGATAGTTCAGGTGTATCGGTAGCTGTAAATAGGTGTAAGACTAGTGGACGTCGACGAATATTTTACGAATGTGATGTATATATGCTCTTCCCGAACCTCGACGTCAACTATGGCGTCCCGCTACATGGTCCATCAGGTGTGACATGTGACTACTCGTCACATCGTCACAGCCTCAGGAATCCAAATTTACGCTAGCATAAACGTCACTAGTGTCCAACTTCAAGATGTCACCGTCGCTGAATCTCGGGGCCCATGAACCAAACTTGGGATCAGGTGGTCAGGTTTCGTGGTGTTATGCATTCATTCCTCTATCCCAATCATCCGGATTGACGGCGGCCTATATATATATCATAGGCTCCGTTCAGTAATGGAAGACCGATCAATCCCGACGTACCTATCTCTACTAATTGAGAGTGTGCAGAAGAAACGCCAGAATAATCCGGTGACAAAACAAGTAAGGCAATTTCAGGATAAGCTTCAGGCTGGAAATACCACTTTTTGCGAGAGGAGTCACGGAATAAAGTTCCACCCTCTCCGCAGTGAAACCCTGTGGAAGAGTGGGGGCACCAGCGTCGCCCTACCCTCGAGTACACGCGCGTTCACTTGAATGAAAATGGACGACATAGTCATGCATGAATTCACGGATCATGCCAATTCATTTTGTAACTCGGCTACGAAGCTTCAGTCAACGCTTTATACCCGCATCCGTATTCATTCAATTTCATTGAATACATCTGACACCATTAGTCAGGGAAGACCGAACAATGCCGGTGTACCTATCTTCGTGAGCGGGGTATTGGAGTACTAAGGAACTTTCAAGCCGCCAGATTCATGGTTCAATCGTTCACCTATCTTCGCCGGATTTATAAGTGACCCATGAACCCATCCATTCAAATCGATAGGTTCTCTGCCCTTATTCTCTGTGCTGCCACACCGAACCTACTCTTCAAGCCTCATAACAACTTATGAGTCTCCAGTCGACCGATACAGGCTTCAAGTTTCCTGCCAATAAGCCGACTTTTGGCGGAATTGACGAGGAACTTCACCGAAACCTCCTTGCAAACCTTCAAACTGCCTGCATAGTTGAAGCGTACACCATCCCGCTGTACCTGTTTGCAGCGTATTCGATTAAAGCCGATGCGGACCCTGCGTCCAAAAAAGCACAAGAAACCATTATATGTTGCGTCCCGTTCCTCTCCCTCCTTTCTTGTAAATGTATAATAACACAACACACAGCCATTGCTATGCAAGAAATGTATCATCTCGGTCTCTCAGGCAATATCCTGTGCGCCATTGGGGGTAAACCACGTCTTTATGGTGTCAATTATACTCCTCAGTTCCCCGCCACGATCTTTTCATCTCAACTCAAATTGAATTTGAATCCTGCAACGAAGGATGCCATTGAAACGTTTGTGAAGGTTGGGGTTTTGTTCGCCTCGTGTGCCATGTAATCACGATTCAGTGGTTAATATGTATGTATGTATATGGCAGGTTGAAGCCCCGGCGGGGGCTCCTCCCCCTGAAGAAATGATTCGCACAGTCTTGCCTGATGATGTCAGCATCGGCGAATTCTACGAAATACTTAAGGCGGGTAAGTAATTACAGATTCGAATTATCGCCATCATCTGAAGTCTCCATTTTTTTTCTTACTCAAGACCTCGAAAAGGCTGCTGGAGGAGATCCTAATTTTTTTCTGCGCGGACCCACGTCTAGGCAGCTCGGCCCAGATGCGTACAACCGCAGTGGCGATAGGTTGGAACCCATCACTGACATGGGCGCTGCTATTCGCGCCTTCGACATCATTGTCATGCAGGGAGAAGGCGGTACGCCCGAACAGGCTAACAGCCCAGGCTCCCACTATTCCAAGTTCAAACACATCTACGATCAATATGACCAATACCCCTTGGCTTATTATCCTGTAGTAGAAGACCCGGATGCGGCCAAGTGCAAAAACGAGAAGTTTTATCCGGTACGTCCATTATTCCAGTGGTGAGTCGATTTCAGAACAGACCCATCATTGATTCGCCTTTTCTTTTCCATTTCAGGTTATGGTTGCCTGTGACGTTGCCGTACGTTACATGTTGAGTTGAAATTCCTATTAGTTGCTGATTCGCCGAACAGTATTCTTTCTCGCTCTTGACAACTGAAATTCTTTGGCGATATGACAATCCAGAAGGCGGTGGAAATCCCACACGGAGTGACCTCATCACTATCAATCTCAAAAGGTCAATGAGATTTGTCATTCTGCCCCTTGCGCAGTTCCTCGTCAAGCAAACTTACACTTTGGACGGGAAGACGGTCCACGCTGGACCTCCCTTCCGCGTGCACTCGTTTACTCGTAACGGTCAGCCGTTGGATGAGTTGAAGGAGTGGATGAGACAGGCTGTCGAGCGATATCCAAATGATTTGAAAGGTGTTCAACAGGAAGTGGACAAGTTCGTTAACCTTCCAAAATCTGTATTGGATGAAATCTTGTAGTTCATGATGGTATTATGGGTATATTTTCGCTTACAAAATCATATTCATGACGAGGAAAAAGTAAACTACCAGGGACTAAAAGGAAAAAGAGAAGCTATTAATAACAGTAAGATCAAAGACGGTACTCAAAGAAGAAAAAATGCTCATGACATAGTTTAAAAATGGGTAAGGATTTTGATCTATCCGTTGGAGCAATTGGTGGTAGGCGCCGAGGTGGAGGGTCCGGCGGTGGTGATTGATGATACACAAACGATTTTGGTCACATCCGATGCAAAGGCGGTGTTGACGATGAAGGGGTTATATATCAGGCGGCGGGGAGTGGTAGAGAATTTGCCCAGTTATAAGTTTATACTTGAATCGCACTCATCAGCGCTTCGGCATTGAAAAAAGGTGACAACCACTGTCATTATTTTATCCTACATGCCTGAGCTTTCACGTCCAAAGATCAGGGATATCAGAAAATTCGCATGTAAAAACTAGACGATGACAACCAGTTGTACATGCCAGCACGATTAAACTGAATCATTCTCGACTAGCTTCCCGCAGACGATGTATTTGTTGGCAAAGTGATCGTACCACCCTTTCATATTTTCTCTGTAAACCAATGTCATAGGTTAAGATAATAGCAGAACCGTGCCAAAAGGATAACCCACATCTCATCAGGCTTGAGGTCCGTGAGCTGATCAATGGGTTGGTCAATAGATGTGAGCATATCTGTTATAAGTGCAGTTTCAAGTAGAATGAAGCGACAAAGAGAGAGTGTGTGTGAGAGGGAGGGCGATCCGTGAGTAGACATTTCTACTAGAGCGACATTTTCCGCTCACCCGCCTTCTTACCCTCACACATTCAATATCACAACTTTTTTTAATTTTTTCCTCGTTTAGACCCCTTTGTACATAAGTACATGGTGGGCTTATCACGACATTTTAACAGTCATTTACCATTACCATTCATGTCCATGTGCCATACAGCTTACATCGACCTCCACACTTTTCGGAAAGACCATCCGGTTTACAGGGAAAAGGAATACACGTCTAAGATCCAACGGAACCCAGAACAGAAGTTCACCATCGCGACCAGTAAACCATCCTTGCTCATTCATCCCAGTCTGCTGGAATATTCCAGCAGGATCATGGAGAGCATGTTCACTGTAAGATGAGAACGTTGGTGAAAAAGTCTGATGGGTGGAATGTGTTAAGCATGCAGCAATTCCTATCTCTACATCATACAATCGGATTGCCTTGTCATCTGATCTCGACACAATGCGCTTGCCATCTGGTGAGAAAAGACCTGAGACTGATGTCCTTCCAGAGACAGTGCTTGCAATGGCTCTCCTGTATCTGCATCCCCCAATCAGATTGTCTTGTCTTCCGATCCTAACACAACTATGTGCTTGCTGTCTGGCAAAAATGCAGCAGAGAGGACCGCATCTTGATGTCCATCCGGATATCTCAGCAGCTCACCTGTCTCTGTATCCCACAATTGGATTGTTTTATCATATGATCCCGACACAATATGCTTGCCATCTAGTGAGAAGGCCACAGACAGTGGGGTGGATGGACAGGCTGTGGCAGTGAGCAAGCAAGATGATGATATATTATTGAAAGGTTATGTGAGGCAAGACAGGTGTGAAAGTTCAAGGCATCCATTCACAATGTACAATAGTAGTTTAAATACAAAATAATGATATGAAATTATCACAGCCTGTTGTGTATTGATGTCAGTGTGCCTGCATTAAATAGTGTATCAATTCATCTTTCCAATTCCTCAACATGGCAGCATCCACATCATTGATCTTCATTGCCCCCATCTCCCACCTCTTCCACATCATTCTTCCTTGTCCCTCCAACCTGTTATTTGTCCTCTGCTGTCAATCCATCTATCCCAACACTCCCCCTTGGTGTTACAGTTCTCTTTTCCCTTTGTTAATGGACTACATTCACTTGTCACAAATCCATAGTTACATTTTGGACATTATCTCCTTTCATAGCTACCTTCACCTTTCCTTTCTCAGATAGCTATACCTTTTCCCCTTTAGTTTCTATTGTTCTCTAAACGTATATAAACCCCTCTCATGTACCATAGTTCTTTAGTTCCAACTTAGTCAAATCATATCTACAACTTGAACACTCTTTTGCTTGTTGCCTCAAACCGCTCTCCTCGCTCTCTCACTAGCCTTTGTCATCATCAGACTTAGTGCCTAGAACCCTTGTCCAGTGGCTGGGAACAGACTGAGACTCTGTTTGTTGCTGAAGACTTGGACGCTGAACGACATTGTGGACATTGACTGTAACATAAGTTGGAACTCAGGACCAGCTCAGGGTATCACCCCTAGCCAACACCATTGAGACCCGCAGCTCTCAGGAATGACCCCTGAATGGATCCATTGCCTATAAGGGGAAATACTACCTTGGACAACAAGAAGTTTTTCTCTACCAACAAACCTGGTATTTTGTTACAGAAGAACAGAAACGAAACAAACCAGTCCCAGACAGATATTTTTCAGGAGACTTCTACTCAGGAGCCTTTGAATTCAATTTACCTGATCAAATCTACCTAGACTGGGGTAGTGAAGTACAAGGAGAACCACTCTACCTTGTCCAAGAACCAGAAAATGACCCAGGAAGGACTCTTTATAGAAGATTCTTTGGAGACAGTGACAGACATGGAATTACAGCTAGCCTTTTAGCAGAGTGGGAGGAACTACAATGAATCGAACAAGCCAAGCTTGAGGAAAACCCATTTGATACAGATTACTCGAAACAAGGACCACCCCCATCTCCAAAACCAAGGACCCCGAGTAGAACTCCTACTCCAGAACTGAAACCAATCACCAGAACACCAACCCCTGAACCACTGATCAACCCCGAACCACTGATTTCTCTTGAACCAAGAATGGCATCTGAAACCAGTGCTAGCTCTAAAGGAGATATCAAACTGCAGCCTATATGACCTTTTACAGGCAAACAAATCGAAGCAAGATTGTTTTTAGGACAACTTGAGGATTACTTTACCCTTAATGAACAGAACTATGAAGGAAAAGATGAAAAGAAAGTCAGGTATGTGCTTGCATGCATGGGACCAGAATTAGATGACTGGAAAACCATTATTCGAGGTGAGTTGAACGATAACAGAGGCAGTACCATGGCCACATTCAAATGGAGCAACTATGAAGCATTTGAAACATGTTTCATCAATGACTGGGGAGAAGTTAACAGTGTTGTTTAAGCCCTGAATAATCTATCCAAATTAAGAGTTGGAAATGGCATTTCAGTCCCAGAATATATTAGGAAATTCTGCATGGACATAGGAACATCTGGCCTCACAGGAATACCCACTCAGTTGCAGGCATTTGTCAAAGGACCACCCTTGGAACTTGCTAGGACAATTTTACAGGATCAGAGGAAGATCAAGATGATGCAAGAAGCCTATGACAAGGCTGAGGATCACCATAATGCCTGGGACATGACAGGACAGGGAAACAGGAGAACCAATGATGGATGTGGAATGTGTTTCAGTCAAAACAATAATCGATCTGGAACAATCAGAACTATAAATACTACAACTCCTGGCTGATTGACAGATGATCAAAAAGAGGAATACTGAAAGACTGGAAAGTGTTTCAGATGTGGAACACAGGGACACATCTCCAGGAACTGCCCGAAACACAATGATGCGTCTTCATCCAGGTCTTCTTACCAGAATAAGGCCATCTGATCTGTCACTGAGGAGCAACAGAAGGAAGAAGACAAACCAGCAAAGAAAATTAGAGCCATCTTTTCAGCAATGTCTACTGAAGAAAAGAATGCCCTCTTAAATGAATTCGAAAACGAGGGTTTTTAGTTAGGAAGCATCACTCAGTGGTTGGCCCTTCCTTATTATTGAGATCTGAACAGTTAGCGCTTGATTCTGTAATAGTATTATCCAACAATGACAAGCACATTTCATTAACTATCAAATTGACCAATTTACCCGTTGGAACATCTGCCCTAATTGACTGTGGAGCAGAAGGAAACTTTGTAGATGAAGGAGCAGTAAAGGAGCTCAGAAAGGAATGACTCAAGAAACCAATTAAAGTCAGAAACACAGATGGAATGGTAAATGCAAAAGGAATGATCATGCATTGAACCAAGATATGCTACATAATTGAAGGATGACAATTTATAAATTGGTTCTGGATCACTAAGCTAGGTGATCAATGGATGATCTTAGGAATACCTTGGTTAGAAGAGAATAACCCAATCATCAATTGGTGAGAAAAGTCTCTGAAGATTGAAGATCCAGACACATTGCCAAAAGCAATCTGGCAGCTGGCCCTGGACTCTCAGCAATGGGGCGAAGATGACTATTGGATCAGAGTGAAAACATCAGCATCACAGGAACTGGAGCACTGGCTAAAGAAGGACAAACCATCTACCATACTACCATTGGAATATGAGCAGTGGCGCACCATTTTTGACAAAAAGGCATCAGAACATTTCCCATCTAGCTGACCATGGGATCACACCATCAACACAAAAGAGGGTTTTGTCCTGAAAGCTAGCAAACTTTATCCCTTATCCATCAAAGAACAAGGACTGTTAGATGAATGGATTGACAAACAGCTCCAGAAAGGATATATTAAACCATCCATGTCACCCCAAGCATCACCATTTTTCTTTGTGGCAAAGAAAGAAAGCAGGACACTCCGACCCTGTCAAGATTACCGATACCTAAATGAATGGATGGTCAGAAATGCATATCCCCTTCCCCTTGTTTCTGATCTCATGACTAAACTACAAGGCACCAAGTATTTCACCAAATTGGACCTCCAATGGGGATACAATAATGTTCGCATCAAAAAAGGAGATGAATGGAAAGCAGCCTTTATCACCAATCAAGGGCTCTATGAGCCAACAGTTATGTTTTTTGGATTATGCAATTCACCATCAACCTTTCAAACCATGATGAATGAATACTTCAGAGATATGATCAATGAAGGATTGTTAATCATCTACATGGACGATATGTTAATCTGTGCAGAAACATTAGAACAACTGGAAGAGCAGACAAGATGGGTCTTACAATGGTTACAAGATAACGATCTATTTCTGAAATTAGAAAAATGCAAGTTTGCTACACAAGAAGTCGAGTTCCTAGGAATGATCATTACCCCTGGATGAATCCAGATGGACCTGATTAAGTTAGCAGGAATTGCTGACCGGCCAGTCCCTACCACGGTTAAACAAGTCCAATCATTCCTTGGATTTGGAAACTTCTATCGGCGCTTTATTGGGAATTTTGCTGCCATTGCTAAACCACTCACCGATCTCACCAAGAAAACCAAACCATTTGACTGGACCACTGAACAGAATAACTGTTACGATATGGACTTTTTTCTGTATTTTTCTGTATTTTATTCAGAGGCTTACGGACGTATAACAAGACGCGAGCATACAGCGCGGGACCCCTATCCAGATATGGCAGGAGGATTATATAACCCAGGGTGACTATACAATCAGGGCTATTAGGGGATATTGGGTGAAATGGCGTTCGCGGGAAGGGATTGGGAGTCTGGGTAAGTCCGGACAGGTCTGGGAGATGGGTCTAGGTCTTGTTGCTGCACGTGCATAGCCTTAGTGGCTGCGCAGACTGTGTGCACAGACCAACGACTCAGGTATATAAAGAGTGCGTTCCGTAGGTAGGAGTCCTTAAGACTCTAGATTGTTTCCTCCTTGTAGGTCACAGACTATTGTGTCTATAGGCTTCATCTCAATTCTATCTCATCTCTGAAGCTTGTGATTGTGTAAGGATTAGTCCTAACATAATCTAGAGTCTTCTACATCACACCCTTCGTTGTTGGTCATAGCGCGGAGCAAGTCTTGCTCATCGTCGCAGACAGTGACAAGGAGAGTTTCATTTCAGTAAACCGTCTGACTCTGTACACGTTGCAGCACATGTCTACAGACAGCCTCGAGGAGTCTAGGCGACACCAACATCGACAGCAGATAGCCTCATCTTATTGTTATAAGGTGACTACGGCCAAGTGGCTACTGGCAACAAAACAATACTAGATGAGAGCTTGGAGCACGCTGTAGTCGACTGGGCAGGGTCTTGCAGGCACCAGCACTAGTATTGCGGAAAAGGGGGCGGAACCCTCGAAGATAATCCATTTGTGTGCCGTGTATCAAGGAGATACAGTCTGAGAACACCAATTACGTATCGGATCTGTTGATCTGAGCATGAGGACATCTCAGTGAAGACCCGGGCACCACACATTTGGGTCATTTGGTGGAATCAAATCGAAGATCTGAGTGCAGGTGCGTTATTGACCGCATCAGACAGTGGACGTATTAGGAAGTACGTTTACGGAAGAAGAGGCGACATCCCTCTACTTGAGGCATCATTGGAATCGCGGATCTAGCAAGATCAAAACATAATCAGAATGGCTGGGCTATTCAACTTCGTATTGCCAAGGGCCGGTATGACCCTTGTTCAAATCGGGAAAGCTTTCTCGATCGAGTGGGCACAGGGGTGCACAGCAGAGAAATCACCCAAATCGGTACAAGTCCGGACCGACAACCGGCAACGTGATGCTCATGTACGGGCATGGAGGCTCTGGACTAAAGAGCAGAGACGTCTTGAAAAGGAACAAAGGCATCAGAAAAGATTAGTGGCGTGGCATGCCGAGGAGGCAGCAATCAGAGAACAGGAGGATGCCTGGCAGGAACTGCTGAAGATACATCACAACCAATTATTGCAAAAACGCCAATTCAGGGAATTGGAGCAACAAATAGCAAGGGAAAAGAAAACCCTTGAAGACCTCCTAAACCAGTTGGAACCAGGATCAGCCGTACGAGAGGCACTATTCAATACTCCCTCCAACATCGAGTTACTATTAATTAGTTTCAACATCTATACGTTGAAACATGAGGGGCTCATGCTAACAACCAAGGAACGGAATAGGCTGATGCATGCCTTAAACGGGAATATTATGAATGCAGGACAAGTCATGAGAAACGAAAGATGACTCCAAAATGAGGAACGTCTCCGAGGAGAGAGATATGACCCATATCTTTCTGCATATATCCAATGGAGAATGCCAAGGAATTATACTCCGCCCCGCATATCCCAGTATGGGGAGGATGAAATTTTCACACCACCAGATCATGACTACTTCCTGTCTAAATTAGGAGAGGATGTTGAATTCACACAACGATGGGTCCAAGGGATCACAAAGGAAAAACCAGTGTTACCAGGGTCCTATACAACGGCCATTCCCAAAATGGCACCATGAAAGGTGGACGGATATTGTTACTTGTATTTGTTCAAAAAGGAGTTCCATAACCAATTCCATTGGCCGGAGTGGCCCACGCTGGAGAGAGTTCTCTCTTGGGAGCCCAAACTCAGGGATTACACTGCAGTTTTCGGGTTACAAGACAATGTGAAGCTGGATAAATTCCATGTACTAGAATGGGCGGAATTAAGTCTCAAAAAGGACGAGATCTAAACGTGGAAAGATCTGGAATGCCTGGAGCGACATGGAAAATTTAACAAATGAGCTAGATTTGGAGGACAAGGGAAATCAAAGAAACCGAGATCCAAATCACCTGTAACCATATCCTTGTTTGTACAGGGAGGGTCCAAAAATCCATCGATCCGATCTTTACCGGAATTAGGACAGGTCACGGTCAAAAAATCATACTCCCAAGCCATTATCAGTGCATTTGGGCCGAGTAAAGCACTCACCAGGACTCAAGGAGCAGACTGGACTTGGAATGGAGGATCCGTTGCCAACCCACTGGACTGGATGAAGGAAGATCTTGCCGCACCTAGTTCATCTAACACAGAAGCACGGAAATGGGAAATTGACAACTGGAGAAGGGAAATTAAGGAAGATATTTCCACTCCTTACCCGTATCCAAAACCTCGATATGACAGACATATGCTCCATCCAGACATTCCTGGATTTTGCTATCTATTCCTGATCAAAGTGCAATACTGGGACGAATACAATTGGCCAGCATACCCACAAATTCATGAAGTAGTATCCTGGGATCCTAATCTACGAAACAAACGAATCAGAATCTCAATTCGTCGAACCCATGGTCTGGAACACTGCTATCATATTGATAAGCAAATGAATGGGTATGACGGATGGGCGCATCTAGACCTGATGAATAGGTCTGGTTCAGGACACAAGAGGCTCGGGGCCTTCCAGTTCACTGCCGATATGCTCGCTAATATGTATAACACCTTAACCGGTTGGAGAACTGCATGGGCAGAGGAAATGGAGTTGCCGGCTCCTCAGGGAGCAACAGCGGCACAGATTGCTGCTCAGGAGGATGTAATTCAGAGGCAGCAGATGCAGCGGGAGGAAACTATCACAGCTATTGGACAAGTAGTGGCCAGGATAGTCAATGAATACCAACGCGCTAACCCGATACCGCCACCTGCACCCCTTACTAAAGCCGAAATGCCCGACTACTACGAAGGAGATCCTTGTATGGTAGATGGATGGCTGAGACAGATGAGGACGTATTTTACACTGGCCCGTGAAACTCAGTTGGACCGAAAAATTTCCATTTGTCTGTATCGAATTAGAAAAGAAAAGGACAACCGAGCAGGAGATTGGGCAGGAGTTAAACTCAAGGCAGTCCAGGATGCAGACCAAGAATACCAAAATAAAGTGGTTAATTCTGGATGGCCGACCAATCTTTCTTGGGCATCACTCAATCAAGGCGTGATAGTAAATGATCATGAAATCCGACGACCGTTGAGGAATCAATTTCCTTTTACTTCATGGGAGGATTTTGCCATGCAAATGCACGAGTTCTTCATGTCAACTGAAACACGAGAAAAAGCAATGGATGCGATTTTGGCACTAAAGCAAGGAAATACCATGATCGAGGATCATGTGGTCAGATTCAATGTGTTACTACCATTGGTTGGTTGGGATCATAGGGTGCTGATTGCGTTGTTTAAGCAAAATATCAACCCTGCATTAGGACAAGATTTGATAAGACATGGAAACCTAGGGGACAATGCAACCCTGAAGCAGATTCAGGATCGGGCAATAGAGCTTGCCCAAGCTTATTGTAAGGCAACGGAAGCGTACGGGCTGGATAGACAAAAAGGCGGTTACAAAGAAAAAACGGTTGCTAAAGATAGCAAACCAAACCAGTTTCAATATAGTACGCCGACAGCATCTAAAGACCCGAACGCTATGGATGTGGACAAAAGTAGGAAACCAATTACTGGGAGTTGCTACAATTGCAGCAAAGAAGGACACTTTGCACGAGAATGCCCAGAACCAAGGAAACCGAGGTGGAAGGATAAGGGGAAGTGGAGAGCAAGAGAGGTTAAAATAGAGGAACTCACCGAGGAGCAATGGAAGGAACTCGGAAAAGAGAAGGGTTTTGGTGAAAGCCAGTAGGCGAGCGCTCAGTGCTGCTGGCTGATAGAGTTTTGAAAATGGACAATGACTCTTGTGTAAATATACAAGGATTGTTATATGAATATTCTTCTCATATTCATCGGATTTGAAACTTAAGTGTGAGCACCAAACCCTGGATTAAACAATGGACCCCTGCTTGGGTAATGAGGCGTATATGGCAACAAAATGAAACCATTGCTATAGATTGTCTGAAAGGATGGGTTCACGAGAAACACCTATCTGAAGTAACACTGCCATTGCTAAAAGAATTAAACCAGCAATCAGAGTCAGAAGCCATGTGGAACTTAGCACAGTTGCGGCAACAAATTGTCAAGGCTTCAGGAAAGCAAGAAATGAACTTAAAAGGAGTCATAACCACCATGGATACAGGATCCACAATTCCTGTTACGGCTTTAGTGGACTCAGGATGCACAGGATCATGTATCAATGACGAGTTTGTAGAAAAACACCGGATGAACAAGCGACGCCTCTTACGACCAGTGCCAGTCTACAATGCGGATGGAACCCGTAATACAATGGGAAACATTGAATACATGGTTCAGTTCAAACTACGCATTGGAGATCATGAGGAAGTTATGGATTGTTGTGTCGCAAGGTTAGGAAAAACAGACTTGTTCTTGGGTCATGACTGGTTACAATTGCATAATCCCAGTATGAATTGGAAGAAGCATGAAATAGCTTTCAGCCGTTGTCCAGGAACTTGCTGGAACCAGTCCAGTGTGAGTGAACCTGAGGAGGAGGTAGATGAAACCGAATCCTTAGAGGATGGGGAACGACTATTTGCTGTACATATAGGACCAGAAGAGTTAAAACTAAGACCACTCTCCACTGATATCGCAGCAAAAGAGGCGCTGGCTAGTAAAAAACAATCCCTAGAAGAGACGGTACCTAGGCACTATCTCAAATATCATAAAGTATTTGAGAAAGAAACGTTCGATGAATTACCACTGAGATGGCCATGGGATCATGCCATCGAGTTTATTCCCGGAGGACAGCCGACTGATTGTAAAGTATACCCATTGAACAAAGAAGAACGGGAACAGTTGGATGAATTCCTGGAAGAAAACCTGAAATCTGGACGAATTAGACCAAGTACTTCTGAACAAGCATCACCATTCTTCTTTGTTAAGAAAAAGGATGGTAAATTGAGACCAGTACAAGATTACTGGAAGCTAAATGACATCATGCGGAAAAATCGATATCCATTACCATTAATTGGAGAATTGATTGATCAATTGTCAAAAGCCAAGGTCTTCTCAAAAATGGATATCAGATGGGGTTATAACAACATTAGGATCAAAGAAGGTGATGAGTGGAAAGCGGCTTTCAAAACTCACCGAGGTTTGTTTGAACCTCTAGTCATGTTTTTTGGTCTTTGTAACTCCCCGGCAACGTTTCAAACGATGATGAATGATATCTTTAGGCAAGAGATTGCTGAAGGATGGGTTGTCATCTATATGGACGATATTTTGGTATTCTCCCAATCACAGGACACACACATGATGCATGTTAATCGCATCTTGGCGAAGCTGGAAGATCATAAACTATCATTAAAACCGGAGAAGTGCTGGTTTGATCAACCTCAAATCGACTTCCTGGGACTAGTCATCAGTCAGGATTCCATTCAAATGGAGAAAGGCAAGGTACAAGCAGTGGTTGATTGGCCAATTCCTACCTGCAAACGTGAATTGCAGCAGTTCTTGGGTTTTATCAACTTTTACCAGCGTTTTGTGCAAGGTTTTGCTAAAATGGCGAAACCTTTAACAGGTCTTACTGGGAAGGTTGAGTGGCAGTGGACGGATCAGCAGACTTTGGCCTTTCAGGGACTGAAAGACCTTGTGGCGAGGGAGGTAGTCCTCAAAATTCCTGATGATGATGGTCAATTTCGTGTCGAAGTAGATGCGTCTGATTTTGCAATTGGCGGAATTTTGTCCCAGCAGAACAAGGATGGCACATGGCGACCTGTGGCTTTTATCTCAAAATCATTAAATGAAGTGGAACGAAACTATGAGATCTATGACAAGGAAATGCTTGCAGTCATGCATGCGTTTTACGAATGGTCTCATTACCTGAAAGGTGCAAAGGAGCAGATTGAGGTTCTAATGGATCATCAAAACCTCACATACTTTCGAAAACCGCAGAATCTGAACAGACGACAGGCACAATGGGTCACCGACTTACAAGAATTCAACTTTGTCATTAAACACCGGTCTGGGAAATCCAACTCAAAAGCGGATTTATTGTCGAGAAGAGCAGGACATGAAAAGGGACAAAATGACAATGAAGGGGTGATACTCCTGAAGGATCATTTGTTCGTAAGGGTCTATGATGATGATCGGGCAATCGAAGACATCATCAAGGAGATCCAAAAGGTCTCGGCTCGGCAATGGGAAAATCAGGTTCGGCAAGGGATTGAACAGCAGGACCCGGACTTTAAGATCGAGAAAGGACTAGTTGAATGGAAGGGTCGGATTTACATTCCAGCAGATGCGCGGATCAGGGGTGACCTAATTCAGATTCATCACTCTTGGGGACATTCAGGGGTAGTTAAAACCGTGGAAAGCCTCACTTGCAATTTCTGGTGGCCGCAAATGCGAAAGGACATTGAACGTTTTATACGAGGATGTGAAATGTGCCAGAGGGCAAAGCCGGATCAACAACCAAGAGCAGCGCCATTAAACCCAAATGAGATCCGGGACGCACCATGGGAAGTCATCTCAGTCGATTTAATTGGACTGTTACTGGATTCAAAAGGAAACGACATGATCATGGTCATAGTAGATCGGTTCACAAAAAAGGCGTACTTCCTCCCAACAACGTCATCAATCACGTCACAAGGAGTAGCGGTTCTGTTCCAAGACAACGTCTTCAGGGAACATGGTTTACCAAGAAAGGTTATCAGCGATTGAGGACCGCAGTTTGTCTCAAAATTCATGGACGATTTGTATGGGATCTTGGGAATACAGGCCAATCGATCCACGGCTTATCACCTGCAAACCGATGGACAGACAGAACGCGTTAATCAGGAAGTCAAAGAATTCCTGACAATGTTTGTCAATCATCGACAGGATAATTGGAGTGATTGGCTTGCAGTGGCTCAATTCTGCCATAATGACCGGATACATTCGTCTACTGGGTTTTCACCGTTTTTCATGAACTATGGGAGACATCCCAACAAGGGGATGAACCCACTGTATCAACCAAAAACCGTGGTCATGGAGGAACTAGTTAAAGAAATTGAAGATGTCCACGCCAAAGCTAAAACCACGCTGGAGAAAACCGCTGAAGTAATGAAAAAGTGGTGGGATGCTCACAAAACACCAGCACGAAATTACCAACCCGGTGATAAGGTATACCTCAGTACAGAAAATTTGCCAACGCTTTGAGCAACTAAGAAGTTAGACGGCAAGTTTGTGGGTCCCTTGGAAGTGGTGGAGAAAGTTGGCACTTCCGCATATCGACTGAAAGTTCCTGCTGCATGGAAAATCTACAACGTCTTCAACGAAGTACTCTTGAAACCTTACGCTGCTCCAGAATTCCCCAATCAAATAGAAAAAGTTGCCAAACATAAAGAGGCACAGATGGTAGAGGAATCCAAGGACGACGAGTATGAAGTTGAAGAGGTCATGGACAGTAGAGTCAGCGGACGAAACGGTGGCAGGTTGGAATATTTGGTCAAATGGAAAAACTATCCGGTGGAAGAATCAACATGGGAACCAGCAGAGAACCTGGCTAATGCTAAGAAAGAGGTTCAGAAATTCCATCGGCAAAACCCAAGTGCACCTAGGTGACTGGTGATCACAGACTTACGGTTTAAAAACTGGCAAAATTACACAGATACAAAGGCTCCCAAACGGTTGTTTGGGTGGGAAGACAGCAAATTCGAGCGTGACTACCTCGACAAATTAAAACGGAATTGGCAACGGTGGAAAGGCGACTGAAAACTCATCTATGCTGAACCTGACACGGAAGGGGCATTCTCAAGAGACCTTGAGCGCGGTGGGCCGGTTAAACCCACGCTTGATTCCCCTAAGGCAAACCATCGCATGATATAGCGCCCGGTGCTGAAGCGATTTACGACCAACACGTGACTTCTCGGGACGTGAAGTCTTAAGGAGGAGGTCATGTTATGATATGGACTTTTTTCTGTATTTTTCTCTATTTTATTCAGAGGCTTATGGACGTATAACAAGACGCAAGAATACGGTGCGGGACCCCTATCCAGATATGGCAGGAGGATTATATAACCCAGGGTGGCTATACAATCAGGGCTATTAGGGGATATTGGGTGAAACGGCGTTCGCGGGAAGGGATTGGGAGTCTGGGTAAGTCCGGACAGGTCTGGGAGATGGGTCTAGGTCTTGTTGCTGCGCGTGCATAGCCTTAGCAGCTGCGCAGACTGTGCGCACAGACCAACGACTCAGGTATATAAAGAGTGCGTTCCGTAGGTAGGAGTCCTTAAGACTCTAGATTGTTTCCTCCTTGTAGGTCACAGACTATTGTGTCTATAGGCTTTGTCTCAATTCTATCTCGTCTCTGAAGCTTGTGATTGTGTAAGGATTAGTCCTAACAATAACGCCTTTGTAATTTTAAAGCAACAATTTGCATCCATGCCAGTGTTGTTAATGCCAGACCCAACTCGACCCTTTATCCTTCAAATGGACGCATCAAATAAAGTGATAGGAGCAGTCCTGAAACAGGCAGATGAAATGGGATCCCTGCATCCCTGCGGATTTATTTCACATGCATTAACGCAAATGGAGCAGAATTACCAGATCTATGATCAGGAACTCTTGGCAATCATTAAGGGACTGATGACTTGGCGACACCTACTACACGGGTTGCCCCATACCACCATTGTTCATTGTGATCACAAGAATCTATCTTACTATCAAACTGCTCAATGACTGATGCCCAGACAAGCCAGATGGTCATTGTTATTATTGGAATTTGACCTGCGCATTGAGCATGTCCCTGGCATGAAGATGTTTGAAGTGGACGCCCTATCTCGATGCCCTGATCACATGGGACACAGTGAATCACAAGAAGACGTCATAGTCTTGCTGGAGGACCGTTTCATCCGTCTTATTGCAGAAGATTTAGTCACAGACATTCACAAAGCGATGACAAAAGACAACTTTGGACACATTCTAATCAAGGTTATCACCACACATCATGCCCCACCAATCAAATCAAATATACAGGATTGGTCTTATATGAATGGTATTGTTCACTATCTTGGCAAGACCTACATCCCTAATCAGGATGGATTACGAACCAAATTGATTAAAGAAACACATGAGGTGCAATCATTGGGTCACCCTGGACAACTAAAAACTCTTGAACTCCTTAAACGTGATTACTGGTGGCCTGGAATGTTCAAACACATCAGAGAATGGATTGAAGGATGTGCCCTCTGCCAGCAGATGAAGATTAACACACACCCAAACGTACCAGCCCTTTACCCAATTCAATCAAAAGCGACATGCCCATTTCAACAAGTCACCCTTGATTTCATTACCAATCTACCCCTCTCTGATCGTTTTGACTTGATCCTGGTCATGGTGGACCATGGTCTTACAAAGGGGGTAATTTTCATACCCTGCAAGAAGACAATCGATGCTCTGGGAACCACAGAACTCTATGTCTCTGAGATCTTTAAATGGTTTGGCCTACCTGATGTTTTAATCTCAGACTGAGGCCCACAATTCTCTGCAAAAGTATTCCAGGAAATACAAAAGGCGCTAGGAATCGACCATAGAATGAGCACAGCCTACCATCCTCAGACAGATGGGGAACTAATGTATGGAATGGACCCTGTTGCACTTCCCACAGCTACAACACAAATGACTACACCAGCAGCCAAAGAACGCCTTCAGTTCCTAAGGAAGGCCAGAGAGGAAGCGCTAGCAGCACACAAACTGGCTAGACAATTAGTGGCAGGAAGAAGCAAAGACAAGGCAGTATGATTCAAAAAAGGTACCAAAGTATGGCTTGAGAACAGAAATCTCCACATACCATATCAGTCCAGAAAGCTAGCACCAAAACAAGAAGGACCCTTTGAAATTGAACAAGTAATGGGACCTGTGACATACAAGTTAAAACTCCCAAAGCAATGGTGCATCCACCCTGTGTTTCATGCATCACTCCTTACCCCATATAGGGAAACGACTGCACACAGCCTGAACTATGTGAAACCACCTCCTGATCTTGTAAATGGACAAGAAGAATTCGAGGTTGAAGCAATTTTAGCCCACAGAAAGCAAGGCGCAGGCTACCATTACCTAGTTAAATGGAAAGGCTATGGATCAAACAACAATTCTTGGGAACCTGCCTGCAATCTTACAAACGCCACTGATATCCTATTGGAATATCAACAATGCCGACGTCTCTGAACCATGACTTGATACAGAAACTGCCATATCCTAAAGCAAAACTATTACTACACAAAACGAAATTGTTCAACACTCTCTCAATACACTATAGCCCTTAAAGAAAAGACCATTCACACCTGCATACAATACCTCCCCCTCCGACATGTTCCTAAAGCACCAAACCTATCAGAAAAACCTACTCGAACAGTGGTGTTGGTCACATGATATTATCGCATTCCCCAACTTAATCGCAATCATCAGAAGAATCCATCTGGAACAACAGAGATTCCCTGCCAAACAGTTCAACAATATCTCCCTAGATTTTATCAATTACAATTCTCAGTCAACAACCTACTGCCCTACATCACAGGCCCACTGATTTATCAGAATCTTGCAATAAAGAAAACTGACGTATATGACACTAGCCATGGCAGGCTCTTATGCCCAGAAGAATATGAAAAACTCAACAAACTCTTCAAAAAGGCACAAGAGATTGGTGCTCAGATCTGGCTGACCTGTCAAGGAATCACACTCCCAGGCAGACCGATCCTATCTATAAATGATTACACCAACAACCTTTGCTACCTGCTTGACAAACAAAAAAGACCTAGTACTTAACATTGTCAGACAGATCAGGAGACTCCTCTCCAAACCCATCACCAACCTCCATACTTATCAGTTCATGGCTTTGGAAATGTTTGTCAGGGAAGATCATGAGCTTCTCACAAACCTGGACATATTAAATCAAATAGAAATGGATGATGAGGACCTAGATCCAGATTTCGATGAGGACAACCTATAAAAGAACAGTCAACCCAACACCAGCAAACATCCTATTCACATCAGAAACCATGTTCACTTTCTTTGCCCTTGCTGCCTACTTCATCACCCTCATCCTTGTCTCCTGTGCTCACTGGTGCATTGACAAAACGGCTGCTGCCCTCTCACCCTTCCTTGCCATCCCAGATCTCCCACTCAAGGTCTTCTTAGAAAACACTACCATTGTCCACTTTGAAAACGATGATCTCCATGTTCACCTGGCCGATTTACTTCCCCAGATACACCCAGACAACCACCATCTTCCTCACTTTGCCCAATTTATCAAACGAAACACTATGCTCACCATTGTTGCTGATGCCCTTGCTGCCACCACATGTTCTATCACCAACCTTTCCTCTGCTATGGACAACCTCGCCGCCCTCACCCTCACTATTGACCCACATGAGATGACCTATGAGGAACGTGATTCCTTCCTATGGAACGCACAAAACTTGCACCAAGCTGCTGAAGCTCTCAAATGGAAGGTAGAGATGTCAACAAAAGAACTTGACAATGCTGTCAAATGGGTGGAATCCAGAATGGACCATGGCTGGACAACCTCTGGCTGGTAGAAGTTGGTGACTTCTTGCATACAAAGGGGGTAATGTTACAGTTCTCTTTTCCCTTTGTTAACAGACTACATTCACTTGTCACAAATCCATAGTTATGGTTTGGACATTATCTCCTTTCATAGCTACCTTCACCTTTCCTTTCTCAGATAACTATACCTTTTCCCCTTTAGTTTCTATTGTTCTCTAAACATATATAAACCCCTCTCATGTACCATAGTTCTTTAGTTCCAACTTAGTCAAATCATATCTACAACTTGAATGCTCTTTTGCTCATTGCCTCAAACTGCTCTCCTTGCTCTCTTGCTAGCCTTTGTCATCATCAGACTTAGTGCCTAGAACCCTTGTCCAGTGGCTGGGAACAGACCGAGACTCTGTTTGTCACTGAAGACTTGGACGCTGAACAACATTGTGGACATCGACTGTAACACTTGGATTGTCAGATGCAGATGTCAGGCTTAAGGCAATCCTTTTGTAAATATATCAACTATGCTGTCTTCACTTCATATGTATTTGATTTTGAGTCATCTGGTGGTGACATGGTTATGAGTGAACTGGAGACTGATGTTGCAATGTTTTGTGCATGCATGGAATTCTGAGTGATGTGTCATGACTGACTGAAAAGCTTTGGCTTTTTCACTAAGTCATTTCCATTTTATTATTTATTTTTTCATATTATATAACCGCATGCTGACTAAGCAAGCACCTATCGCTTGGTGCTTAGATAAAGTAGTAGATAAGATACCGGAGCACGGCGCTGATGACTCATCACTATTACATGCACAGTTGTCTTACTCATACCATACTATATTTAGAGTAGGGCTTAGGGTAGTGCACAGACCACCTGTCATAGTATATAAGGAGTGCAATCCAGCACCCAGAGTCCTCAGTTGAGTTCTCTCGGGTTTCCCCTCCCTTCTCTCCTCCTCCTGTCCTGTTCGCTAGTTGGGGCTCTTAGGCATCACGCTGAGGGAGTCCTGATAGTAGAACTCAACTAGTTCACTCAACAGCCCCATGCTTGCTATAGCCGGACCACAGGCTTAAGTGGACAAGTACAGGGGGATTGACACAGTCATACGCCGACTATAAAATTGTGGTACTGGTTGCCAGACACCATTCAAAACTGCGCACCTGTGGCCCTGCCTCGTGGCCCTCGACTAACTTGGCATTACATTCCCGGTCTACGCAAACCAAAGTACCTAACCCAGTAGATAGGGTCACCTGTGCACAGGAAACCAGTGCCAGATTTGTCACATGATATGTGACACATATCTAGGGACCAGCCTCACCAGCCCCCTAGCACATTAAATTGCCCTGGTCTAGGCCTCTGAAGGCTATACACATAATTACATAAATACTTTTTCGCATACCCCTTGGAGATATCCGGCACTTGCCCACATGTCTCTGAGAAAGGCCTGCACCCGTACTGTTAGGAATCCATCCTAATGCGTCTTTTTCTTCTTTTTATCTTGCTAGTGGTCTGAGACCACTCTGGGACATCTATACATGATCTGGGATCATGGAAGGGACTATAGGAACACTTTGCGTGGGTTAGCACATGGGAGTGCTCACTAGAAGATGAGACAATGGTTGGTTGGGCCAACCACCTACATATTAGGAAGGAGATCGCAACCCTGGGTGGCAGTGCGCGCGGATCACATCAGCGCATCAGTACATCACCCCAATAAGGCATGGGATCAGCGGCAATGCTTGACAGCTTGATATGGCAATAGCAACTCCCTGTTGGGGATTGCAGGAGGCCTGTGAGCAGTATGCCTCATGGAATAGGGCCCAGACGGAGACTGTGGGAGCGCCAGGCTGAGGGGAAGGTTCTAGGCCATGGGTGCATATGGAACTGTCAAGAGCACACAGCATTGCTAAAGATAGATGAAGTCCAGAAGCAGCGCTCAAGGGTCTGGAAGCAGCACTCAAGCAGTATGAGTCACTGAGGCTGTGGAGGTGCCAGTGGGAAGGGTTGCAAGGGGTCTTAGTAGAATAGTATATAAGACCAGCTGTAGGTAGTCTTGGTTCCCCAAGACTTAAGATAGTTTATCTTATGCTCATTGTATGGGCATTAGATTCTGTCTAATGTAGTCTCAATACCATTCCTTCTCTCTGTTCTTATCCTCCTCCCTTCTCTGCGAGGCTTGTGGGTTTGTGTTGAGTGTGAGCTCGTAACACGTACGGTGTAGTGGCAACTGGACAACCATTTGGACCCAGTTTAGATAGACCTTTCAAATTAAAATAAACCAGTAGTCAGTATCATACATTGTAGCACTGCAGGGGTGGTTGTAGACCCTGAGTGCACATTTCGTACATACGTTCCCAAGCAAGTGACAGGCCAAGACCTCCCTCACTTATGTACAAGTACAAAATAGGAGATACAAACAACGATACTTTCTGGGATGCTGTCACTGGTGATCTTGATCCAAACGATGTGGGTTTTAGTTCATCAGAAGAAGAATCTACTTCCTCATCATCATCACATTCAACAAACTCTATCACAGAGGAACCACATCAGTGGGAAGCAGCACCGTTTCCCATTTTAGTACCAAACCCAGCCACACTAAATCCAAACCTACTATTCAACTCCAATGCCAATTTCATCGGAGAACCCGCACCACCTTTTTCATCACCTCCCCCCCACTTACACCATCACCCACATCGCCACTGCCACACTATCACAGTATGGCGATGCCCCAAGAAATGACATCAGCAGAATTGCTGAATCTCCTCAATGCACAAGCCGCGACAATCCAAGCCCTCCAAAACCAGCTGACACAGCCGCAAACAAACACTGCACAGGCCACCGCAGCTGCAGCAGCACATACTCCTCCCCCCCGCCAATATCGTTAACATACCACCAGGGACGGTATTCAATATTCCCGGGACCAGTAATGGCGGATCATCAAGAATAGATGTAGCCAAACCTCCGGTCTTCTCCAGAAAAATGTCAGAAGTGACAAATTTCATCAATGTTTGCAGATTATACATTCAATTAAAGATGCCGGAATCCGATGAGGAGGAACAGATCTTGTTGATCCTCCCATACATGATGGAAGGCTTTGCCGCAGATTGGAAGGACAATCTGTTGGAGCAGATGGCCAATGATGAGGAAGGAATTCCGCAAACAGCAGAACAACTGTTCAGGCATATCAGAAGGGATTTCAGTGACACTGATGAATAGTCATCAAAAATCTCGGAGATGAGGACCATGACGCAAGGGTCCAGTACGTGTGAGGAGCACGTGCAAAAGTTTAAAAAGGTATCATGAGGCACCGGATACCTGGGAAGAGCTCTTATTGAAGAGTTCAAATGCAGTTTGAATACCAGACTCCGGAAAAGGATCATGGAGGCTGACGAAGTACCTGAGACCATCAAAGGGTGGTATCAAAAAGCAGTAAAATTGGATCGCCAGTGGAGACAGGCAAAAGCCGAGGAGAAGTATTACTCCTTGTGGACCAGTAGCTCTGCCAATAGGAGTGAAGGAGCATCCAAAGGCCCGGATACAGCGAAGCCAGTAGCCCCTGGCCAGCCCAAACCCCGATGGAGATTCGGATCAGGATCAGTGAACCAGGGACAATTGGGAGCTGGAGCCTCTGCAAGTTCAAGTAGTACGGCAAATCGGCTGGACCCTAATGCAATGGACATGATCAAAATCAAAGACCACCCCTCCGTTGTTATAAATGTGGCAAGATCAGACACATTTCCAGGAACTGCAGATCAGGACTTGACATCCGCACAATGACGTTTGATGAAATGAAGGAGTACTTCAAGAAAGGAAAAGAGAATTTAAAAGAGGAAGAGAGTCAGTAGGTCCCATACTGGACTCTTGTAATAGATACAGTGTACTAGATAAATTGGTAGATAGTGCACAACCCCTTGATATAGTGCCTAGCACTGACCGGGTTGATGCAAGAATGATCTCGGGAGTCTCAAGGACTTCTGAGACGTTCCCACAAGAGGCGAACTCCTAGGTGAAACACCTTGATATAGCACACAGCACTGAAAGTGTCACTCCCAAGGAGTGCGGCAGGGCGGTACAACCTGTGCTTAATTCCTCGTTACCAAATACAGCAGTACAAGTATCTACAAAGGGACAAAAGGGCTTAAAAGGAAAGCAGCATGATATAGCACCCAGCGCTGAAACTGCTTGTCCAAAAAGAGTATGGAAGAAAGGGGAAAAGGACTTTTTAATTAGGTCAATAGGACAGAAGGATGGGTTTCAGACTTATACCCTTGGAACATCCCATTCAAGTTTGGAATGTGGACGGAACAAACAACAAAGGAGGGATGATCACCCACAAGGTAGATCTCCTCTTATCTTATCAAGGGCACAAGGAACGAGCCACCTTTGAGATATGCGAGCTGGGGAAAACCAATGTAATCATTGGATCAACATGGTTACGAAAACATAATCCTGAGATCAATTGGGAAACCGATCAAGTCAAATTGACACATTGTCCACGAAGCTGTGGACATAGGCAGAGAGAATGGACCAAGAAGTGGGAACAGAAGGTCTGATCAGTGGAACACTGGTGTGTTCTAAAGTACCTGTGGGAACAAGAAAGGGAGTTGGACTTCGTGCACTGGCTCGAGGAGAAAGAGGAAAGTGAGAAGCATCTCACGTACATGGAGCAAATGAAACATCTGGGACAATACAAGTATGGGGATAAATACCCATTCTTGCCAGTGTTCCCATCCACGTCCACCAGATCAAAAGCTGGATCAATGAGACATGTACAAGAATTGGCAAAACTCACAGCCCAAGAGATGGTACCTGAGCAATACCATCAATACCTCAAAATCTTTGAGAAAGGAGCATCAGAGTGCATGCTGGCTAGGAAGCCATGGGATCACATCATTGATACCAAACCAGGCTACCAGCCCCGAAAAGGGAATATCTATCCCCTATCCCCAGATGAGCTTCAAGAAGTACAGAACTTTGTGGATGATCAACTAGCAAAAGGGTACATCAGAAGAAACATTGGCTCAGGGACTAGCCACATTATTCAGGGACCATGTTTGGAAACTTCATGGACTCCCTGAGTCTATAATCTCAGATCGCGGTCCACAGTTTGCCGCACAAATGATGAAGGAGCTGAATCAAATGTTGGGCATCAAACAGACACCATTCTTTGTCAACTATGGTAAACACCCCAGGATGGGAATCGAACCAAGAAGGGAAGGTAGTCACCCAGCAGCATCAGAGTTTGCCCAAAAAATGAAAGAAATTCATGAAGAAACTCAGGCAGCCTTGCTAAAGTCACAAGGCGACATGAAGCTGTATGCAGATAGACACCAAACAGAAGCACCAGAGTACAAAGTTGGAGACAAAGTCTGGTTGTCAACAAAAGATTTAAGGTTGACCAGACAACCAACTAGGAAATTGGTGGAAAGGTGGATTGGGCCATACCCAATCAAGAAAATAGTGTCACCAAATGCAGTGGAACTAGATCTACCCTTCTCACAACAGATTCATCCGGTGGTAAATGTATCAAGGATACGCCCTTGGAAACAACCAATGAAAGGGCAAAAAGCGCAACCCCCACCGCCAATTGAAATAGACAGTGAAAAAGAATATGAAGTGGAAGAAATAATAAATGTAAGACTAAAAAGGAACAAGATGGAATACTTGGTTAGGTGGAAAGGATACACTGCCGAGCATAATTCCTGGGAACCATTGGACAATCTACAAAACGCAAAATGGGAGCAAAACTGGCAAAAATGGAAAGGAAAAAAGGGTTTAGACACCCTTACAGAGCCAGGAGACATGGAAGGGCCATGTCAATGCAACATGTGCCTACGTCAATCGCATGATATAGCGCCTCGCGCTGAAATGATTGAAGATCTCACCCCACCTTCATGCCCTCTCTCCCCCATCATCAAAGAAATAGAGGAGTCATCTGTGATAGAGCGCAATGCACTGAAAGATGACGATGAAGTTTAAATTTGTCTGGAAGCCAAATCTTAAAAAGGGGGTACTGTCATGACCGACTGAAAAGCTACGGCTTTTTCACCAAGTCATTTTCATTTTATTATTTATTTTCTTCATATTATATAAACATGTGCTGACTAAGCAGGTGCCTATCACCTGGCGCTTAGATAAAAGGCCGTAGATAAGATAACCGGAGCTCGGCGTTGATGACTCATTACCATTACTACATGCGCAGTCGTATTACTCATACTGTACTATATTTAGAGTAGGGCTTAGGGTAGTGCACAGACCACCTGTTGTAGTATATAAGGAGTACAATTCAGCACCCAGAGTCCTCAGTCGAGTTCTCTTGGGTTTCATCCCTCCCTTCCTCTCCTCTCCTCAGTTCCCTGTTGGGGCTCCTAGGCGTCACGCCGGGGGGTTCCTGATACACATGTCATACTCAGACAATAAGTGCACCATATGCATGACTGTGTAATGCTGTGTTACACACAGCATTGAACACAGCAATGACTGTGCATTACCAAGCACAATATAAATCATCAGTCAGCAATACTAATATTGCCGACCTCATGCATGTAGATAGATAGTATATATACCTGAGTATGTAGCCATCAATCTACAGTTCAATTCTCTGCTCTACTAGGTGATTGCCACAAGCAGACCTAAGTGATAAACTACAGCTACAAGTGAGTATTTACTCACCAGCTCTACCCATTCTACTGTGCCCCTGTCATGCTCTGCTTTGACACACACTACTCAGGATTACCACTACTAGTAGAATGTATTATATGTATATATCCTTCAATTCTGTTTGTTGTGCTGATCCCTCCTTCTCACACCATGAGTTGCCAGCCTGAGGTTCGGGTTCTGAACCCAAGGTTCAGGTCCACCCAAATGTTGAACCAGAACCTGTAGCAAGGTTCAGATCCAGCCATATGCCTGAACCTTGACCTGAACCACAGGTCCAGTTCAGGTTCGAACCGGGTTCCTAAGGTTCGGGAACTGGACCGTGGCCAGTCTAGACAGCTCCCCCTGTGAATAAAACAACGTATCCACTAGTCAATTTGCAACTAGCCTGGGAAGCTCAATCAGCATCACAATAAAAATTGGGATCATGTTCATCTGCGGATAACGCGTGACCTCCCAGATGTTCCAAATGGTAATGTCCTTCCTGCCAAACGCTGGCACGCCCGGGCGTTCCTCCTCACCTATTGAAAAGTGTCTGAATACCATCCAACCGCGGTTTCTACACCAAAGCTTTAGCTTTGGTACACGAACACCATGCACCTCACTCTTACACACGGTCTTTTTTTACCACCATCACTACCATGCCCTGGTGCACAAGCACTTCGCTGCTTCGGTGTGCGAACACCATCCAACCCGTGGTTTTACACTGTTGCTTAGCTTTGGTACACGAACACCACACACCTCACTCTCACATATGGCTTTTTTTACCACCATCACTACTATGCCAAGCACTTTGCTGCTTCGGTGTGCGAACACCATCCAACCTACGGTTTTACACTGTCGCTTTAGTTTTGGTACACGAACACCACACATCTCATTCTTCTTACATGGTCTTTTTTCACCACCGTCATACTATGCCTTCTTCTTGGTCCCGAGCAGTTGGACCGATGGTGGCCATATTCAATTCGGAAAGGAAGGTCTACCATCAGTCATATGTGATTTCCTTTCATCACTGCCATTGTGGGCGGTACCTCAACACCAGCGAGCAACCGTGATTTCCCGGTACTTGAAGACTATTGCTCTAGGTCTGCTGTCTGTGAACACCACCTTTTGCCTCCCATGCCATGATGCGTATGGCTCACCCACCGGTAATCATGGTATTCTTTTACCACTGACTACCATGTCAACACTCCACTGCCGCCAACCGGGCCATGTATGACTTAGCCACTGAGAATGTCATTATTCCTGCTGTATTACGGTACATACAGTACTTAAAACCCGCTGAACTCCTCTTCATTGCCTGGCTTCTCATTATCACAAAGCTCTCTGAGATCTAACATCGGCCCCCCTAGCGACTCTTGGAGTTTGTTGTACTTCTTGAGGATGCGCTGCAGCTGTGTTAAGTACATGTGCTCCTGGTGACGCTCCTCATTTAATCTTCCTGAGTAAAGGTCATCAACTGTCAAGCAAGCAAACTCCTGAAAAGCTTTGACGACAAAGGCGCGCAACCTGGGTGGTAACCGCTGGTCCTCCATGGATTCTGTGATTTCCGCGCCATTCACTGTCCCTGTCAAGCTCCAAGTCTTCCAGAAATAGAACTCCATTAATGCCTCATCAACCCGACATCCACAATTCAAAAATCCATCACGAAGGCGAGCGTTCCTAAAATCCCCGTTACACCTGAACAAGAATGATTTCTTGTTTTTAAGATTCTTGATCACATTTGGATCAACGGTTTCACAAGGCAATGGAACACCGTTTAAACAATATTTTTGTCCTTCCTTTCCGTCTGTCTTTTTTCCAGCTTTGTCGATTGTGTGGTGGTAGGGACAGAATATATTGAAGTTCTTTGTCGTTAAGCATTCCAGTGCTAAAGCGCGCTCTGTTGTTGCTGCTTCTGGTGCCAGAGATTGGTTTTCATGGATCAAGCGCCGTAAACCCACATCGAGGTGGCAACTTTTGGATGTTTTAAGATCGCAACTCTGGCCTCCTCTGGAAGCGACGTGTAAAGGAGAGGTATAATCATCTATATATGATAATGACTAACTGTGTTTTATATGCTTCTCTTCCTCGTCTAGATCCCGGAACTTCAAGTTCTTAGCTTTGAAATTTTACTATAGTAAGGGTCTGCATCGAGTAATGAATGCAATGACACACTTTCTTGCTTTGTCTTTCCTATGTTCCCATCATCCGATAGACTAGATATGTCACTGTTGCTTTCATTATTGGATTCAATTTTATGAATCACTTTGGCTTTCATAAATGTAAGTAAGTTGATGAAACTGTATTTGGAGCCACTTACTTTTCTTTGTTTTCTGTGCCTTACGAGCCATTTCTCTCGGATCATTGACGTTCCTAGCAGTGGTTCCAGCGCTATCAGTCTCAGAGCCCTCGCTGCTACTGCCTTGGCGCTTGCGCTTGCTCACTGTCTTCTCCGTTGCTATGCCGTTTGATGGTGAATCTGGCAACTTTGCATCTGAACCTTTTCCCAAAGCGTCGGTAACATTCTATAATTTTTTCTCGGCTCAGTATGATGCTGTTATGGCCCATGACTCACGCTATCCGTCATTTCCACAGCAGGAAGTACTGTGGCCTGCTCCATGATGTCACCATCTGTGTAATTGTCCGCTGCTTCAATTGTGTGTGCTGGTGGTGTCAGATATATTGCCACATCTTGCCTTGCAGCATTATCAACGCCCTTCAAGTCTACTGCTTTAGCTGGAACACCAGCCTGAGAAGCCTCAGTATTGAGACCTTCCCCACCTAAATTGTTGGCGCCACTGCTTAAATTCGATTTGGCCTGTCCCGAAGGGCCCATATTGCTGCTAGAGTGTACTGTCGATACAAATTTAACACCAAGTTGTACCAACACACAAGTGTGCCACAGTGTTGAGGCTTACCAGGATTCGCATTGCTTGGGTGTGCCATGGATCCTTCAACAGCGGCTCCTGCCATACACTGAGAGGATTCAGTGTCACAGTCATTCTCCGGAAAAACGACATTGTTTTCTGTGATAAAACTTGACACAATGCCAGTGACATGGCATACTGACTCTAGGTAACGCAGTTTCTCAATCTCCGCAAATAAGGCCTTCTTTTGGGATTCCAAAGCAGACAATTGCCGCTTTGTTGGACCTAACTAACAATGTAGATAATCATTACTATTTTTTTAATAACATACCTTTTTTGGCTGACGTACTATTCAGCTTTTGAGTAGCCATGGTTAACTTGTCGAACTGAGCTTGACAGCTCTTGATTGCTTTCAAAACCACTGAAAATCAGTCAGAGTGTCGCCACAGATTAAGCGCAGCATAGATAGTACCTGGTGGTAATGAAGGGGCCATGCTGATATACCTGTGCTTGGTGTGGTCTGTATGGTACTATGCTGGTAGTACTTGTTCTTCTAATGCGTGGTACTCAAAAAAAGCCTCGGGTAAAGCGTTCAATGTGATCTATTCATACTACTGGCACTGAAGAACTACTTTCGGTTGATCATATCAACTGGCAGGCTCTAATCAGTCAGTACTCAGTCCCTTGTGTGTTCTACTTTCCATCAAAATTTTTTTTCCAGTCTTGTCCATATCCTACTATCGGTTGACATTGCCATCACCAATGCCATCTTTTTTCACAAGCTATTTTGGGAATCATTACACCTTATCGTGAGTGGTATTTGCCATGCAACATTTTGCTAATCAAGATACTTTCCATATGCATTCATAGCGCTGTGCAATTTCATCAGGTTTGGGGGCATCCATCACAATATCAATCAACGTTGCGTTAGCATGGGTGCTGGCATGTCACACCAACTGCGCCAATCAACCTGGTACTTTCCATATAAATATTCATACTTATCTAGTTGTGTGATCAAACCATTGTTTCATCGGGTTTGGAGGTCATTACCATCACAGTATCAATCAATGCCATTGTAGCATGGGTAGAATTGTCAGATGACACGTCATAAATCAAGGTACTACGTAACTATATTGGAGTTCCAATGGTAACAGATCACAGAGACGTCCAATTGATTGACAAAAAATCTCATTTTCGGCCTTGACGGTATAAATTACAAGGTTTTGTGCTGCATTCAACCTTATCCTAGTCCCCCCCCATGACCAACACCATAGTAGGTGATACTGACACATGGCAGGATGGCACGGCATCTGTCAATGCAACTTTGACAGCGATTCTTAATGCACTCAAGGACTTGCATTTGAAATTAGAATGTAAGTGGATTATCTAATTGCGCTGCCAGCCTGAGGCTGATCTCCAACGTGTAGCTGTTGACAGCCATTTAGCTGTGTCGGCAAAGGCTGCTACATCAGCCTTACCTTCTTGCAAGCAAGATGCTGCTTCCACTGGAGAGTCACGGACATTGGAGAGTCTGGCTGTCACATCTCAACAAAGTGAGCATGGATAGAAACCGTAGAATATTTGCGCTAAGCAGAACCAGGTGCTTCTGGCAATATGCCAATTAAAGTCATTGTAACCACTATGAGTACTGGCCCACAACCAAGTATGTACTTTGACGCTTCTACAAGTTTTCCATATCTAGTACTAGTTATTCAAGAACCTTTGACTACATTGAATACAGCAGTTCAGCCACTGGTGGGTTCAGGGCCTGATGTCCCTACTCCTGCTGAACTTCAGGAACAGCTAGCACATATCCCACCATCAAGTTCCACTGGGTGGTTTGTGGTGACATCAGGAACTTCTCCTGGCATCTATTCCAGCTGGTGTGTACCAGAACTTACACTGTTGATTCCATCTTGCTCATGACTCATGGTAGGAATGAAGTATCCCCTCTTGTCATTGGTATACGACATGCTGTATATATCAAACGCAGTACTAAAAATGAGGCACTGGCCGCTTATCGGATATCTTGGGAACAGGGGAATGTAGTTCATCGCCCCGCAAATGATTGAGTTAAAGTTTGGTTAGGTCACACACATGTTTAGCAGTTCTAGTACACAGTGGCCCATAATGCATATTTGCCTTTTCAGTGCTGCCTGTCATGGCCTTGTGTAAGGGCAATGGTGTACAGGTTGGCTTTTGTTTCGCATGGCAAAGGGGATAATATTGGAAACCATAAGCAGTACAAGATAGGACTACATGCAGAAATTTTTTATTTTTTAATTTTTTTTGTGCATAGGGATATATTCGGTATGTAAGAAACACGGTAAATAGGAAAACTATCGAGATGAGTGACGCACAGTGAGTCTTTTTTTTTTTTCGCATAGGAAGGGAGTATATTTGGAAACCATAGTAGACAACAAGGAGACGACAGAGGGGAGAGGGTCACAATGACGTTCGTGTAGTAAGCAAAGGTAGCTACAAGACTATTAGGGAGTAAATAACCATTGGTAAATTCCACTAATCCAGGAAAAGAGCCCTATGAGGGCGGCGTGATTGTGAGGTATGCAAATATGGCACTAAGGCCTCAAAAGTAGTGGCGACAGGGTATGCTTTCAGAAAAGCAACGAGGCCAATGTAATTGTTATCACATCAGAGAAATGCCTGGAAAGAGGGGAAAGGAGGAGGGAAACGAAGACACCTACTGATGATATGGGAGCGGAAGGCAGGGGTCCTCCTGGGGCAAAAGATGCACTGTATAGGGGTGGCGGGGAAGAACCTTTGCCGATAATCGGCGGAGGGCATGTGGCCCGAAACAAAGTGGACAAAGCGGGCAAGCAGGTGGGGGTTGTCGTTGCACTGTGTGATGAATCGTGCTTGCTGTTTGCCAAGATGCACAGTGAGTTGCAGGTAGTAAGTATGAGAACTAAGAGCAAAGTAGGCAGAACAAAGGGTGAGGCAAGTCAAGTTATTACTGCAGTATTTTTGCGACATAGTTCAGTAGTTATGATACTTGTCGTTTTGTCAATCATGTAGAAGTCATCCACTCATATCTCCCCTACTCGACACAAAAACTGATTTTTAGGCTCTCTTGAAACAATGCATACATGGTACTAAGTCAGGAATCAGATGTCATGGGAACTCCATGCTGTGCCAGCAAGGCCAATGCCTCTGCCAACTGTGCTTCCTTAGAAGCAAGGGTTCTTTGCGCAGTTTCAGCAGATTCCTCAGCCTCTACCAACTTTTTAGCCATTTCCAGAGCACCTTGACGTTTGGAAATCAGAAGTGCACATGTTATGGAATGAAACTGATTAACAAGGGCAACAGTATCCTCCTTTGCATCACGTCATAAGCTAGAAGATGTAAAATGTGTAGCCGATGATCCAGAGTTCCCATGTTGTGCAAGAACAACAAGCCAGCAATCTGTTTTTTCTGCCAAATGTTCAGCCTATGGTGATCATTCAGGAAAAATTGATTGACAAATAACAGAACGTACTCTTGTTACTAATGCTGTAACCTCACAATGGAATCGCTTTGTTGAAGTTGATTGGTCTTCAATACGTCGCTGCAAGGGCTGAGGACGTAGGATCTCTTATTGATTGTGTGAAAAATAGCTATCATTGCATGACTGAAACATACCAAGCTTCTTGCTGCCACGCATTGCACCAGCTACATACCCACAAGTTGGATTTTTTTTAGTCACTCGTGCTTTCTTCCTAATATAGCTGAGAGGGCTGCTCAGTGGCTGTGATGGGCTTGTCAAGGGCAAAGATGTCAATTGTGTGTTGATCTCAAGTGTCGGTGACAGTGGCGCCAAAGTACCAGTTGATTGCCCAGACCCAAAATCACCAAATGGGCTCGATGGAAGAATAGGCCGATTATTTCGAGGGGGGGTAACAAAACCTAGTAAGTTCAAAAATTCAGCACGCATCAAACAGGGGTTGCCATAATACCTCTTCTCCATTCAAGACCATTTTGGGTGGGGGTGTCAAGGCTGACATTTTGCACCATAGTCTCAGTACTTGAAGCTTGTGTTTGTGGCATGCTAAACTGATTCAGTAGCTGCTGAATTGAAAGCCGACTTTCATCTGGCTGTGACATGGCAGTTGACATTGACAGTTGACTACTATGTTCCTGAATATTTGTTAACTTAGTATGGAGAAAAAGAGTTTGCAAACCACCTTTCCATTTGCAGAGACTGGAGATAAGCTATCTGGTGCTTGCGTTACTGATGATTCTTTTTCACAAGTGGTCTGCCATTCAGTTGATGATTGTCGAGACTACTGAAGATATATGCTATCATAGGCTCACTTCTATAAACTGACGTCCAGCCTTTGTGTGTATGCAATGGGACATCAATGGCCTGCCTGTACATTGGTTGCACCGACACTCACGTATGTGAGTGGACGCCATGGTGGAATCACTAGTACATGATTAAGATGATCTTGAAAAACAGTGGGAATCATTAAAATATTCAGGAGTGATAAAATTAGGTACAAGTTATTCAGGGTTTTTGGCAAAGAAGCCATCTACGACATCATTTATTTGGGTTTTTCGGCGAAGTCATGTTTGGAACCTAAGAAGCCATCTACGACATCTACTATGTTCACCAACGACCTCAATATCAGCTTGGAAACGCCTCCTGACTCACCAGTGCTAACTTGATGACCTTCCTTCACCAGGACCGATAAATGTGAAAAATGCCAAATCAACCTCATATACCGTGATATCTCCTCAGAAGAGACCTCGACGCTCTGGAGTAGCCTCAAATAAACACTATAAGAAAAACGTGACTCCCTTTCTAGTAGTAGCAGATGATTACATGGCCGGGGAGGACAATGCAAATATCTATCCTGTACATGACTCGTCACAGGATTCTCTATCATCAAACATGGCCTTACCAGATGGTTCAGATGTCAATCCAGAATTCATCCACTTTGAACTGGATGAATACAATGCATATGCAGAATTGGTCTTGAATTTTGTAGCTGGGTTGTATCAAGTGTCTACGACGTTGTTTCTAGTGCAAGGTTGGGATAAAAAAAGGGAGTCAGCAACGGTGCGTTCACTCCTTGTTAACAGCATTCCACTCATGTTGTCGGGTTGAAGGGTTTATGGTATCATTTGGAACGTCTTGTGGTGGAGAATGGAACTGTCATGATATTTTGTTGCTGCCCACAAGGGAACATCTACAATGATAGGCAATGTGTCCATATTATGTTTGTTGAAGAATACTATGGAACGCAACACTTGCCATTGATAAACGAATGTATGCTGAATTTTGTTAGAGTTTGAACAGAAATAGCTGATGCATGTACTAGACAAGCCTCCCAAAGATGTCATCATGTTTTCAAGAGTAGGGGATAATAACGCAGTGACACACCTGTTTTCCGTCTCAACTGCTGGCCAGTGCTCCATCAAATATTGATCAATTGTTTATCATGTTGGATCAGACAGTGGTATGGGTTCTTGGACTTGCAGTAAGGATGGTAACAGTCAATGCGGGCACATAACCAGTGCCAGACACCATCTTCAGAAGTTGGTCCATATGGACCCTTATGCACACGATCCATTAGCAAAGTCATGTGGTATGTGTGTGTTGCCGTTGGTTGATTGTGGTTTTAAAGTCTGACCCAACAGTTGAAATCGATTCTGGTATCCGTACTGTGAATATGAGCATCACCACTCTTGCTGTCTCAAAGTGTCCAATCTTACCACCTGTCTGGGCAGCATTACCAACTGATCCAATTCTTTATGAGCGGCCAGTAGCCTCTTCAAGCGTTCTTGATCAAATACCACTCCGTCCCAGTGGTAGATGTATTTGTGGTGCAGCAGCGGTACCTGGCAAAGAAATGATCATTCTTCCTTGCAAAGTCTATGCCTTGTGCATGGTTTATTTCTGTCAAATTGAGCTCCAAGTGTGCAATGTATGTCCACGCGCTTACCACCGTCACATTGGTCCAGATGGTCGGGAAGACGGCATCTTCAACTTGAATAACAGGCTGCTTTTTACACATGACCTATTAGACGACTACACAGCATCATTCACAACGTCTGAGACACCTTTTACTGCGTGGCTGAATATGGTACGCCGAAGGTACAAGCGATATGCGGCGCCTCTCCCTTTTGTTCAAGATGCTGTCTTTTTGGCAGCTTGGTTTGCATATAGCAACTTACAGGCCATGGAGAGCGATATGACTTGCCCAACATGTGGACCGACTCCAGAAAATGTGATTTGGGATGGTGTCAGTCTTTCATTTCACGTAAACATCTCCTCCCCTCCTTGCAACCTCCAATGGTGACAACTGAAAATTCCTTGGAGAGAAAAAGCATCCACATACCACAGTCTTTAATCAGATCTACAGATGTCCGCCGTGCTTTGCGAAAGGTCATTGAAATGGCAGTGGAAGGCAATGCTAGTAGTCCCTCGCTTGGGCAACTGACAGACCGATTTGAACTGATACGGAGCACCTCCAGTGCCTTGAGGGAAATTAAAATGGAGCTTGGAAACTATTTTAATAGTCACTATGGCATCGACTCATTAGCAAGCCAGCAAAAGCCAAGCACAGAGATTACTTGTCTCTTCCAGCAGGTATGTGATAGCACCATCTTTTCAGCTACACATTGAAGTTTGAAACAAACATGTAGATTGCTGCTGATGACTCGGTTCTGCAAATGGTCACACTTAGTTCCAGGAAGTGTTTAGAGGATTTTGTCAAAAATCCTTCAAGAACGACAGTCCCGCCCCTCATAGCCATACCTGCAATCTATCGTGCACTGAAATATGAAGAGCATTGCCTGAAACAGTACAGTGAATCACTTATTGGAGTCTGCGAATGGATCGCCAATCAAGCAAGGATTGTGTTTGAATCAATGGTATTAGATGCTGCCCCAATCATAGACGTCACGGCCATGGGTCTTCCAAATGATTGGAGAAGGGTATGTCAGCATTCTCTGAGCGGGTCATGATCCTTAGGAGACTGATTGGACTCCTGCAGACTGGTACTTGCTATAGCATGCCACAAATCCGCCACCGGCCCAAGTATCCGGGATTGAAGAATGATACTGTCAGTGAGGGTATTGAGCGTGGAGGCCAATGTTCAAAAATATTACTGGCAATATAGCCAGCGACGGTTAACAGGTGGCATAATGTGTGCCTGGTGCACGCATAGTATTTGCTATGGCTTTCACTGCATTCCCCTGGGTGAAGGGCGTAACGATGTTTTCTCAGCAATGATTACACGATGGCCCAAGGCTCCCAAGCGTGTTGTATATGACTTCGCTTGTGCACTGGGTCCCTACTGTATGACACGCGAACCTGACTTTTTTGCTGATACAGTGTTTGTCGTCGATGACTTCCATACCAAGGGTCACACCAAATGCTCTGCTGCCTCATTTTTAAAGTCGTATGCTGAGCTAGACCCTCGCTTATTGAAGATTAACTCAAGTGCAGCCGAGTGCGGAAATGGTGGGATTGCTCAAATTCGCAAATCCGTCAGTTATATGACACAAGGGAGGGCCATTTTATACACAAAAATCTTTGGAATCGTTGCTTGATACGCAAACGACTGAACATAGAATGATTAATGTTACCGTCGTATACTGTATGAATATAGTAAAAACGAGCAATGGGTGACATAGTTTGGGCAGTAGGCCGAGTGAGCAACAGTGTTGAGGTACCATGGGCTACAGGACAATTGATAGTGCTGGGGTACCATGGGTGATAGGACAAGTCACAGTGTTGAGGCACCAGGCAAATGACAGTGTCGAGGGACTGCATGCAGCAGTAAGGCTGGCAGTGTTGGGGCACCATGGGCAGCATGGCAGAAATAGTGTTGAAACACCACGTAAGCGGGTGACAGCATTGAGGCACAGGGAGATCAATGGTGTTACAGCGTTGAGGTACCAGATGTTAGGCAAGCAGTGTTGCGGTACCACAGGCTACAGGGAAATCGATAGTGCTGAGACTACAGTGCGATCAATAGTGCTGGGGCACCATAGGCAATTATGACCTGAGGCACTACATCAGATAGAAAGATCAATGGTTTTGAGACACCATGCGCAACAGGACCAGCGATAGTGTTGAGGCACCATGGACAATAGGGACATCGGCAGTGTTTAGGTACCATGGCAATGAAGATACCACACGGCAATCGATAGTGCTGAGGCACCATGAGCGATAGGACCTGAGGCACCGTCTCAACACCTCAGGCAATAGGACCAGTGATAGTGTTGAGGCACCATAGACGACCAGGCAAATGACAGTGTTGAGGCACCATGGAAACAGGGAGATCGACAGTACTGAGACACCATGGGTGACAGCGCCAATGGTGGTGTTGATGTACCATATGCGAGGGAGCAGATCACGTGTCCCATGGAACGACCGTTCGTTTTTTGTTTTCTGTGGCATGACGTGTTTGTTTCATACATCCTGGCACTCGCTTCCTGCCCCTTCATCTGTCATCCTCTTTTTCCCATACTCCAACCTATACTCTTTTGTCCTCTTCAAGTAACGGAATACTTGCTTCATGACCATCCAAAAAGTGCGCTTTTGGGCTGCATGTAAATTGTTCTAAACGGGTGACTGCGAACATGATGTCAGCTCTCGTGATTGTCGCCAAACGGACTAATTTGCCAATCAACGATGAATAAGCGTAAGTGGATTGATCTGATCGGTTATCCATAATGGGCCGCTCTTGCGCGTGAGCTATCGTGTGCACAAGGTTTTTTTACATAAAAAAAGAAAGTTAACAAAGCGACAGAGAAGCCAAAAACTACGAACTTTGGTCAAGCGAGGGAAGGATGTGCGTCTTGAACCATCGAGATCGAAATAGGTGGACATGCTGCCTCGTACTCGCAGAGGCAAGGGGAGAGCGAGCGAGCTAGCGATATAAGACAGACCACCTCGTCTTTTTTTTACATAAACCCCGACCTGAAATGCGGAACCCTAAGCGAGCCCACCCTTCAACGTTTCAACTCGAAGGACAGTTTGAACTCGCCAATCTGATCATCGGCGTCATCACACCGCGAGAGTGAAGAAAATAGCGGCCCATAGAAGACGCGATATGCGAATCTAGCGTGTGTTAGGGTCCCGCGCATATCTTAAACCTCATCCAAGCCCCATTATCGATGTCGATTGAGAAATGGTTTTTGGAAATGGATTGAGAATATGTACGTCTAAAAAACTAGAAAATAAGATGCGCTTATTCATAACTCAGTACTCAGTAGCGATTTAGCAGAACCTCACTATCCAATTTATTTCGTTAGCCCCATGATACTATGTCAGTTCCTAATCACAATGTTAAAGATAAAGTAATTCGACGGATTTTCGTTGAAGATGGGTTCTCTCTCTGCCGATGCTGTCGTCGGTTATATTGTCATGGGCGGACTTACACAGAAGGTCGCGGAAGATATACATTATAGTTCTCCTCATGATTTGATTTGACGATGGTTGCCGAGCGGACTCTGGAAGAAATACAAAGATCAAGTTACCAATGATTAATGATTGACGACAAAGATTCCGTCATTGAACACCAGGCTCATCAATGGACATGCTGTATTCACGTTCAGTGTCTGTCAAGTTCCAGTACCATTTCGGCAAGTACACCAGGGCAGGCTTGACAGGCTTGTTATTACTCTCCTTGTGCCCCCAATCGGGGCGTACCAATTACTCCTACTGTGACCACAAGTGTGACACAGTCACTCGCACAGCATTTCTCGCACTCGCACAGAACTCACTGTCAGTTGCAATCCAAGTCGCACAAGGCCGCCATCAGTGTCTTTCGCCAAAGGTACTAGTACTTGGACTCTTGTCACATCATTCTAGTCTCAGACTTTGCATTCCGGTACTAGGCACTCACCATCACTCTGACTTTCCGTGATCGCAAGTCACATCTGCAACCTCTATACACATATCTCCTTAACGTGCTCCGGATACTGTTTCATATGCCATTCCAATATCAAAATTCAACTGTCATGTCCAACACTGTACATTCTCGAGATACACATGTTGAGAGTGAGTTTGAATGGTTTGAATTTGCCATTATGCAATTCTGACATAGTTGAAGCCCCTGAAGGAATAGACATGCTTAAGGATAGATATGCATGCCCTCACTTTCGCATCCTTGTCATTGGAAGGGCTAATGCAGGCAAGACCACTATTCTTGAGAAAGTTTGTCATGTTGCACAGGGGACCAAGCCTATTATCTATGATCAGGATGGAGCTCTACTTAAGCCCAGGATGCTGGAAATTTTTGAGCAAATCTTTCAAGGAAAGAAGTCTGGTAGCCATTTAAAATCATCCATAGAGGTGGGTTAGTTTGTGCACTTTGACTATCATTAACTTTTTCAGCGGGGTATGCATGATATTGAGCACCAAATTACATATCCTGGCAGTAACTTCATCTTCCATGATTCACAAGGCTTTGAGTCTGGTTCTAAGGAAGAAATGAAGAATGTGTGGAATTTTATTGAGCAAAAATCCAAGGCAACTGATCTCAAAGATCAATTGCATGCAATTTGGTATTTTATTTGTGTAATATCTTTCATGCTTTATCTAATATATGCTGCCATAGGTACTGCATACCTATGGATAGTCCTCGCCCCCTGGCATATACAGAGCAACAGTTCTTCAACAAAGGAACTGGAGGTAAGTCAGCAGTGGTCTCAGCAACAGTTTATTGATAAAGGGGCAGTTCCTTTGGTGCTAATTTTTACCAAGTTTGATGGCCAAATTATACAAGAATGGGATGAACTTACCAACATGGAAGATGGAAAGCTTAAATGGGAAAGAGCCAGAGAAAATGCTGAAAAAACTTTTCAGGAAGTTTACTTACCTAGAGTAATGAGTGCAAATCACCCTCCAAATGCATTTGTGAAATTGGAAGGTGAGTAATGACATCCATTTACCATATCCTTAATGAGTCTGTGTTTCCAGGGCTACACAAGGCAGAAAAAGATTGTCCTGAATTGACAGAGAAAACAGCTGAAATAATTGACAATTCCACTTTGCATTATCTTTTTGTCTCAACCCAGGCAAACAATCTGAATCTTTGTGTTAAAAATGCTCTTCAGTGAGGTTTCCACAACTGTTACTAACATATAATCTGATGCATTACAGATATGTGTTAAGCCAAAAATTAAAATGGAAAGTAATTCCTATATGTTTGTTGAGCCATTTTCCATATTATTGGGTAAGCCAAGCATTCTACCTTATTTCACAAAGCTTATAGTAGAGTACTAATAAGGTGGAGGTATGCCATTTTCACACTGAATTAACAATACCAACACATTGGGAAGATAAAAGATAATGTAGTCACATCTCCATTTTTTATATGGACATCTAAAAGACTCTATAGGATGTGAGTATCTTTATGTGCAAAATAGTAAAGTTTGCCAGACATACCATGTTTCTCTCAAATAGAATGTGAAAGATGTGAGTGTTTGTATTATATTGCTACCCTTTGAGCTTGACAATATGCCCATAGTGGGTAAATGGTGCTTAAATGAATTTTGATAAGCAGTCTAATGAATGCAACAGAAAGTGAGTAACAGCATATACAGTATTTTCTTTCAATGATCCTACATTATGCAGGAAGTAGGTTATGGAGCACATTCTTCTATCATGGAGCAGGAATTAACTAGAATGACCAACAGTCTGTGAGTGTCATTGGCAATACTCAATGATCAGTCTCATTGAATGGTGACTGGCAGAGAGTGAATAATAGTGGTCATTTCATACCATGAACTGTCTTGACATCTGATCCCATGACCAACAGAGAGTGAGTGACAGTGGTCATTTCATGCCATGGACATCTGATCTCATGACCTACAGGAAGTGAGTGACAGTGGTCATTTCATGACATGGACTGTCCTGACATCTAATCCCATGACCAACAGTGGGTGAGTGACAGTGGTCATTTCATGCTATGGACTGTCCTGACATCTGATCCCATGATCAACAGTGGGTGAGTGACAGTGGTCATTTCATGCCATGGACTGTCCTGACATCTGATCTCATGACCAACAGGATGTGAGTGACAGTGATTATTTCATGTCATGGACTGTCCTAGCATCTGATCCCATGACCAACAGGAAGTAAGTGGTCATTTCATGCCATAGACTGTCCTAACATCTGATCCCATGACCAACAGAAAGTGAGTGACAGTGGTCATTTCATGCCATGGACTGTCCTGACATCTGATCCCATACCAACAGGAAGTGAGTGACAGTGGTCATTTTATGCCATGGACTGTCTTAACATCTGATCCAATGACCATGACCAACAGTTGGTGAGTGACAGTAGTCATTTCATGCCATGGACTGTTTTGACATCTGATCCCATGACCAACAGAATGTGAGTGGCAGTGGTCATTTCATGCTGTCATGACCGACTGAAAACTTCGTTTTCACTAAGTCATTTTATATTCATTTTTCTCTTTATTATATAACCATGGGCTGACTAAGCAAGCACCTATCAGTCAGCGCCTAGATAAAAGATAAGGGATTAGATAAGATTAGATAGCGGATCACGGCAAGGATGAGTCAACGTCTTGACTCATTGCACAGCAATGCGCAGCATGCGCAGTGCCTCGCCGTTACCTCGTGTAGTGTACACACAGACCATGTACCTAGGTATATAAGGAGTGCAATTAGCACCCAGAGTCCTCAGCCGAGTTCTCTCGGGTTTTCTCCCTTCCTCACTCCTCTCTTCTACAGTCTACTGAGTGGGGCCCTGAGTCGTCTTGACGAAGGGTTCCTGATAGTAGAACTCGGCTACTCATCCTCACTGCCCCACTCGATTCTCATACCCGGACCACAGGGTTAAGTGGCAGAAATCAGGGGGATTCACACAGTCGTACGCCGACTTTAAAATTGCGGTATTAGTTGCCGGACACTATAAAACTGTGCACCTGTGGCCCTGCCTTGTGGCCCTCGACTAACTTGGCACTACGTTCCCGGTCTACGCAAACCAAAGGACCTAACCCGGTCGATAGGGTTACCTGTGCACAGGAGACCAGTGCCGGATTTGTCACACGATACGTGACACGCATCTAGGGATCAGCCTCGCCAGCCCCCTAGCACGTTAAATTGCCCTGGCCTAGGCCCTTGAAGGCTATACCGTAGATAATGTAATTACCACCTCTTCGTACACCTCGGAAGTAGCCGGCATTTGCTCACGCGCTTCTGAGAGAGGACTGCACCTGTAAGGTGTAGTGTCAGTGGGACAACCGTTCGGCCCCCACTTAGATAAACCTTCCCATGTCGTCGTAATCCGTAAATACCGTACCTATATTGTAGCACTGCAGGGAGGGTTGTGGACCCTGAGTGCACCCAGTACGTACGTATTTGTTCTACCCAAACAGGTGACAGGCCAAGACCTCCCTCACCTTAGAAGAAGATACGATTACATGCTTATCTACTCCACTCCTTTCCAAATAAATCCTTTTCTTCCATCATGTCTCAATCACAGAGTCTGATGGCACACCTACACCAGCGTTTGCAAACAAACACAAACATCATTCAAACAAACACAAACATCATTCAAGCCCTGCAAACACAAATTCATCAACTGCAGGCAAACCAGGCAGCTGTCACAGCTGTATCACATCCAACACCCATAGTTTGCATACTGCCTGGGACGGTATTCAATATTCCCACACCAGATGACGAAGACGAAGAGAGTCTTGTCGCACCACCACCGGTTTTCTCGGGTCAAATGACCGAGGTAAAAAGATTTGTTAACGGTTGCCAGATATATTTGCGTTTTCAAATGGCAAATACGACGGAAAAGGAAAGGATTTGCGCAATCCTATCTTATATGTCAAAAGGATTGGCAGTAGATTGGCGAGATAATCTACTTGAAGCAATGGAAGAAAATGATGGTACAGCTCCACAAACGGTGGAAGCTCTTTATCGAAAGATCAAGGAAGAATTTGGAGATACGGATGAACAGTCATCTAAGATCTCAGAACTTCGCCTAATGGAGCAAGGATCTAGTACGTGTGAGGAGCACGTACAGAAGTTTAAAAAAGTAGCACGAGGCACCGGCTACTTTGGAAGAGCATTGATGGAGGAATTCAAGCGCAGCTTGAATAATAATTTACAACAACGAATTATGGAGTCAGAGATTGTTCCAAATTCGGTAGACGAATGGTACCAGCGCGCAGTCAAGCTAGATCGGCAATGGCGGCAAGCAAAAGCTGAGGAGCGGTATTACTCCTCCTGGACCAGTAACTCTGCTAAGAGGAGCGAAGGAGCGTCCAAAGGCCCGGATCCGGCAAGAACGGTAGTCCCTGGCCAGCCTAAACCCAGATGGAAATTTGGATCTGGATCAGCGCGTCAGGGGCAATTGGGAGCTGGAGCCTCCAGGAGTTCCAGTAATACGGCAACTCGGCCCAAATCAACGGATCAAAAGCAACGCCCACCAGCCAGATGTTACAAGTGTGGGAAGATAGGTCATATCCTACGCAACTGCAGATCAAAACTCGACATCAGAACAATGACGTACGAGCAGATTAAGGCATTCTTTGCAAATGGACAACAAGCAAAGAACAAGACATCAGTGAGTCCTATGTTAGAATCTCGAAATAGATTCTCGGTACTTGATTCGGACTCTATAATAGAAAAAGATGTCTCGGAGAAATCCGAGACGTCTCCGCAAGGGGCGATCTCAAAGGAGATACACCGTGATATAGCACCCAGTGCTGAAAGTGTTTCTTCTCACGAGCGCGGCAGAGCGGTTAAATCTGTGCTTAATTCTCCTTCTATGTTTTCTATTCCGAAGAAAAGTAAGGAAGTACAGAAGCAATGTGATATAGCGCCTCGCGCTGAAGTTGTAACTGTACAACCACGAGAATTAAAAGGAGATCTACATCTGGTCCGAACAATTGGCCAGAAGGATGAAATTTTTATGGAGATCGGATTGGAGACATTGGACACCCATGAGCAAACACAGCAGAGGGCTTTGCTAGATTCAGGAGCCACTGGATTGTTTATGAATGCCAAATACACAAAGGAAAAAGGGTTTAGACTTATCCCTTTGACACGTCCCATTCAAGTACGGAATGTGGACGGAACAAATAATGAAGGAGGAATGATCACACATGAGGTGGATCTTCTGCTTTCCTTTAAAGGTCATAAGGAACGAGCAACCTTTGAAATTTGCGAGTTAGGCAAAACAAATGTAATCATTGGATCTACATGGTTACGAAAGCACAATCCAGAAATCAATTGGGAAACTGGACAAGTAAAGTTAACCCGATGCCCACGGTCATGTGGACATAGGCAAAGGGAGTGGACCAAACGCCGTGAAAAGAAAGTGCGCACAGCTGAACATTGGCAGGTGTTGCAATATTTGTGGGAACAGGAGAAGGAGTTGGATTTTGCTCATTGGCTTGAGGAAAAAGAGGAGGAAGATCAAAACCTCACATATTTGGAGCAGATGAAACATCCAAGGGAATATAAATATGGGGATAAATACCCCTTTTTACCTTTGTTTCCATCAGGATCCGCTGGACCAAAAGCAGGATCATCCTTACGTGTGCAGGAACTAGCTAAAGTCACCGCTAGTGAGATGGTACCTAAACAGTATCATCAATATCTCCAAATCTTTGAAAAGAAGGCTTCCGAGAGGATGCCAGTGCAGAAACCATGGGATCATGCGATAGAAACCAAGCCTGGATATCAACCAAAAAAGGCTAAAGCATATCCCTTATCTCCTGACGAGCTGCAGGAAGTACGTAACTTTGTTGATGATCAACTAAGCAAAGGATACATACGACCGTCAAAGTCACCACAAACATCACTGGTGTTCTTTGTGAGCAAGAAAGATGGGAAAAAGAGGATGGTACAAGATTATCGGTATCTCAATGAGTGGACAGTTAAAAATAACTATCCCTTACCATTAATCTCGGAGCTGGTGGATTGTGCAGGAAGTGCAAAATACTTCACGAAGTTAGATCTTCGATGGGGGTACAATAACGTACGGATCAAAGAAGGCGATGAATGGAAAGCTGCCTTTACAACCCCAGAAGGTTCTTTCGAACCAGTTGTAATGTTCTTTGGGCTTACCAATTCACCGGCCACTTTCCAAACAATGATGAACGATATTTTCCGCGATATGATCAATCAAGGGAAAGTAATAATCTACATCGATGATATCCTTATCTTTACCAAAACAAAGGAGGAGCACGATAAAATTGTTATGGAAGTTCTCAAAAAATTGGAAGAAAATGATTTGTATGTGAAACCAGAGAAATGCACATGGTGTGTAGAGGAAGTTGAATTCCTAGGCGTAATCATTGGTGCAAAAGGAATTCAAATGGATATGAGAAAGGTGGATGCCATTGTACAATGGCCAACACCGACGTGTGTCAAGGATGTGCAGCGGTTCTTAGGATTGGCAAACTATTATCAGAGGTTTGTCCAAGACTTTGCAAAAGTGGCACGACCGCTGCATGATTTGGTTCGAAAAGATAAAACATGGGAGTGGGCAGAGCCCCAAGAAAATGCTTTCAAAACCTTAAAAAAGATTTTCACAGAACAGCCGTTGTTGGTGGCACCAGACTCAGATCGGAAGTTCCGCATTGAATCTGACGCATCTGACTATGCCACAGGAGGAGTTCTCTCCATGCAATGTGACGATGAGAAATGGCGACCGGTTGCCTACCTCTCCAAATCCCTTAACGATACTGAACGTAATTATGACGTTCACGACAAAGAAATGTTAGGGATTATGCGCTGCCTTGAAACCTGGCGGCACTATTTGGAAGGGGCCAAAGAGACGTTTGAGATTTGGACAGATCACAAAAACCTTGAGTATTTCATGGGTGCCAAAAAGTTCAATCGGCGCCAAGCTCGGTGGTCTCTTTATCTCAGTCACTTCAATTTTGTGTTGTTGCATAAAGCTGGGAGTTCCATGGGAAAGGCAGATTCTCTGTCCAGGAGGCCTGATCACAAAAAGGGGGTGGATGATGATAACAAAAACGTCACCCTCTTGAAACCTGATTTTTTCAAAATTGCTGCATTGCAGCATGGTCATGTGCTCATTGATAGTTCAGAAAAAGCTTTACTGAACAAAATCAGAAAGTCGGAAGCACGAGATGAACAAGTGGTAAAAGCAGTGGAAGCAATGAAAACAGCAGGTGTGAAAACCTTGAACAGCAGAGAATGGCAGTGGGAACAAGGACTGATCCTCTGGCAGGGAAAAGTCTACATTCCAAAAGATGAAAGTTTACGGATGGAGATAGTCCGTTTACACCACGATACACCCATTGCAGGACATGGAGGTCAATGGAAGACGATTGAACTCGTCACAAGAAATTATTGGTGGCCAGGTATCACCAAATATATCAAGAAATACATTAGTGGATGTGATAAGTGCCAGCGGAACAAGAACTTTCCTGAGCCTCCTGCTGGAAAGCTAATGCCAAATTCGGCACCAGCAAGGCCATGGACGCATATTTCGGCTGACTTTATTACGAAATTGCCGGAATCACATGGTTACAATGCGATTTTGGTGGTATGTGATCGAATGTCCAAAATGGCACATTTCATTCCCACATCAGAAGAAACGTCAGCTCAAGGGTTGGCAAGCTTATTCAGGGACTATATATGGAAGTTACATGGACTCCCTGAATCTATTATTTCGGATAGAGGTCCACAATTCGCAGCACAAATGATGAAGGAATTGAATCAGATGCTGGGGATTTCTACGGACTTGTCCACTGCATTCCATCCACAAACTGATGGACAAACAGAAAGGATGAATCAGGACTTGGAACAGTTCCTGAGGATTTTTGTAGACCATAGACAAGAGGATTGGTCTGGGTGGCTGTCTATTGCCGAATTCAGCTACAACAACAAGATACAGGCATCTACAAAACAGACACTGTTTTTCGTAAATTACGGAAAACACCCACGAATGGGAATAGAGCCTAGACGAGAAGGAAGTCATCTGGCAGCAGAAGAGTTTGCTCAAAAAATGAAGGAAATACATGAGGAAACTCAAGCGGCTCTTCGCAAATCGCAGGATGAAATGAAGCTGTATGCGGATCGACATCGGTCAGATGTTCCTGAATACAAAGTTGGCGATAAAGTATGGTTATCAACCAAAGACCTACGGTTGACAGACCGACCAACAAGGAAACTGGCGGAACGATGGATTGGCCCATACCCAATTAAAAGAATCATTTCATCAAATGCAGTAGAACTAGACCTTCCTTTCTCGCAACATATTCACCCAGTGGTAAATGTGTCTAGAATACGTCCTTGGAAACGACCAATGAGAGGACAAAAGGCTCAACCACCTCCTCCAATAGAAATTGAAGGAGAAAAGGAATATGAAGTCGAAGAAGTGTTGGATGTACGACTAAAAAGGAATAAGTTGGAATATCTGGTCAGGTGGAAAGGATACACCGCAGAACATAATTCCTGGGAACCCAAGGACAATTTGAAAAATGCAAAAAAGAAAATAAAACATTTTTACGATAAAAATCCCGGAGCTATCAGAAGGCTTGACAAAGCCACCTTTGATGGTTTAGCTTTCAAAACCTATGAAAACTTCACTGAATCCTCGGACAAAGCTGTGTCCAGAATCGATATCAATGCAGTAGCACCAGCTGCAGAATGGGAACGGAATTGGCAAAAATGGAAAGGCAAGAAAGGCCTGGAAACATTGACAACAGAACCTGGAGAAGAGAAAGGACCATGTACTTGTAACATGTGTCTTAGACAACAGTTGCATGATATAGCGCAACGCGCTGAAACAACTACTCAAAAACTCCAAGCCAAGTATAATTTGCCAGAAACACCGCCGTCACGGCCATTATCACCCATTATCGAAGAAATAGAGGAAGAAGAGTCATCATCCATGATAGAGCGCGATGCGCTGACAGATGATGATGAAGTTTAAATTTGTCTAGGAAGCCAAATTCTAAAAAGGGGGTACTGTCATGACCGACTGAAAACTTCGTTTTCACTAAGTCATTTTATATTCATTTTTCTCTTTATTATATAACCATGGGCTGACTAAGCAAGCGCCTATCAGTCAGCGCCTAGATAAAAGATAAGGGATTAGATAAGATTAGATAGCGGATCACAGCAAGGATGAGTCAACGTCTTGACTCATTGCACAGCAATGCGCAGCATGCACAGTGCCTCGCTGTTACCTCGTGTAGTGTATGCACAGACCATGTACCTAGGTATATAAGGAGTGCAATTAGCACCCAGAGTCCTCAGCCGAGTTCTCTCGGGTTTTCTCCCTTCCTCACTCCTCTCTTCTACAGTCTACTGAGTGGGGCCCTGAGTCGTCTCGACGAAGGGTTCCTGATACATGCCACAAACTGTCCTGACATCTGATCCCATGACCAACAGAAAGTGAGTGACAGTGGTTATTTCATGACATAGATTGTCCTGACATCTGATCCCATGACCAACAGAATGTGAGTGACAGTGGTCATTTCATGCCATAGACTGTCCTGACATCTGATCCCATGACCAATAGAAAGTGAGTGACAGTGGTCATTTCATGCCATGGACTGTCCTGACATCTGATCCCATGACCAACAGAATGTGAGTGACAGTGGTCATTTCATGCCATGGACCGTCCTGACATCTGATCCCATGACCAACAGGAAGTGAGCAACAGTGGTCATTTCACTGTCCTGACATCTGATCCCATGACCAACAGGAAGTGAGCAACAGTGGTCATTTCACTGTCCTGACATCTGATCCCATGACCAACAGGAAGTGAGTGACAGTGGTCATTTCATGACATGGACTGTCCTGACATCTGATCCCATGACCAACAGAATGTGAGTGACAGTGGTCATTTCATGCCATGGACCGTCCTGACATCTGATCCCATGACCAACAGAGAGTGAGTGATAGCAGTCATTTCATGACATGGACTGTCCTGACATCTGATCCCATGACCAACAGGAAGTGAGCAACAGTGGTCATTTCACTGTCCTGACATCTGATCCCATGACCAACAGGAAGTGAGTGACAGTGGTCATTTCATGACATGGACTGTCCTGACATCTGATCCCATGACCAACAGAATGTGAGTGACAGTGGTCATTTCATGCCATGGACTGTCTTGACATCTGATCCCATGACCAACAGTGGGTGAGTGACAGTGGTCATTTCATGACATGGACTGTCCTGACATCTGATCTCATGACCAACAGGAAGTGAGTGACAATGTGGTTATTTCATCCCATGGACTATCCTTACATCTGATCCCGTGACCAACAGGAAGTGAGTGACAGTGGCCATTTCATCCCATGGACTGTCCTGACATCTCTGACATCTGATCCCATAACCAACAGTTGGTGAGTGACAGTGGTCATCTCATGCCATGGATTGTCCTGACATCTGATCCTATGACCAACAGGAAGTGAGTGACAGTAGTTATTTCATGCCATGGATTGTCCTGACATCTGATCCCATGACCAACAGGAAGTGAGTGACAGTGGTTATTTCATGCCATGGATTGTCCTAACATCTGATCCCATGACCAATAGAATGTGAGTGACAGTGGTCATTTCATGCCATGGATTGTACTGACATCTGATCCCATGACTAACAGTTGGTGTGTGACAGTGGTCATTGTATTCCAGGGATTTTCCTAACATCTAATTAACAGGTGGTGAGTGACAGTGGCCATGTCATGGTACTCTGATCTGATGAGTAACAGAATTCAAGTCATATTATTCAATTTTTTTCCTAATACATTTATTTACTCTCAGTTTGTATGTTTATTCACTTCCTTTAAATCAGCATTCTCATAATGCCCATTATTAGCCTTCTCTAATGTATGCATATGGGATACATGGGCAAGAAAGAAGCACATTTTATTCAGTTAAAATTACATTTCTTTTACACAATTATGTATTGACTTCAGTCTTATCAGCCATCACATTGTCAAGCATTATTTGGTGAACTATTCTTTCATTTCTAAATTAATTCATGTTGATAAATCAAAGCAATTATCATCATTGCTAAACAAGCATTTTGGGCAAGAGACTCTTATCTAACAGCTATCAAAAATACTGTTGATCAGTTCAGGAAGCAGAATTATGTGGAGAAAATCAGAAGTCAAATTTCTACTATCCCTTTTGATGATACAGAATTGTTCAACTTTCTGTATAGTCAAACTACTGATAGTATGCACTCTATTTATTTCACCTTATTTTGCTGATCATTGTGACACAGATGGCTCATTCCACTAACAATTTACATCTCAAGAATGCCTGTCACAATCTAGTAAAATTCTTCCATTGTTGTGCTTAGCAAATGTTGCATGTATTTCACATTATAGCACTTTTTAAAAACATGTAAAAAATGAGATTGGAAAACATTTATTTCTGCTACTAGTAATATGGCTTGCAAAGAGAGAAGCTCTACTACTACCATCTCAGTAACATCCAACTGTGCAGGAGGAGAAGAGGGCAACTACAAAGTCAGAAAACAAAATCAAGACATTTGACTTGTGGGCACAATGAAAACTGCACTGACCATGTGATGTGCTATGTCACACCAGTCACACAATTCAGTCATGCTCACCAGTGCTATTTGTTATTCATCAGGACTCCCTCAGCATGATGCCTCAAGGCCCCTTTAGTAGACTTAGAGAAGAGGAGGAAGGAAATGGGGGGGGAAGAAACCCAAGAGAACTCAACTGAGGACTTTTGGTGCTGGATTGCCTGGTTTATATACTACAAAGGTGATCTGTGCACTAATCCTAAAGGCTGTATAACCCTATGCTAAGTATAGTATGATACTTAGCCAGTTGACTGCATATTGCTGTGCAATGAGTCATAGTAGTGAGTCATCATGAATCACCTTCCAATCTAATCTAGGTGCCTATTGATAAATGATGATGGCTTAGTTGGCAACCATTATATAATACAAAGGAGAAATAAAATAAATAAGTGAAAAATGTCTTAGTGAAAACAAAGCTTTTTCAGCAATGGTCATGACAGTACCCCCTTTTTAAGATTTGGCTTCCTGGACAAATTCAAACTTCATTGTCAGATTTTCAGCATCATATGCTATATTATGGGGTTTCTGACATGGTGTTAACTTGTTACGAGGTCGGTAGACCAGGTCGCACAACCAGAGGAACAAGGAGAAAAAGAAAGAAACTCTGTAGGACTGTCTACAACAGTGACTATCAAGAGCCTGGGGGTTCTCAGGCTCCAACTACAACTATATACCCCTCGCCTCATGGTCCCCTCATGTCTACCTCCCCTTATCCACATGCCCTGCTGATGTAAGATAGGGCGCTACCATGGGCGTCTGTCCGTCACTCATGTCACCCGCTGTGACTGTTCACCGTTGAATCGTAACATTACCCCCCCCCTTAAGGGTTCGGTTCCACACAAACCATATCGGGGTCATCATCCGGGAGAGTGTAGAGGGCTGCACGATCACCCTTCCACTTGCGCCATTTGCGCTCCAAGCGTTCCTGGTAGTCACGTTCGAACTTGCCGTCTTCCCATCCAAAAAGTCGTTTTGGGACATTCGCACTGGTGTGGTTTTGATACCTCCGGAATGCATCCCTGGGTAGTCGTCGCGAAGCAGGAGCGTTAGGATGTTTCTGGTGAAATTCCTGAATTGCCTCTCCTGCGTTCTCCAAATTCTTGAGTGGTTCCCAGGTGGACTCTTCGACGGGAAATCCCTTCCACTTGACAAGGTATTGAATACCTTGACCTTGCACACGACTGTCCAAAACTTCTTCCACTTCGTACTCCTCACCCTGTACCTTTGCTTCTTCCTCTGCTCTCTTCACACTTAACTCCTCATCCTTCTGCTTCTGATCCAGAAAAGCCAGTTGTACGTAAGGCTTCAACAGTATTTCGTTGAACACATTGTACACTTTCCACGACTTAGGAAGATCCAGTCGGTATGCGGCAGAACCAATTTTTCCTAATACTTTGTACAGTCCATAGAACTTGCCATCAAGCTTCTTGGACGCCTGTACATGTGGGAGATGTTCCGCATTGACGTAGACCTTGTCACAGACCTGATACTCCCTAGCAGGACGTTTTCCCTTGTCGTACTGTTTGGCCATGCGTTCCGCCGCTTTCTCCAAATTTTCTGCCACTATATCACACGCCCCTTGTGCGTTCTCCACGAACTTCTCCACGTCTGCCACCTTGGTGGTTAGCTTGGGATTACTCCACTTCCTCGGGTGTTTCCCATTGTTCAAATAGAACGGGGTGAAACCTGTGGCTGAGTTTTCTCTGTCATTATGACAAAACTGAGCAAGCGCCAAATGCTCGCTCCAATCATCCTGTTTGTCATTCGTATACATTGCCAGAAACTCGCGCACTTCCTGCCCATCTGTCTGTGGATGATATGCCATTGAGGGATTCCCTTCAATGTCTAGCAACCGGAACAGTTCCTTCATGAACTGTGAGAAAAATTGAGATCCTCGGTCGCTAATGACCTTCTGAGGTAGTCCATGATCCCTGAACACGTTATCTCGGAAAAGCCTGGCCACTCCTAACGATGTGATCGTAGAATTCATTGGCAAGAAATATGCTTTCTTGGTAAAACGATCCACAACTACCATTATCATATCGAAGCCTCGCGATTCTGGAAATGGTCCCATGAGATCTACAGACACATCCTGCCATGGTTGACCAGGTACACTGTTGGGTCGTAGTGGTGCTGCCCTCTTCGTCCTGTCCGGTTTGACAGTTTGGCATGTTCTACACCCTGTGACATACAGTTTGACATCCCGAGCCATTCTTGGCCACCAATAGTTCCGTGTGATAACCTCCAACGTCTTGTCGATTCCATAATGTCCCCACTTGTGATGGATATTGAGAATAGATTCTCGCACCCTGCTGTTGGTTGGGACATAGATTCAACCTTTCCATGTCACAATTCCTTGTTCTAACTTGAAGTCGGGATCCTCGTTCTTAAGTCCTTCCACTACTTGTGACTCCCATTGCCTTTTATTGATCTTGGCAATCTTCTCCTCCAACTCCGTCAACGCATCGTTGTTGTCATAAAGACAAATGAAAAGATCCTCTTTAAGGAGAATGACGCCTTCGTTGTCAATCGCCTCCCCCTTATGGTCTGTCCTCCGGGACAGAAGGTCAGCCTTGCTATTGGATTTGCCAGAGCAATGTTTGATCACAAAATGGAACTCCTGCAAGTCCAAAATCCAACGTGCCTGCTGGCGATTAATATTTTGCAGCTTCCGAAAGTACGTGAGATTCTGATGATCTGTTAAAACCTCAACCGGAACAGCCGTGGCCTTCAGGTAGTGAGACCATTTGTAAAAGGCATGCATAACAGCCAACATTTCCTTATTGTAAATCTCATAGTTGTGCTCCGCAGGAGTAAGAGATTTAGAAATGAAAGCCACAGGCCGCCACAGACCATCTGGCTGCTGCTGCGACAGGATGCCACTGATGGCAAAGTCAGATGCATCGGTCTCGACGCGGAATTGCCCCTTATCAGCTGGGATGGCCAACACAACCTCGTCAGCAATGCGCTGCTTGAGACCATCAAACGCTTGTTGTTGAGCAGGAGTCCACTGCCACTCGATATTACCCGTGAGAAGGGTTAACGGTTTGGAGATAGAGGCAAAACCCTTCACAAAACGCCGGTAGAAATTGACAAACCCAAGAAACTGTTGAACGCGTTTCTTGCAAGTAGGAACAGGCCAGTCCACAATGGCCTGGACCTTGGCTTTATCCATACTAATTGAATCATGGGAAATCATCAACCCCAAAAACTCAATGGTGGACTTGTCAAACCAGCACTTTTCCGGTTTCAGTGACAGCTTGTGCTTCTGTAACTTTGCCAATATCCGGTTTACATGAACTGTGTGGCTCTTTTGATCTTTAGAGAACACCAGAATGTCGTCCATGTAAATCACCACCCATCCTTCTGCAATTTCTTCTCGAAAGATATCGTTCATCATAGTCTGGAATGTTGCTGGGGAATTGGTGAGACCAAAGAACATGACCAATGGTTCGAAAAGACCCCTATTGGTCCGAAAGGCTGCTTTATGTTCATCACCATCCTTGATGCGGACATTATTATATCCCCACCGGATATCCATCTTCGAGAAGACTTTCGCATGAGACAGTTTGTCGACAAGCTCGGAGATGAGCGGTAATGGATACCGATTCTTAATGGTCATCTCATTGAGCTTGCGATAATCCTGCACTGGTCGAAGTGAGCCGTCCTTCTTTTTAACAAAGAAGAAGGGCGACGCCATTGCCGATTTGCTTGAGCGGATGCGTCCTGTCTCCAAATTGTCCTTGAGAAACTTCTCGAGTTCCTCCTGTTCCACATGGCTTAGGGGATAGATTTTGCAATCTAACATCTTGGCACCAGGTACCAATTCAATTGCATGATCCCAGGGTCGGTGTGGTGGTAGTTCATCAAAGGTCTGTTTCTCGAAGACCTTCCAGTAACCTAAGTAATGTTCAGGTACGACTTCCTCCAGGGTCCGGGTAATCTTATGTTCTGCAGCAATTTTGGTTGCCGTAGACTCGTAAGCCCTGATCCATTCTGAGTCCACATCTTCCCTTTGTACCGCCAACAGCCGATCCCCTTCATCCCAATGCATGCCACCTACTTCTTGCTCTTCCTCAGTGTCTTTGTCCTCGGGCTCCTGGGCTTTCGAATCTGGATAGCATGCGCCTGGACAACGACTGAATCAGAGTACATTCTTACTCCAATCAACATCCGGATTGTGGAATTTTAACCAGTCGTGTCCTAGGAATAGATCTGTCTTTCCAAGGTTTGAGACACCGAACTCCCAAGTCTCTTCGTGCGTGTTGATTTTTACTTTCAACTGCACCATTTCTGACAATCGCCCATCGACGTTCTCTGAACCATCGGCATTGTAAACAGGAATCGGGTGGGGGAGTTTTCTCGTGTTGAGATTATTCCACTTCACGAAATTCCTGTTAATGCACGAACCCATACACCCCGAGTCCAACAAAGCTGATATCATAATGGACTGTCCCATTGTGACATCAGTAACCGTCATGGGTACATTTAATTGTCGTTTCCCGGTTCCTATTACCTGCTTAGGCTTATTCCTTAAGTGGTTCAAGTACCAGGCCACTTGTGCCTCCGTCGCGCTATTCAGGTTCCGTACCAGATCTGCCGTTACCTCTTCCATCCTGGAGTTGTGACTCCAGGAGCGAAGAGATTGGAGGGCTTGGCCCATGGGTCGTTCCCATATGCGCCTCACCATCCATGGAGTCTGCCAGGGCCTCAAGCGATCTTTTCCTGTTGTAACAGGCTCATTCCTTATTTTTTGTGTTCTTAGTTCGTAGTCAATGCAGTTTAACTTAGTAATTTCGATTGCATGACTATTATTACATGTCGACGAACTAGTACTACAGGCCTTCCAGTCGGAATGGTTTCCGGTTGGCCACTTCAAAAACCCAAGGCCTCACTTATGGCCTTCTTGTCATCTTCAGTGGCATCGTTGAGCCACTCTTTCCATCCCATTTCCCATACTCGGGTCTTCCCTTTCCAATTCTTGGGACTTTTACAGTCTCTGCTAATATGTCCCGTTTTTCCGCAATTGTAGCACACAATGGTGCTCTTTTTCCTATCTATGTCCATGGCGTTGGGGTCCCGGGCGCTCGACGTCATTGCTGCTGCTGGTGGTGGGCCTTGCGTTGCTCCACCAGTCCGAGTCCCAGGCGTTGGTGAAACCCTGTTATGGGTACCCTGCGTCCTCGCTGTCGATGCCTGGAGTTGGTGCGACCCTTGCCCTGGATTCACATTATAGAACTTCTTGGCATCCCGCCAAGCCTTGTTCAGCTCCATTGCCTTTGTGTACCACTTATCTAGATCCCCTGTAGTGGTTCCATCCCCTGGCGCTCCTGTTTCGACGATCCTCAGCCCTAGCTGGGGATGTAACCCTCTCCTGAATTGCGCAATGAGCGCAATCTCGTTGTAGCCCGTAAGTTGGGCTAGTCCCCTGAAGTCCACAATGTAGTCTTCTACATTGCGTTTTCCTTGTTGTAGACCTTGAATTTTGCGGATTGCGTCATCTCGGGTCTCCATTGTTAGGAAGAACTTGCGTGCTTCCGTATCAAACTCCTGCCAACTCGTAAAAGGTGGCTTGTGTATGAACGCCACTTGTTTGACACTCTCTACTCCATCCAATAACGACACTATTCCATGTCGCTCTTGCGTTAAGGTGGTTCCTGCTCGCCAGGTTCCCAACACCTTCCGCTCGTCGCGCTCCAACGCGTTTTCCAATATTTGTTGGAGCTTAACTCCTGCCCAGTTCCCGGTGTGGTTTGCTGATCCGCCTCGAATACGTTGAAGCGACATTGTCACTTGACGCGAAACCGTCCTCTGTTTTGTCAAATGGAAGTAGATCGCCATACTTCTCAACCAATTGGCAATTAGTTCTGGTTGTCCCTCGTAATGGTCTGGCAGATCCAACTTGACAGTGGGCATTGTCTCCTCTCTGGGTGGTCGGAATAGCATTTCCGCCACTGTACTGATTCCTTCCGCAAATGGTCGGACACGGTTCCTACGGTCGTTGTCTGACCGTCCTTCCCAGGTCGTGTTTTCTGCTGTAGTTCCAAACACTGCAATGTATGCAGTTACTAACATGAGCACTGCCGACATGAAGGCGTCTGTAACCGTGAAGCCAACCCTTCGATGGTCTGGTCCGAACCATCTCCATACTTCACGTGCTGGGGAACCCCATTCTTTGTCTTTCTCTACATGGTAGATCTGACGCCGTCGGTCGTATGATACCGAGACCTGAATCTCCAGATTTCACATGTCCTTTTCGTAGAGGGATATCTCTACCCATGAGGGATTTGCTTTCCATGCGAAACTAGGCCAGTACTGTGGTTTGAATAACCACAGGTAACAGTACCCTGGTGTCTCTGGTGTTACATTTAGACGTCCTCGTTGTGGGAGTGCATAGCTGTCCCACTGTTGTACTCGACTAACCCAGTCTGCCACGTTGATCTCATACTGGGGAACGTCGTCCAGCCACCTGATGCTGAATTCGTGTTCCCCCCACACACGCTCTACTGGTGACCTCCTTTGAATAGGAACATTGGTAACATCCTGTAATATTCTTCGAGGATACACCACCCGTTCTTTGGGTTCTGCGCCTAGACGCACTTTCCTCCATCCTGCACCCACACTCCAGTGAGCAAGTTCATCGATATCCTTCCATGTGTAAGTATCAAAGTCGTCAACCTCCTTGGGTTGCGCTAGTACCACGTGAAAGATTTCTTGTTCTGGTCCATCCTGTAGTTTGAACCATGTCGTCTCATCCCGCATTTCTATTTCCCAGGTGGAAATGTCGTATAACGTGGGATATTTGGGCCATTCAAACTTGTCCCAAAATTCCCTTTTGAATAATCGCAGGTAACACCACCCACGGATCATATGCTTTGGGATCTTGACCGACATCCTCGCGGTTTGTTTTGTCTTTGCAAAATCCGCCTTGGTTTTTGCTGGACCAGGAAAGATCGTCTCAACTGTCTTCCTCCACTCCCTCATGTGAGTGCGCTGTTCTTTCAGCGACTCTTCTCCCATTTCCCGCAGGAACATGGTTAGACTGAGCCCGATGGTGCCATCAAGCTCTCCTTTCCCTTCATATTCTTTTGGCGTTGGGGGCGGTGCCATATTCCGCGGCTTCGTCATTCTCAACGGGTCATACCGTTGAACTCGCAGGTAGTGTGCCAAGTTCTTAATGTTTCCATTGAGCGCATGAACCAGTCTGTTCATGGCCTTCTGCGACAAATGCCAGTGACGGCCCACCAGTACCAAATCACGGTGTGCAATCAAATGCACGTTTGACATAACTGGCCAGAACTTGGAAATCCAGCTCGATTTCAAACACCAAGTTCTGCTCATCATTGAATCCCTGTCCTCCGACTTTCCTCAGGTTGATGAAAGTGGACTGGGACCACTTCGACTTTTCGTCTCAGATCCACTTGTTACACTTCCACATGTGAACCCGGTTATAGAGTGATTCTTCTTGATCACCCAACTCAATATGAACACCCGGCATATTTTCCAACTGGTTGATCATCTCGTCATACCTGGCGTACACCTGTTCATATAGCGCCACTGCTGACTTTCGTTTACTATCCCAATTCGCTTTTGGGATAAACCTGCCAACTAGCTCATCAGCTGTATACTTGAAATTGGGAACTGTCTTGGTTCCGCTCGGTGTCATAACTGCCGGTGTCGAAGGCTTGACCTCCACTGCCTTCTTCGGTGTTACTGGCTTAATTTGATGCGCCTTCTGCGCCCTTTCCTGGACACATGTGGCCTGCGCCTTTTCCCTTACAAGACGCGCCATCTCATCACGTTCCTTGCGCTCTCGGAGTAGCGCTTCCCATGCATTGGTTTGCTCGGCCCGAGCCACTCTGTCGGCCTCGGCAAGAAGACGGCGTGTCTCCTCTGCCTCATGCCTATGGCGCTCCGCGGTCTTGTAAATGATCCACCGACACACGTGCATATTGTGGTTGGCAGGTACTGGCTGACGTGCCAGTCGTGCAAGCCGTCGCTGTTCATAAGCTTGCCACCGTGCGTAGTTGGCATTCTCTCGTGCGCGCCATTCGTCTTCAATACGGCTCTCGATGAGCCCCTGCAATAAAAACTCCGTCTTGCTCAGATCCCACACCGATCTGACGCAAGGAGTAGTCCTCTTCTTCCGCTGAGACGCCCTAACAGGGATGTTGCCAGAGGGGTTTCCATCAGTTCTTGGGGTCAATATGGCACGATCGGCCCGCACCCCCGCAGAACTCTTCGATTTAATTCCACCATGTGACACAGGGAGGTGGTGCCCGGGTCTTCGGTCAGGTGTCCTCGTGCTCAGGGAACTAGCCCCGATACGTGATTGGTATCCTGACACTGTGCATCCTTGATACACGGCACCCCCCTGCGTTGTCTTCGGGTGTTTTCCCACCCTCTTCCGCTGCGCCAGCTGCCATTCCCCCCAACCCACTATCCTGGGGCAGGATGGCACTCACACTGAGCGCAGTTTTGTTGCCTGAGATACGACCTGTGAAAAAGAAATAGAAACGGACTCCATACCGGATCTGTTGACAGTTGCGCTCTGCTGAGCAGCTTTGACGGTTGCGTCGACGACGCCTTGAGTGTGAGCGCTGTTAGCGCTTGAGTTCTGAATTGCCTGTAATGCTGGCATAGCGGTTGTGGTCGCAGTCGGTAGTTGATACGTCGTGCGAGGTGATCTTGTAAGGCTCTTGATTATGTTATGAGGTCGGTAGACCAGGTCGCACAACCAGAGGAACAAGGAGAAAAAGAAAGAAACTCTGTAGGACTGTCTACGACAGTGACTATCAAGAGCCTGGGGGTTCTCAGGCTCCAACTACAACTATATACCCCTCGCCTCATGGTCCCCTCATGTCTACCTCCCCTTATCCACATGCCCTGCTGATGTAAGATAGGGTGCTACCATGGGCGTCTGTCCGTCACTCATGTCACCCGCTGTGACCGTTCACTGTTGAATCGTAACATAACTCTAAGTCTTCATTATCAATTTCTTCAAAGATGGGTGATAGAGGGGTGATGGTGGTTGGAAAGTTTCTGCAAAATTATTGTCTATGTTTATTTCAGTTGTTTCAGTGCTTTGTGCTCCATCATGCAACTGTGGTTGGGTGCAAATATTGCAATCACATGGTCCTTCTTTATCACCAGGTTCAGTGAGCTTTTGGATTCCTGGTGATCCTTTCCATTTTCGTCAATTCTTTTCCCATTCTGCAGCTGATGCCACTGCATCAATATTGATTCTGGACACTGTCTTGTCTGAAGACTATCTGTTATGGTTGATGTCCACAATGTCTTTCAGTGCCCAAGTCCACAGCAACAAACAGAGTCTCAGTCTGTTCCCAGCCACTGGACAAGGATTCTAGGCACTAAGTCTAATGATGATGAAGGCTAGAATGAGAGCAAGGAGAGTGGTTGAGGCAACAAGCAAAGTGAGCATTCAAGTTGTAGATATGATTTGACCAAGTTGGAACTAAAGAACTACAATACATGAGAGGGGTTTATATACATTTGGAGAACAAAAGAATCATAAGGGGAAAGAGCATAGCTATCTAGAAAAGGAAAGGTGAAGGTAGCTATGAGAGGAGATAATGTCCAAGTGTAACTATGGGTTTGTAACAAGTAAATTTAGTCTGTTAACAAAGGGAAAAGAGAACTGTAACATTACCCCCTTTGTATGCAAGAAGTTGTCCAGCCATGATCCATCCTTGATTCAGCCCATTTGACTGTGTTGTTGAGTTCTTTTGTGGAAGTTTTGACCTTCCATTTGAGCACTTCAGCAGCACAATGCAGATTCTGGGTGTTCTGCAGGAATGAGTTGCGTTCCTTGTAGGTCATCTCATGTGGGTCAATGGTGAGGATGAGGGCAGCAAGGTTGTCGGTGGTGGAGGAGAGATTGGTGATAGAGCAAGTGGTGGCAGCGAGGGTGTTGGCGATGACAGTGAGTGTAGTGTTCTGTTTGATGAACTGGGCAAAGTGGGGAAGATGATGGTCTTCAGGGTGCACCTGAGGGAGTAGGTCAGCCGGGTGAACATGGAGGTCATTGTCTTCAAAGTGGACAACAGTGGTATTTTCAATAAAAACCTCAAGTAGGAGGTCAGGGATGGCAAGGAAGGGTGAGAGGGTGGCGACGGTTTCATCAATGCGCCAGTGAGCACAGGAGATGAGGAGGAGAGTGATGAAGTAGGTGACAAGGTGTCATGACCGACTGAAAAGCTTCGGCTTTTTCACTAAGTCATTTCACTTTTATTATTTATTTTCTTCATATTATATAAACATATGCTGACTAAGCAGGCGCCTATCACTTGGCGCTTAGATAAAGCCGTAGATAAGATACCGGAGCTCGGCGCTGTTGACTCATTACTATTACTACATGCGCAGTCGTCTTACTCATACCATACTATATTTAGAGTAGGGCTTAGGGTAGTGCACAGACCACCTGTTGTAGTATATAAAGAGTGCAATTCAGCACCCAGAGTCCTCAGTCGAGTTCTCTCGGGTTTCTTCCCCCCTCTCCTCTCCTCTCCTCAGTTCTCTGTTGGGGCTCCTAGGCATCACGCCGGGGGGTTCCTGATAGTAGAACTCGACTACTTCTCTAGCAGCCCCAACGCTTGATTATACCCGGACCACAGGGTTAAGTGGACAAGAACAGGGGGATTCACACCGTCGTACGCCGACGTTAAAATTGCGGTATCGGTTGCCAGACACCGTTAAAACTGCGCACCCAGTGGCCCTGCATTGCGGCCCTTAACTTGCTTTGCATTACGTTCCCGGTCTACGCAAACCGAAGAACCTAACCTGGTTGTTAGGGTTACCTGTGCACAGGATACCAGTGCTGGGGTGGTGACACAATACGTCACTCGTATCTAGGGATAAGCCTCGCCAGCCCCCTAGCGCGTTAAATTGCCCTGGCCTAGGCCTCTGAAGGCTATACATTTAGTTTACGTATTTACCTTTTTCCGTACCCCTTGGAGGTAGCCGCTGCTTGGTCACGCGCCTCTGAGAAAGACCCGCACCCGTACGGTGTAGTGGTAACTGGACAACCGTTCGGACCCAGTTTAGATAGACCCTTTCAATTAAAATAAAAACCAGTAGTCAGTATCATAAATTGTAGCACTGCAGGGGTGGTTGCAGACCCTGAGTGCACGTTTTGTACATACGTTCCCAAGCAAGTGACAGGCCAAGACCTCCCTCACTTACGTACAAGTACAAAATAGGAGACACAAATAACGATACATTTTGGGACGCTGTCACAGGCGATCTTGATCCAAACGACGCGGGTTTTAGTTCCTCTGAAGGAGAATCTACATCATCAGCATCATCACACTCTACCAACTCTATCACAGAGGAACCACATCAGTGGGAAGCAGCACCGTTTCCTATACTAGTACCAAATCCAGCCACATTAAACCCCAATCTACTTTTCAACTCCGACACCAATTTTATCGGAGAACCCGCACCACCGTTTTCATCACCACCACCGCCACTTACACCATCACCCACATCGCCACCGCCAAACTATCACAGTATGGCGGCGCCCCAGGAAATGACATCAGCAGAATTGCTGAACCTCCTCAACGCGCAAGCCGCAACCATCCAAGCCCTCCAGAACCAGCTGACACAGCTGCAAACAAACGCTGCACAGGCCGCTGCGGCTGCAGCAGAACACCCTCCTCCCCCCGCCAACATCGTTAACATACCGCCAGGGATGGTATTCAATATTCCCGGGACCGGTAACAGTGGAACATCTAGAATAGATGTAGCCAAACCTCCGGTCTTCTCCGGAAAGATGTCCGAAGTGACAAATTTCATAAACGCATGCAGGTTGTACATTCAATTGAAGATGCTGGAATCCGATGAGGAAGAACGGATTTTGTTGATCATATCGTACATGACGGAAGGCTTTGCCGCAGATTGGAAGGACAATCTGTTGGAACAGATGGCCAACGATGAAGAAGGAATTCCGCAAACGGTGGAACAATTGTTCAGGCAGATCAGAAGGGACTTCGGTGACACTGATGAGCAGTCATCAAAGATCTCGGAGATGCGGACCATGACACAAGGGTCCAGTACGTGTGAGGAACACGTACAGAAATTTAAAAAGGTATCACGAGGCACCGGATACCTGGGAAGAGCTCTTATTGAAGAGTTCAAATGCAGTTTGAATACCGGACTCCGTAAAAGGATAATGGAGGCCGATGAAGTACCTGAGACCATTGAAGGATGGTATCAAAAAGCAGTAAGATTGGATCGCCAGTGGAGACAGGCAAAAGCCGAGGAGAAGTACTACTCCTCGCGGACCAGTAACTCCGCCAATAGGAGTGAAGGAGCATCCAAAGGCCCGGATACGGCAAAGCCAGTAGCCCCTGCCCAGCCAATACCCCGATGGAGATTCGGATCGGGATCAGCGAGTCAGGGACGATTGGGAGCTGGAGCCTCCGCAAGTTCAAGTAGTACAGCAAATCGGCCGGACCCTAACGCAATGGACGTCGATCAAAACCAAAGACCACCACTCCACTGTTACAAATGCGGCAAGATCGGACACATCTCTAGAAACTGCAGATCAGGACTCGATATTTGCACAATGACGTTTGATGAAATGAAGGAGTACTTTAAAAAGGGAGAAGAAAATTTAAAAGAGGAAGAGAGTCAGTAGGTCCCGTACTGGACTCTCGAAATAGATACACTGTACTAGATAAATTAGATAGTGCACAGCCCCTTGATATAGTGCCTAGCGCTGACCGGGTTGATGCAAGGACCATCTTGGAAGTCTCAAGGACTTCTGAGACGTCCCCGCAAGAGGCGAACTCCCAGGTGAAACACCTTGATATAGCGCACAGCGCTGAAAGTGTCACTCCCAAGGAGTGTGGCAGGGCGGATAAACCTGTGCTTAATTCCTCAGTGCCGAATACAGTAGTACGAGTATCTACAAAGGGACAAAAGGACTTAAAAGGAAAGCGGCATGATATAGCGCTTAGCGCTGAAACTGTTTGTCCGAAAAGGATGTTGAAAAAGGGAGAAAAGGAATTTTTAGTCAGGTCAATAGGACGAAAGGACGAGATCTTAATGGAGATCGGGTTGGAAAGGTTGGACACCCATAAACAAACTCAACAAACCGCGTTGCTCGATTCAGGAGCAACAGGATTGTTCATGCATACCGCATATGCAAAAAGGATGGGCTTTAAACTCATACCCTTGGAATGTCCCATTCAAGTCCGGAATGTGGATGGAACCAACAATGAGACCAACGTAATCATTGGATCCACATGGTTACGAAAACACAATCCAGAAATCAATTGGGAGACTGGCCAAGTCAAATTGACACATTGTCCACGGAGCTGTGGACATAGGCAAAGGGAGTGGACCAAGAGGCGGGAACAGAAGGTCCGATCAGCGGAACACTGGCGTGTTCTGGAATATCTGTGGGAACAGGAGAAGGAATTAGACTTCGTGCATTGGCTCGAAGAAAAGGAGGAAAGTGAGAAGCATCTCACGTACATGGAGCAAATGAAACACCCGGGTCAATACAAGTATGGGGATAAATACCCATTCTTACCAGTGTTTCCATCACCCGCCGGATCAAAGGCCAGATCAATGAGACATGTGCGAGAGCTGGCAAAACTCACGGCAAAAGAGATGGTACCTGAACAATACCATCAATACCTCAAAATCTTCGAGAAAGGAGCATCAGAGCGCATGCCGGATAGAAAGCCTTGGGATCATGCAATTGATACCAAACCAGGCTATCAGCCCCGGAAAGGAAAAGTCTACCCCCTATCCCCAGATGAGCTTCAAGAAGTACGGAACTTTGTGGATGATCAGTTGGCAAAAGGGTACATCCGACCCTCAAAATCACCACAGACATCACCCATCTTCTTTGTAAGCAAGAAAGACGGAAAAAAGCGGATGGTTCAGGACTACAGATACCTGAATGAATGGACGGTTAAAAATAACTATCCATTACCCTTAATATCCGAACTCGTAGATCGAGCAGGCAGTGCCAAATACTTCACTAAGCTAGACCTTAGGTGGGGTTACAATAATGTACGGATCAAAGAAGGCGACGAATGGAAAGCAGCATTCACTACTCCCAAGGGTTCTTTTGAACCAGTAGTAATGTTTTTTGGGCTAACCAATTCGCCGGCCACCTTCCAAGCAATGATGAATGACATTTTCCGCGATATGATCAACGCAGGAAAAGTCATTGTGTACATTGATGACATACTCATCTTTACTAAAACAAAAGAGGAGCATGACGCAATCGTACAACAAGTCTTGCAACAATTAGAAGAAAACGACCTGTATGTAAAACCAGAAAAATGTGTGTGGTGTGTGGAAGAAGTTGAATTCCTGGGCGTCGTTTTAGGACCCAAAGGAATCCAAATGGATACAAAGAAGGTCGAAGCTATTATTAGCTGGCCCACCCCTTCCTGTGTCAAAGACGTACAAAGGTTCCTAGGCCTAGCCAATTACTATAGGCGCTTTGTTCAGGACTTCGCTAAAATTGCATGGCCACTACATGACCTGGTCAGAAAAGAAAAAACATGGGAATGGACGGAGGTCCAAGAAAAGGCGTTCAGAAGCCTAAAAAAGATATTCACGGAGCAACCTTTATTAGTTGCCCCGGATTCCGATAGGAAGTTCAGAGTGGAGTCAGATGCATCAGATTACGCTACGGGTGGCGTCTTATCTATGCTCTGCAAAGATGGCAAGTGGAGGCCTGTGGCCTACCTATCAAAGTCGCTCAATGATACCGAGCGCAATTATGATGTCCATGATAAGGAAATGCTAGGCATCATGCGTTGCCTGGACACTTGGCGTCATTATCTAGAAGGAGCACGTGAACAGTTCGAGATATGGACTGATCACAAAAATCTTGAGTACTTTATGAGTGCAAAGAAGTTGAATCGCAGGCAAGCCAGATGGGCTTTGTACCTCAGCAGGTTTAATTTCGTGTTGCATCATAAAGCTGGTATAACTATGGGAAAGGCCGATTCTCTGTCCAGGAGGCCAGACCATAAAAAGGGGGTGGATGACGATAACAAAGACGTCACGCTCCTCAAACCAGACTTTTTTAAAATCGCTGCACTATGCCATGGACACGTCATTATTCATAGCTCAGAAAAAGAACTGCTAAGCAAAATTCGACATTCTAAAGTACGTGACGAAGCAGTGGTAAAAGCGGTAGAAGCAATGAAAAAGGCTGGTGTTAAAACACTAAATGCTCGAGAATGGGAAATGGAGCAGGGACTTATCCTCTGGCAAGGAAAAGTCTACGTACCTAAGGACGAGAAACTGCGGATGGAGATAGTCCGCCTACACCACAACACACCTATTGCAGGACATGGAGGACAGTGGAAGACGATCGAACTTGTCACAAGAAATTACTGGTGGCCTGGAATCACCAGGTTTATTAAAAAATATGTTAGTGGATGTGACAAGTGCCAGCAAAATAAGAATTTCCCAGAGCTGCCTGCTGGAAAGTTGATGCCAAATTCTGCACCAGCAAAGCCCTGGACACATATTTCCGCCGATTTTATCACAAAATTACCAGAATCACATGGTCACAATGCAATTTTGGTAGTCTGTGACAGAATGTCAAAAATGGCGCATTTCATTCCCACATCAGAAGAAACATCGGCGCAGGGATTAGCCACATTATTTAGGGACCACGTCTGGAAACTCCATGGACTCCCTGAATCTATAATCTCAGATCGCAGTCCACAGTTCGCCACACAAATGATGAAGGAGCTGAACCAAATGTTGGGCATTAGCACAGATCTGTCCACTGCATTCCATCCACAGACAGATGGACAAACAGAACGGATGAATCAGGACTTAGAACAGTACCTGAGGATTTTCGTAGATCATAGACAGGAAACATGGTCTGGATGGTTAGCTATCGCTGAATTTAGCTACAACAACAAAATTCAGGCATCCACCAAACAGACCCCATTCTTCGTCAACTATGGCAAACACCCCAGGATGGGAATTGAGCCAAGAAGGGAAGGAAGTCACCCGGCAGCATTGGACTTCGCTCAGAAAATGAAGGAAATCCATGAGGAAACCCAGGCAGCCCTGCTAAAATCACAGGGTGATATGAAGCTGTACGCTGATAGACACAGATCAGATGCACCAGAGTACAAAGTTGGAGACAAAGTGTGGCTATCAACTAAAGATTTAAGGCTAATGGGCCGACCAACTAGGAAATTGGTGGAAAGATGGATTGGGCCATACCCAATCAAGAAAGTAGTGTCGTCAAATGCAGTGGAACTAGACCTTCCCTTCTCACAACAAATTCACCCTGTAGTAAATGTATCACAAATACACCCCTGGAAACGACCAATGAAAGGGCAAAAAGCACAACCTCCACCGCCAATTGAAATAGACAGTGAAAAAGAATACGAGGTAGAAGAAATAATCGATGTACGACTAAAAAGAAACAAAATGGAGTACTTAGTCAGGTGGAAAGGATACACTGCTGAGCATAACTCCTGGGAACCATTGGACAATTTACAAAATGCAAAAAGAAAAATAAAAAACTTTTACGATAAAAACCCCGGAGCCATCAGAAGGCTTGACAGAGCAACCTTTAATGGGTTAACTTTCAGATCTTATAAAAACTTCACACAAACCTCGGACAAAATAGTGTCGAAAATCGATGTTAATGCAGTAGCACCAGCTGCAAAGTGGGAGCAAAACTGGCAAAAATGGAAAGGAAGGAAGGGTCTAGACACCCTTATAGAGCCAGGAGACGTGCAAGGGCCATGTCAATGCAACATGTGCCTACATCAATCGCTTGATATAGCACCTCGTGCTGAAACGATTGAAGATCTCACCCCTCCGTCCCGCCCACTCTCCCCCATTATCGAGGAAATAGAAGAGTCATCCGTGATAGAGCGCGATGCGCTGAAAGATGATGAAGTTTAAAATTTGTCTGGAAGTCAAATCCTAAAAAGGGGGTACTGTCATGACCGACTGAAAAGCTTCAGCTTTTTCACTAAGTCATTTCACTTTTATTATTTATTTTCTTCATATTATATAAACATATGCTGACTAAGCAGGCGCCTATCACTTGGCGCTTAGATAAAGCCGTAGATAAGATACTGGAGCTCAGCGCTGTTGACTCATTACTATTACTACATGCGCAGTCGTCTTACTCATACCATACTATATTTAGAGTAGGGCTTAGGGTAGTGCACAGACCACCTGTTGTAGTATATAAAGAGTGCAATTCAGCACCCAGAGTCCTCAGTCGAGTTCTCTCGGGTTTCTTCCCCCCTCTCCTCTCCTCTCCTCAGTTCTCTGTTGGGGCTCCTAGGCGTCACGCCGGGGGGTTCCTGATACAAGGGTGAAGAAAGTGAACATGTTGGCACAAGGTGATTTTGGCATTAGGTGATTGTACTGTCAACAACACCTTGAATGTTTGCATGGTTAGCACCTGAGGTTTGAGTTGCCTGTGACACTGGCATAGCAAACAGTTGTCACAGTTGGTAGGTGATACCTATGCGAGGTGGTCTTGTAAGGCTCTTGATTATGTTACGAGGTTGGTAGACCAAGTCACACAACCAGAGGAACAAGGAGAAAAGAAAGAAACTCTGTAGCGCTGTCTACGACAGTGACTATCAAGAGCCTGGGGGTTCTCAGGCTCCAACTACTACTATATACCCCTTGCCTCATGGTCCCCTCATGTCCGCCTCCCCTTAACCACATGCCCTGCTGATGTAAGCTAGGGCACTACCATGGGCACCTGTCCGTCACTCCTGTCACCCGCTGTGACCCACAACCATCGAATCATAACATCTACCTTGTTCTAGAACCAGAAGATGACTCAGGAAAGACTCTTTATAGAGACTTCTTTGGAGACAGCAACTGACACAGAATCACAGCTAGCCTTTTAGCAGAGTGGGAGGAATTACAACAAATTGAACAAGCCAAGCTTGAGGAAAATCCATTTGATACAGATTACTCAAAACAAGGACCACCCCCATCTCTGAAACAGAAAACCCCAAGTAGAACTCCTACTCCAGAACCAAAACCAATCACCAGAACACCAACCCCTGAACCACTGATTAACCCTGAACCACTGATTACTCCTGGACCAGGAATGGCATCTGAAACCAGTGCTAGCTCTAAAGGAGATATCAAACTGCAGCCTATACAACCTTTCACAGGTAAACAAATCGAAGCAAGATGGTTTTTAGGACAGCTTGAGGGCTATTTTACCATCAATGAACAGAACTATGAAGGAAAAGATGAGAAGAAAGTCAGGTATGTGCTTGCATGCATGGGACCAGAATTAGATGATTGGAAAACCATTATCTGAGGTGAGCTGAATAACAACAGGGGCAGTACCACAGCCATGTTCAAATGGAGCAACTATGAAGCATTTGAAACACATTTCATCAATGACTGGACCACCTCCCCCTTTGCTTACACCATCACCTACATCGCCACCACCAAATTATCACAGCATGGTGGTGCCCCAGGAAATGACATCCACAGAACTGCTGAACCTTCTCAATGTGCAGGCAGCTACCCTGGCTTTTAGCTAGCATTCTCCAACCTTCTTGAGGCAAGGGATGGGTAAATAAAAGCTTCTGAAAAGCTTACAATGTGTGAGGAAGCATTACATTTAGTGGAGCATCAGTTGCTTGAAAATCATATGTAGTGGAGCTGAGCTGGTATCAGGAACCCCCCGGCGTGACGCCTAGGAGCCCCAACAGAGAACTGAGGAGAGGAGAGGGAAGGAGGGAAGAAACCCGAGAGAACTCGACTGAGGACTCTGGGTGCTGAATTGCACTCCTTATATACTACGACAGGTGGTCTGTGCACTACCCTAAGCCCTACTCTAAATATAGTATGGTATGAGTAAGACGGCTGTGCATGTAGTAATGGTAATGAGTCATCAGCGCTGAGCTCCGATATCTTATCTACGGCTTTATCTAAGCGCCAAGCGATAGGCGCCTGCTTAGTCAGCATATGTTTATATAATATGAAGAAAATAAATAATAAAAGTGAAATGACTTAGTGAAAAAGCCGAAGCTTTTCAGTCGGTCATGACAGCTGGAGCCAAGCTTAGCTGAGCTTTGACAACACTAGCTTTGGTGGCTCATTGAGCTTGGCTAAGCTACCAAAGCCAGCAATGCCAATGATGCCAAATTTACATATCTGAACAATAGTCCTTAGCTTCTTGATTAGCTTGTGGTGTAGTATCATGAGGCAGCACTGACATCATGGGCTTGGATCCTGCATGCTTGCAGTTCCAACACATGCTCAATGTCAACACATGTAGGACACGCCTAACAGTAGGTGCCCGCTGATTATTGGCCATCACCTAAGTAGTGGGCTTCATGGGATGTGTTGACTTGTACTTTTCTACCCCTTCCTGCTCCCATTTCTCACTGGGCTTGAAACTTGAAGCTTGAAGCTTGAAGGGTCACTTGCACTTGCACTGAATTTGTTGGGATAGATGGATCAATGGCAGAGAATGGATGACAGGTTTGTAGGGACAAGGAAGAATGATGTGGAAGAGGTGAGAGATGGGGGTAATGAATGTTAAAAGATACATAGTAAATGTATTCACTTAATACTCATTTGTTTCACCTCTTATCTTATCTTATCTCGTCTAATATATATCTTATCAGAGTATTATATAATCGTTAATTAAAGATTAGATAACGATTAACGGATTAGATATGAGCAAGATAATGAATTTATAGTGAATATTTAGTGTGTTTCATATTTAACTGTTATTATATTCATGGTCTAGAACATCTATTGATAGAGATGACATCGTAAGGCACAATATGATATCATCAGGTACATAATGAAGTCATAAAGAACTTCATGATATCATATAGAACATATTAGAAGGAATATAATAAGATAAGGTACAGAATGACCTCATCCACAGCAATGCTCAGTCATCTGCTGTGCAAAGTACAGCAATCACACTGCATTTGTATAGCTCTTACACAGCAATAGCTGTGTGTACATAGCTTCATAGTTACTCCATTTGTAGTATAATGTGTATGTAAGCTAGGGTTCCAAAATGCATATAAGGAGGGCATTCTGGACGACTGTCCCTCAGTTCCAAGAACTAACAGTTGACTACTAAGACAACACTACTAAGAACAAGTAAGTTAAATCCTTACTTAGTTAGTGTCATGTGCTGCTGTCCCCTGATTTAACAATGAAGATCAATGACATGGATGCCACCACGTCAAGGAATTGGAAAGATGAATTGATATGCTATTCAATGCAAGTGCACTGACATCAGTATGCCTCACAGATATCACAGCAGGCTGTGATAATTTCATATTATTATTTGTATTTAAACTGCTACTGTACATCATGAATGGACGCCTTGAACTCGCAAACCTGCCTTGCCCCATATAATCTTTCAATAGAATTCAATGGCAGTACTAGTAGTGCCAATCTCGATGGTGGGAACTTTCAATATTTCAATGCTACTGCCCGGTGGTAGTAGTAAGAACGTATTGCTCAAACTAAAACCCGAAATCATGAATCAGTCAAGGACTCATTTCAGTACGCCCAAACAGGCTAACAGCCCAGGCTCCTGTTAAAAGATACATATAAAATGTATTCACTTAATACTCATCCATTTCACTTCTTATCTTATCTAATCTGATCTCGTTTAATCAGTATCTTATCAGAGTATTATATAATCGTTGATTGGTGATTAGATAACGATTAACAGATTAGATATGAGTAAGATAATGACTTTATAGTGAATATTTAATGTGTTTCATATTTAACTGTTATTATATTCATGGTCTAGAACATCTATTGATAGAGATGACATCATAAGGCACCATATGATATCATCAGGTACATAATGAAGTCATAGTGACATCATTCAGATAACTATCAGTAGATAATGAAGTCATAAAGAAGTTTATGATATCATATAGAACATATTAGAAGGAATATAATAAGACAAGGTACAGAATGACCTCATCCACAGCAATGTGCAGCAATGCTCAGTCATCTGCTGTGCATGATACAGCAATCACACTGCATTTGGATAGCTTTTACACAGCTATAGCTGTGTGTACATAGCCTCATAGTTACTCCATTGGTAAACTAATGTGTATGTAAGCTAGGGTTCCAAAATGCATAAAAGGAGGGCATTCTGGATGACTGTCCCTCAGTTCCAAGAACTACAAAGTCAACAGTAAGACTAACCAAGCTAAAGATGTAAGTAGTTAATCCTTACTTAGCTTGAGTCCTGCGCTGCTCTCCCCTGATTTAACAGGTTATGGGCCCCAAGCAACAGCCTTAAAAACGATGACTATTGTCATCGTTGGATGTTGACTGTGCCATAGATGGAGTATGGATAGTGTACACATGTAATTTTATGTAGTTTTGTGTTTGATCTGCTAAAACCCCTCAAGAATATCAGATATACAATATGGCTCTAGGCCCTCTATTGGTCTGATGGGGTCCCACAGTGGATTGTGTGTGTATGTAGGTGTCTCCTCATACTAATCTTCCCACATTTGTCTAGCAGCTAACCCATGATCATGGGATAAATGATCTGCTTAATGGTAGCAGGGATACCATTTCAGTCACCCTTGTGGCTGACAGTGTGGGAGCACTGACTAAACATCTGGAGTGGCACTTCTGAGTCGCCCTGTGTTGTGGAACACAGAAATCAAAATTCTCACATGGGCTGACTACCCCAAATAGTCATGGTTTTGACAGACCACACAGTAAAACTGTCACGGATTTGGGGCCACCTCATGGTGGATATCAGGGTCCAACCCCCTGTAAAGGCTTCGTGCACCCCCCATCGGCCGAGAGTTAATGCCCTTATACCATTATTGGAGTCTTCGTCTCCATTTTCTCATTTTTGGCTGCTAGATAGTTTTCTCAAGGGTCGTGCTGAGGCGGACTTCCGTCGTACACGCAGACTAACGTGGGGTGTCTAAACAACACTCATCACTAGATTAGGATCTCTGAGGAGATCACTTTAGAACACTGATTACATACACACATACACTAGATTAGTTGGTGGATTTTCGTATGCAGGGATTTGAAGGAGCCCCTGGTACAATCTTTGGCATAGCAACATTCAATGGCCTCAACAGGTTGTTTGCGTTGCTTGCAAGTTCATAACATGTTCAATCTGGAGGATTGCACAGCCTAAGATATTTTCCTTTTCTCATGTATCATTCGAGATTAGGAATTTTGGCTGACGCAATTTTTTCTAGATGTCTCAAGTTTACACCACCGGATTTCTCAAAAATCAAATCTCCTTCTCCTCCTACTTCCATAGCGCTAAATACAGAACTGAATATATTAATGCTGGAGTTATTAGACGGGTTTTGTATCTCAACCCCTGGTTGGAAGGAATTGATGTTGAAGATCTGATGGATAAATACGAATCAGATGATATGATTTTTGGAAATCCCTACAATCGTATTGGCAAGTTGGTCTGGTTGGCGAATTGCAGAGCGGGTTGGAATCATATCAAGAAAAACTCTGATGTTCGTGATATGTATCCTCCTATTAGCTGCACCACGCTACCCGTTGAAAAGATCGACTTGGCGCCGGAAGAATCGATTATGTCTTTCATTGAAAAATGCTATGACATAGAAGAATTCAGAATGTCTGATGATCCTCGTCTGAGGATGATTGGCGTTCGATACATTCATTCCTTCGATCCATATATGGAGAGCCATCAAGGCACTCCCATCATCAAAGGGTCAATCTATGTCAGCGATGAGAATGAAGGCGTTGATCATAGGGAATTACTAAAGAGAGAGGAAGAAGAAGAAGAAGAAGTCGCCTATCTGGACACTTTTGTTCCAGACGAAGATATCGAGATTGCAGAAGATGATGATGATGATGATATCGAAATCTCTGATATATCTGTACATGGTAGTCAACCGCCTGAAAAAGATGATGACTTACCATCCTTAAAGACGATTACAGATTCAGAGGATGGCGCAGATGCAGATGCAGAAGGAGAAGATGAAGAAGAAGTACATGCAGAGGATGACGTATCCCTCCTTAAATATGAAGGTCCATCGGTGTATCAATTAGGACCTAACGGCAAGCAAGGACCTCGCCTTGAGTCCCTCAAGGGACTAAAGAGTTCCGAAATTAGCAATGAACTTGCTAAACGGAGACTCAGGGCTGAGAATGCCGTTTTCATATTAGATGGAAACATATACCATGAGAGGAAGGATTACGAGAAGGCGCTAAACGAAAAGTCAGCCAAGCGGCTGAATGAAATAATGGAAATGTGAAAATTGGTGGAGCTAGCCACCAATAGCAAAAATAAAGTGACGTACCAAAATCAGCTGCTTAACCCTATAGCTGATCAATTGGTCATAGCAAACATCCATTGGGGTTCAACGAACCCAAACATTAGTGATGAAGAAAGAACTTCGTCACAACCCAATTTCGTTTTTGCGGCCAGGGAAAAGATTATCCCCAGTAGAAGGAGAAAGGCTGGAACGAGCGCTCCGGTCATCCCCGGAGTTAACGCACCAACAGGATTAGTTGGTGGCAGGATATTACAAGGTCTGAATAAACCTTGTAATACTGCATGTACAGTAGCTGGCCCCTCTGGGGCAAATATGAGTTTTTTTACAACGTCCGATTATCCAGATCTGGATCCTGGAATGTTAGACGAATTCATTAAATCCAATACTCTGTCCAACAGACAACCTACCGATGTTTGTTTCTCAGTCAATGGATATGAATTCATCTATGTACCAAAAGAAGTCTATGAAAAGTACTATCCAGATTCAGACTCAATATTCTTGGACTCAGACAAGGAAAAGGAGGATGATAACCCATTCGTTCCTCAACCAACTGACTCTAATAAAGAAACAACTGTTCCTACCAATACTCCAGTTGATTCAATTCTTAAAGACCATATTGATACTATTATCAAACGTCTTGAGAGAGTCTTTGCAAAGCAAAAGGTTGATGAATCAAAAGAATGGATGGATCAACCTCCGGAAGCAGAATCCTCTTTATCCAAAGATAAGGATAAATCATTCAAAATTGCACCACCATTGAGTTGGAATCTACCAGAGCCTCAACTCACTTTTGATGAAGAAGCATTTGGAATGCGACATTCAAATAATCTTGCTAGGGATTATGAAAATGAAGGTTGGGGAAAACCCAAGCCCCATCACTTGAAATTCATTAAACAAAATTTTGCACCTAAACCTAATTGTGTTGAGCAATATAAGAATGAAATGGCTCAATATAAAGCTATGCGTGATAATCAAGGAACTCCAAATCTCTTTGATACACGCAATAGTTATGATCAAGTAAAAGAACAACTTGATAAGAAAATGAATGATTATAGAGCCTGGAAAGAAGCTCAAGGTTTTGGTCCAGATAAAACCCCTATTCTCGATTATTTCAGATCTGCTGGAAGATTTGAAGAAGCACCTAATAACACATCTCAGGAGGAATCAAATAAGCCTAGATGGAATTCTGATACTCAACAATCTAATGCCTGGGTACCCAAATGGAAAAGGGACAGAGACAATAATCCTGATCTTAGTCGAAGGTCAGAAGAGGTTGTTTATCCCAAGAGAAGTACATCTCTACCCAGATCTATTAGACGAACCCCCAAGTTTCAAAATCTCCGTGCTTATATTCCATTCAAGAAGAATGTTGTACCTCCTAAGAAGAGTTTCTTCAAACCAGAATCATCATCTAGCAAATCAGATAAGAACATTCACATAAATTTCCAATTTCAAGCCAGAGAACAACAAGATAAATACCCTGCCTTCAATTTTTCTGTCAAATACAAAGAATGTGGTTTGACGAAGATTAAAAGACATACTAAAGACCATCCTATTTGGGAAAAGCCTGGATTATGTTATTTAATCCTCATGGATCCTCTTGTCTTAAAAGGATTTGTATGGCCAACATATCCTACTCTAAAGGATATAGTTGCATTACCCAAATCTTATCGTCGAGACGTCCAGTTCTATTATCAAAAGAATGAGTCCTTGAAGTTATTACACTTCATAGAACAGCCTGGATCAAACGTCTCATGGTGGACTTTAGAAGATCTTGTTATGTCCTTTAACAGGCTTTCATCTTGGAAATGTGGAGGTTCAGATCCTGCTGAAAAATCAATGGAAAGATTGGTTACTGTCTATGGAGGCATAACTGATTATAAGAAGTGGAAAGATGTTCTCATTGCATACCTTCAAATGAAAGGATATGAGAAATATCTCACTAGCACTAAACCACTATTACCAGCTGAACCACCTAGTGGCGCTAGTCTTTCTACCAGAACACTTTGGGAATTAGAGTATAAAACCGCTTATAATGAAAGAACAGATTGGGATGAAAACATGAAGAAGTGTCAAGCCATTATCAAATTGGCTTTACAACCATCTCTCTGGACTTACATTAAAGATACTCCACAGGCTACAGTGACAGCCTTAGATACAATGTTTGGCACCAAAGGCATTGCCAAGTATTTTATACTTTACAAAGCCATCTTCAATTGGTCCATGAAATCTAGTTCAGATCCCATTCTAGCAATTACTAAACTCATGAAGTTGGTATCTGACTTAGGAACTGAAGAGAAATATCAAATTCCTGATTTTGTCATTTGTTTCTTCATCTTGCATAATCTCAATCATTTATATAGTAACCTTGTTACTAATATAATTTATACCAAGATTGAAGACTTCACTGTTGACAAAATAGTTCCTAGGATTCAGAATGAATGGAATCTTATGCAGTCTAAAGGAAAACCTAGAACTGCATACAATAATATTGCAAACATTGGATCTAGTATCAACAAGAATCCCAATACAAATCCTAATTGGAGGGATCAACACTCCAATAACACATTCAGACCTAGAGGTTCTTTCAGAGGATGATTCAATCGTAGGAAGAGCTTCACACCTCGTCAACCTTATAATCGTTTTAATAACGATTCTTCTTTATCAAAAGATGATAAGAAGAAAAGGAATCAACAAAACAGAGCTAACAAGAAAGCTTAAAATAAGGCTCTTGTTACAGAATTGAAAGAGTTGAAGAAACAAGGAAAATCTTCAACCACTATTCATTTCGCAAATCCTATGATTGTTGATTCATACCCAACTCAGACTGTTGGAAATATTGATGAAGAAATCCCTGAACCTACATCTAGCAGAAAATTGTTAGATATGATTGGAGATGTTCATATATCTTTATCAGATGATAAGGATGAAGAACAACTCGATTATGGTGAGACTGACACTGATTATAGCACTGGTGTGTTCTACAGAACACATGATACACCAGATGTATCCACACCAAGTGGATTTCACACTCCAGAACCACAGTATCTCAATCCTGAAGAGGAATTAGAATACTTTGGTGAACCTATGAACATGATGGATAATAGTAACATTGGGTCAGTAAATTTCTCTAATCATAATTACTCATCTAATACTGCTTTAGTGCTTGATGACTTAACCAACAAGCAAGTGTTTGATGCACAATATTGAGACCAAATAAGTAGTAGCAGTACTTACAAATATGTATATGAGAATTATGAATCTAAAGTTCCTGGTGAACAAATTATGATTCTTAACAAGCATGATAAGTGGGTTATAGACTCAGGTGCTACACGTCATTGTACACCATTTATAACTGATTTCACCAAGTATAAGAAATTTATTACACCAATCAAAGTTACTACTGCAGATAAAAATGCAAAGACACTTATTGAAGGTGAAGGACAAATATGTTTTCGTCATGAAAAACATGTTCTTAACTGGAATGTGTGCTATATGCCAATGTTACCATACAGAATTATTTCTGTTCCACAACTAACTAGTATGGACTATCAAGTCCACCACACAAAACACAAAACTATCGTACATAAAGGAAACATTACACTAACTGGATATCCTATAGAAACCAACTCCATTCATTGGTTATCTACTGTTATTAAAAGACCTTCTCAACATTTGTTAATCAACAAAAGTCCTAAGACTGTTGATTATTTCATTTGGCATCGAAGGATGGCACATCCAAGTGATAATGTCTTAAGTCATATGTTTCAGAATACTGAAAATAGTGTTAAAATCAATAAATCACATGAAGGACGTATTTGTAAGACATGTGTAATGGGTAAACTTGATAATAAACCCTATCATATATCAACACATAGAGCAACTCAATTGTTGGAGTTGATTCATGTTGATCTTATTGAATTACCCATTCAGTCTTATCATAAACAGAAATACGCCTTATTAATCTTAGAGGACTATTCTTCTTTTGCCTACTTGGCATTGTTACGATCTAAATCTGACACTTTTAATGCTATAAAAGCTTATGTTGTGTTCACTGAAAATCAGTTGACTCAGAAGCTTAAAAGTGTGCGTTCAGATCGAGGGGGAGAATTTGTCAATAAGAAGTTGATAGACTATTTTCAGGAGAAAGGTATTAACCATGAACTTAGTGCTCCACATGTTCATCAACAAAATGGTCGAGCTGAACGATTAAATGAAACCATTCTAAAGAAAGCACATACACTTCTATTAGAATCTGGTTGTCCTAAATCATGGTGGTCATTTGCATTTGAAACTGCAGTCCACATATATAATCGTACACCATTAAGAAGAACAAAATGGAAAACACCTTATGAAAACATGATGATGAAGAAACCTGACATATCACATTTTAAGATATTTGGATGTTTGGCATATGTTTATGTTGTTAAAGAACGACGTAAAGATAAATTATCACCAAGAGCTGAACCAATGATATTCATTGGGTATAAAAGCAAATCATACAAGTTCATGAATGATAAAAATACAATTGTCATTGCCACACATGCTATCTTTGATGAAAATATATTTCCCAAGTTATCCAAGAATACAAATATTCACAAGCAACAACAATACCCAACTTTAGAGTCTGACATGACAATTCCAACAAACAAACATAATCATTCTAATCATGACACTACAAAAAATGATAAAAGGCTATCATTTCATGATAACAATGATTCAAGTGATAGTGATTCGTCAGATTCAGATGATCATAAGTCTAATAGGAAATTGGACAATCATTTGAAAGACAGTACTTCAAAACATAGCAAGGAAATACCAAAGACAAAAACTGCCAGAAGACTTAAATCTAAAGCTGATAGAAAATATGATAAAGAGTTTAAGAAATGGCAGATTAAAAATCTTGGTCACTATAATCCAAAACTAGATGATCATGATGAATCAGCATCTGATCATTCAAGTTATCATTCAGATTTAAATCAAGAAGTTGAAGAACCTATTGAATCTTCTACAGTTATTGATAAAGGAAAAGGAAAACAAAGAGATGATCCTCCTTCACAATCAAAATCATCTCGTAGTAATCCTGATGTTGATCTTAGAGAGATTAGAAGTATATTTAATAAACATGATCAAAGTCCTTCTAAAAACATTAATGATCAAATAAATAAGGTCATTAATAAGTCTAAAACAACATTTCCTAAATCGAAATTTGTAATTCCTAAAAGCAAAGTACGCTTTGCTAATGATGATTTATGGAGAGATATTCAAAAGGATATCACACCTAGTCATGAAATGTATAGGAGTCAGAATTTAACTGATAGTCAAAGAGATTATCTAGTACCAACAGGCGGTAAACGCATTGGTAAAAAGTTAGATCTTACAGCTGCAAAAAGAGATAAACTGCAAGCTGGAAGACCTAAGTTAATTCAGAAACCTAATGTTCCAGATCAATCAACACATCCATTTGGTTTTAGAGAACAAGAAAGAGAAGTTATACAGCAAAAACTAGCAACTAGAAAAACTGCTAGGAGACCAAAAGTTAAGGTCATTGCTGATAATGTTTATGGAGATAAACATCCAGCTCAGATTGAAGCTGAAATTCAAAAAGAAACCAATTGGAATAAAGTGATTGAAAAGGATAAAGGTAAACAAGTTGACAAACCTAGTCAACCACCACAATCATCTCAGGAAGAAGAATCCTTATATACTAAGGAAAGATTTCAAGATATGACTCTTGATGATCTCAGAACTACTAGAGAAATCAGTAGATCTGTACAACCAAGATTATTTCCCAGAAATGAATCACCCTTAACACCACTTTCTGAAACACCTATAAGGGATTTAGATGAAACTGCCAGGCCTTCGCCTGAACCAGTTCAAACTGTTAGGACTAATCCTTACACAATCACAAGCTTCAGAGACGAGATAGAATTGAGACGAAGCCTATAGACACAATAGTCTGTGACCTACAAGGAGGAAACAATCTAGAGTCTTAAGGACTCCTACCTATGGAACGCACTCTTTATATACCTGAGTCGTTGGTCTGTGCGCACAGTCTGCGCAGCTGCTAAGGCTATGCACGCGCAGCAACAAGACCTAGACCCATCTCCCAGACCTGTCCGGACTTACCCAGACTCCCAATCCCTTCCCGCGAACACCGTTTCACCCAATATCCCCTAATAGCCCTGATCATATAGTCACCCTGGGTTATATAATCCTCCTGCCATATCTGGATAGGGGTCCCGTGCCGTATGCTCACGTCTTGTTATACGTCCGTAAGCCTCTGAATAAAATAGAGAAAAATACAGAAAAAAGTCCATATCGTAACACAAACATACTTTGATAATAATGCCTGGATTCAAAAAAGAAACCAAAGACGAGATAAACTTCTTTTATCCAGAGCAGCATCTAAACTTATAGATCAAGAAAATAGAAAGAAAGGGATACCTGTTGTATATAGAGATCTTTTGAGGATGAAAGACAATGATCCTCAACTATATCAAAAATGGGTAGATGCTATGAATGAAGAAATTAAGTCTATTGAAAGTAGACATGTTTGGGAATTGGTCGATAGACCTAAAGATCGTAAACCTATAGGTTGTAGATGGGTTTATGCTATAAAGCAATCAGATAATAGATACAAAGCGCAATTGGTTGCTCAAGGCTTTTCACAAGTACCAGGAATAGACTTTGGAGCCACATTTAGCCCGGTTTCAAGATTCGAAACTGTCAGAATCTTATTAGCACTTGCAGCTTTAGAGGGATGGGTACTCAAAGCTCTAGATGTTAAAACTGCTTTTCTATATGGCCAATTAGAAGAGGAGATTTATATGGAACAACCGGATGGTTTCAAAACCAATGATAAAGACAAAGTATACAAATTGAATAGAGCTTTATATGGTTTGAAACAAGCATCTCTAGCTTGGAATATACAAGCACATACTAGTATAACCAAGTTAGGATTCAAAAGATTATTTGCTGATACAGGAATATATGTGCAACGCAATGGAGATGATATAATTGTAATCATCTTATATGTTGATGACATAATATTCATGGGCAATAATGAAGTTGCAGTGAACAATTTCAAAAAGAAATTTATGGAAAAATGGGAAAGTAGAGACTTAGGTGATCTAAGTGAATATTTGGGAATGAATATTGTGATTGATAAAAAGCAACACACTGTTACTATTGACCAAACCAAGTATGCTAAAAAAATAGTAGAAAGGTTTGGATTAATCAATGCAAAACCAGTAAACACGCCTTTACCAGCTGGTTATTGTTACGAGCTCATGCTCAACACAAACCCACAAGCCTCGCAGAGAAGGGAGGAGGATAAGAACATAGAGAAGGAATGTAATTGAGACTACATTAGACAGAATCTAATGCCCATACAATGAGCGTAAGATAAACTATCTTAAGTCTTGGGGAACCAAGACTACCTACAGCTGGTCTTATATACTATTCTACTAAGACCCCTTGCAACCCTTCCCACTGGCACCTCTACAGCCTCAGTGACTCATACTGCTTGAGTGCTGCTTCCAGACCCTTGAGCGCTGCTTCTGGACTTCATCTATCTTTAGCAATGCTGTGTGCCCTTGACAGTTCCACATGCACCCATGGCCTAGAACCTTCCCCTCAGCCTGGCGCTCCCACAGTCTCTGCCTGGGCCCTATTCCATGAGGCATACTGCTCACAGGCCTCCCGTGATCCCCAACAGGGAGTTGCTATTGCCATATCAAGCTGTCGAGCATTGCCGCTGATCTCATGCCTCATTGGGGTGATGTACTGATGCGCTGATGTGATCCGCACGCACTGCCACCCAGGGTTGCAATCTCTTTCCTAGTATGTAGGTGGTTGGCCCAACCAACCATCGTCTCGTCTTCTAGTGAGCGCTCCCATGCACTAACCCACGCAAAGTGTTCCTATAGTCCCTTCCATGATCCCAGATCATGTATAGATGTCCCAGAGTGGTCCCAGACCACTAGCAAGATAAAAGGAAGAAAAAGATGCGTTAGGATGGATTCCTAACAGTTATGTCCCAAATAAATATACAGAAGGTAAAGCCACACAAGAAATGATCACATACTATCAACAATTGATAGGATCATTATTATTTTTTGCAATGTGTACAAGATTGGATATTGTATATGCAACAATCTTAATGTCTCAATTTGTTAGTAATCCATCTATGGATCATATCAAAAAGACATTGCATATTATCCAATATGTTGGCAGTACACTTAATCATTGCATTAAATATGATGGAAGAGATGCATATGGATTGATTTGTTATGCAGATGCTGATTGGGCTTCTAATCCAATAGATAGGAAGTCAACAACTGGTATGGTTGTAAAATTAGCAGGAGCACCTGTATACTGGAAATCAGCAAAACAAAAAACCATAGCATTATCTTCAACAGAAGCAGAATACATGGCAGCCTCTGATGCATGTCGTCAAATATCTTGGTTAAAGAATTTGTTTGAAGAGTTAGGATATAATATTAAATCCATTCCTTTGATAATGGATAACCAAGCAGCTATTTACATGGCTTCTAATCCAGCTCAAGAACAAAGAATGAAGCACATGGATGTAAGATATCATTATATCAGACAATGTGTCAAAGATGACCTGGTTGATCTCTATTATATTAAAACTGATGATCAAGCAGCTGATATCTTAACTAAAAACCTAATGTTGAATAAACATAGTAAAATGCTGGACCTCTGTGGTATACATGTTCAGTAAAATATTCAACAAGGGGGAGTGTTAAAAGATACATATAAAATGTATTCACTTAATACTCATCCGTTTCACTTCTTATCTTATCTAATCTGATCTCGTTTAATCAGTATCTCATCAGAGTATTATATAATCGTTGATTGGTGATTAGATAACGATTAACAGATTAGATATGAGTAAGATAATGACTTTATAGTGAATATTTAATGTGTTTCATATTTAACTGTTATTATATTCATGGTCTAGAACATCTATTGATAGAGATGACATCATAAGGCACCATATGATATCATCAGGTACATAATGAAGTCATAGTGACATCATTCAGATAACTATCAGTAGATAATGAAGTCATAAAGAAGTTTATGATATCATATAGAACATATTAGAAGGAATATAATAAGACAAGGTACAGAATGACCTCATCCACAGCAATGCGCAGCAATGCTCAGTCATCTGCTGTGCATGATACAGCAATCACACTGCATTTGGATAGCTTTTACACAGCTATAGCTGTGTGTACATAGCCTCGTAGTTACTCCATTGGTAAAATAATGTGTATGTAAGCTAGGGTTCCAAAATGCATAAAAGGAGGGCATTCTGGACAACTGTCCCTCAGTTCCAAGAACTACAAAGTCAACAGTAAGACTAACCAAGCTAAAGATGTAAGTAGTTAATCCTTACTTAGCTTGAGTCCTGCGCTGCTCTCCCCTGATTTAACAGCTCCCACTATTCCAAGTTCAAACACATCTACGATCAATATGACCAATACCCCTTGGCTTATTATCCTGTAGTAGAAGACCCGGATGCGGCCAAGTGCAAAAACGAGAAGTTTTATCCGGTACGTCCATTATTCCAGTGGTGAGTCGATGTCAGAACAGACCCATCATTGATTCGCCTTTTCTTTTCCATTTTTTTTTTTTTTTCAGGTTGTGGTTGCCTGTGACGTTGCCGTACGTTACATGTTGGGTTGAAATTCCTATTAGTTACTGATTCGCCGAACAGTATTCTTCTCGCTCTTGACAACTGAAATTCTTTGGCGATATGACAATCCAGAAGGCGGTGGAAATCCCACACGGAGTGACCTCATCACTATCAATCTCAAAAGGTCAATGAGATTTGTCATTCTGCCCCTTGCGCAGTTCCTCGTCAAGCAAACTTACATTTTGGACGGGAAGACGGTCCACGCTGGACCTCCCTTCCGCGTGCACTCGTTTACTCGTGGCGGTCAGCCGTTGGATGAGTTGAAGGAGTGGATGAGACAGGCTGTCGAGCGATATCCAAATGATTTGAAAGGTGTTCAACAGGAAGTGGACAAGTTCGTTAACCTTCCAAAATCTGTATTGGATGAAATCTTGTAGTTCATGATGGTATTATGGGTATATTTTCGCTTACAAAATCATATTCATGACGAGTAAAAAGTAAACTACCAGGGACTAAAAGGAAAAAGAGAAGCTACTAATAACAGTAAGATCAAAGACGGTACTCAAAAAGAAAAAAAATGCTCATGACATAGTTTAAAAATGGGTAAGGATTTTGATCTATCCGTTGGAGCAATTGGTGGTAGGCGCCGAGGTGGAGGGTCCGGCGGTGGTGATTGATGATACACAAACGATTTTGGTCACATCCGATGCAAAGGCGGTGTTGATGATGAAGGGGTTATATATCAGGCGGCGGGGAGTGGTAGAGAATTTGCCCAGTTATAAGTTTATACTTGAATCGCACTCATCAGCGCTTCGGCATTGAAAAAAGGTGACAAGCACTGTCATTATTTTATCCTATATGCCTGAGCTTTCACGTCCAAAGATCAGGGATATCAGAAAATTCGCATGTAAAAACTAGACGATGACAACCAGTTGTACATGCCAGCACGATTAAACTGAATCATTCTCGACTAGCTTCCCGCAGACGATGTATTTGTTGGCAAAGTGATCGTACCACCCTTTCATATTTTCTCTGTAAACCAATGTCATAGGTTAAGATAATAGCAGAACCGTGCCAAAAGGATAACCCACATCTCATCAGGCTTGAGGTCCGTGAGCTGATCAATGGGTTGGTCAATAGACGTGAGCATATCTGTTATAAGTGCAGTTTCAAGTAGAATGAAGCGACAAAGAGAGAGTGTGTGTGAGAGGGAGGGCGATCCGTAAGTAGACATTTCTACTAGAGCGACATTTTCCACTCACCCGCCTCGAACGATTGTTTAGCCATTCCCCTCGACGCATCCCTACCAGCAAAGTTTCCATACATGCCCTCTTTCAAAAATCCACGAGTCAGTTCTCAGAAAGAAAAAACAAGGAAACAATCCTTAGCAACCGCCTTACCGGGCCCATAGAAGCTTCTCCCAGCCGACACGTCAAAGACAGTACCCGTAATGGCGAGTAAAATCCTTCCCCCGTCTTTCCCATCAAACTCAGCCAACATCTTTGGGGTGTAGTTCTTGAATAGCACGGTGGGCGGGTGGGATTTGGGCATCCATGTGTACCCTGACTTGAATTCGGAAGGAACTGGGTTGGATGATGATGATGATGATGATGATGGAGGTACTGAAGGAAAGATGACGCGATGAACGGAGTAGACGATGTAGAGAAGGAGGGCGGTGTTGACTGGGTTCGCGAGGTTGGCGCTGAACGTCATTGTAGCAAGGGCGCTTCTTGACCTCTTACCACCACCATCTCTGGATTTTCCCACGAGACGGTCGTGTCTGAGCTCAGTGTCTGCATCGTCCCGGTGCTAACCCCCTCGTGAAGCATTTCCATCCGTCCACCTGCGTCGAGCCCTTGCTCCGCTTCCTGTTCTTTCTGCCCCTCGCGTTCTCCTTTTTCTCCGGTCTCGTTCTGAGACTATGGCTCCCGACAACCCCCCAGCTCTCTTGCTTGCCCCTTTCTTCGAATCACTCTCTACCTCTTTCGATGACGGACCTCTGTCTGGTGTCCCTATGGCTGACCTTATTAGGGCAGCTCGCCGCTCTCTTGTCCGCCCGTGCCCTAAATGCTCCCTCCTCCAATTCGGAGGCGACTGCGTGCACGTGGGCTGGTGTGCCTCGTGTAACTCACCTCGCGATGCCCCAGCCTGTACCCATGAGGCCACTTCAATTTTCACCAATCCTTCTACTGCGGCACGAGCCTTGGACTCGATTGCTGCCGACCTACCGGAATTCGCCGGCCCTCGCTCCCCGGTTTTTTCCCGCCCTCCATCTTGCGCTCCATCTGCCGGGGTCTCAAGCTCCATTCATGCTGTGCCCCGGTCTCCTGCCCAGGACCCCTTGTTGATCCGCGGCCGTGATGTCGGCGCTTTACTCAATGCCTTCCCCTGCACCTTGACCATCCAGGTTTACGACTCTCAAGACCCTCGGTCTGCCACTCCGGCTGGCCGGGTCTGGGCGGCCCTCAATGCTGCCCGCGGCACTAGGATGAATATGTCCTTCCAGGCTCTCCTCAGTACCCTTCCTTGTTTTGACCTGACGCTGTGCTTGTCTTGCAATCGCCATAAATTCCGTATTACAGCTGCTGACCCCATCCTTTGCCCTCATATGGGCCTCTGCCCTTCACATGTCACACTGCGCGGATCTATGGGTTGCTCTCATACCTTTTATGACCACCTACTGTACGCTCCTCCTTCCCCTCCCCATGCCATTTCTGCTGTTATCATGTCCTGCCTTGAGGACAAATTCCTCTCCCGCACCCCACCCTTGGACCTTACCACGCTCTCCCGCCCCCCCCTCCTGTGCCCCGTCCTCCACCTCCTCCCCCCACAATATTGATGTTGACCTACCTAATGATGATACTATACGCCGTCCCCTTACTGCCCTGCCCACCTCCCCTCCTCGCTCCGCTCCACCCATTGCTGACCCTCCTATAGCCGCTCCAGCCCCAACCTGCCCCCCCCAAACGTTCCCGACTTGCTTTGTCCCGGTCCCCCCCGCCTGTGTCGGACGCCACCCGATCGTTAGTAACTGCCGTCCCAGTGGCGGTAGGAGCGCGTGAGGAACGCCGCGTACGATGGGGCCCGCCTCACGACACGACGCCTGGGTGCTCGGTGAGCTCTACAAGCCGACCCGCTCCTCACCTGCAACCCCAGGATGTGGTGGCGCTGCCGACCAGTTCCGATGTCATGTTGGAGGGATCTTCTACCCTCCCTTTCCAATTTGCTGTCCCTGCCCCCGCCCCCGCCTTAGGCCCTACCACTAGGCCTATTGGCATCCCGCCCGCTGCCCCTGCATGGCTTCGCTCTTTTCCTCTTGGCCGCTCTGCTTGCGCAGCGTGGCTGCGTCTACATGGTGATGCTGCCCGCTCATCCTTGGCTCCTTATCACCTGCCTCGCTATGACTATCTACACTCTTGCTGCTTACTCGCCGCTCCAGACGCTTTGGCAGTCCAGCCCCCTCCTCGTGCCACTGGAACTGGTGGGGTTTCCTCAACAGCTCCAGATCCACCTTCCAACCCGCCTGACCTCAAAAGTGATTTGACTACTGACGCTACCACTCTCCTAGATGGCCTCCATGCCCAGTTCAAGGCTACCGCCACACCTTCACATTTTACCATTTCCGCCCAGTTCCGCGACTTGCTCTTCTCTGATTATATCTCCCCCTTTGTCTCCCACAAAGTTGATTATGCTGACTCCCCTTTTCCAGATCCCGTCAAACGCAAGTTTTTGACTGACCTCGGTTCTCTTACAGACCTTGTAGGGCACGTGGCGGGTGTTAGTTCTACTATCAACGATGCATCCTTCATTGCTTTCCTCAGTCTCACGGCTGCCCAGGCTCTCCCTGCGACCAAAAAAGCGAAACTTCCCTTGGCTCAGCTCGCTCACCTCATCCCCGGCTCCATGCCGCTCGCACCCCCAGGAGGTCCCACGGTCCGTATTGCCTCTCGGCCTCTCCCGAAGCCTCCTGGCCCCAGGAGTCAGAACACTCCCACCAGGAAAGCCCCTGGCCCTACGGCTGCACCGACACAGCTTTTAGCGACTATTGATCTCGCCCAGACTCTGGCGAAGGCACAGGACATACCTTTACGCTCTGCCGCGGTTATCGCCAGCAAGGTGGTCGCGGAACACCCCCCGGGCCCACCTACGCCTCTGCTGCACGACCTGACCCTTCACAGCCGCGGTCTGGCTCGAAACCCAAACCTAAATGCACCACAAGGGGCACGCGCCCGAACACGCTCCTGTTTCGCCCTCCTACCACCGCTGCGGCCTTGGCTGCTCCCAAAGACGATCCGTCCAGAGTGCTGGGCCTTGTCCTCACTGCAGTCCAGGGCCGCCCAGAGTTCGCCTCTGCCTTCACCCCCCCCAATGCCCCGGCAAATGCTGTTGTTTCTGCCTTTTGGTCCCTGCGGGACTCCTTGGTCGTCAATTGTTCCCTGGCCATCACTCCTGCCCAATCCCAGTGCCTCCTCAACGCCCTGGGAGATCTCTTTCAGGCGCCAGTGACGCAAGGTGATCTGGTCAATAAACCCACTACGTCATGCCTCAAGTTTTGCGCTGTTCCCACCAGGAAGGGCGATGGCTCCGCCTACTCTCCAGAAGACATCCTGGGCGACCTCCTACAACACCGGGCTTGGGTGGCTGCCCAGATCTATGGACCCCCTCATTGGGTTAAAGCGCGCGGCCAGGCGGCTCTGAGTGCCTCGGGTACTATTGTGGTTGAGGTTCGTGACTTCCTCTCCTCCGCCAATGCCAACACCTTGCAAGGCACCATCGTCCGCCTCCAGGGCCGACCATTCAAGTGCTTTAAGTGGGTATTCAAGAACGCCGTCGCACAATGCGCCACATGTTGCAGGTGGGGCCACTCCTCCCTCCAGTGTCGATCTGCTGAGGCTACGTGCTCTCGGTGCGCCCTCCACCACCCGACGAGCCAACACCAGCACTACTGCGTTCCTTGTACCTCTACTGGTATCCCCTGCGCTATCCGCTTGTGCGTCAATTGCATTGGCACCAAGAACCTGTATCACTCTGCATCAGACCCCACGTGCCCGTTCTTTTCTCAACGCCTCAATCCCGAGGGGATTCGATCTCTCTACAGCACCCACTCTGACAAGCGCCGAAATGGCGCTCTGTTGAAAGAGGTTCAAAATTTGCACAAGCGCATCTTGAAGAAAGGATTGCCAACCACTGCCGCCGCGGCCCTAGGACCTACCGCCTCCTCCTCACTACCGTTACCTACTGGTTTCATAGAGGAAGTTCCGGACTTGGATATCACCGATGACCCTTTGGAATATGCCACCTACGCTCCTACTACTAATTTTTAAATGACAGTTTTTGCCCATCATTTTCGTTATTTATTTCATAATTGTCACACCTCCTCTCGTTCCCTTTCTGCCATTCTTGACTTACACCAGACGGACACTGACATTATATTTGTACAGGAGTTCCCCTGGACCCATCTGCACAACGCACCGGACGCGGCAAGCCCCTTGGGCGTTCCAGTCTATGGTGGCCCCAGTCATCCCGCTTGGCTCCCGGTTGAGGGTCCGCGCATCGACGCCTCTTCACAGGTTGGCGCTTACATTCACATCCATCGCGTTGCCTCTTCTTACCATCTGGCGGTTGACACTTCCACTTTCGCCAACGCCAACATTCTCCTGTTCTCCCTTACCAGACTTTCGGATGGCGCGTCGCATTCTTTCGTCAACATCTATCGAAACCCCTCTTCCTGGACTTCCCTTACCGCTCTTCTTCAGTCCTTGGACCGCATCCCCTGCCTTGCAGTGGTTCAGGGTGACTTCAACCTTCACTCTAGTGTTTGGGACAATTCTGTTACTACTGACCACCCTCGCTCCCTAGATCTTCTTGGCACCATGGCACGCCTGGGTCTGCAGTGCGTGAATGACGCTGCTTGCCCTACGTGGTATTGGCGCGGCGACACTCCCAGAGTGCTCGACCTAGTCTGGGTGGCGGTCGACGTGGTCGACGCTGCCCAGCAATTTTTTGAACTTACCCTTCGTGGGCCACACCGTGATCATGTTATACTGACCCTTATCTTTCCTAGCCACCCGGACGGACCCCCATCTGCTCGTCCCCGTTATTTACCACGCGACTCGGACAACGAGGTATCCTTTCTACGGGATGTCTCTAGCGCCTCCTTCGACCTCGGCTCAGCTCAACAACGATGCGATGCCCTTTATTCCGTCATTGACTCCGCATGGGATGCCTACTCAAAGACACCTGTCACTGGTGGCCACCCCACACGGTGGTGGTCACCGGCTTGTGCTGCCGCCTATTCTGCCCATTGCGCTGCGCCGTCTGTCGCCACTCAGCAGGCCTTCCACCGAGAGTGCCGTGCTGCCCGCCATGCTTTCTTCGATGACAAGATCGACACACTTTGTGCCGCTGGCCAACCGTGGGATTGCCTCGCTTGGATCAAACCTCGATCGCCTCCCCGCTATCCACACATACGCCGACCGGATGGCACAGCGGCAACCTCTACCGCCGACCTGTGGCAAGCTGCTCACCTACAGTTTGTTGGCCAACAATTACTTCGACCAGTAGACTGGGACTTTGTCCACTCCCTGCCGTCGTTGCCTGCTTGGGATTGGGCCCCCTTTTCACCTCATGAGTGTCTAGAAGCCTTATGCACGACAGTCAACACCTCAGCCCCTGGCCCTGACCATGTTGGCTGGCGCCTTATTAAGCGGTTGTGTTCCCACCTTGCGTTCCTTCAACAGCTAACCGCCCTGTTCAACTGCTCGTTCTCGATGGGCGAATGGCCGCGCCAATTTAAGATCAGCCACACGGTCATCCTCCCGAAACCCAGCCGCGCTGATTATGGCGTCATGAAGAATTACCACCCAATCGCCCTTCTGAATTGCCTCGGCAAACTGTTTATGAAGATGGTTGCTACCAGACTGCAATGCGATGCGTCTCGCCATGATCTCCTCCACCCGCTACAGTTTGGCGGCCTCCGTCAACGCTCCACACTCGACGCTGGCCTCTTCCTCACGAATTGGATCCATCAAGCCCGAGATGCGGGCAAATTTACCTCTTGCCTTGCCGTCGACGTCGCGCAATTCTTCCCATCCATTCAAAAGGCCGTCCTCTTAGTTGTCCTTGCTAAACAGGGTTTTCCCGCCTCCCTTGTCTCTTTCCTGGACCACTATTATGACAACAGGTTTACACAATTTCGATGGGGCGCTGCCCTCTCGGACCCTATGACGGCCGGCCTAGGCGCCCCCCAGGGCGCTTGTGAATCCCCTATCGTCTTGGCTCTGTATACCGCTCTTCCTCTGCGGACACATTTTGCTTTTCGCCCAACGTCCCATTCCGCGGTCCTAAACTTTGTTGACGACTCGGTCCTTTGCCGGTCTGGCTCGGACTTCCACCGCAATTTGGCCGCCCTAGCGGACATGTACACATCTTTTGCGCAAGTCATGGCTGCCATGGGCCTCACCCTCGAGCCAGAAAAAACAGAACTTATTCACTTCGTCCCCTTCAAACGGCGCCTTCCTCTTCCCGTCACTCCAGGTCCCTCTGCTGGCCGTGGCCGTCCTCTTCCAGCTTCCAAGATTGTCCGCTCCCTTGACCAAGACCTCGTCCCCCTTTGCACTACTGCTCCCATTACCTTAACGAACCCGGACTCCTCTACTTTTATTGTGACGCCCTCTGTGAAGTGGCGATATTTAGGTTTTTTCTTTGATCCTTTCCTTTCTTTTAAATTTCATGTTCAATTCTATGCTAATAAAGCTATCTCCACTATTAGGGCCTTGCGTATGATTGGAAACGCGGTCAGAGGGTTACCTGTCACACGTCAACTTCTTCTGGTGCGCTCATGCCTCTGGCCCATACTGTCCTACGGCCTGGCTCTTTGGTACCGACTCGAAGGCCGGGGTGTCAAACACTTGCTCAAGCCTCTTATCACTGCTCAACATCAGGCCCTGATCTGGGCCAGCGGTGCCTTCTCAACCACTCCGGCTGGCACCCTCGAATTCCTCACGGGTACTCCCCTGGTGCGTATATACTGCGACCTGCTCTTACAACGCTGCGGTCTCCACATCGCTGCCCTAGATCATCGCCACACCCTTCAGGCCCTTGCTCGCCAACCTGCTCTCCCCGTCCACGCCAGAGCTCGTTCACGACACCCGCTCCTCAACACGCGCCTGCCTACGAATCCTCTCTTGCCTTTGCTGGACATTGCTGCCTCCGTTGACGAGCCTTTTGTTTCGAATAATGACGAAAACCTTCGTGGATCCCGTCTCTTGGACATATTCGCCCATTGCATCATGTTTGCCCACTTTGACCACCCTCCCAAGGCAGCCAAGGATCTTTTCGAACCCTGGCTCCAGAGCTTCAGATCCACGGTCGCTGCATGGCGTCAGAATCCTCTCATACACCTTTTGTCTACAGATGGCTCCCTCCGGGACGGCGTCGCCACTAGCAGCTTTGTCTCTACCACTGCCAGTTCTGCCCGCCATGTTCCGGTGACTTCATCCTACAGCGCTGAAGCCCAGGCTATCGAAATGGCTTTCCGCCACGTCTTAGAGACCCCACTGCAGGGCACCATTGTTCTGCTGGTCGATAACGAGTCCGCCGCACGGAGCATCTTCAACACTGATGTGGTAGATGGTCAACACGTCCATATACATACATGCCTCTTGCTGCGTGCCTGGCTCACCTCCCACGCCGACAACGCCCTCACCATTTCTTGGTGCCCCAGCCATGTGGGCATACCAGAAAACGAGGCTGCGGACCGCTTGGTTTCAGACTTCCGAGGGCCCCAAGTGCCTGCCTTCACCTCCCGCTTATCAGCGGCTTCCCGTTTCTGCCGCACAGCGGGTCTTCATTGGCGACTGGTGTGGTTATCACAGACAACCCGCAGCAAGAATCTCGTGCGCCTTAATGCCGGGCGTGGCCCACTCAAACCTACTATGGCCAAGTCCAAGCTCCGCTTCATCTCCAAATGCGACGATTCACCACCCCTGTTCTCTCGCTTCGTCCGCTTCGTTACAGGTCACATGCCATCTTTTTTTTTTTTTTTTTTTTTCGCATGACAAGGTTGGTTTATTCGACCGGAAGTAGGCGTACCATAATTACAGGATGGAGGAAAAGAGAAACTATCCCTACGACTTAAACTCAGCTGTCCGAGAACGGTACTTATGTGGTTCACAGGCTAAAAAGCGAGGGGGCGGGTAGAGCATTGAGCGCGGCCACACAGTGGCCTGGAGTTAGTCGTTAGAGTCGGGGCGCGCTCGTGCACGCTGGGCATTGCGCTGAGATCTAAGAGTAGAGTTACGTTGAATCCGGGCCTTCTCCAAGGAGGCAAGAGCCTGGGGCTTGTACTGAGCCCTGTAAAAAGGGCATGTGCGGTGAGTGGCAGAATGAGGTCCACTACAGTTGATACATTTCATCTGAGCGAAAGAGACATCCTGATGGGCAGCGGTGTCGTGAGTCAGAGATGGATGGGGGCCGGCGCACTGAGAGCACCATGGGAGCTTCGATTTGCAAACATGAGCAGTGTGGCCCCACCGAAGGCAGATTCCACACTGCGGAGTGGCCTTGGTCAAAGTCCAAGGTTGAGCATGGCGTCGTGTTCCCATAAAGGAGACATCCATCTGGAGAAGGCGATGCGCAGCCGAGCCTGCGCGGTCGTCGAGGATGGCACATTTGACAGTGCCCGACAATATCGAGGACCGGACCTTATCGGCCGGCAAGAGGAACGAGGGGGGAGTAGCGAACTTGACGTCCTTCCATTTGGGATGGAGGAGGAGGATAGTCTGGAGGTCGGCATCAGTGAGGGAATGCCCATCTGGACGGCAGGTAGGGACATGGTTGAACTTGATGTACGATATCGTGGGTTGGTGTAGGGCTTCCGCACCCCTTGTAAGAGTGAGTGTGTCCACCAGATTCAAAACGTCGGCTAGCCAAGGGGGGGTAGGCGGGAGGGCAGACTGGAAAGTGAGTTCCAAATCGCCCTGTAGAGTCCACTGGCAGGAGGAGAGGGCCTCGCCAGTAGTGATAACTTGTCTTACCCGTAGGACAAACTCAGAAGCAGGGACAAACATCGCTTGGGTCCCCATGCCAGGCTGTATAATAAGCCTGGAGGTCTTCGTGCCTTGGCGGATGCAGGATTTGACCTTGGTCGTCGTCCTGGATTGAGTGGGTGGTCAGGCGGGGCGAGGAGCCGTCTGGAACGTAGGATCTGGAGCGTAGGACCTAGCAACCGACGCATAGGAGGGTTGATTGGGGTGTCGCGGAGTGGCAGGCACTGAAAGGCGGGTGCGAGGGGTAAAGGCTGCAGGCCTGGGTTGGATGGGAGGGCCGCGGGCCCGAGGGGCCACAGGAGAAGTCCAGCAAGTGACCAAGGGTCCTGCAGGGGGTCCCGGGGTCACAGGAAAGCTCGGAAGAAGGGTAGGTGCTACAGGGAGGGGGATCTCCACAGCGGGAGTGGGGCCAGGAGGGGGGTTGATGACCATGTTGTCCTTGAGTTGGGCAAAAACATGGCGTAGTAATTCCACACTCTCTAGTGGGACAATGTCAAGTGCAGGCAGGAGCCTGCCAATAGCATTGACTACAACAGAGCAGTCAGCAGCTGCTAGGACGCCGGCGATCTCGGGATCGTCGTCGTACTCAGGATGCTCGATGTCAGGGTGGGTGTCAGGAGACAATTGGGGAGCAGGGGGGTTGATGTAAGAGTCCGAAAGCCCTGGGGAAGCCTGGTCTTGGATTCGGATGCCAGCCTCGGCAAGCTGATCCCTAAGGTACTGAGGGACCGTGGCCCCCGTTCTCTCAAGGAGTCTCGCCTCCTCCAGCAACTTCTTCTTCGACTTCGGCATGCCCTTCGGGGAGTAGCCACTATATTTCTCAGGTAGACGAGCCCAAGGGGGGTCGGCCATACCGTGAGAGAATGCGGGGATGATGGTGGTTACAGGTCAAGGGGCGATGTTGAGGTCACATGCCATCCGCTGAATACCGGCGCAGATTCTTTCCTCAAGCACCTATCCATTGTATCGACTGCCCTCAGCGTCGCCCTCTGACCCGTTCCCACATCATATGTGAGTGTCTCTCATACCCGCCCCCTTTTAATACTTTTAGCTCTTTTCTCCGGCGCGACAATAACTACGTCGGCCTCATTGCCTTCCTTAAAGATCACCCGCGCGCTGCTACCTTCGACAGTCTCGTCCCCTTTACATACTGTCCTCATACGCGCCACCGTCATGTGGCTCTCTTCCCGGATTAGCTGCGCCGCTTCTCGTCATGTAGCCTACACGTCACCTCGCCACCCTTTGCTTATCACACGCGACTCACAGCGCGTCGCTCTCCTGTAGTACCCATAGTTACTTACTGTCTTCCCGTACCCCATACAAATACATTCTTATGCGCAAAAAAAAAAAAAAAAGAACGTCATTGTAGGGCGGCGGACTCCGGACCGCCTTCTTACCCTCACACACATCGCAACTTTTTTTTTATTTTTTCCTCGTTTAGGCCCATTCGTACATAAGTACATGGTAGGGCTTATCACAACAGTTTAACAGTCGTTTACCATATACCATTCATCACCATGTGCCATACAGCTCACATCGACCTCCACACCTCTCGGAAAGACCATCCGGTTTCCAGGCAAAAAGAATGCACGTCTAAGGTCCAACGGAACCCAGAATAAAAGTTCACCATCGCGACCAGTAAACCATCCTTGCTCATTCATCTCGGTCTGCTGGAATATTCCAGCAGGATCATGGAGAGCATGCTCACTGCAAGACGAGAACGTTGGTGAAAAAGTCTGATGGGTGGAATGTGTTAAGCATGCAGCATTGATACAACTGTGAAAGAAACCTACTTTTGCATCTAATTGGATGTCATTTGATCCCGGCACCTCGCTTTTGTCGTCTGGCGAGAATGCAACAGATGAGACCCAACTATCTTGATGTCCCTCCAGAGGCAGTGCTTGCAGTGGCTCTCTCGTCTCAAAATGCCACAATCGAATTGTATCATGATACGATCCCAACATGATGGGCTTGCCATCTGGAGAAAATGCAACAGACGAGATCCAAGACTGATGTCCCTGCAGAATTGCTTGCAGTGGCCCGCCCGTCTCTGCATCCCACAATCGGATTGTCTTGTCTAATGATCCCGACACAATGCACTTGCCGTCTTGCGAGAATGCAACAGACAAGACCCAACTTTGATGTCCCTTCAGAGGTCCTCGCAGTGGCTCTCCCGTCTCAAAGTCCCACAATCGGATTGTGCAGTCATCAGATCCCGACACGATGCGCCTGCCATCTGGCGAGAATGCAACAGACAAGATCCGAGACTGATGTCCTTCCAGAGGTGCTCGCAATGGCTCTCCCGTATCTGCATCCCACAATCGGATTGTCTTGTCTGCCGATCCTGACATGATGCGCTTGTTGTCTGGCGAAAATGCAACGGACAAGACCACATCCTGATGTCCCTCCAGAAGTGCTTGTAGTGGCTCTGCAGACTCAAAATCCCACAATCGGATTGCGCCATCAGACGATCCCGACACAATGCGCTTGCCATCTGGAGAAAATGCAACAGATAAGACCGGATCCAAAAGTCCCACCAGAGATTCTCGCAGTAACTCTCCCGTCTCGGCATCCCACAATCGGATTGTGTCATTACACGATCCTGACACAATGCGCTTGCCATCTGGAGAGAATGCAACAGACAAGACCCCAGACTGATGTCCTTCCAGAGGTCCTCGCAATGGCCCTCCCGTATCTGCATCCCACAATCGGATTGTCTTGTCTTCCGATCCCGACACAATGTGCTTGCAGTCTGGCGAGAGTGCAATGGACAAGACCACATCCTGATGTCCCTCCAGAGATGCTCGCAGTGGCTTTCCTATCTCTGCATCCCATAGTCGGATTATCTTGTCATCTGATCCAGACACGATGCGTTTGCCATCTGGAGAAAATGCAACAGATAAGACCCAATTCTGATGTCCTTCCAGAGGTCCTCGTAATGACTCTCCCGTATCTGCATCCCACAATCGGATTGTGTTGTCCAATGATCCCGACACAATGCGTTTGCTGTCTGGTGAGAATGCAACAGACCAAACCCAATGCTGATGCCCCTTCGAAGGTGCTCGCAGTGACTCTCCTGTCTTGGCATCCCACAATTGGATTGTTTTATCATAGGATCCCGACACAATGCGCTTGCCGTCTGGCGAGAATGCAACAGACAAGACCGAACCTTGATGTCCCTCCAGAGGTCCTCGCAGTGGCTCTCCCGTCTCAAAGTCCCACAAACGGATTGTGCAGTCGTCAGATCCCGACACGATGCACTTGCCACCTGGCGAGAATGCAACAGACTCGACTAAACGCATATGTCCCTTTAGACTTCGCAGTGGCTCTCCTGTCTCGGCGTCCCATAATCGGATTGTGCAGTCAACCGATCCCGACACGATGCACTTGCCGTCTGGTGAGAATGCAACGGAGAAGACCGAACCTTGATGTCCCTCCAGAGGTGCTCCCAGCGGCTCTCCCGTCTCTGTATCCCACAATCGGATTGTCTCGTCTGACGATCCCGACACAATACGCTTGCCGCCTGGCGAGAATGCAACAGACCTGACTGAATCATTATGTCCCCTTAGAGGTGCCCGCAGTGGCTCTCCCGTCTCGGCGTCCCATAATCGGATTGTACGGTCATCAGATCCCGACACGATGGACTTGCCGTCTGGTGAAAATGCAACCGATTTTACACTGAGAAAATGACCACGTAACTCTCCCTGCACCACAGACCATGTGTCATTGTGGTCAGAAACTACTTTTGCAGAGCGACAAAACTTATCTCTCATCCTCGTAAAAATACCTGATCCACAGGGCGAAAATGGAAGTGCAGATAGGTATAGATGAGGCGTGCTGAATGAAATTATACCACTGAATAGACGAAGGAATCTTTGTGCATCTGCTGCATCATCCACAATTCCTTTATAATTATCCTGGGACTAATATATGCCTTAGAAAATGTATTGTATCAAATTAGTTGACATACCATAATCCACTGAATGAGAGACGATAATGAGCTAGCACATGTATTGATGGACCTGAGGAGGCTGAGTGCTTCAAACCAGAATAACAACTCCTTGCAACTAAAGAATTTGCAAATGGCGTCCGCAATGGAGGCATTGAATGGTGTGCTACAAACATGCACTGTCCAAAATCGACACGAATATGCCAGTTCAGGGGAGATATATTCTTTAATACGATGATCGAGATCAGGGACTTTGGAATTAGGAAGGTAGGAACTTGGTAATTTGCAGATGTTGAATCGCAGCCCATTCTTCATCACTTCAAGGCTGGAGAAAGCTAGATTTTCCGTAACAAGTGACACATCAACAAAATATTCGCCACTCCGATCGCGATCCATCAAGAAATCAGGAAACGATGCATGGAGGGCCCGGATAGGGATCAAAGAATTGGTGGTCCCACTAAGGAGAGATCCCAGAGGGTTCACAATGGAGGGAAGGTCGATATCTGAGTCCTTGACGAAATAGACCCTCATTGATACTAATGAAGCGAGAGGAAGTGGTTCTCTGGTTCCAAGGATTTGTGCCATGACAGACTTGAAGCGATAGATACAACGACGGCGCGCAGGTTCTTCTTTGGGAAATGTCGATTCCAGAGTGAGCCTATACATGCTGTCAAGCCGTGGACCATCTTCACTGCGAGCCATGATGGCGTTCAAGCGCTGCATGACATTCAGACCTGCACCTGCCCCATCTTCGCCCTTCAAATACGCACAAGCCAACCGGGCCCATTCAAACAATCCATCTGACTCATTAACAAGAGAACAGAAGTGGGTTGGAAGCACAGCTGGTCGAAGCTTTGAAAGCTGAGCTGTAACGTATTGTAGAATGTCTTCTTTTGATGGAATGTCTTCCATGGCCGTCCGTCGAACATGGGTAACTCCCTTGAGCATGTCCATGATGTCTGGCAATGGTCGCGATGTAAGAAGAATCCGGAAGTGAGGGGGAAAGTTGGTGATGTTTTCGTCTGCCAGAACTTTAAGAATGTCACGTCGCGACTTCTCATCTCCGCTCTCGTCTAAGGCGTCTATGACAATGACGACAGGCCCAACCATTGTATCATCCGACATTGCATTCGTAGGCTGTACAATCAGCTCCGACCACTGCCGCAAAATATCGACAGTTTGCGTGAGCGATGTGTTGTGATGAATGGCCGCCGCCAATGCTTTTCGCCGATGGGGGTCACAGTCAGCAAGGTCCTTTGCAATAGTGGCAAACATCTTCTCGTGGCGCCGAGCAGCGATCTGATTCCTATCAAAGCAAAAGACAGATCCAAGACGTCTCAAAGCTTGAAAGTGGTTAGCGATAGTGTGGGCAATCGCAGATTTTCCGGAACCGGCGATCCCATGAAGCCAATATACACGTGTATCCTCGTCGTCGGCGTTAATCCAGTTGATGATGTCGCCTAGGATTCCTGCCCGAGTGCCTTCCAAACAAAGTTTTTGGGTATTGAGGCCCGCACCTGTAGCATATGGGATACTATTGAGATCCAAGTCTTCCGCTATAAAATGGGGGGTCAGAAGAGCATGGCTGGGTTGATTTCAGAAAGGACTTACGCAAATCTTTAACATGCTCACGCAAATCTTGAAGATTATCCCAAATTTGATGTACAATCACCAACGTATCTCCCGCAGCGTTGTCTCGAAACTCTTGCATCAATTTGTCGAAAACGCCGCTGAAATCTTTAACTCGCCCATCTGTCCCAGACATCAAGTTCATCATCAATCTCGTCCCTTAACAGACAAGTCAGTTCGCTGCAAGTAGCGGCAATGCAACATCAACGTACGAAATTTCTGATTTTTCGAATACTCTTGAATGAAATAGGCACATTCTAGAGTTTGATGGGAGATCCGTTCGACGACCATCTTCATGGACTCAATGCGCCTTAATTCTTCCCCCATAAGAAATGTGTATACTTTATCCATTTTCTGAACGAGAGATAAGATCGAGTTGTCGAGATTGACTTGATTAATAATTGTCTATTATATGTCAGCCAGGTTAGTCTCGTGTAACGTATGGCACCAAACCTTGGATGCAACAGAGAGTATGGTCCAAGCAGCTTTGGCATAAGGGTGGATCTAGGCATTAAATCGATACACGTCTACTATTATTAAGTAGGGTGGAATTTACCGTGGCGATCTTGTTAACAACGTCGTTGAACTTGGAAAGCTTATCGAGGAACAAAGAAATGTAGTCTTTGTAGCTGTCAACTGTTTCGATTCCCGAGGCAACACGGTTGATGGGCGAACCAAGGGTCTTCATATTAGAAACTGCTGTATGCGCGGCCTCGCGCGCTGCTTCTGCCTTGCCGGCAGTTTGCGCCGGAATATCAGGTAATTTGGGAGTACCCGGTGAAGGACCCTCTTCGGTATTGTCGCCATTGATGCTGTTCATCATGGCTTCAGTATGACTAGCTGGGGTTGGGGTGGACTGAGGCGGGGGAACAAGGAACCTTCCATCAGTGTAAAATCTTCTCAATGAGGCGGCCTACCTCATGATCAAAATAGACTTTAATGATGAAATCTTGAGCTTGAATAGTATACGAATCTAGTGAGATGAATCATCGTCTGTCGAAATTAACACAGTCGAAAAGAAAACTAGCTCACTCCTAGGATCGCGATGGGCCATTTCAAGGAACGACAGGGACCATTCCCTCTCAAGTTTGAGTTCCTTCTTATGCAAGAAATGATGGGTCCTGAGGACGCGAATGCGAGCTTCCGATCGTGCACCGATACTAGTACGATACGTCAAATCCCGGTCACTGCACAAGACATGGCTAGGACATACATTGATTTATCCTCCAACACCCATTTTAGGGTAGTTTCCCCGTTTTTGAAACATTTTTGAACAGGCGACGTCCCTGGCACCCTGGTATCCAATTCTAACACTGGGGCTACCATCCAGCCGATGGACTTTGCAAGCGTAACGTCAATTTCTTTGTATAGTGTGAGTGCATGCAGTCTCCTAGTAGTCCCGCAAATGAATTATCTGCACCTTTTATATGAACGGCATTGATTCTGCATTCTCAATCCGGTCAGAAGGTCATTAGACTATTGAAGGGAATAACTGATACTCGCAGCGGTCCCTTGGCTTCTGCAGAACTCATATTTGCTGCCAGGAGGAAGCAAGCGCATGCTCGATGTCAACACGTGTAGGACACGCCTAACAGGTAGGCGCCCGCTGATTATCGATTATCGGCCATCACCTAAGTAGTGGGCTTCATGGGATGCGTCGACTCGTATTTTTTCTACCCCTTCCTGCTGCCATTTCTCACTGGGCTTGAAACTTGAAGCTTGAAGCTTGAAGGGTCACTTGCACTTGCACTGAATTCAATGGCAGTACTAGTAGTGCCTACGGTGGGAACTTTCAATGCCGCCCGCTATCCAAGGACCTTGGAACTACCGCTATCGAAATCCGTTGCTGTCCAACTTGAAGGACCTTTGGAACTCCGTGGTATCTTCAAGTGGGCGAGTGAGTCGTTTTGAGGACTGGCACTAATCTCACTGAAAAGATAAACTGATAGATTTGGGTAGAGAACGGTTTATGACCGTCACTAGTGAGCAGCCTTTTCAATGATAAGTGCCAGTGGAAGTTATCCACGCCGCTCCCGGGCAAAGAACGAGGACAGGATCATGATGATCAAAAGTGACAGGTTCCAAAAGAGTAGCAAAAAGAAGTGGGAAGAGGAGAGCAGGTGTTAGGAGAGAGTCCTAATTCGTTCGATTCTTAACTTAAGAATATATGAATAATTTGGCACGTATTGCTCAAACTAAAACCCGAAATCATGAATCAGTTTAAACGAAACAAGGACTCATTTCAGGGTGCACGGACAGCTCTACCGCGAAGGCTACCGCTCTCGATGGCCGTTACGAACTCGTGTACGGAACAACCACAGCTGGGGGTGTGGTACAACATACATAATTCAAATAGTTTCACAAATAAAACATGGAGTTCCTAACATCATCATGCACCTGTGTGGCAGAGAGAAGACGTGATCAGTTGACAGTCCGGAGCACATACACACACACATTCAAGGTTATAGAAGATAGAACGACTTACCCCATGCCCCCAGTACTTGACAGCTTCTTCGAACACTCGTTGCTTCTCCCGCTCCTTCTCTTCCTTTCCACCGCGGACGGAAGAAGCTGTCTTATCATCCGTGACCAAAAACTCATTGAGATAACACCGCCCGCGTTCGCATGCCAAATCCGCATAATACGCCGGAGGAATGAGACTGACGGACCTCGTGGCCCGACCGTACAGATAGCTAGTATGGTAAGTGCCTTGTTGGATCTCATCCGCAGAGAAACGCGTCTCGTCGTAGATGACAGTGTAATGCGTCATCTTGACGGTCCCTTGCAGACCAGCGTGGGCTTGGAGATAAAAATCAAAATCGAAACTATATATGCAATTCCCATCGTCGTTTAAGCGTTACTGAACTAAAAACACAAACACATCTTGGCGAACTTACACGGTTGTTATACCCCTGTCGACGACAGTCCCGGGTTTCGTATTCCCATTCTTGTCAGCTTGGTCAGTGTTCGTTGCGAAGAGTCTAAAATAATTCGAAATCAAGTCCCAATATGGTCAGAAGACAATGTGCGTGCACTGTACAGCGGCATACTTTGCATGGTGACGTTTTCTTTTCACGGCGTCAGAACATACACAAGACGTCAATCTAGTGAGAACCTACCCGCAGACGATGATAGAAAGCAGTGGTCTGTAATTGTCCCGGACCCTCTTGAAGGCCTTGAGAACTTGCGGCAGTTCATCGTCAATAACGACCGAAAATTGTCCCTAGAAGAACCGTGACATCGTGTCGTCATCATCTAAATCACAATATCATGAACATGAACATGTCCAACCTCTGAAACACCATCACGGAACAAAAAAATCCGCTCCGGCAATTGATTCTTATTGTGTTTCGCATAAACTTGCAGCCTCTCAATCATCATATCCCGTAATTCATCCAACGTCTGGAAGGCGTCGATGTACACATATGTAAGTATGGAAAAAAAAAAAAAAAAAAAAAAATCGAACGACACTAACTTCTTTATCCTTTTTGTGCTGCTGGACTCTGAGACTGACTGGGAAATGAACAAACGAGTCGTCTATACTCGCCACGACAGCCGCAATCGACGGCGCGCCAGTCTTGCCACCAGTATGGGTAACGTCGACGCCGACCATCATGGTTGATGTCTTTTTCAACCATTTCATGGCCGCGTCGTCGAGCTAATAAAAATGTTTATCATCACGTGTGAAAAATTTGACGGGAAATTAATAGCCATTACCTTGTGATTCACGCCTCCTAACTTTGTGTTGACTTTCAATGCGACGTTAGACATGTATTGATCCAGCAACTTGGGGTCCAGATTGAGCACTTTCGAGAGCTGCATGTGAACCGTATGGATACCGAGGATGACATCACCGATTCGCTAATGCGCAAGGTTAGTATAACACGAAAATTGGATCAAGATTATTGCACAATTTTACCTTGATTCCAGGGTATATATGTTGATCCACTCTTTCGAGCAACACGACGACAAAAGTAGGCCTTCCGTGTTGTCGAAGTGCTTCCTCTAAGATATCCTGTATCCGTCTTAGCGCCTTTGTCCGCGAGAAAGTGTCGTCCCTGATCTGAAACAGTTCTGCAACAGGTAAAAGGGTTGGCATTGTCGTCGGTATCATCATCCCACTCCTTCCACACTTGTCCCTGAACTTCTCGATAATCGGTCGAAGCTGGCCTCTGTCGACGGCACCAGGCTTGTCGTTGACGTACAATACCCACCAAGAATTAACTTTGGCTCCGCGCTGGAACTTGACATCGAGGATATTCCATGCGCCATCCTTCATCGTCAACCGTCCTTGTCCTTGTCTGTATGCAAGTTGAGGTGGAGGGAGAACGCGTGCCGGAATGTCGGTCAGTTTGTTCGAAATTTCGATACCAAACGTAGCAATAATGGGAGCTCTTTTCGATTGCGAGAGGCCGAGGATAGGAAAACCCGTCTCCACGATGTCTTGCGCAGTGGTACCAGGCTTACTAGAAGCAATCTTGATCATTGCCGCAGTTTCGTTCTTGGTTAGTTTTCCTCGACGAGGGCTCCCAGAAACGATGTCGCATAGCTCGGCGGGCACCCATCGATCTTCTTTTCTACCGCCATTGTCGATCTGGCCAAGACTCACGACAGGGAGGTCGTGGGCATGATTGAGCGTAATCCCGTATTCTTAGCAAGCGTTAGAAAAAAAGAAGATGGCGACGGAAGAATGATGATGATGATGACTCGACGACTTACGTTGCTTGAAAAAATGCTCTACGGATATCTTCTTGCCATTCTTATCGTTGAAGAACTGGTTTCGTGCTGTGTTCGTACCAATCTTGAAGAGCCTTTTCTTGTGATGCAAGTGCCTCGTCTTGACCTTGATGCTATTTATCATATCACCACCCATAATATCGCGAAACGAGGGACCAAGCTCCAGCAGGACCTCACCCAAGTTTCGGGGCTCCATGAAAGGGGTATAACAAACATTACTTTTATTATCGAAATTGATTTCAGGAAGCGAACACACAGATATCGGGGGGGGATGACAAACTCACACGTTGACGGCTAGTTGTTTAAAAGTGGGCCTGACCGATATGAAAAAGCCTTGCCAGGCTTCGACTCCAGGGACTAAACGATTGCGAAAGTGATCGAAGAAATACTTGCTCTCTCCGTTACTATCCTTCTTTCCCAACCGCACTCCAGTCCGGCTGGCGTGATATTGAAGAACAAGGTTCAACGCCGATATCGTAGGTTGAAGGTCATAATTGCGATATTGTAAATCTCCCTCGGTGAATCTGGAAAGGTTGGTCGATATGACGACTGTAACGAATGAGGGAAAAAAAAAGAAACACCATACCGATTGATGGGGTTCAAATCGACTTCACCCTTGAACTGTACTGAAACCTCGTAAACTGTGGCTCCATCCTGTGGTTCCTTCTCCTCCTCTTCAATAAACGTGACCGTGAGTTCAAGAGGCTCCGGAAGTCGTTTTGCAGCTACGATCCGTTGGCTATAATCGTGAACAACGAATGATTTGTAGGGCTGGAACTTGGCATCGTCTTCCAACAATTCGAATATCCGCCTCTTAATCGCCGATTTGATATTCTGTGGGTCGTCATCTTCCTTGCTCTTGCTCTTGCTCTGGCCCTTGCCCTTTCCTTTTCCCTTACCGCCAGTCGGGTCAGTAATGACGACGGTATAATCGTAGAAAGGTCCTTTAGGCAACTTGACTGCGAAAAAGTTGGCACGGAGCTTGACGGGAACACCAAGCATGCCGAATCCAGGGCGTAAAGGCTGCTCAGGCTGGTAACCCACCGATTGGAAAGTTCTGATTAGGGCGTCCTGACTTCCGTCTGTGAGTCGGGGAGCAAGGGCCAGTGGCTCGTTGGGCGGGTAGATGAGAGGTCCTTGCGGACGACCGGGACCACCGCGGTCTCTACCACCACCCCTTCCTCTTCCCCCGTCTCCTCCTCCTCTAAACCCACCGCGGCCACCGTGTCCTTGGGGTGGGGGGCCTCCGCGCCCTCCTTGAGGCGGTGGCCCTCCACGAGGAGGACCTCCTCGTCCACCACTACCACCACCACCTCTTCCTCTGCCACCACGAAATCCTCTGTCGGCCATATGGACTGGACTCACTCTGCCAAAAGCAAAAAAAAAAGTCCTTTGAGCAAGGTTGACTGGAATGGGTTTACGATTTCAATGGCTTGTAAAAAAAAACGCTGCAATGTTGGTGGTTGTGAGCTTAAGTTGTTGCTGAAGCTCACAGTCACGGGTTTGAGGCAAGAAGCGAGGATGGCTAGCAAGCCAACTTATATAGCCAGGCTTGCCCCATCGTTCCCAGGCACACGGACCCTCAGTGAGCGCTGAGCCAAGCCATATGGCCATATGGGACGCCTCGGAGCCCCGAGGATCTTTACGCCTGAGCTGAGTCGCAACTTCTTGTCATAGAATACATCCTTCACCCATCATGCGCTGCAGTCGCTGCAGTCTAAAGATGCGCTTGCGCTACGTGTGTTGGCTGTCGGGTAATTTTGAAATCTTGACCTTCAAGCTTCATGTCTTGGTGGATGGTTTTTTGAAAATCCCAACTTTTGGGACGTCCGGTTGTGCCTAACATGGGTATATGGAAAATGCAGCTAAATTTGGCGATAGGCATGACAACGGGGGGGACTGGACAGCAATTTCGCTTTCTCCCACCTGGGTAATGCATTTGGGTTTCATCGTTCAAACGTTCATCGTCCAATGGTTTCCTGCCCTTGTCTTGAATGATAGTAGAATTTTGAAAAGACGTTGTGCAACTAATAGTAAGGAGCATAGGGAGAATGGTTGATGGCCCTAAATGCGCCATGGGAAACTATATTCGTTATTCTTCTAGAAACGCGCAGAAAGACTATGAACATGTGCTTCGCTCTAACTGTAATCAAAGTGCAAAAGGGACTATCGTTGCGTGCCATGTGTGGCTATATGCATATATGCGCCGCGGGGCCAGTCGAACTTAGAGCTGTTATTGATGCACATCATGATTTAGTTGGGCATTTCATGGGGGGAGGGGGGGTGGTGGTAGTGGTGGTGGATGGCATGCGACTTCTTGGACGAGACTCTCGTCATCCCTCTCTTACTAGTGACACTCACGCCAAAAAATGCCACGCAAAGACGCGAACACGGGCCAAATCTCCGCTCAGGCCCAACAAGACCTCGTTTCAGAGGGAATCGAAAACTTTGAGCTTCCCAAAAGTATCGTCACCAAGATTGCCAAGTCCGCCGTACGTGCCCTGCCCAGGGCTTCCCATCCTTTGTTTTTGGGTCAGCTTTTTTGAAACCCACCATTTTTTTCTTTTGCATTTTTTTTTTTGTTTTTTTTCACAGTTGCCTGATAATGCGAAATTGCAAAAAGAGAGTGTGCTTTCGTTGGTCAAGGGCTCGACGGTGTTTATCAACTACCTAGGTGCGTAACCTTCCTTACGGACTTGGGGGGGGTGGTGTGTCAAGGGAGTTAATTTTGTGTGTTTCTTCGCAAACAAAACAGCTGCGACGTGAGTGGTCATCGTCTTTGAGTACTTGGCGGGTGAATGGCACACACACACACCACATAACAGGGCGCACGACGTAGCTCAGTCGAAACAACACAAGAGTATATCTGCGTCCGATGTACTGAAAGCACTCGAACTGCTCGAATTTGGCGATCTGGTCGAGCCTCTCCAAAATGAACTACTAGGCGAGTACTCACAACCAGAACCCGTGCCGCATTATATATATGCTCAATACTCAGTATTTTCGCAGCCTATCGCGAGCTAGCCAAGACTGACAAGAGTAAAAAAGGGAGTGCCAATCTGAACAATGGGCAGGCCCCTGGGTCCTCATCAGCCAGTGCTCCTCCTCCTCCTCCTCCTCCCAACGCGGCAAAGAAGCCTGGCGTGGCACCCAACGTGAGTGGTGCAGGTGGTAGTGGTACTGCGGGTGGTGGTGGTGGTGGTGGTACTGCGGGTGGTGCTGCTGCGCAGATGCAACAGCAGAGTGTAGTGACTGCGCCCGCAAAAGCACCACCCAAGGCACGCGTTAAGGGACCCAAAGCGGCACCGGTCCTGGCCGGCGCAGTAACTGAAACAACTGTACCGTTTTCTGGGGAAGATGAAGACGTGGAAATGGCAGGGGAACTAGGTCCGGATGAGGATGCCGAAGAGGACGGTGGTCAGCAGGTGGACGACGACCACGATATGGGAGAAGAAGGTGGAATGGATGAATCTGAGAGTGAGGAGATGGTAGACACGATGCAAATTGAGGAAGAGGAGCTGCGGCGGGATGGCCAAGCAGCTAATGCTGTTGTTGCTGCGTGATGCTGTATTAATTGATTCATTGCGCAGCTGCGGTTCCGTGGGCATGGGAACAGCGTGGCAGCCAATGACTATATAACGGGGGCTTACTGGCCGTCCCTCGCTTCCTGACTCAAACCGTGATTGTGAGCTTCGGCCAACTTAAGCTTACAACCACGAACATTTCTGCACGCATACAACCTCTTTGAAAAAAATCGTATCATTCCAATCAACCATTCTCAGCGCGTTTTCTTTTTTTGTCTTTTTTTTTTTTTTTTGTGAACGTCTAGTCAAGTCCATATGGCCGACAGAGGATTTCGTGGTGGCAGAGGAAGAGGTGGTGGTGGTGGTGGTGGTGGACGAGGAGGTCCTCCTCGTGGAGGGCCACCGCCTCAAGGAGGGCGCGGAGGCCCCCCACCCCAAGGACACGGTGGCCGCGGTGGGTTTAGAGGAGGAGGAGACGGGGGAAGAGGAAGGGGTGGTGGTAGAGGCCGCGGTGGTCCCGGTCGTCCGCAAGGACCTCTCATCTACCCGCCCAACGAGCCACCGGCCCTCCCTCCCCGACTCACAGACGGAAGTCAGGACGCCCTGATCAGAACTTTCCAATCGGTGGGTTACCAGCCGGAGCGGCCTTTACGTCCTGGATTCGGCACGCTTGGTGTTCCCATCAAGCTCCGTGCCAACTTTTTCGCAGTCAAATTGCCTAAAGGACCTTTCTACGATTATACCGTCGTCATTACTGACCCGACTGGCGGTAAGGGAAAAGGAAAAGGAAAAGGAAAGGGCAAGGGCCAGAGCAAGAGCAAGGAAGATGACGACCCACAGAATATCAAATCGGCGATTAAAAGGCGGATATTCGAATTGTTGGAAGACGATGCCAAGTTCCAGCCCTACAAATCATTCGTGGTCCATGATTATAGCCAACGGATCGTAGCTGCAAAACGACTTCCGGAGCCTCTTGAACTCACGGTCACGTTTATTGAAGAGGACGAGAAGAAACCAAGGGATGGAGCCACAGTTTACGAGGTTTCCGTACAGTTCAAGGGTGAAGTCGATTTGAACCCTATCAATCGGTATGGTGTTTCTTTTTTTTTCCCTCATTCGTTACAGTCGTCATATCAACCAACCTTTCCAGATTCACCGAGGGAGATTTACAATATCGCAATTATGACCTTCAACCTACGATATCGGCGTTGAACCTTGTTCTTCAATATCACGCCAGCCGGACTGGAGTGCGGTTGGGAAAGAAGGATAGTAACGGAGAGAGCAAGTTCTTCTTCAATCAGGAAGGAATGTTTCAAAGTCGTTTAGTCCCTGGAGTCGAAGTTCGGCAAGGCTTTTTCATGTCGGTCAGGCCCACCTTTAAACAACTGGCAGTCAACGTGTGAGTTTGTCATCCCCCCCGATATCTGTGTGTTCGCTTCTTAAAAAAATTAATTTCGATAATAAAAGTAATGTTTGTTACACCGCTTTTATGGAGCCCCGAAACTTGGGTGAGGTCCTGCTGGAGCTCGGTTCCTCGTTTCGCGCCGCGATGCCGACTATGGGTCGTGATATGGTGAATAGCATCAAGGTCAAGACGAGGCACTTGCATCACAAGAAAAGGCTCTTCAAGATTGGTACGAACACAGCACGAAACCAGTTCTTCAACGATAAGGATGGCAAGAAGATATCCGTAGAGCAATATTTCAAGCAACGTAAGTCGTCGAGTCATCATCATCATCACTCTTCCGTCGCCGTCTTCTTTTTTTTTTTTCTAACGCTTGCTAAGAATACGGGATTACGCTCAATCATGCCCACGACCTCCCTGTCGTGAGTCTTGGCCAGATCGACAAGGGCGGCAGAAAAGAAGATATATGGGTGCCTGCCGAGTTATGCGACATCGTTTCTGGGAGTCCTCGTCGAGGAAAACTAACCGAGGACGAAACCCGGGAAATGATCCGCATTGCTTGTAACCGGCCTGGCACGAATGCGCAAGACATCGTGGAGACGGGTTTTCCTATCCTCGGCCTCTCGCAGTCGAGAAGGGCTCCTATCCTTGCTACGTTCGGTATCGAAATTTCGAACAAACTGACCGACATTCCGGCACGCGTTCTCCCTCCACCTCAACTTGCATACAGACAAGGACGGTCGACTATGAAGGATGGCGCATGGAATATCCTCGATGTCAAGTTCCAGCGCGGAGCCAAAGTTAATTCTTGGTGGGTACTGTACGTCAACGACAAGCCTGGTGCCGTCGACAGAGGCCAGCTTCGACCGATTATCGAGAAGTTCAGGGACAAGTGTGGAAGGAGTGGGATGATGATACCGACGACAATGCCAACCCTTTTACCTGTTGCAGAACTGTTTCAGATCAGGGACGACACTTTCTCGCGGACAAAGGCGCTAAGACGGATACGGGAAATTCTAGACCAAGCACTTACACAACACGGAAGGCCTACTTTTGTCGTCGTGTTGCTTGAAAGAATGGATAAGCATATCTATCCTGGAATCAAGGTAAAAATTGTGCGATAATTTTGATCCAATTTTTGTGCTATAATCTTGTGCATTAGCGAATCGGTGATGTCGAATTGGGTATTCATACCTTCCACATGCAGCTCTCGAAAGTGCTCAATCAGGACGCCAACAAATTAGATCAATACATGTCTAACGTCGCGTTGAAAGTTAACACAAAGCTAGGAGGCGTGAATCACAAGGTAATGACTTGTCATTTTTCCCACCGAAGTATACGGAAAAAAGTTTTCATATGTGATGATAAATATTTTTTTAGCTCGACGACGCGGCTATGAAGTGGTTGAAAAAGAAATCAACGATGATGGTCGGTATTGATGTCACTCATGCTGGACCTGGTACCAAGCTTGGCACGCCATCGATTGCGGCTGTTGTGGCGAGCATAGACGACTCGTTTGTTCATTTCCCGGCTAGTCTTAGAGTCCAACAGCACGAAAAGAATAAAGAAGTTAGTTTTTTCTTTTTTTTTTTTCTTTTTTTTTTTTTCCGTTCCATACTTATACATTGACGGCTTTCCAGACGTTGGATGAATTGCGCGATATGATGATCGAGAGGCTGCAAGTTTATGCGAAACACAATAAGAATCAATTGCCGGAGCGAATTTTCTTGTTCCGTGATGGTGTTTCAGAGGTTGGAAAAACATTGTTCATGATAAATGATATTGTGATGCAGACGGAATGACACCGTGTGCCACGGTTTTTTTTTTTCTAGGGACAATTTTTGGTCCTTCTCCACGATGAACTGCCGCAAATTCTCGAGGCCTTCAAGAGGGTCCGGGACAATTACAGACCACTGCTTTCTATCATCGTCTGCGGGTAGGTTCTTACTAGATTGACGCCTTGTATATGTTCTGACGCCGTGAAAAGAAAACGTCACCATGCAAAGTATGCGTTTGCACTACAGGACCGCATATGTGTTCACATGACTGACTTTAAATTACTATTATTTTAGACCTTTCGCAACGAACTCTGACCAAGCTGACAAGAATGGAAATACGAAACCCGGAACTGTCGTCGACAGGGGTATAACAGCCGTGTAAGTTCGCCAAGTTGTGTTTATGGTCTCCATGTTATTAATAATGACGAATGGGGAATTCATAGTTTTGACTTTGATTTCTATCTCCAAGCCCACGCCGGTCTGCAAGGGACCGTCAAGATGACGCATTACACGGTCATCTACGACGAGACGCGTTTCTCGGCGGATGAGATCCAACAAGGCACTTACCACACCAGTTATCTGTACGGTCGGGCCACGAGGTCCGTCAGTCTCATTCCTCCGGCGTACTACGCGGATTTGGCATGCGAACGCGGGCGGTGCTACCTCAATGACTTCTTGGTCACGGATGATAAGACGGTTTCTTCCGTCCGCGGTGGAAAGGAAGAGAAGGAGCGGGAGATGAAACGGGTGTTTGAAGAAGCTGTCAAGTACTGGGGGCATGGGGTAAGTCGTTCTATCTATTTTATAACCTTGAATCTGTGTGTATGTGCTCTGGGGCTGATCTGTTCGTCTCTCTCTTTTTTTTTTTGCGTAAAGGTGCACGATAATGTCAGGGATTCCATGTTCTATTTGTGAAGCTTACGACAAATCAACCACTACTGCTAACTGCTATTGCTACTACTACTGCTACTGCTACTACCACTATACTGATTCGAGTTCAAACTATGTCATGAACTTTGTCTTTGTCACTTTTTTCTATTTATTTTACGCTACAATATTAATATATTGTTGGCGGTTAAATGATTGCAAAACCACGTAGGAGCTAAAGAAGGCAACGAGTGGTGGAGCCTGGAAGAATGCGAGCTAGTGGTCGGAACCACGCGTTAGCAAAAGAACTCAACACAAAAAAAAGCATTCGGAGGCTTGCGTCGACCGAGCATTTGATAAGGAACGGGAGTCGCGAGCATTAAAGAATTCTCGTGAAGCATGAGCAGTTCCTATGCGAGCCCATCTTCCTTGTTCTCTTTCCGTTTTTCGAGGGACTTTGGAGGTGAAGAAACGGAGATGAACCTCCATTAGGAACAATAGTGAGATAGAACAATCCTTCTAAGATTTCTTCACTGCGAGCTTTTTAGTACCAGGATAGACTCTACAACATCAATTCTTTTCATAATTTGATCGCGCCTATTAGTCACCTCTCTTGAAAAATGCCAGTCACCTGGAAAATATATACGACGTTGGTTCGCTTGGAAGCCATCGTAAGCAATCCCAGCACGTGTCAATCCCAGCACGTGTTTGAGGTGGCAACCCTAACTTCAAACATGCGGTGAACATGACTGTCGTGAACCTTATCTTAGAACACTGCATTCATTATCTTCCTCTTCTAGGCCATCTACAAGTTTCACTCCTCTACATCATACGAGAAATTTAACGATTTCAGATTGAACAACATGATAGCAAGGTATGTTCAGTTCTACGTCTCATACGATAGATAGGTTGAATATATGGTTGCAGTGATGATGATGTTCGGAAGGATAGGTGAATCATCTAGAAACCTATGATGGATGAATGTGCGCCCATGATAGCATCTAGCAGAATTGATTCACTTCCTGAAGGCCAAGAATCTGATAACGAAGAGGAAACGCATCTGAAGTAAGTAGCGTTTACTGTATCTAGTTTCATATCCCTGAATATCAAGTCAGCACTGTCGAAGAGCTTCGGAACGGCATTATTAAAACAGACCAGAACAGGATGAACGAGTACACTATCCTCCTTGTCGGTAAAGGACGATGGTTTACACCCTTAAAATTTTGCCAATCTTTCATAGGTGAAACCGGGACGGGGAAAACGACTTTTTTATCCTTGATTGCAAACATTCTTGCTGGGTACAGTCCCAAAGAATACGTCACCATCCACGACGAAGGCAACGAAGCAGGCGGAGCCAGAAATCAGAGTCAGACCAATGCCGCCAAGGTTTACGAATTTATGAGTAACAATGGCGTTAGGCTGCGAGTAGTTGACACGCCTGGGCTTGTGGATACGCGTGGCATCGCGCAAGATGAAATTCACAAGGCCAGCATCGCTCAAGCTATCAAAGATAATATTTCCTTCGTCAACGCCGTACTAATCCTCGCTAACGGCACTGTAGAACGCCTTGGGGCCGCTACGGATTATGCGCTTTCAACTCTTTCTTCCATATTTCCTCGTACACTGGCAGACAACATTGGAATTCTGTTTACCAACGTTTCCAGTCCGCTTTCATGGAATTTTGATCAAGATTCTTTACCCGACGGTCTGAGAGGTACCGAAAACAACCAGTTCTTGCTCGACAATCCTTTGGCAATGTGGAAGAAACTTAAGATATTGCGACGTCAAGGGAAGACCAGTAGAAGAGTACTGTCAGAATTGGAGAGCGCGGTGAACGAAGGTCATACTAAAGCTCTTCGGGAGTTTACTCTCCTATTCGATTGGCTTGATACACTTACGCCACAACCAACAAGAGATATCATGAGTCTCTACGAACAATCGCAAGAGATAGAGCGTAACATTGCCAATGCATTATCTCGCGCGTCACAGTTGGGAGAGAAAAGGACTAAACTCACAGAAATCAAGCAATCCGTCGCAGGTAGTAGAATGATATGGTCGTGCATCTTCGCGTCCATCCTTGCTGATCTATTCACAGACCATGGAACAATACGAGAATTACAAAAATGTGACAACTAAGGACGTATGGGAGCAAGTTGAAACACAGACGTTTAACATCATATGCTGCCATCCTCAATGTTACATCAACTGCCATATCGGACGTGAACCATCGACTCGTTCTGAGCCAGCGTATATTTTTTTATCGTCGATTTGGTCCCAGGTTTTCAAACTTCTTCGCGCGCAAATTGTAGGACCCGGTCCCTGCCAGAGATGTGGTCATCCTCAACCTGATCATCGTTATTCTCGGTCGCTTTGGGAACAACGGGACGCCGTGGATGTGGTGGTTGATGAGGATGCGAAACAGAAATTTGATGAAGCTAAGCAACAGAATGATGAACAGCGAGGCATTATGGACGATCTCGACCACGATATTTCCCGACTTGATCACGAGATGGAGGAGGCTCTAGCATCCATTGGAAGACTGACCGAGTCTTACGCAAATTTATCACTTATGGGAAGCTTCGCTGGACAAGTCAAAAGCTCCCTCAGGCTTTTGGAAATAAATCTGGAAGCGATGCGTAATAACAAATCTGACATGAGGTCAGTCGAGCTGGTCGAACAAAGCCTGGAAATTATGAAACGGAAATTGAGAATGGTGGAGGAAGCGAGTGAAAAGGCTAGAATGAAAGTCGGTCGAATGGCGAAAATCAAGAAGAAAGCAGGTCAGCTCGTGAATTCATCTTTGGCTACTTTGGCAAATAATGAACAGGCTCTTACGTGGGTGGTTTTCCATCTCACTACCGATAATTGATTGACATGATTATAGAGAGTTGGGAATGGAAGGTCAAGTTTTATGAGAATCTGAACTTGGTTGCAAGAGGGTGTGGTCGAGAATATTGACATTGATATTTTGGCTCATGACGTACTAAGCGATATTTCACAGCTTGGACGTTTGGCAACTGAGAAAGTCCACTTGTGGGCTGGCAAGCCTAAAAGAGAACAGCGGAAGCATGGTGAGGGCAATACATTAGTAGTCCCTCGCAACGCAGTAGCCTCATGTTTTCCGCATTGCTGGTTCGACAGGACAGCAGCGGCATTGGCCGTAGATGGTGTTGGGTGTCGCCAACTGTGCTTTCCGCTCCCAGGGTATCCAGCATACCGCTTTCAACTTTTTTGTGAATGTGACTTCGACTCATTTCACGGGAAAATACATCTGCTGATGAGACTTCTATCATTACCACTAATCTATGAAAGATACATCTAATACACCGTTGAAACATAATAAGTAAGCGGTTTTGAGGAGACTTGTATCATTACCGTTTATTTATGAAAAATACATATAATCTACACTGTTGAAAGTTTGAAAAATACTGAGTAAATTAGTCCATTAAATTACGCGTTGTACCGTTTCCTTTGATGACTCTTTTTCACCTGCTTCTTCCACTACTTCCAACTTTCTTTTCATGTCGTCCAAACTCAACTCTACCATCTGAATCGAGCGCGTATCAACTTCTTTACTGCCGCGCATCGCTTCCAAGTTCAGCTCCAACAGCCTAATCGACTTTCTAATCTGTCCAGCGAAGCTTCCCACTAGGGATAAAGTGGCGTATGATTTAGTGAGCCTTCCAATCGAAACAAGGGCTTCCTTCATTTCTCTATCCAACCGACCGATGTGTTCGTTGAGCTCAGCCAAGGTTTGACGCCACGGCTTATCAACTGGCTCAATATCCGTGCCGTCAGTTTCTATATCCTTGTCCACGTCGCCCTGCATTTCCCAATGTGATAGATTATAGGAACGATCAGTGAATGTGTGTCGACATGACAAGGTTAACGTTGGGGAAGCCTGTCATATCTTCCAGCAAGATCCGGACATTGTCTCTCGAGCGCAAGTTAGACGTCCACTGGTCAAAGTCCTTGAGAGGGGTCACTTGAATACGGTGCTCCAGGTCCATACCTCTGGCTTTGGCTATCGCACAAGAGAAAGTACAGTGTACCTAACACGGAAATCAGAGCGTCAATACAGCTGGCGGACGGACGCTTAAAGTTCACTTACCAATTCAGCGTCACGACGTCAGGGATATCGAAAGGCGCTCTGCAGTCCTTGAAGAACTTGTGCTGGGTGCGACCACCCCCTATGGGGCCTAACGAGTAGTTGCGAGTAACCGCCCGAAAGCCATTTCGTGTTTTGATCCTCACGGCGAGATCTACAGTTGATTCCTGGTGCTTGGTGCATTCTCAAATACATGGTCCTTTGGTCGATAAAGTGCCCTATGATTTTGCAACAGGTGGCGCATCTGGCGAATCAGACTGCTGCGCATGGGTGAAGATGTTGCGAACCCGGGCTTGAGATCCCTCGAAGGGTCCCGACGTCCCGGTGTATACGCACGTTCGCATGCTAAGCACGTGACCGTTGTTGACCGAGCATTAGATAATGCCAAGGGATGTCGTCGAAAACAGCCGAAGGGTTGGCTTTGAGGAATGCAATGAGGCCTACGTAATTGTTGTCGCGGCGCAAGGAGGGAAAGGAGAGAAAGGAGAGAAAGGGAGAAGCGTAACGAGGACACTCACAGGCGATATGGGGACGGGTCAGGGGGGTTCTCGGGCGGCAGAACGTGCAGTGGGCTCCATAGCGATAAGAATCTTCCCAGCACGTGTTTGAGGCAACTGAATATATCTTAGAACACTGCATTCATTATCTTCCTCTTCTAGGTCATCTTCAAGTTTCGCTCCTCTACATCATACGACTCTACGAGAAATTTAACGTATTTTAGATTGAACAACATGGCAAAGTATGTTCAGTTGTACGTCTCATACGATAGATAGGTTGAATATATGGCCGCAGCGATGATCATGATGACAGGTGAATTGTCTAGTAACCTATGATGTATGAATGTGTGCCCAAGATAGCATCTAGCAGCCTCGATTCACTTCTGGAAGACCACGAATCCGATGACGGAAATGACGAGGAGGAAACGCATCTGAAGTAAGTAGCGTTTATTGCATCTAGTTTCATCTCCCTGAATATCAGGTCAGCACCGTGGAAGAGCTTCGGAACGGTATTATTAAAACAGAGCAGAACAGGATGAACGAGTACACCATCCTCCTTGTCGGTAAGCGATGATAGTTCATGCCCTTGGCAAATTTCTCAAATTTCTATAGGTGAAACCGGGACGGGAAAAACGACTTTTTTATCCTTGATTGCAAATATTCTGGCTGGGTATGGCCCCAAAGAATACAACACTATCCACGACGAAGGCAACGAAGCAGGCGGAGCCAAAAATCAGAGTCAAACAAATTCCGCCAAGGTTTATGAATTTATGAGTAACAATGGGGTTAAGTTGCGAGTAGTGGACACGCCGGGGCTCGTGGACACGCGTGGCATTGCGCAAGATGAACTTCATAAGGCTAGCATCACTCAAACCATTAAAGACAATATTTCCTCCGTCAATGCTGTCCTTATACTTGCCAACGGTACTGTAGAACGTCTCGGCGCTGCCACGGATTATGCGCTTTCAACTCTTTCTTCTATATTTCCTCGTACACTGGCCGACAATATTGGAATTCTCTTTACCAACGTTGCCAGTCCGCTTTCATGGAATTTTGATCAAGATTCTTTACCCGATGGTCTGAGAGGTACCAAAAGCAACCAATTCTCGCTCGACAATCCTTTGGCAATGTGGAAGAAACTCAACATATTGCGTCGTCAAGGGAAGACCAGTAAAAGAGTACTGTCGGAACGGCAGAACGAGGTGAACGAAGGTCATACTAAAGCTCTTCGCCACAACCAACAAGGGAAATTATGAGTCTCTACGAACAATCGCAAGAGATAGAGCGTAACATTGCCAATGCATTATCTCGCGCATCACAGTTAGGAGACAAAAAGACCAAACTTATAGAAATCAAGCAATCAATCGAAGGGAATAAAATGGTATAGTCACTACATTTTCGCATCCATCCTAATTCCTTGTTGATCTATTCAGACCATGGAGCAATACGAGAATTACAAAAATGCGACGACATGGAAAGTCTGGGAACAAGTTGAATCACAAACGTTCAACTTCATATGCTGCCATCCTCAATGTTACAAAAATTGCCATATCGGCGATATACCTCCTGTTGAACAAGCAGGACTTTCCTCTAGACAACTTTTAGTGCAAAGTTTAGCACAAATTCTTCTCGCTTCGTCATTGCCAAGGATTTATGCTATTATTCCCCTTGTTATCTTCAACAGTTTTGGGGGACAAGACCAAGACTCTTGCGAGATATGTCGTCATCCTGCCCCTGATCATCTTCAATCTCAGTCGCTTTGGGAACAACGGTACGTCGTGGATGTGGTGGTCGACGAGGATGCGAAACGGAAACTTGATGAAGCTAAGCAACAGAATGACGAACAGCGAGGCATTAGGGATGATCTTGACCGCGATATTGCCCGGCTCGATCATGAGATGGAGGAGGCTCTTGCATCCATCGGTCGATTAACCGAGTCTTACGCTAATTTATCACTTATGGGAAGCTTCGCTGGGCAAGTCAAAAAGTCTGTCCGGCTTTTGGAAATAAATCTGGAAGCAATGCGTAATAACAAAGCTGATACGAGGTCAGTTGAATTGGTTGAACAAAGCCTGGAGAGTATGAAACGAAAGTTGAGAATGGTGGAGGAAGCGAGTGAGAAAGCTGGAATGAAAGTCGGTCGAATGGGGAAAATTAAGAAGAAAGCAGGTCAGCTCGTGAATTCATCTTTGGCTACTTCGGCCAACATTGGAAATAATGAACAGACGTGGGTGGTTTTATATCTCACTACCGATAATTGATCAGATCATTATGCTTCGACAGGGAGTTGGAAGTGGAAGGCCAAGTTTTATGAGAGTCTGAGCTTGGTTGCAAGAGGGTGTGGTCGAGAATATTGAGATTTTGGCTCATGACGTACTAAGCGATGTTTCAGAGCTTGGACGTTTGGCAACTGAGAAAGTTCACTTGTGGGCTGGCAAACCTAAAAGAGAATAGCGGAAGCATGGTGAGGGTAATGCATTAGTAGTCTCTTGCACCACTAGCCTCGTGGGACAGCAGCGGCATTAGCCATAGATGGTAACACCCATTCCGCACATTCTGCAACGCGGTGTTGGGCCCCGTCGTCAACTGTGCTTTCAGCATCCAGTCCGTTCCATGCTGATGAAGTATCCAGCATACCGCTTTCTTTTTTGTGAGACTTGTATCATTACAGCTGATTTATGAAAAATACATTTAATACACCGTTGAAACATTGTAGGTGAACGGCTTTGATGAGACTTATATCATTACCTTTTATTTATGAAAAATACATATAATCTACACTGTTGAAAGTTTGAAAAATACTGAGTAAATTAGTCCATTAAATTACGCATTGTACCGTTTCCTTTGATGACTCTTTTTCACCTGCTTCTTCCACTACTTCCAACTTTCTTTTCATGTCGTCCAAACTCAGCTCTACCATCTGAATCGAGCGCGTGTCAGCTTCTTTACTGCCGCGCATCGCTTCCAAGTTCAGCTCCAACAGCCTAATCGACTTTCTAATCTGTCCAGCGAAGCTTCCCACTAGGGATAAAGTGGCGTATGATTTAGTGAGCCTTCCAATCGAAACAAGGGCTTCCTTCATTTCTCTATCCAACCGACCGATGTGTTCGTTGAGCTCAGCCAAGGTTTGACGCCACGGCTTATCAACTGGCTCAATATCCGTGCCGTCAGTTTCTATATCATTGTCCACGTCGCCCTGCATTTCCCAATGTGATAGATTATAGGAATGATCAATGAATGAGTGGCCGCATCTCTCGCATGGCGCCAGAGGAAATTGCAATATTTCAAGAACAGGAAGGAATATGAGCACGTCCACTGGAAAACAGGGCACGATTGACTTGAATAGCACATAACAATTAGAGTAGCATCCAGGGTGATGACAGATTAAACTCAATGTTCGTTCTGATCGAACCTGTTTCCACTCTGGCATTGACGAGACGTTTATGTAATTTTCATATTCATCTTTTGTCTATGGAAGGATCAGAGTGGATTTGAGCACATTACAGTGAAATGCATCGCACTAGTTCACGATGGTCTGCTGATTCTTTGATTTCTGCCAACTTGGCCTTCTTTTCGCCCAGTTGCTTTGCGCGGGCAAGGACGTTTTCGATATTGAGTTCTATATCTCGCGACTGATGATACAAATCGACCATATCTTTTGTCGGTTGAGGTATACGTGTATCAAGCCAATCAAACAGCTGTGCGAGCGATTCCAAAGCTTTTTCATGGCTTTGATTCATCGTGTCCTGCATCTCTGCTAATTCCTCCGCATCTGGCATTTCTTGGTCGCATATCTGGACAATGTTCTGCCACAATGCAAACGGATTGTCAAGTAGGAATCGATTGTTTTTGATTTTGCGTAGATCATCCGGCAAGGATGCCTGGTCAAAGTTTAGTCGAGCACGATTCATCACATGAGTGAAGAGGATCCCGATATTGTTGACGAGCGTATGAGGGAAGATGGAAGAAAGTGTAGATAGCACGTAGTCAGTGGCAGCGTCGAGACGCCGGACAGTCCCATTGGCAAGGATAATGACTGCATCCACGGCGACAACCTCCTGCTCAATGATGCCCGCAATATCCCCCTGGTGTGACTTATCCCGTGCAAGTCCGCGTGTATCCGCAAGTCCCGGAGTGTCGATTATGCGAACCTTAACTTGGTTCTTGCTTGTAAGTTCATAAAGCTTCGCTGACTTCGTTTGACTCTGATTTTGCAGCCCGCCAGCTTCGTTTCCTTCCGTGTGACGGACGACATATTCACTGGGACTACGGCCCTCCAACACATTGGCTATGAAGGATAGAAAGCTCGTTTTCCCAGTCCCAGTCTCACCTGCGTTCGTTATCACCGATCCACGTAGCGATCAAGCTTAGCATAACTCCATACCGATAAGTAAGATCGTGTATTCCTTCTTATTCATTGTATTGATATTACCTTTTCCGATCTCTTCTACAATGCTGAACTAGACATGAAAGGAGATGGTATTGAACGGTGGCGAACTACGACTTACTTTAAACGAGGCACTGTCTGATTGGCTTCCATTATACGATTTAGTTCACCCAGTGGGTGGGCCTCAACAACCCTTCAAAGAGACGCTGGTCATCAGCGTCATCAGTAAAGTATGAAATGACACCATACCTATCGGCGCCTGCACACATTTCCGAAACTGTTTGGATCTTCTAGACGAGAGGTATGCGGAGAGCAAGAACTTCTACGATGGTGACAATCGAATAAAGTTGTTGCAAAATGACATGCTTTTGCAATGCGGGAAACGCACTGGCAGCTGAAAGCACCGTTGACGACAGGACACAGCACGGTCTTGCGGAATGCGTGGAATGGGTCTTACCATCTATGGCTAACGCTGCTGCTATCTTGTGGGACCGCAATGTGGAAAACACGAGGCTAGCGTCACGAGGGACTTCACAGGCTCGGCTCACTGAACCGTGCTTCCGCTATTCTCTCCCGGGTGTGGCAGATTGCGAAGGGTCACTAGTGCGTTGGCAGACACGCCTACGTCACAAGTAAATCTCAATGTTAATATTTTGTTAGAATACAACTCGGTGACACCCTCTTGCGACAAAGGTCAGACTCTCATAAAACTTCCTCGTTCATTCCTAACCTGCATCTTAACATCAATTCATTATCGGTAGTGAAATTAAAAACCACTCACGTGAGAGTAAGAAACTTTCCGTTCATGAAGTCGTTTTCAATGTTGGCCAAAGTAGCCAACGATGAATTCACCAGCTGGCCTGCTTTCTTCTTAATTTTCCCCATTCGACCGACTTTCATTCCAGCTTTCTCACTCGCTTCCTCCACCATTCTCAACTTTCGTTTCATACTCTCCAGGCTTTGTTCAACCAATTCAACTGACCTCGTATCAGCTTTGTTATTACGCATTGCTTCCAGATTTATTTCCAAAAGCCGGACAGACTTTTTGACTTGCCCAGCGAAGCTTCCCATAAGTGATAAATTAGCGTAAGACTCGGTTAATCGACCGATGGATGCAAGAGCCTCCTCCATCTCATGATCGAGCCGGGCAATATCGCGGTCAAGATTGTCCATAGTGCCTCGCTGTTTGTCGTTCTGTTGTTTAGCTTTATCAAATTTCTGTTTCGCATCCTCATCAACCACTACATCCGTGACGGCTTCCTGTTGTTCCCAAATCGATCGAGAACTACGATGATGAAGGAGTGGATGTCCACACGTTTGACAGGGAAGCATGATATTCAATACGCGGAGAATTTGGAAAATGGTTACAACATAAAAAAGAGGCGATGGTTCACGTCCAATATGGCAGTTGATGTAACATTGAGGATGGCAGCATATGATGTTAAACGTCTGTGTTTCAACTTGCTCCCAGACGTCCTTGGTTGTCACATTTTTGTAATTCTCGTATTGTTCCATGGTCTGTGAATAGATCAGCAAGGATGGACGCGAAGATGCATGACCATACCATTCTACTACCTGCTACGGATTGCTTGATTTCTGTGAGTTTAGTCTTTTTCTCTCCTAATTGTGATGCGCGAGATAACGCATTGGCAATGTTACGCTCTATTTCCTGTGATTGTTCGTAGAGACTCATAATTTCCCTTGTTGGTTGTGGTGTAAGCGTATCAAGCCAATCGAATAGGAGAGTAAACTCCCGAAGAGCTTTAGCATGACCTTCATTTACCGCGCTCTCCAATTCCGCCAGTACCCTTTTACTGGTCTTCCGTTGACGACGCAATATGTTGAGTTTCTTCCACATTGCCAAAGGATTATCTAGCAAGAATTGGTTGCTTTTGGTACCTCTCAGACCGTCGGGTAAGGAATCTTGATCAAAATTCCATGACAGCGGACTGGCAACGTTGGTAAAGAGAATTCCAATATTGTCGGCCAGTGTACGAGGAAATATAGAAGAAAGAGTTGAAAGCGCATAATCCGTGGCAGCGCCGAGACGTTCTACAGTACCGTTGGCAAGTATAAGGACAGCATTGACGGAGGAAATATTGTCTTTAATGGTTTGAGTGATGCTAGCCTTATGAAGTTCATCTTGCGCAATGCCACGCGTGTCCACGAGCCCCGGCGTGTCCACTACTCGCAACTTAACCCCATTGTTACTCATAAATTCATAAACCTTGGCGGAATTTGTTTGACTCTGATTTTTGGCTCCGCCTGCTTCGTTGCCTTCGTCGTGGATAGTGTTGTATTCTTTGGGGCCATACCCAGCCAGAATATTTGCAATCAAGGATAAAAAAGTCGTTTTTCCCGTCCCGGTTTCACCTATAGAAATTTGAGAAATTTGCCAAGGGCATGAACTATCATCGCTTACCGACAAGGAGGATGGTATACTCATTCATCTTGTTCTGATTTGTTTTAATAACGCCATTCCGAAGCGCTTCTACAGTACTGACATGACATCCAGAGAGATGAACAACAGATGCAATGAACGATACTTACTTCAGGCTCGGGATCGTCACTTCTTCGTCTCCGTCATCTGATTCATGGCCTTCCAGAAGTGAATCGATTCCGCTAGGCGCTATCATGAGCGTACATTCATCTATCATAGGTCGCTAGACGATTCACCTGTCCTTCAGAACATCGTCATCACTACAGCCATTTGTTCAACCTGTCTATCGTACTAATGAGACGCACAACTCAACATACTTTGTCATCTTGTTCAATCTGAAATCCGTTATGTTGCTCGTATGATGTAGAGAAGCGAAAGTTCCTGATGGTCTGAAAGAGGAAGAAAATAAATGCAATGGGGCATAGCTGCGGTTAGATTACTCGAAGATAAAATTGAAACTCTGTCCGAGTTCTTCGGTGTTCAGTCGTTTTTTGCTCATGTTCGCCGCACATGTAAGTTCGGGCTCCTGCATCCGACGTGTTGGAAAGGCAGGGCCCCTTTTACAATCCAGTGCTGTTTCCGCAAAAACACCGCGATACAAGGCCATGCTTTCAAAATGCGTTTGACGCGTTTCTCGTGCACATCAGAGTACATGCTGCATACACGAGTTTGCTTCTATTCCAGTCACATCGAGAAGTTGATGACCGCCCAATATTTAATCAAGCTCTTTCCATTAAGTGGCGAACTTGGTATACAAATTAGGAGGAGGGTAAATTTGTCACATTGGTCACAAACGTACGAGTACATTGAAAATGCAAGCTACTCGTTTAACTACCCATGTGTACTAAACGATCCAGACTTGTCCCGGAATACTGGCCGATCCTAAAATCATTGACATATAGAAAAATATCGGAAAGAAAACCTACGCTCCAGGGGGTAACGAACCGTTACTCCTTCCCCCGTTGCCTAAAATTTTCGTCACCATCCCACTATTCTTCGTCTTTTTATCCGCCTCTTCGACCATCTTCAACTTTACTTTCATATTTTCCGAACTTAGTTTAAGCTCCTGTATTTTTTTCTGATCGACTTCGCTTTGCTGTTGCATCGTCTTCAAGTGCATCTCCAGGAGCCGAATGCATTTTTTGACTTGCCCGGCGAAGCTTCCCATCAAAGACAGAGTAGTATAGGCTTCGATGAGTTGTCCTAACAAAGTGAGAGCTTCTTCCGATTCTTTATCGAGCCTCTCAATAGTCTTGTCAAAGTCAACTATAATTTTCCGTTGTTCGTCATTCCCTTGCTTGGCAGCGATGTATTTCTGCTGCGTGGCTTCGTCGACGGTCCCACCTGCGTGGCTTTTTTTCTCCCACATCAAACTGCGGGTGCAGTGATCCTCGTATGGATGACCACATTTAGCGCATGGACAATACGGCTCAGTAAATCCTTGGAAATGCTGAAAGAATAATTTGATACGAAAAATTATGGTGAATCCGGACCAGACATAGCAGTTGGAATAACACTGTGGATGGTCGCACATGTGATTTAGCGTCGTGGCGTCAACTTGTTCCCAGACTTGCTTCGAGGTTGCTTTGCTATATCGTTCATATTCTGTCATGGTCTAGAAAAAAATCAGTTTTCATTGAACAACTTGAAATGCAATCGACAAGCATTACCAATCCATTTCCGGCAGCCCCATCCTTGATCCTTTTCAATTCACTCTTCTTCATAGCAATTTGTGAAGCACGAGACAGCGCGTTTGAAATTTGACGCTCTATCTCTTGGTACCGTTCATACAGCATTAGAATATCATTTGTTGGCTGCGGCGAAAGTACATCAAGCCAATCAAATAGAATGCAAAGCTCTCTCAATGCCTTGCGGTGAGTTTCGTTTACTAGATTTTCATACTCCGCCAATTCATCGTCGTCGGCATTCCCTGCTGTGCGTATCTCATCAAATTTCTTCCATAACGCCAAAGGATTATCGAGTAGAAAGTGATTACTCCTGTTCTTCCGCAAGAGAGCTGGTAAAGAGTTTCGGTCGAAATTCCACGACAAGCGATTTGGAACATAGGTGAAGAGTAATCCTATGTTGTCTGCAAGCGTGCGGGGAAACATAGCAGACAACGTGGTGAGCGCGTAATCTGTCGCGACACCGAGGCGCTCCACAGTGCCGTTAGCCAAAATAATAACAGCATTGACAATACTTATGTTCTCTTTGATGGCATGTGCAATGCTGGCTTTGTGTAGATCGTCCTGAGCAAGGCCGCGAGTGTCTGCGAGACCGGGCGTATCCAGGACGCGTACTTTGACGCCATTTCTACTGGTAAATTCATATGGCACGGCCAAGTTCGTTTGACTCTGGTTCTTCGCTCCGCCGGCTTCGTTGTTTTCATCATGGAAGAGCACGTATTCTTGGGGGCTGAGACCAGCTAGGACGTTGGCTAATAGAGATAGAAAACTAGTCTTGCCCGTTCCCGTCTCACCTGCATTCGAACATTCAAGAATATATCAAGAGCGTTAATGATACTCCTACCAATGAGCAGGATCGTATATTCGTTCGTTTTGTTCTTATTGGTCTTTACGATACCTTGACTCAGCTCCGCCACCGTGCTTAACCAACCATCAGGGACTCTATGCATACACTTTATAAGGAGTCACGAACTTTAAGCGTGTAATCTTCTGTTCTTTGGGCTCAGCTGACCCTTGGCGACTTCCCGATGCGTAAGTTTCTCTGAGCATAATGTCAGTTTACGCTCTTGCCTATACCATGCATTACTTTACCCTCCTGCCTCCACGCTGTTTCCCTGAGAATAAAGAAAGCTTTGGCGTTGGTTCGTCTAATCAATCCCAGGGCTGAGGAAATTGATAACCGTACCTCGGGAAATCTCCCAATTTTTGTGGATCAGCACCAGAACTATTCCCCGTCAGTTATCTATCCCACATCGATAGCGGAACAAAACTGACACAACAACAAATTCCTCATTTTCTCTTGACAGAACGGCACTATCATCACTTTCCGCGTTTTGGGAGTCACCAGACTTGTTGACGACACCCGGGCACATTGTGAATAGCGATTGTCTTCCGGTGACGAGAGAAGTTAAGTATCTATGAACTTGGAAAGGCGGGAAATACAGGCCAATAGCATGCTTCTGCAATGCGAAGTACACGTTGGACAAGCACTGCGCACTAAGTCCGACCCAGGTACAACACGCGTACCACATTAGTATGGTGATAGATTGACAGGGGATATTAAAATAGTGATGTATGGTGGACTCAATTCGGCTTACAACCAAACTTAGGCAAACCCTGCTCGGATATCAACTCGACAGAACTGCATGTCATAATTAATACATTACCTTGTTTGTTATATCTTTCTAATCTGCCTATCCGAGCCGCTCTCGTCACCACAGCCGAAGGCTTGTCAATCTTGATCCCGAATATGGATACACTCTGCTTTATCGGGTACGTTAAGATAGTCAGGGTTGAAAGCTTGATGAATCTTCAAATTTTTGGAGTTGAGACACTTGTCTGCAAGATGAGAATGGGGCGTCATGTTTGAATTGAATTGAAGATAGACGTCATTGGTGCCTTAGGCCCCCAGGGCAGTCCGCAAGAAATCGCAAGGATCAGGACAAGATCCGTAAATCGACGCGAGGAAACTGAGGAGTCAAATTGGGCGAAGCTGGCACGAGCAGGAGCGGGAAAAGGTTTTGAAACGGATATTGTAATCGTACCATGTTGGGGGGGTTCGACAGCATGGTCAACCGCGTTTAAACTTGCTGACTATGTATACCACGTGGGTCAGGGCCGTCATCCGCCATTGATTTTCCCTGCACTGCTGAGAAAATAGTGCCAACAACCTAGCAGTCATCATTTAATACAGCGATACAGCGTAGATAGTAGCATGCACGTTTACACATTCAGACTTTCGCGTCGACCGAGTCACTCTGCCTCTTTATAAATCCCTGTTCGTGCGTGCGATCGTTCTTATTAAGCTCTGAAATTACCAGATGATCAGATCAATCCGTCGCAACGACAACAGCCCAACCCACCGTTCTGGCGGTCGTTAATGTATGTCTGTCTTTCGGCCTGTGTGACTGAACCGAAGATGATATCCATTTCCTCCAAACTTTTGCCCTTGGTCTCCGGAATGATCAATGAAAACGTCGCCATGGCACCAATGTTGACAGTCGCAAACATGATAAAGATCTTGAAACCAAGGTTGGTAATCATTTGAGGGGTAACCTTGGTCACAACAAAGTCTATTTATATGATTAGACGGTCCCAATTTTGCATGACAAGACCGGGTATCTTACTCCAAAGCCATTGAGAAGCGCTAGCCAGTGCAAGACCATAGTGTCTCGTGCGAGTGGGGAAGATATCAGCTACATAGACCCACGGCAATGGTCCTATCGAATGGTCAGCTGGCATAACCCTCCATGGTTGCAGGAAGGCATAAACGCACCCCAACCCATACTGTAAAAGCATACATAAATGTATAGCATGGCAGCCATGGCCTTGCTGGCGGGCGGAGGATTAGGCGCGACGACAGGAGGGTGTGTTTTAAGGATCGCGCCCACGATATAGAAGAGAATTCCCATTCCCATGGCGGAAATAAACAGGGACAGTTTACGCCCCAGTGTTTCAACGCCGAAAGAAATGTAAATTATGGTTGCTACGACCTTGACGATGCCTACAACATATCTAGTAAGACCAGGGTATGATGCAGATGGACACTAATCCGCACCGTAGATGCCGCTAGCGAGAAGCGAGTTTTTCCTTCCAGTATAACCGATCTGGCGAAATATGCAGTATTGTTCTACTAACGAGAACGTGTACTTACAGACGTGAAGATCTGGGGTGCATAATACCTATAATAATATCCGTCATGAATAATTTGCTAAAAAAATCTCTGGTACAAGACGCACCCAACCGAGTTCTGACCAGCCCACTGCTGCAGTAGGAAAATGACGAAAGCAATCACGAATCGGACAAAGTTACCCTGTCCGAAAAAAGCTTCCTTAAGGCCTAAACCTTGTCGGGCTTCTCTTTCCTCCAAGATAGCGGCTTCGATTTCCGCCATTTCTGCGATGATTGCCTCAGAGTCGATCCTGTCCTTGCGCAGATATGCCAGATTACGAAGCGCTTCGTTTTCGCGCCCAACAGAAGAGAGCCAACGTGGAGATTCCTAAATACCTGTTCAACACCATGTCAAAGTAAGGAGCGTGAGAATCCGGGTGCTCACTCTGACGGTTAATAAACCAAGGCACATGATACCCGCTGGAATGAGTTGAACGGCGAATGGGATTCTCCAAAGATTGATGCCCGGTTTGACATGAATACTAACACCCACTGTAAAGCTGTCAGCAAGAGATTCAAGGCCGAGGTGTGAATGAGTCTCACGATTCACAAAGTAGGATATCATAACACCAATAGCTACCTGATCAACGTCAAGAATGCAAAGGGCACAGTACAATCTCGAAAACTCACCATGACCTGGAATAAGCCTGTAATCCTACCCCGCACTTCCTTTGGGGCGCATTCAGATACGTATGCGGGAGCTACAGCAGAGATGGCACCAATGCCAACCCCAGAAACCACACGTCCTGCATAGATTTCACCCAACCCCCTTGGACCCTCAGCAATTGTAGTAAGAATCTTGAAGAAGGAAAGGAAGCATTTCAAGAAAGTTTGAGAAAAAACAAAAAAAACAAAACAAAAACGAGAGGCACTTACGGCTCCTACTACGAATATAAGAGTAAAAATGAGAAGAGTGTATTTGCGTCCAATGTATGCTGCGAATAGGACAGGTAACTTCAATCATTGGGCACATGAAGCTTAAGCGCCACGTACACGAAATTGGTGCACTTCCCAATGCCCCAAAGAATGCACCAGCCTGTAATACAGACACTACGTTCGAGGAAATGGCATTGGATTTCGCCAAGTCCGTCTTCCCATTCTTGATGATACCGAAGTACTCCTGAAAGAATTTGCTGCTGACTACACCGCCTCTTGGTTACAAACTATGTCAACCATTCAGACGTCATGTATCCAGAGTAGTTGCGTACCCAATGCCACTGGAAGAAGGGCGTGTCAGGCGACGAAAGAGAGGGGAGGAACAGCAAACGAGACGCACGTATCGTATCCGAACAGCACGATACCCCAGTATACAACAAATGCCAACCCTAAAAGCACCAAAGCGTCCAGGTCCGGTGAGAGCGCTGGTTGACAGGAAAACGTACAGTACACCCGGATGTTCTTGAAGGTATCATTTGCGGCCGCCATTTTGCAGCACGATATGGGGTGGAAAACGCTCTAAGCACGGGCGGTGAGCTAACAATTATACTCCATGGCACGGTCGGGCGGTGATGGATGAGCGGACCTTGCATTTTCACCGGAGAGGCCGAAAAGCGAACCTATGCTTATTGAGTGTGTCACGAGGGTGGCGTGGCGGCACGCCGTAGGTGGCTAAAATCTCCTCAGGGTCACTTCTTTCGTTTCTCACCATTGGAATCGATGTCTTCAAGTCATATAGGATACCCTCTCGAGCACTGGAAGTGCAGAGAAATTACCTGTGTGAGTTACCTGGAAGTTTGAACCATCTGGTGGGTCCGGGGTGTCAGGCGGTATTTGACAGGGGACTATCAGAGGTCGATGTGACTTGCGGAGTGGCGTCCCGGCGGGCCGAGCCGCACCGTCCGTCGCGCCACGTCGTTAACTGAGTTTGAATTGTTAGACTAGATGAAAATAAATAAATAAATAACTTTTAAAGTGTCGGGTCCGCCCAAAGTGATGATCAATGGCGATCAGATCGCCGCCGATCTCAACGTATTTGCTACTGTTTGTAAACCTACGTCCATTGTCATTGTCAATGATCAACGTCGATCAACGTTCAACAGTGCACGGACCATTCCATGGATTTCAAATGATCTATTGGGAGAAAAGAAAACGGCCAACAATCACAGGGACCAGATTGAGGTAAAGAAGCTGCTGCGGTGCCTGCGTCTCAGTTTCCCAGCATCATATAATCAAACCACATAGATATCACTATCGGCGGCGCTTTTACTCGTATCACTGGTATCAGTCATCATATCGTTCAGAAACGCGGCATATACCGGCCAACAGCAAATCCTGCGGAATCTACTTGAGTACGTTCAACGCATTATCAACAGGCACTGTTGAAACACTGTGATAGACACAACGCATGACCAACCTCGTCTATCAACAGGCACTGTTGAAGCTCGCTTCGCCCATGTTTTTTACTTTGATGGCGGGAGTTCATCATATAACACCCTGGAATTAGAAATCAAGCCAAGATTCTTAAATTCCTGTCCACTTCCTCCCTCGCCCCAACCAGTACTGTCACTCACCCGAACCTCTTCAGCTCACCGTCTTTTCCTTTCAAAGGCTAAAAGTCTTGCACATCCCAGAGGTGAGCAAACAACCAAGTACTTCAATATGCCATATTCGTCCATTCATCCCATCTGCCTTTGAACCTAAACTGGGCGCCTCTTTCATTTACTTACTATTCGATTCAAACATTTATTTATTTATAACGTCTCCACACATGCGATTATATACTGACGCACAACCTTCGCGTCTAGTTATAGTTATATCACTCCTGTGTTGGGGTACCCGTAGCATATAAACATGCTCACACGCCCTCTTTCTCGTCGCACACGGACAGTCTTGTCCAGTTCAGACACTGTCCAACCTTCTCTGACACTCGGCGCCAACAGTCCCCCGGTCCTCCCCCATGGATCCAACGGCCCATCAGAGTCTCCGTCCTTCTCCACCGAAAAATCGGTCCAGGCCTCTACTGAACCGCGTCCATCCAAACATAAACAGGATCAGCAATATCAGAAAAATGAACCGGTAAGCGACGATGATGACGGGCATGAAGACGATGACGGGTCATCGATCAACCATGTCTTCTCCGCCGCGCTCCCAAGCGGAGAAAGCCTGCAAACTTTCGAAGCAAGATCCAGGGAGGAAGTGGATACGTGGAAGTCCAGCCAGACCAGCCAGACTTCTCTGGCTAGCAAAGAGAAAGAGTCGTGGTGGGTCCGGATCAGAGACAGAAACCGGACCAAGGATGTTGCACAAGAGAAATTCGACGAAGTGGATAAGAAGGACACCACCAGGGCGCTGCGGATGGACTCCCTTTCCGATTCTAGCGTCATAGAAGACGACTACCCGGATGGCGGGTTCCAAGCATGGATGGTCGTTTTGGGAGTAAGTGCTTCCTATCTCTTCAACCTCTGTCTAAATCTGATCATTTGTATCCAGGGTATGCTAAACACATTCTCAACGTAAGTCCTCTGTACCTCACCGATGCATGACTTAGCGTGATAACATTTTCTTTTATTGTTGGATTGTAAAACAGTTTTGGATATGTGAATTCTTGGGGGGTACGTATCCGGTTCTTGGGTATGCGGACCTGACCATCGGGGGTTGTAGGTCTTCCAGTCTTACTATCAGCAGACGATTTTAAAGGACACGTCGCCTTCCAACATGTGCGTGATCCATCCTTTTCTGTGTCAGATGATTAACCGCTCGTAGCGCCTGGATTGGCTCAATTCAATACGCTCTCGGTTTCCTGCCTGCCTTGCTCGTCGGTCGACTGTTCGACCTGGGCTATTTTCGCTCTATACTCCTCGCGTCTAGCCTTTTATTAATCATGGCCACGTTCTTAGTCGCCGAGTGCACCGTATATTGGAAATTCTTACTGTGGCAAGGCTTTGCAATCGGCGTAATTTGTTTATCCTTTTTTCCCAGTGTCGAAAGGCTGATAACCTTTTGGGGGAATTCAGTTGGGGAGTGGAGGAATATTCGGCCCGACGATGGCCGTCGTTTCACATTGGTTCAAGAAAAAACGCGGCTTGGCCATAGGGCTCGTCATGATGGGCTCGTCGCTCGGGGGGACTTTGATCCCCGTCGCTGCAAAGAACTTGATTGGAAAAGTCGGGTAATGCGCTCAGTTCCTTCCACTTTTCTTTCTGGAAGAAAGGGCTGACTGCTTAGGCAGATTTGTATGGACCATGCGCCTTAACGGCTTCTTCCTCCTCTTCACACTCGGCCTTTCCAACCTTGTCATGAAACGACGTCTCCCACCCAAAAATGTCCCAGGCGGCCTACTCAACCTCTCCGCCTTTCAATCGCCCGCATTCACGGTCTATTGCTGTTCAGCACTTACGACGTATTTGGGACTATATACTGTGCTAACGTACATTGACGTGGCGGCGGTGGGTATACCGGGCGTGTCCGAGGCGTTTGCATTTTATCTCGTGTCGATTGCGAATGTGTCGAGCCTGGCGGGGCGGTACGTATCTGGAATGGTCTCTGACAAGGTGGGGTCGATGAATGTGATGATACCGTCTACGATTCTTGCGGGGGTGATGACGTTTATTTGGCCATACGCGCGGATGGTGCGTTTGTTAGTGGTTATTGCAATTGTGTATGGGTGAGTTTGTTCAATCTCGTGGGGTTTCATGGGATGGGTTTCCAACCGCTTTGCAGGTTTTGTTCAGGCGCGTACATTGCGCTCTTTCTGAACCCGTTGATAGAGATGGGAGACATGGATGATGTGGGGCGAAGGATGGGAATGTTTATGAGTATTGTGGCGCTTGGTGCACTGGCAGGCCCACCGATTTCGGGAGCGATTAATAAAGCGTACGGAGGATATGCGGCTGTTGGGTGGTATGCAGGCTCGATGGTGCTGCTTGGTGTTGTGATGATGGGTATAGCGAGATGGATGGTATTGAAGAAGTGCAAATGGGGGTTCTGAAGTAAATGTATTTCTGAAGTAAATGTATTTGTTTGACGTTCATGAATTTTATACCCCTAAATATACATGCCCGAGCAGGCCATGGCTCTCTGGCGGCTGTCGTTACTATGAGATTAGATTCAGAGCAAGTGGTAACATGCGGTTTCCCTATCATGTCCGCAGACCTGAATCTTTCACTCACATTTCTGGGCTGTTCAATCCGGAGTTCTAGGGCTAGCAAATTGGAGATTATTATATTTCCTGGCCACGTAAATCGTTTCAGATCGAGCTGCTATTTACTCACTCGTTTCTTCATTCGTTCGACCTTGAACGAACCTGTTTGCCGCTGTTTATATCCCGATTGTTAATCAACAACTCAAAGCATTGTTCGCTACTACATGTCATTTTGTCATTTCAAATGATCAATTGGAAAAAACGGTCAACCGGGATAAAGGTAACATAACTTTTAGTGCCTGCTCCTGTTTCTCAGCATCATACAATCAAAGGACATAGTATCACAGACATCAACCATCACGCCTTTCAGAGGTGCGGCATGCTGCGGCCAACAGCAAAAACAGCGGAATCTGTTTCTTGACTATAATGTAGATCCAACGCATGACCTTGTCTGTCGACAGGCACTGTTGAAGCTCGCCTTGCAGATGTTTTTTCTCTTTGATGGCGGGAGTGGATCATACTGCAACCTGGAATTGGAAATCCCGCCAAGGTTCTTTAATTCCTGGTTCCCCTTTGGCATAGCACCCGTGCGCTCCACAAGTAATATTTACGCAAATCTGTTAAGCCTTACTTTCTTTTCCTTGCCCGTACGTACAGAAACCAGTTCCGCTATTAACCGCGCAAGAAGGGGGATTAGGTCCCTATTTCGTTTTTTACATCTCCGAGGTAAGCAAACAACCAAGTCTATCAGTCTAATCTACCTTCGGAGAGCGCTATGCGTCTTCCAAACGCTTATTTAACTGCACATGCATATTGACTGACGTACGACTCCGAAACACTAGGCAATAAATTGGCTCAACCTATATCTCACACTGACAGAGAGAGTCGCGCCCGGTTTTTGGTCCTCATCAGGGGACGCATAACTAGTTAAACATGCACGCCCACCCTCTTTCTAGTCTGCGCGGCGCGCGCGCGCCCATGCCCACCGTCCGTCCTTCTCTAGCACGAGGCGTCAACTGTCCGCAGGTCCCGTCTGAGTCCGACGCGCCATCTTCATCACCCCTCACTCAAACATCAATACACGGTTCCACCCCATCTTTCTCCCGTCACCAACCGCAACAGCAGTATCAGGATGATGATTCAGTAAACGTTGACGACGGGCACAAACATGACGGGGCATCGATTGACCGCATCTTCTCCATCACGCTCGCAGGTGGAGATGGGAACAACCTCAAAGCGATACCTGGGAATACATGCCAGACCTATCAGACCCACAAGAGTTTTCGGGCTGATAAGAAGAAAGCGTCATGGTGGGTACGGATCAGAGACAGAAACCGCACAATAGACGCACAAGAATTCGATGAAATGGATATGAAGAATTTGAAGGTGCTAGAGGTGGACGACGTTCCCAACCTTGGCGTGGATGAGGACGTCTACCCGGACGGTGGATTCCAAGCGTGGATGGTCGTTTTGGGAGTGAGCATCTATGCCTTGCTCGTCTATTTCTGACTCGACCTTTATGCAGGGTGTGCTAAACACATTCTCGACCCAAGTCCTCGTTTCCGCAATGTGACTTAACTGCCACTTACGTTTTAAATTCTTTTTTTTCTTATGTGATTAAAAAACTAGTTTTGGATATGTCAATTCTTGGGGGGTACGTACTCAGTCCTCTGGTATGGCTGCGTGGACAAGATCTGACACATCAGGGGCCATAGGTTTTCCAGTCTTATTATCAGCGTACAATTTTAAAGGACTCGTCGCCTTCTACCATGTGCGTCTCGGAGCACCTTGGCCTTCTGTGTCAGATGATTGACGCTAGTCCACGCTTGCAGCGCATGGATCGGCTCAATTCAATACGCTCTCGGTTTCCTGCCTGCCCTGCTCGTCGGTCGACTGTTTGACCTGGGCTATTTCCGCTCTATCCTCCTTGTATCTAGCCTCCTCTTAATTATAGCCACGTTCCTAGTGGCCGAATGTACCGCCTATTGGAAATTCTTACTGTGTCAAGGCTTTGTGCTCGGCGTACGTGTTCCTATTATTCACTATGTCTAAAGGCTACCTTTGGATATTCAGTTAGGGAGTGGAGGAATATTTGGCCCGACAATGGCCGTCGTTTCACATTGGTTCAAGAAAAGACGAGGGCTGGCGATGGGGCTTGTCGTGATGGGCTCGTCGCTCGGTGGGACCTTGATACCCATCGCTACAAAGAACTTGATTAGTCAAGTCGGGTATGATCTCTGTTCCTTTTTTTTTTTTTTGGATAGGCAATGCTGATTATTGGGTAGATTTAACTGGACCATGCGCCTTATCGGCTTCTTCCTCCTCTTCACACTCGGCCTTTCCAACCTCATCATGAAACGGCGTCTCCCACCCAGAAATGTCCCAGGCGGCCTACTCAACCTCTCTGCCTTTCGGTCGCCCGCATTCACAATCTACTGCATTTCGGCGTTTACGACGTTTTTAGGACTATACACTGTGCTGACCTATATTGAAGTGGCGGCGACGGATGTACTGGGTGTATCCGACGTGCTCGCATTTTATCTGGTGTCTATTGCAAATGTGTCGAGCCTCATGGGGCGGTACGTGTCTGGGGTGATCTCTGATAGGATGGGGCCGGTGAACGTGATGATACCATTTACAATCTTGGCAGGCGTGATCACGTTTATTTGGCCGTATGCGCGGGTGCTGCGTGGATTGGTAGCCATTGCGATTGTGTACGGGTAGGTCTTGCTCAATGGTGTAGATTTCGTGGAACCGGTTACCGATGGCCCTCCAGATTTTGCTCAGGCGCGTACATAGCGCTCTTTTTGAACCCGTTGGTAGAGATGGGAGATATGAATGATGTGGGGCGAAGGATCGGGATGTTTTTGAGTATTGCGGCACTCGGTGCACTGGCAGGCCCACCGATTTCGGGAGCAATTAATAAAGCCTCTGGAGGATATGCTGCTGTTGGGTGGTATGCGGGCTCGATAGTTCTGCTGGGTGTTGGCATGATGGTTGCAGCGAGGTGGCTGGTATTAAGGAGGTGGATAGGGAGGTTCTGATGTGTGTGTGGTATAAATCTCGCTGCTAAACAGCGAATAGTAATGGCTGTTGTGAGAAACACGCTAGACCCTGGCGTTTTTCTCCCTCGTAGACGTTGACCGCCCTAAATAACGGTGAGATAGGCCATCATAGTACATCCTACCATCCCACTGTGCATCCAGAGCAATGATTTTACATCAGGAACGAGTATAGTATCTCTGACGTTATCTGATATCAGTTGTTAGTAGTTATGGAGACAATATCTCCGGCAGTTTTTCCTGGTACTCACCAACATTTCATTTTTTATGCAAAATAAAAATAAAAATAGAAAAGATACGAGTATCTCAAAACCGTTACAAGGTCCTCGCGTCCAGTCCATTATAATACATTTGGGCCTTGAAGGGAAAAAGGGGCTACTGGCACGGGAAAATGAAGAGCAGCTAATAACACTCCAGTTGATGAAGCAGGGACAGAAATTTGAGACGAGTAAGCTCACACACAAATATATTCACTTTCAAAATACAAATATCATTGACGTGGGTTTTATCAGTAGATAATTGCGAGAAACGGAACCTGCACAGAAAAAGCGAAATAGGAAAAAAAAAACTGAAAACTGTTAGACCAGTTGCTTCGTCACAAAGCTGATATAAGGACCCACACAGGCTCAGTGATCCAAGCCTATCATTAGGATGTTGTCACCACTGCATTCTCACTAAGTTAGTTACAGTTGCCCTCCATTACGAGCAAGTGGCTTGCCAGTGTTAAGTTCAACAGATGCTAATTCACAGTAGTATATGAGACCATAGAAGTACATTGTCAGATGTATATTGGACTCCTCACCACAAATGAGAATATTATCAGTGCCATCACTGACGTGTGTAATAACACCTTTGGAGACAAGTGAATGGAAGCATTATGATAGAGCTTATGGTATTTACATACCTCATTCTATTCAAGTCTGTTCACATCTTGTAATGGAGTACTAGTCACTGGCAGTTGCAAAGTTAAACTTATTTGGGCCAGCGTGGCATGCCACGCCTCAGCACAATTAAATGCTATTGGCATGCGTTGTCAGGGCGAACAAGTAAACCTAAGGAACTAACATGATCCTTGGCATGACGTCACAGGGAGACCTTGCTGTCCCTCTCCGCTTGTACCACTGAAACGTCATCATATCAGATGAGCTCGGGCAGAGTACAGCGCTTGACTGGGCGCGAAAAAAAGAAATAGTGTCGTCCTGATGTACATATATGATATAGAAGATCACAAAAGCTTGATGTGAGAAATAAATGTGTGATAGGGTGAGTCGCATTCACTTGACAACATTTCGCGCAGGCAATGGGACAATGTCTCCTGTAGTTTTTCCCTTCATGTACGTACAGACTTTTCTATGCAAAAAATAAAAATAAAAAATAGAGAAGAAACAAATATCTCAAAAATCATTCGCGCTAATGCATTATGAAACATTGGACTACCGATGCGGGAAATGGCAGCAAAGGAATTTGAGACAAGCACAAAAATATATATATATTCATTGGGTTTTTAATAATTTTATCACAAGAAACGGAACCGCATGGAGAAGAAAAACAAAAACGGCAAGTTATCTGAAAATTGTTAGCCCGACAAGGCTATTTTAAGGACTTAGTAATTAGTTCTGATACAGGCTCAGCGAATCAGGATATTGTCAACCTGGTATCACCGCTGCATCATTCACAAAGTTAGTTATGGCAGCTGTCCTATATCACGATCAAGGGCCAGCTTGCCAGTGTTCAACAAATGCTAATTCATAGCATATGAGACTATGTTAAGATATCGTCAGATGGATGTTCGACTCACTTCTCACCACGAATGAGAATATGATCAATGTCATCACTTGGCTGTCGAAGGTGGCAGCGCGGGGGTGATCTTTGAGGAAGCGAACGAGACCGATATAGTTACTGTCGCGGCGGAGAAAGGACAAAAAGGAGGAGGGTATGAGATACACTCACAGATGATGTGGGCCTGCGTCAGAGGCAGTCGGGCGTCACAGGCGAGACAGTGGGTAGGGGCTTGGGGAAAGAACCGTCGCCGGTACTCCGCGGATGGCATGTGGCCAGTGACAAAGCGCACGAAATGGGAAAAAAGGGGTGCAGAGTCGTCGCATTGAGTGATGAACTTTGATTTGGAACGGCCTAGAGTGGGCTTGAGGGTGCCCGAATTCGAGTTGAGGCGCAGGAAGCTATGACCCTGAGTCTTTTGTGATAACCAGGATAGGCGCCAGTGGGTGCCGGCGGAACGCTGGAAGCGCTTTTGGGCGGCGAGGCGCGTGGCCAATATTGTGCTGGACTGTACTAGTGGCGAGTGGTGGGAGTCGCAAGTCAATAGTGTGGCGGCGCGCGTTGAGGCGGACGAGGTTATGGCCTCGGGTCTTTTGCGAAAGCCAAGCTAAACGCCAGTGTAGGCCAGCCGTGGTGCGGAAACGTTTCTGAGCAGCGAGCCGAGTGAGGAAAGGCGAGCACTGTGGGCCGACATGTTCAGTCACCAAAGTGTCGACCTGTTCGTTTTCAGGGACTCCCATGTGGCTGGGGCACCACGAAATGGTGAGGCGGTTCGTGGGGGAGTCCCGGAGCCATGCGCGTATCAGACGGCAAAAGCGAATGGCGATATGTTGGCCGTCGTGAGCGTCAGTTTGAAATATGCCTTTGGCGGCCGCAGCGTTGTCAGTGAGGAAGATAATGTGGCCGCGCATGTTCGCTTGAAGGACGTGAGAGGCAGCCATTTCAAGGGCTTGGGCCTCCGCCGCGTAAGATGACGAAGCGGGCGTATTGCACGCTATGCTATCGCCACTAGCGTGGGCAGTTCTAAATATCAAACAGGCGAAATGTGACATTTCGGGAGAGCTACTTCAGCCTCAGGAACTGTCAGGATATCAAGACCGAAGGAAGAAAGTATGGCTCACATATGCACCAGTCCCGAGAACTTGGATGAGGTGGTAGGTCTGCTGTTGGGGCATTTGGATAGCACCCACCCCAAGGGTGGTAGCGGCGTCCGAAGTCTTCACGGGAGTAGCACAACTTCAGGTGTGACATGTGACATGTGACATTGTAACTGCACCGGATCCTCCACACCTTCACCTTAACCCCACCGCCTTGAGCACTCGGTGTAACTCGAATTACACCTCAGCACAAAGCTAACTGGCCGCGGCCCCTTTAAACTGAACTTGCTCTGAAGTGCTTCCGTATTAGTGTTCATGCTGCGATTATACGTCAGTCACGTCAAAGTAGTTTGAGTAGTGTTGATGAATCCTAGTAGTGCTGACGAGTTAGCATTGCTAATGAGCTGCCGAAGAGCTGCCAATGCGTTTCACCAGTCATTAAGCCTTGCCACACCAGAAAACTATAGGCGGCTAGATCTTTTATGTCAGTCGGTGGCGAAAAAGGATAATCCTCGCACATCCGGCCTGTCGGAACTTTATGTAAAGCTCCCTAGTGCTGAGTGGTAGTACACTGATATACTCCAACATACCGCTAGTTGTCGAGGCCAGAGCTAATGAAATTACGTGCATTCGAACTACCGGAAGTTTCATTCAAGCTGTTGCTGGATATCAGATTACCACGCCAGCGGGATTCAATGTGTGTACTCTCTTCCTACAAGTTCAACTTACCCATAAAAGGCGTAAGCTGGCTTAACCCAACTGTATCGGAGCAATACGAGTAAACTTGGTTAGGATCTGGCACGTCTCATTCCCGTCGCCTGGGTATTCCTCTCTTCAAACGGGCAACGTCAGGCTTAGAGGTTAGGCTCTGAATTTATATTCGCCACGCATTGAAGGCCGTGATTTGACATGTCCCGTCGCTTTGCAGGCACAACCACCAAAACTTTTGAATGTTGTGCACCTTCCAGTTCTCACATCGAAGCGCATGTCTCCCAAAAACTTCTAGTGTCAACGGTTGACATCCTGCCAATATCTGCATCACAAACCGTCTGATTTCGTTGTGCGAATTGAAGGTGAATATGATGCGTGGCAGTCACTTTCATATTACTTTGGCTTGACCCGTTGAGATACAACTAGCAGTTGGACGCCATAGCAAAGGTAACTACACTGAAATTGCTCAACAATCCATTCAATCCAAACCACGCTAACCCAACCCACAACTGTGTCAAATCTGTAGGATACCTGTTAGATATATCCAAACGTCCTAAAGAACCCGATACCTTTGTCATAGGACAACACGCTTCAAATTTTAGGTACAAGATTTCCGTGCTTTTGGTTCGATCCCGAAGGATCTTAAGCCCAGCCCACGACAAGGGAAGCACGAGGAAAAGAGACCAATAGCCTCTTCACCATCCCTGGGAAAGGAAAGACTCACCTTGTTTGGGCGGCGAACGGGCGGGCGACAGGGCGACAAGGTGGCGACGAGGAAAGACCTAAATGAAACTACTCTGGAAAAGTGGAGACATTAGCCAAATACAAAAAGATATCGGTTCGTCACCAGATCCGTAAAAGCATAAACAAGTAATAACTAACGAAACTAGAAAAAGAAAAAAATCTCAGCCACACTTGAAAACGAAAAAAAGTAGAAAAACAAATCCTATTGAGCATTGCTGCCCAAGCCCATTAAGGGCGGAGGTGAGCTTGAAGGATTAGCCCACCAAGGAGACGCGCCTTCCTGCTTTCACGGCGTTTGAGAATGTCATGGCCAGCTCGCTTGTTGATTTTCCTAGCGCGGTTAAGAGAAGAAGTCTCAGACTCAGCAAGCACAATTGAGTCGTCGCCAGAGAGAGCCTCTTGATGCTCAAGACCTTCCTGCTTATTGACAGTTGTAGCGCCCTGAAGAGACGAAGGCAAGGCTTGGGCAAGATCATCTTGAGCGGGATGAGGTTTCACGCCTTCCAGTATAGCCAGAGCATCGGCTCGGTAAAGAAACCTACAGTACTGAAGCGTCGACCAAGACCACCAGTCAAAGAACGTAGCGTCTTCTGGAAGAGGGCGTTTCTTGCCTTCAAGAATAGCAAGAGTTTCAAGCCTGTCAAGAGTTCGAATGTGTTTGTTGAACGCAGCTTTGTCAGCGAGGGGGACGTCGTCCATGGTAAACCGTCCTCTTTTGCGTTTTAGTGGCGCTGGCGACGAGTATAGTTCCTCTTGATGTTTCTTGGCGCCAACATCGAGAGTCCGAATTTGCTTGGTGAACGCAAGTAGGTCGGCGAGAGGAATATCATCGAGTGATAAAAGATCTCTGTTGTGAGTTTCCAGCCCGTCGAGAGTTCGGATTTGTTTAGCATACGCAATTAGGTCGGCGAGGGGAACATCGTCCATGGAGAAACGATCTTTGTTGTTTTCCTGTGGCACTGGCGACAAGGCGATGTTAAAGGCCTGGAGATCCAAAGCATCCTGTAAATTGTCAGCAACCATGTGACGGGGGCGGGTAGGAGTGGGGGTGGCAACTGGTGTGTCCTTGGCGGGGTTGACGTCCTGGACGTCCAAGGTGGCCTCCCAAAATTCAATGGCATTGTAGATAGGAATGGGTGCGGCGATAGGAAGACGACCAGCGTCTGAGGAAGCGGAGTAGGAGAGTGCAGGGCAGGGCATAATAGCGTGCATGGGTGTGTAGTATGTCATAGTGATTAACTGGAAAGAGGAGCTGGGCGTGCATTAGGCGGCGACTTTTGTATGTCGCTGACATGTCAGCCACTTGGTCTCGATCGACATACCCCTTTTTGGCATCACTGCGGCGCGCCGTTGGATACAATGAGCGCTTGAAATTGGCCCGTCGCAACCTGTACATGTAATCCCCAGTCCATCAACATAATGTAGTTAATCCCTGCGCAAAGGATGGCCAGGCCAGCGCGTCGTGGAAGCTGTAGCAGGTTTAGCTCTGAAATGCATGTGAGAGCAAATAGATTATTTCTACGAAGCAACAGCGCCAAGTTGTGTCTTAAAGGCATCGGAGAGAGAAGCAGAAAGTAGTGCACATTTGTCGCGGTGAAATAAAAGATACGTAATTTAGTTATTTCACCATTTACATGTTCCCTATGCCTGATCACCTCTATACTGTCTTGCCACTCTAGTTCTACCTTGTTCTAGAATACCAGGGGCATCTTTACCTATATGTGGATCAAGGCCACGGTAAGAATTGTATTGTGCACAATCATCGTATCATACATAAAGTTCATTTACTGCCCAGCAGCACCATTCTCTATTTTGGTAATCCGTCACTTTTGATTACGAAGTATCGCTGTCTATTTTGGTAAGCCGCCGAGTAAAGTCGACTTACCATCATTGCTCCATCATAAAGACCTCCAGGTTTGAGCTTGAATCCTTCCAGCTTCGGCCTGTTTCCTGCTACCGAGGCATTTGAATTTTTCGTTCTTTATACATTTTTCATGCATTTCTGTCAAAAAAGTTTCTTGGGGTACCACAAGACATGTTTTACAAAAGTACTCGCAAGGGAGTCCTCAAAATACTGCAGGGATTGTTCTATCCTTGGTTTCCACCCCGGCCGCTGGTGATGGCAGTAGTGGAGGCCGTTAGCGTCGACATCGTCATCACATTAAGGGTCAAAAATCGTGTGGACTTGAAGGTCAGCCTTGCCTTGGCATTGCATAGAGCACCGTAGAAGCTGTCCGTCTCCACTTGTACCAATGAAATGTCATTGTATCAGATAAGCTTGGACAGATAGTACAGAGCTGAGCGGACGGACAAGAAAGAAAAGAAAAGAAAAAGAAAAAGAAAAAGAAAAGAAACAGTATCATCCCGAGCATACGATATAGAAGATCATGGAAGCTGGTGAAGGCCGGCGCCGGAAGCAAACAGAAATTTGAGACAATCACACACAAATATATTCACTTTCAAAGTACAACGATCATTGATGTGGGTTTTATTAGTAGATAAATTCGAGAAACGGAACCTGGATGGAGAATGCCAAAAAAAACAAAAACAAAAACGGCGAGTTATCTGAAAACTGTTAGCCCTGTTTCTTCCTCACAATGCTATTATAAGGACCTAGTTCTGATACAGGCTCAGCGATCCAAGCCTATCATCAGGATATTGTCAACTGGAATCATCACTAAGTTACTTGCCCTACATGATGATTATGTGTCAGCTTGCCAGTGTTCAACAGATGCTAATTCATGGAATCATAGCATATGAGACTATGTTAAGATACAGTCAGATGGATGCTGGACTTACTTCTCGCCGTGAATGAGGATATGATCAAAGTCATTACCAACATATGGATTCGCACTGCAAGGGCCGTGGCATGGAAGCATTGTGATAGAATAGATGGGAGCTTATGGTTTCCAAGAAGTGAAGGTTAGGAATGCTGAGTGCCTTCCAGTGTTTTAGTTTTATCAAGGTTCGTGGCAAATCATTTATGGAAAGTGTAGTAGTAATATGCTGACTTGAGTTGAGTCATATGGCATGTTATCCGCAAGAAATGGTAAGCGGAGGGACGGAAATGAAACGATCGTGCGGTCAGCGTTGCAAGTCCTTGTCCTCTCCGGGATTAAATCAGGCACTGCTAGTTGAGTCCATACGTGCAAAAGGCCTCCTAATCAAGTCTGTTCACATATTGTGCTGGGTTGTAGTAGTGGCGAGTGGTGGGAGTCGCAAGTCAGGAACTCATCGTCAGAGGCGCTAAAGTTTAAACTTAGTTATCTGCCAAATAAGCTCAGCGTGGCAAGCCGTGCCCCGGGATTAAGCGGCACATTAAACACTACCGACTTGGTTGGAGGCTTGTCCGGGGAAACAAGTAAGCTCACGAGACACACACAACTAGCTTTTAAATGTGAGAACAGAATTCGTGGAAGACTACAATCAACGTTTTCACTGACATACACAACAACAGTGAGTGTGCTTGGCAGCGCTGTGTATTGAGCCAACACGGTTCACAACAAATCATTTATGGAAAGCACAAAGAGATAGGATCTGTAAGTCATATCCGCAACAAATGTTTTGTGTGGGCGCACCTAAATAGGCTCCAAACATTAGGTTCGTTCATATCTTGTGTTCAACGACGGAAAGCGATGGGTTCGATGCCTCTAACCAAAATGGCCAGTAATACGTGACGACATCAAGGCGACTGGGAGAGTCTACAAAAATCATTGTGGGGTACGAGTCACCTCTCTTCAATTCCCCGAAAGAATAGTACCTGGGAACCAATACAATTGGAGATCCTCTCTTTGTCCGATCACTTCTGTGCCTCGGATAAGTGCTATCGCCACTGGCGTGGGCAGTTCTAAATATCAAACAGGCGAAATGTGACATTTCGAGGCAGCTACTGGTCATTTCGGCAATAGCAACACGCAGTATCGCACCCCGTTTTGTCTCTCGCGTATCTGGGGGACGAGTAAAGTCGACTTATCATCATTGCTCCATCATAAAGGACTCCAGGTTTGAGCTTGAATCCTTCCAGCTGCGGCTTCCAGTTTCTTGACGGCCACGAATTATCGCCAGCTACTGAGGCATTTCAATTTTTTTCGTCCGTTATACAAATTTTCATGCATTGCTGCCATAAATTGTCAAAAAGTTTCTTGGGGTACAAGACATACTTTACAAACTTGCAGAGATAGCAGCGCAGCTGCTCCACGATTCCCAGGGTGAGAAATAATTGCAAGGATTGTTCTAGTGGAGGCCGTCACTGGTTATCACATCATCACGTAAAAAATCGCAGCGAGAACATGCGAACTTCAAGGTGAGCCTCGCCGTCGCATCCGATGCGAGCAGAGAGGGCAAAATTCGCACCATCGATGCTGCCCCTCTCCGCTTGTACCAATGAAACGTCATCGTATCAGATGAGCTCGGATAGATAGTACAGCGTTTGGGCGGACATGGGAGAAAAAAAAGAAAAAGAAAAGAAATAGTACCATCCCGAGTATATGATATAGAAGATCACGGAAGCCGGATTTGACGAACGCTCCAAAATAGATATAACATTGCCTGTAAGCTCCGAGGAGCGGTAGCTTGGTCATGGACCCTTTGTCACATGCTGGTCGACGACACCAAGCCGGTGCGTGGCCGTTCCAAGCTCCCTAGGGAAAATTGCAAAAATAAAGAACAAAAGCTTCGGCAGTGGTCATGACGAATGATTGACGTAATTGACATTCCTCCAAAAAAGGACAACAAAACAAGTATTAAGACGATCCTCTATTACCTGGTTTTCTTACTCTTCGTGGTGGTATCGTTTGTCCATAAAAATAAGCCATAATGTTTTCCGTATGAGAAATAGTAAGATTTGTGATAGGGTGAGTCGCATTCTATAAGGTTTCAGCTTGGAGGCGCGAAGGCAAAAGCAATGCCACATACCAAACGGTTCGCGGAACCGCCAAGGACTTTCACATCAGCTTCGACCTCTGTCCAGTATAGCATGTTTAAAAAGATGCTTTTCCGCAGATCATCACTTATTCCAGGTCCTGAAGCGACTTCCACATCAGACAACATGCCCAAATATATATTGAAACATACGAGATCTAGAGGATTGTTGCCAATAAACCGATAATTCGGATCGCCGAGCGGCCGATGGTATAACATGATGTTGCGCGGACGAAAGACCAGACAGACAGTATAGAGTGTGGTAGGAGTCAGCATTCCTGGTATGCTCTCAACATAGAGCAAAGGTGTCGAAGTCATTGGCTTACTTGGGTGGCTTGTCTCTTAGCCCACCAGCTGGGTGCTGGCCTGCGAATAGAATATATCGTTGCAATGCCTCTCTATCATACAAGCAGTCTGATGTTGATTTATATTCATTCATTCATGGGAGAAGAAGGCAATAGATGTCGCACCATCAATATCGGACCACGAATCATCGCGGTTATCGTGTTCAGTGGCGGTCGTCCTTGCATGTTTACGATGTTCTTGATTCGATCCAACTTGATTCTGCGCATCAAGGCCTTCGAGGAGTGTAAACGAACCGCCGCACCACCAAGAATAACAACCATCCACCAATTTATTCGTTCGGCCCCGAAAACCGCCCAGCTCCGTCTCACGACCTTGCATTTGGGCAACCCATCGGGTGAGATTCGGAACGTCGATTGAAGGTTGATTGCCGGTCACCTTCCGAAAATAATCCACAATTGGTTGGAGCGCGACCCATGACGCAAGAGAGCAAAATGTATAGCCACCATGCGCTTCCCCCAGAGAAGGCCGGGGCCAATTGAGGAGAGTGGGTGTCGGGTCGGGGGAAAACGAAGGATGTGATGCGGATGAGAAGCCGCCTTCATACGTCTGACACGACGCAACAAACTCCGCTGTTCCTTCCACAAGCTCTGGGGTAATGAGATCAAGAAGTATTGCTGTTACTATTAGACAGTATATGCCTCTGGTCAAAGCCACTTGAGCAACGAATTAATCCTGATAACATATAAGCAGAGCGCACCGGACGTCCACTTCCCCATGCCTAGTGACGTGAAAAGAGCCATCTTTCTGCTTTAAACTCATGAAAAAGTCGTACATCTTCTCTCTATACACAGTGTCGGAGAGACATTTAATATGTGCAAGCCACCAGACATAGAAACTCACCGGTCTATCTGATCCCATCCACCATTCGGTCCTGGCCCTCCAACAATCGCCAATGCACATACAGCCGCATATGTGGGAAGCAGATGGGCCGATTGTCCGGGCCCACCTCCGAACCCACCATCATGATGCTGACATGACAAGACCCTGTGGATCACCCTAAAGATGTTCCGCTCGTCAAAAAACAATCCAATAGCAAAGCGAGCGCGTAAGGATTACGAACCTCCGTTTATTACCCGGATCCAACGCGACCTGAAGGGTACTGAACGACTGTAGAGTCCAGAACATTAGCCATGGTTGACTCGCGTCCTGGCTGGTGTAACGAGCAGGGAAGCCTTGAATGAAATGCCGGACCAGGAACTGCATATGGGCCTTCTTTTCGAGGACGGGTTTGGACGTGTAAGATGAGTGTGGCATATGGTCTTGTAAAATCAACTCTGTCTCCGTCTGGGCCACGGAGGTCGGTGTCGGGAAGCCATCTGCGGGAGTCATGAGCAAGTTTGTGTCAGGGAAAGTCATGGTGGTCGCTGGGGAATGGCGGGGCTGTTGACAAGATAAAAACAATAAAAGTGCGTAATAGTTCAGCTCATCGCGGAACAAGCGGGAGCATCCAACTTTATTTTATTTTATTTATTTTATTTTATTTTTACTTTTATAAACACAAGCAATATCTATTGTTCCTCTGGAGTATCGCAAAAAGTATTGTAACTTGTTACAGATAAAAAAAATTGTTACGCTCGGGTCTACAAGACCTTCAAACTTTGGTCCCTCGTTGATAAGTGGAACGCTGAATGTTCCTCGGCGTGAACTAGTAACCGACAACGACAACACAGATCAAAGACGAAATTCACGCAAGCTCAAAGTAGCGTGCGACTGCTCAAACGTTTAGTAGTAAATTCCATTAGTACTTGTCAAGATAAGTTGTTGTGCTAAAACTTACTTTCCCAGTCCGTGACAGCTTTATTCCAGACGGCGACTTCGTGTTCCCTAGTTGCCCCATAATGATCCACAAATTTGTCACCAAAAACTTCTCGGGCAATGCTGCCGGGCCTCATCATCCGTTCCGTCGCCGCTCGCAGGGAACCAGCGATAATCTTAACCTGTCATACAATACATATCATAACGCAAACGCCACTAATAATCGATGGAAAGCGCACCTTGCCTGCCAGCCTGTCTTGCGGGCTCAATTGCCTAATTGGAGGTCCAGGTAAAGATAGTTTCTTCTCGATTCCACGTATGCCAAGGGCAAAGATGGCACTTATGGCAAAGTGTGGGTTCATATCTGCCCCAGGCACACGTACCTCTAAACGAGTTGCAGACCGAGGCACGGAGAGGGGTGATATGATGCGGAGTAAGGCTGGGCGGGAGTCGTAACCGTACCTGACCTCAAAAGGGGCATCGCCACCATCTAATCTCTTGTATCCGTTGATTGTCGGGATGAACTTGTGTAAAAATCTTTGAATTAGGGATTGTTAGGAGAAAAAGAAACGGCCCTGTTACCATTGGTGTAACTGTGTGAGGGCGTTAGAAATGACCACACTGAGTGCTGTCAGCAAAGCATACCATCTTCGACTCCGTCCAAGATACCAGAGAGAAACCATTCTGCTTCTTGGCTGATGAATTTTGTGTCGTCATAGGCAGCACCAACCCTGCCACCATTCTCGAGCTCCGATTCTGAAACGGCAAATATATTATTTCCAGCGGCGTCTCTTAATGAGACGTGAACGTGACTTTAAATGCACCTTGAGAATAACTTTTTGCCGCGAAAAGTGCCTTACCCGCCAGAACCTGGTATCTAGGGGTCTGACGTTGAATCCCTTGAATGGTTTAGTACGATAGTGGACCTTACTTTCTCCCATGGCTGTGCCATGAAGGTTGGCGAAACGCCGTGTTTCATTCCTATGCTCTTAGCTGTAAACTTGAAAAGTGCGGCATTGTCGGCCATCCGTAGAGCAGTCGTATATGCCAAGGCCGTCTCAAAGATGCCCGGCCCTGTTTCTGTGTCTGATGGCATGATGCTTTTACGACGCGCAGATATAAATTCAATTTTATGTAGGACGTACGGTGCCCTTCGATGGGAATGCCAAACTTGACGCTCTCATCAAATATGTCCTGGAAGTATTGTTGATTCAATTGTGGTCTTAATGCCGAATATCCGTGCACTTTTTGAACGTTAATCAGTGTGCAAATGAGATAAAATAGAGTGCCCTACTTCCTGTTGTGAGTGGCCGTAAGTTATGAAAGCTCTTTGCTGCTAATGTCTGGGGGGTTTCTGAGTTTGATGTATAGATCACGGCTCTCGGGGTTGTTCATCAACGTACCATTGAAAGTGAAGTACTATGATTGGCATAAGAGATGGGTTGTTATGCATGTATAGTGCTGGTGTATGTACCTCGTATTCGACGCCCGCGTAGCAGTCCAGGCCACGGCTGGCAGCGCGTTCGAGAACAATTTTCAGGATTCCCCGGGGGTCAATGCCAAGCGGCTCCTTGGTATCGGGATCTAGAAGAGACACGAGAAAAAAGGGAACATTATCTTCCCATGGTATACGACGGAATGTGGATAGATCTATGGAAGCGATGAGATCTCGAAAGCCGTTGGCTCTGGTTGCGACACGCAGTTCCTTGGGGTAGATGATATCTTGGATATCCCATCCGCTGTGTAGAGAAGTGTTGATTCAAACGGTTACGGCTCCCCAAAAAAGAGCTTACAATATGATACTGCAAAAGCCGAAGCCGTCAGAAGCAACCGCTTTTAAGAACTTGTCCCGTGACTAAGAGACAACGGATGTTGCATCGATGTCGTGCATGACGGGACGAGCAAAGAAAGAGTACCATGTATTTGCCCCGCAGCACACCGTCAACTGCAAGATGTGTCAGATCTTATACGTGGATGGGATCAACTGGGGAGGGCGTGCCATCAATGCCGGCCACTTTGACTTTCGTATCCGCCGAGAGCAAGCGCTGCAGTTCTTGAATGGAGGACGGTATATCGGATGACATCTTGAGGCGTCGATGATCACGGTACGGAAAGCCTTTACTACGAACGTGGGCAGCGGCAGGAATCGTAGTCGTTTGTAGAACCTTTGATGGAAACAAAGTCCGTCTGCTAGGGCTACTGAGGTTGGATGTAGATCTTGTTAAATCTGGGGTAGGAGCGTCACCGTACCAGAGACTCAACAGGAGAAGAACAAAAATAGGTAGCCTAACCAGATGAAGATATGTGAAGATGAGGGTGAGATCGTGTTCGGCATTGCTGAAACCGGTAGACAGCGTGAATTTTTCCGGAAATGGTGGATGGGATAAGATGCCATCGGACAACATACCCCTATCATTCCATGAATAACTTCTCTTTGGTTTGGTTGAGTTTGCGGCGAACAGCGATAAAAGGCGTTGAGGGCTCCATTATTGCTCCCCACTGTCCTAAACTCGAGTCATAAACTTCTCAACGAACACCTCTTATCTGCTTCATCATAATGCTTCCAGGCAAAGTTGTGTCATACGTCGGCGATGATGTCAACGATATTCTCATTCGTGGCGAGAAGTGAGTCCAGCATCTATCTGACGATGTAATAATCTCATGCTATGAATTAGCATTTGTTAAATACTGGTAAGCGACTTAAGAGTGATGCAAAACGACATACTAACTTAGACGCAGCAATGGATACGAGTTGATAATATCAGGCTTGAACAGTTGAGCCTGCATGTGAGGTAGAGTCTTTTGTGGCTTCGGAAACACTCCTGCAAGTCTAACTTCTTGTTGTGGCACCAGCTCGCATTTTTCGCATTTTCCGTGGATTCATTTCTCAGCTGTAAATATATAAAACCCATGTCAATGCCATCTGTCTTTTGAGATTCAATATACTTCAGTCTGCCTTGTAGTGGCTGCCACTTACTTGCAGACTTTATATTCGAGTCCGAGTTTTCGCTTTGTAAAACTTGCTGTGAATACACTTCTGGGTCTGAGCCAGACAAAGAACACGCATCCTCCAGCCTCCCTGTCGCTTGCCGAATACGGTGGTTACTACCAGGAAAATGAGTAGCTGTGAGGAATCACACTCGTGTCTTGCTATCCAAGCGCCGTCTCGCCCACTCGTCCTGTAATGATGTTTGATATCATTAATTCCATCACCAGAAGGAAAACGGTAACCTGCTCTGTGCAACCAACGAAAGTGGGATCGTTTTGCCAACTCCCCAATCATCCGCCGCCATGATGGTCACACCCAACTGGCATTCGGCTCACTACCACGACGACCTCGTTTTTTTTTTTTCCTGTCGACTGCATCAATGGCCTCCCGGCAGTCATTGTATGCGTCACTATTTCTCCAAAGTCCTTATCGACATGGTCCATGACGCCAATACAACAGTATCCCCTTCCATCCTCGCCACACCACCCGAAGTACTTATTTGGCGTGGAACATGAGGCGATGACTCCATCGACTCGTATCAAATCTCTCGATGGAGCCGAGCATGAGGAATAGGACTGGGAATCTTGGGATCTTGGTACGTCACACCCTAGTATTGTTTTCCCCGTCAGAAACTGATTTTTTCCCATCAGCCTCCTTCGCGCCCATGTCTTGATTCGACGCGCAATCCTGACAGCACGCACTCATGCGGTGATAGTCATCGTCACCCAAATCGCCCGTATGTGGGGCATGACTCCATGTTTTGTACTAATTACAACAACATAAGATTCTTTGACGGCCCGCGCTGTACCGTGCAGTCGCTTATCTGAGAGTTGAGGAATTTGCGCGTTCTATCTGAATATGACACGTTCGTTGCATTTCTGTCAGATAAGATATCATATCAATAGTTGGGACTTACTTCATATCCGAGTTGGCCGTCTTCGGTTTCCTTCGCATGCTTCTTTCTGACAGGAGTTCATGGTGGGGTGGAGGCGAGATACAATGCCGACTATTCGCATTTGTCATAGTGCGTACTCGAATCATGCGAATTGAAAGAACGCATTTTGAGCTTGATGGACTCTATCTGGCTGCAATTCTCATGTTCTTTTCTGATGGCAATATGCCTTGTAATTCATATCTGATTGGATTCCTTTTTCAGAAAGATGTCATGGCTATCGTACCCTTCCTCCCCTTCCTTGAACTATCGCCTGTGTAACAGTTTGTCCGCTTCGCCATGAACTTCAACGTCGTTGACCTTTGGCCTGATGTGGCAAAGTATTTCGAAACTGATTGGATGAAGCTGATAGCTTCTATCCTTACCGTGCTCGCCTTCATTTTCATACACAGAAGCCGCCGAGGTCTTAGAATGCCTAGACTGCAAGGACCACGCAGCGGGAGTATATTCTTTGGCAGCGCTAGCAAGGTCTTCATTTCAAGTGATCTCAGCTCGACATATCGAGACTGGGAACGGATGTATGGTCCGGTCTATGAGATGCCTGCAAGTCTTGGCACTATCCATGTGGTATTGAACGACCCCAAGGCCCTCGCACACTTATTTTCCAAAGACACGACAACTTATAGTCAACCTCCTTCGCAGAGGGATGAGGGTCGGAAGTTGGTGAGTGTTGTTTCGCAATCACGTTCCAAAGCCGCCAATCTTGATTCATCCCAGTTTGGTGATATGATGATCGCCATGAATGGGGAAACTCACAAGAGGTTGGTCGCTCTTTACAGCTTTACATTCCGGGCGTAGGCGAAATATTGAACATGATATCAGAATGCGCAGAATAGTGTCTCCTCCGTTGACCACGGTCTCAGCAATTCGCAATATCACTCCCATGATATTTGATTCTGCATATCAGGTTAATACGGTTCGAACCCTTAGAATAGTCGGGCAATTGATTATGAATGCCAGATTAAAGCAATGTGGGATTCGTTTTTTCAGTCATCACACAAATTAGATCATGCCATCAAAATCGATATAGCGAAATGGTCTGTCACCGCATCTGTCTTCCCCTTGATTTTCATTACTTACCTTAATTCCTTATGTACTCCAGGATGAATGCTTTTACGTACGATGACTTCCTTGACACTGACCCGTTTTTCTTATGCGATATCATTTTAGCTTGGACAATATCGGAAAAGTTATATTTTCGCATGACTTTGGCAACCTGAAAGGCCAAACGTGCTCAATTATGGATAGCTTAGATGCTTTCCACTCAGTCAGCCCAGTAGGCCGTTACCTAAAGATTTCGTTTTATGCAGTCGAAGCATTTTATAATTTTTTTGGAATTATCTTATCGAATGCCAGAAGTAGGCATTTAGGGGAAGTGGCAGAAAAATCGAAGCAGCTCGCAATTGACTTTATAACGAAGGCACGAGAGGCACCCGAAGATAGCCCCATTCATAAATCAGTTCTCGGGGCCATGCGTGAGTGTTACGCTTATGTGCGGGATACTACCTAATGCTTAGCCCATAGTTAAGTCAATAGACGCCAATTCTAATTTCCGTTTATCACTTGCAGAGTTATTGGCGCAGGTACGCTGCTTCAACCTATATGGGGCGGCCCACTGATACGCTTTGCAGCCAGTATGTACCCCCGCTGCTGCTTCTCTCTCATTCAGTTTAAGTTTATAAAATTATAGGGTATGCTTGTTGTAGCCGGTCATGACACAACAGCAGGTAGGTGCATCTTGTTCTTACCGAGATCTCACAACCGTTACTTGTGCTATTTACAGGTGTCTTAACGGTGACCACGTTTTGTCCACGCATATCTCCAAGAGCTCATTTAATGATCCACCTCTCAGTGGTCTCTCATTGAACTTGCCCGCCAGCCAGAAATTCAAGACGCCCTCCGTACCGAACTCAGGGAGTACTTGGCAGGCGGAGAATGCCCTACATATGACCAGTTAACAAAAGATCTGAAATATCTCGATGCTTATGTAACAGAGATACTGAGGTTACATCCGGCCGCAAGGCAATTACTCCGAGCAGTTCGTACTTTTCCTTCCCTCTTTCCCACCTTACCTTTTTGTAACAGGCAATGGAAGACGATATGATACCGCTGACAAATCCCATACGAACTGCGTCTGGAGCAATGATCGATAGTTTACCCATCAGGAAAGGCACCATCATCCGTATCCCCGTCGGGGGAGTGAATATATGGGAAACGTTGTGGGGGCCAGATGCGGGTACGTTGGATCCAGGCAGATGGCTGAATGACGAGGGCCTTGAGAAAGGAAAAAGGGAGCAATTACCCGGCTACCGACATCTATTGACCTTTGGTGCCGGTCCCAGACAGTGTCCAGGGAGAGACCTCGCCATAGTCGAGATAAAGGTATGTGATGAAGCGCTTATCAGTGGGGGGTAGTTTTGTTCATATGACGCTAATGTCTAGGCTGCCCTTGTGGTTTTGGTTAACCACTTCAGCTTTGAATTCCCTCGTGGGCCATCAACGGAGTTAGAATGGCAGTTTGAGCGACCCAAGGTAGTAGGCGAGGATGGACCAAAAGTGCCCATCCTTGTGCGAAAAATCACACCAGTGTAATTGTATCGCCATTATTTTGTTCCCAAACTTGAAGGGATTCGTGTCTATGCTGGAAAAACTTGTATTGCGTTTCTCAGTGACTAAATCACTTAAGCTTATTTGAATAACATTTTATTCAATGAAATGGTAATGAAAACCCTTGAGCATGCAGGTAGCAATGAATGGCATACACAGAGTGTGCCTTCGTTTGGCTTGGCATGGCAGCCGGCTAAAATATCGGCGTCTTACTTTACCCCACTTAGCATGTTCCTGATAAAACAGCGACAGCGACAAGGAATCTCACTAGACACACAGAGATATATTGATTTTCAAAATACAGCTAGCATTGACATGGGTTTTATATTTTTATAACCGAGAAACGGATCCGCAGAAAATGCGAAAAACATGAGTCGTCTGAAAAACAATATGTAACTTAGCATGACACACAAACTTAAGGCCCTACTTCATATGCAGGCTCAACGGTCCAAGCCTGATATCGTCAACTTGTACCAATTACTACATTCAAATTAGTATGTCGCTTTGCATCATTATTAAGTTGCTCGCCAGTATTTAACAGATGCTAATTCATAGCACATGAGACTAGTACATCAGACAGATACTGGACTCACTTCTCGCCACGAATGAGAATATCGTTGACATCATCGCCGACGTATGACACGACCTTGCCTGGAAGCATTGTGATGAAGAAGATGAAAGGTTAAGGTTGTTGAGAAGTTTATGGCTCGAGGTTCTGATGGTGGGGAGAATACTGGGGCTCTCAACGCCTTTTTATCACTGTTCGAAGCAAACTCAACCAAACCAAGAGAAGTTATTCATGGAAAGATAGGGGTATGTTGTCCGATATACCGATGATACCACTTACCATATTCAATATGCCGGCATGTCTGCACTAGCAAAATTCACGCTACTGGTTTCAGCAATGGCTGAAACAGTTTGATAAAAATCAATGATCACCGATCTACGCCGAAGCGAGCCCAATGTGTTTAAAGCAGTTACTTCTCATGTAGAATGATGAGCAGAAAACTCAATTCATGCTTCCAATGGCACAAGCACTGGTCGGGCTTCTACTATCCACCTTGATATATTATACTCCCACCATTTACCAGAATATTGTCAACAACATAAAGGTGATCTAGTTGAATGTAACATGATTTGACACTCTGTTTAAAATGTGTTTTAAAGCTTCGTTCAATCCCAACTGTTGGTTGCTCTGGCCTGTTGACTTCATACTTCGGAGCGCATAGATTTTTGAAAGATGCCAAATCTATAGTTCAAGAGGGCTATGATAAAGTACTGATCAGCCGAGTTATCGTGCCTGAAAACTGACCGAAGAGTCATAGTATCGTGGATCTGTCTTCAAAATACCAATGATGCGACAATGGCTTATAGTTGTTTCCGGACCGGGAAAGATACACGATATTCGTCATGCCACTGATGAGTATCTTTCATTCAGAGAAGCTATGAAAGACGTAACTTACTTATCTTTCCTTGGTTTATCTTCATGCATTGACCGTATATATATAGGCCTTTCACCTTGATGTGAGCTTTGGTTCCGATGTATTTGACGACCCGGTGCATGTCGATGCCATCAGAAATCTGCTTACGCGGAACATTGAGGTCAGGTACAATGACATTCGCGAAGAGATACTCGCAGCTTTTGACGATCATATCCCTATCAAGGACGACGGTATGTATAGTATATATTTCATCTCTCACATTATTCTGATCGACTAGCATTAGAATGGGTCAAGGTTCCTGCTTATTCAACCATAATGAATATTGTTTGTAGGGCTGATAACAGGATGCTAGTCGGCTTACCACTTTGTGGGTTACCTTTCTTTTTTGTAACGGCACAGATCCTCATTCACTGGGTTTGTAGGCCGTGATCCAGAATATCTAGACCTCAGTAAGAAGGTTACTATTGACATTTTACAAGCGAGTAGGACACTCAGCAGCGTTCCGCCCTTGTTGAAACCGTGCGTGCACCTGCCTGATAGGGTGTAGACTTACTTGGCTAATATTTACTATCTAGCATCACATCCCAATTCTTGGAAGTGGCTCGAACTATTCAACGCACAATGAAGCATGTGGGGCCTTTTGTGAAAGAGCGTCTCGAACAGGAGAAAATTTACGGTCAGAACTGGCCTGACAGACCTGTTGGTACTCTGTTAATTTTGTCTGATCCCAATGCTTACTTCGTTACAGAATGACATGATTAGCTGGTTAATGGACGTCTCGAAAGGGGAGAAGCGGAGTTTGAAAGACATAACATCCCGCCTACTTTTGACTAATTTTACTTCTATTCATTCGACGACCACAGTGCGCATGTTTCTGCAGCCAACATTACAGGTTCCACTTACATTCTATATAGTCGCTTACAGATACACTATTTGATCTGGCAACATATCCGGAATATGTACAACCGTTACGTGAAGAAATCGAAGAAATCATCCAGAAGGAAGGCTGGTCCAAGGCTGCCATAGGAAAGATGAGCAAGCTGGACAGTTTTGTCAAAGAATCAATGCGGCTAGTAGCCAACAGCGCCTGTACGCAACTTTCGATTTTTTTGAATTCCGCTCTCTGCCTTGCAAACTAAATGTTCCTCTAGTTGGAATGATGCGCAAAGTGATGAAGGACTTTACCTTTTCTGATGGTACGACAATACCCGCTGGTAACACCATGGGAGTTGCCGTTGTAAGCACGCACACTGACCCAGTGAATACGCCCACTTAAACTATGTTCTTCAAAGCACTAATGAATTAATACAGGACATATACCCTGATCCCAATACCTTCGATGGCTTCCGCTTCGAGAAGATGCGTGAAAAGAAAGGAGATAATACCAAGCATCGATTTGTCTCTATTGAACTTGACTATCTATTGTTCGGTCAAGGTCGTCACACATGGTATCAGTTTTGAAACTTGGCTTTGAACGATGGTTGAAAGTCGTCCTTTTAGCCCTGGTCGTTTTTTCGCGGACAATGAATTGAAGACATTGCTTGCTCATGTTCTAATGAATTATGATGTCAAATTAGCCAATGGTGGACGACGTCCTCAACCTATCTGGTCTGGAGCAGGTTCAACGCCAAATCCGATGGAAGAGCTCTTGTTCCGCAAGCGGGTTTGAGGCACAGATATTGTTAGTGGTAGATATTACTGATAGAACGCACTGATCGATATTCATTAATGGCATTGTGAATGATGTTGTTGAGTTGCGACTTGCCGGTGATCTTACCAGTACTGGCCTTGAACGTTCATACAACAATCGAGCAGATGATGGACGATCGGTGGGGTTGACGCTCAGGGGCGTTTAACAGGAATTCTGTTTTTGAGGGTTCCAAAGTCAGTCTGACGCACAGTGCAAAAGCACTAATACTATGTGTTCCTCTTCATTGTCGTCATTCTATCATCCCCCCTCCGTAGTACCAGGATGGTCTCCGCTCACACGTACAACCAGGCCACAATCTATCATGGATACTAGTAAGTTTGTTTCTGGTTTTCAACCTACCTTCGTCGCCTTTTGTAAGTAACTCGACCTCCTACTACATCTCCTTCCCCTCTTACGGCGGTCACTTGGCCAGATGACTGGAGCCTCAAGAATCGGAGCTGCAGACGAGCAAGCCCAAGGTGCTTCTCAGGGTTCATGCACATTCATGCCTATATCTACTACCATTACAGAGACGCGGGAGGCCAAGCAAGAGCTTTGCTCAAACCGACTATCACCCCTCCGTCATCGATCCATGCCAAGTCTCGCACGCTCCTCCATCGTATACACCACCTACGCAACCTCGATCTTTTAATCTTTCGTCCTCACCGTCTGCCACTGCCACCCTCGTGGCATCAACCTCAACCTCAACGCCCTGCTGACCTTTTTTTTTTTTTTTTTTTTCGCATGGTAATGATATAGAATTGGGGACGGAACTAAGTACGACAAAAAAACTATGACGGCAGTGAAAAGACCACTATGGTCTCTGTGTGGTAAGCGTAAAAGCTAGGCGAAAGTACGGACGCTGTCAGCAGAAGGCAGTCCACTCAATCTGGAAAGAGCGCCCGGTGAGGGCGGCGACTGGTAGGGCGGTGGGCAAATGGGACTAGAGCGTCAAAAGACGCAGCACGTGGGTGAGCCTTGAGGAAGGCAATCAGGCCGACGTAGTTACGATCGCGTCGCAAAAAGGCTGGAAAAGAGGTAAAAGGAGGAGAAAAGAAACGACACTCACAGATGATGTGGGAGCGAGTCGCGGGGTGCCGACCGGGACAAAGCCGGCAATGGATCGGGGCATCTGGGAAAAACCGACGGCGGTATTCTGCAGAGGGCATGTGGCCCGTGGCAAAGCGAACAAACCGGGAAAACAAGGTCGGGGAGTCGTCACATTTCAGGACAAAACGATGGCGTTGACGGCCCAAGCAGGGTGCCAATGGGCGTCGGTTGCCGTTAATGCGGATGAGGTTGGCACCGCGGGTCTTCTGTGAGAGCCATGCCAAGCGCCAGTGTTGACCGGCCGTTAGTCGGAAGCGTTTCTGAGCGGCGGCTCTCGTATGCAGGGCGGGGGGCGCTGGAGCAGTAGCGGCGGCAACCAGGGCATTGGCGGCGTCGTTTTCAGGGATGCCAGCATGGCTGGGGCACCAAGAAACAGATAAACGGTTGAGCGGGGAGGTCGTGAGCCAAAGGCGTAAAAAAGTACAAAAACGGATAGCTATATGTTGACCGTCGCAAACATCCGTCTGAAAGATACTGCGGGCGGCAGCGGCGTTATCGACCAAGAAGACGGTATGGCCCACATGGGCGGAATCGACCAAGTGACGAACAGCCATGGGTCTCGGCAGCGTAAGAGGATGTAGCAGGCACTGCGCGGGCGACCGACGCAGTAGCCGAAACGAAGCCGCTAAAGGCCGAGGTGCCCTGTAGGGAACCATCGGTGGCCACAAGATATGTCTGCGGATCCCGCCGCCAGATGTCCAATTGAGCATCAAAATCCCCCCGCCATGCGGCAAAAAGCTCCGCCTGGGATTTGGGGGGGGTGGTCAAAGTGCCAGAAAGAAATGCGCTCGGGGTACAGGTCCAAGATGCGAGTGCCGCGGTGATTCTCGTCATGCACAGAGAGGAACGGTTCCGTAATATCGGCGGCGATGCGCAAAATGGCAGGAACGGGATTGTCTGGGGCCCGGGTGCGGATAAGGCGGTGGCGCGCGCGTGCGGCCGCATGAACGGGGAGGTCCGGCGTGCGTTGAAGCAGGCGCATCGCATGGTTGGCATCGAGGGTGGCGAGCCGGGAGCCGTGTCGTTGCAATAAGACGTCGCAGTAAATGCGCACCGGTGGGGAGCCAGTGAGGAATTCCAGGGCTCCGCCCGGAGTGGTGGAGAAAGCGCCGGAGGCCCATAATAAAGCAGTGCGCTGAACCTTTTTGAGAAGAGCCAGGAGGGCGTGAACCCCCTTCCCATGGAGGCGGTACCAGAGAGGCAGCCCGTACGAAAGTGTAGGCCAGACGCATGACCGAAACAAGAGCAAGCGTTTGGAGACGGGCAACCCGCGAACTGCGTTCCCAATCATCCGGAGTGCCCTGCTGACCATCGGTTCCTCTGTTGCGGTCTCCTCTCATGAGCAACTCCTTCTCTGGAGTTGGTTTCTCCAAAGGTTCTGCACATATTAAAATAAATTAGGAATAAAGGCCAATCATTAAATAATTTTTACCAGTGGATTGAGGCTGAACGATGATATGTACATGTCGTTTAACTGGGTTCTCCGGAAAATTTTCATCCAACCCTTGCAAGTCGAATAATAATGGCTGGATCTCTTTATTGACCTGGACTGCGCCAATCTCAAGCAACTTCCCAATAGGGAGAAGTTCGAAATATTTTCGTCATATGGCACAGAAATCTTCCACAACATGAGACTATGTGCGTTGAAACTACGAAGGGTTTGAGGCTTTCCTTGTTTGATGGCTTTTTCTGAGGGCTGCGACATCGTCTTTCCGTTGCATTTCAGCTCTGAAGATGCGCGTTTTGTTCCAAGTATCCCGATCATCAGAAAGAACAAAGCAGTTGAGTTTAAGCTGATCCACAACTGGATGGGTACGAGTTGGATGAGGATCAGAAATGATATTGTCTGTAACATAAAGAAACGATGTAAACGAGCTCACTATTGGCTGGCACTTGAATGACAATGTGGAGGTGATCTCTTTCGACGTAAGGGAATAGTTGTGACAGTAATGCAAAAGGCTGTAGTGGTTCGAGGTGAATATTTTTGAGTTGTTCATTGAAATTGTGATTCACAAGCAAAGAAAGAGCTTGAGACATGGGGCAGCAACGTAGTTGAGGTAAGGACTCATCTCCTCCTTGATTATCTTCTTGAGAATACTGACATTTTTGTCCGAAGGAATTGACAGTAAACACCGCATTTGGGCCATCACCAAGGACGAGGCAGTGGCCATGTGCGCTTGACGTTACTTACATTTATTTATAGAAATACGGATCAGAGGTCGCAACTTATTCAGGAATCTGCACTGCCAAATTTGTGACTTGCGATCAAGTCATGCAGAAGTTCACCAGTTCATCGCTGAGAAGGGATTTGCACCGAAACTGTACTGTACATGGTTGCGATGGATGGTGTGAGCAGGAATTACGTGTCCTTGTCCAATTTGCATATGGTGCATGCATTGGAGATGCAGCTGCAGCATGCCAATAGTCCAATCACTTCAATGCCCTCTTTTGCCACATCGGTGCGGTTCTAGTGAACGCAAAGTTGACTCTAGCAAGCAAATCTCATTACACATTCGAAAACTGGCACAGATAGGCATTTCCGAGTCTAAAAAGGGGTATCCCGCGACAGGACAGAGTTGTTCCATAAAAAAAAAGAAAGGAAAAAAACTGACACGGATGACCCATAGTAATTCAACTATTTAATCTTGAATGAAGCCCATACGGAGATATCACTGCTAAGTAGTTTAGTTGTATGAATTCAATGATAATGATTATGTAATTACATGCAGGTTTCCTTTTTTGAATATCTGTGCGAGAGCAACTTGCGGCAACCTCATGGGCAATATATATACGTCCCACCCAACCAACTGCTTGTCAATAAGTGGTCGTTATGACGAGCGCAAATGATAATAGGTATGTAAATAACTGTTGTCTCAATATGTTTTCTCATAATTTTACTTGGCGTAGTTCGATAATACTAGAGGCATCTGATACGTTAGCCTTGCAATATTCCTAGCTGAAAGGAGGTCAACTAAATTGCATGCAGAATTAGCCGCTCTCCTCCAATTGTAGGAGATCAGTCGAAGTGCGTGTAGCAATTCCTCTCCAGATTGGCATCTCTGAACGACACCCGTTCAATTCTATAGTGACCATCTTTCAAATGAAGCAAACAACAACGAGTAATCTCTTTTGGCATTCAACTCAGAAATATGACGACACTCAGACTGCAACAGGTCTCATAGTACGCTGGAGGAATCCTTGGATAGCGAATGGATCATCCCACGTCTAAAGTATGTAGTATGTAGTATTGGTATCCTTGGCAACTCGTTGACATTACTGTGAATTCAGTGATTCAGAGCATCTTGGCACAGGTATCATTAAGACAAAAAAGAACAGAATTAACGAATATACTATCCTGCTCATTGGTAAAGTTCTTGAAAACAATACCTTATCTATGTTAATCCTTTTGTTAATTTTGTGCAGGGGAGACAGGGACAGGTAAAACGAGTCTGCTTTCATTGTTTGCCAACATCTTGATGGGCCATGGCCCTAATGAATACATACTCGCACATCATAAGGACAATGAAGTTGATGGGCCGAAATATCAGAGTCAGACACAGTCGGCGTTGCTGTACGAGTTAACAAGCAATAACAACGTTAAGGTCCGTTTACTTGACACACCCGGACTTGCGGACACCCGTGGCCTCGCTTACGACACTATACACAAAGCAAGTATTGCAGAGGCCATCAAATCAAATATATCAACTGTCAATGCCGTGATCATCCTCGCCAATGGCAGGCTCGAACGCCTCGGGGTTGCTACGGATTATGCCCTATCCACGCTTTCCTCCATTTTCCCTCACACTCTCGCCGACAATATTGGCATCATTTTTACCAATGTTGCAAACGCGAACTCTTGCAACTTTGACCAGAGCTCTTTACCTCAAGCTCTACAGGGAAACGACAACAACCAGTTCTTACTTGAAAATCCCTTGGCGCTGTGGAAGAAATTAAATGAGAGACGTGGTAAAAAGAGGCCAGGCCGAAGAGGATCTGATGCAGACGACATAAATGAATATCATAAGAAAGCCTTGAAGGAGCTTGCTGTCTTCTTTGATTGGCTGGACACACTCGAACCGCAACCAACGACAGATATCCTTAGTCTTTACGAGTGTTATCAAGGGATAGAGCGCAATATTGCAAACGCTCTGTCACGTGCATCACAGTTAGCTGAAAAAAGGGGAAAATTGAAGAGAATTAGCCAATTGGTTGACGGTAGCAAGCTCGTATGTTTTATTCGCTCGTTCCGCTTTCTACATTTTAAGTGACTCATGTAGACCATGCAGCAATATGAGAATTACCGAAGTGTCATAACACAAACGACGTGGGATCAGGTCAAAACGCCGTATCACAATACAGTGTGTGAATACCCAAAATGTTACGCTAATTGCCATCTGTCGTGCAAACTCACGCTCGCAGTAAACTCAGAGGCTCTGACAACGTGTTTTGCGATGGCTAGTGGTATATGCCGGGTGTGTGGCCATTCTGTGACAGACCATCGTCATTATCGTTCGCTCTGGAAGGAGCTGGACAATACGCAAGTACTGGTTGACGAGGAGGCGGAACGGAAATACAAAAAGGCCAAAGACGATAATGACGAAGAGGAGAAAATGATGATCAATATATACAAGGCCTTGATCAGGACGTGGAGGAAGTTCTCGCCTCCCTTGGACGTATGACCAAATCATATGCTAGTTTAGCTCTGTCCGGCAGCTTTTCCAGCCACGTCAGAAAGTCTATCAGACTACTGGAGATGATGTTGGAGAATATGCGTGTCCATGACGCTGATCGAGAAGAGTTTGGAGGAAATGAAGGCAAAATTGGAGGTCGTACAACGAGCAGACGACAAGGTTATCAGGAATTTCAGGACCGAAAAAATAATTAAGATGGCAGGAAAAATTAAAGGTGCTTTGAAGAGTAGAATTCACGCGGCTTCGACCATGCTCAAGCCAAAAAATAAGCAAGAATCTTCCGGACCCATTCACTCAGACGTGCCAACTGAGGATCCCGAAGAGGTTTCCAGAAACGGACTTTGAACGTCTGCAGGAAATAGTTTTTCTGTCATATCGTGTGTTTTTGTCAGGCATTAGATAGTTCTGTCATGTATTTACCTCATGGGTACGCTGTATCGTAAAATTAAATAATCTCTTAGGATGTGCTGGTTTTTTTCAGTGTCAAATTTTGATTTAGTCCTAATGATCATGCCGCTTCCCATGAGAAGGGCAAATTGTAGCTCTCTAATTAGAACATTTTACATTCTGCAGCTGAACTTTCTACAGGAACTTTTCGGTTAAACCAACACCTTCCCTTTCCAATATCTCTCGGATGGGATCACAGATATCCTTGGTATAGGGCGCCTGTATTCCGGTCTTGTCCAGGACGCCGTCCAACACAAGTTGAGTGGCAATGCCACATGGCAAGCCGACAGTCAAGGCCATCGCAGAGTGTCCGCCCCGTGCGCCGTACGCCTCAAGCGTCGACGTGATAGTTTGCTATTGAAATTGGATACCGTTACAGCCACCTCTAGAAATGTATTGTCCCGCAAAACAACTCACCTGCTTGCCATCTTGCCACTCTACGACAAATTTGTGCTGCAACATCACTAGGTCGCGCTCTGCCGCGTCGTATTTCATTAACGTCTCCAGCTGGGCACAAAGCGTGTCGAGCAAATTTCCTCCCCGGGCTGATACTTTCTCATTAGAGAACAAGCCGATCCATTTCAAGCCAGAGATGATCCTAGTACTTTCCGATTCGTTAGGGAACTTGCAGATTTCCTTGACACGGGACGCGAGCGTTCTATCTCAAAAATGTGAGATGTTGAATCTATCAGAGCAAAAAAGGCTCACTCCTCCCGAGCATCCAAAGCTCCAATTGTCTTCTTCGTCACATCAGCCCAGGTCAAGGTGTCCTCGAGCCACGGTTGAACCTCGGCGTTCAGCCAGCCTAGGTCGACGAGGGCTTTAATGAACTCGGGGAATCCTTGATATCTCAGTGTACCTCTGACGACGGTCTCGGCTTCAGGGATATTGTAGAACTGCTTAAATGGCGTAGAGTCACGGTTCGGGTAAGCGACAAAAGCAAACGCAGGCGTGATGAAGTACGGCTTGGCGTGAGCCATTAGATCCTTGCCTTCGATGACGACCTTCTTCCCGTTGTCATAGTAGGAAGCAGAGTTAAGAAGAGCAAGAAGGACTCCGCGAGAGGACCAAGAGAATTTGTAGCCAAGAGGGTTGTCGGAGCACTCAGGCGCAGGTAATCCCCCACAGTAAGAGAGGAATCGCTTTATCTGCGTGGAACTCGATCAACGCATCAGCCAGACTAAATGGTGAGAAATGGACGTACCTTGCCTCCTTTGGCATGAACCTCATCAATCGTCTTGACAGCATACAGATGATCAATGCCAGGGTCAAGACCAATCTCGTTCATCACCACAATTCCGGCTTCCTTTGCCGCAGCATCCAACTCTCGCATAGCAGGAGAAACATAGCTAGTAGTGACCACATGTGTTTTTCCCTTGATCGCAGCCTTAATGACAGCGGCGTGGTGGATGTAGGGGATCAGGGAGATGACGAGGTCGTGCGCAGCAACCTCGGTTTCGAGAGCTGCTGTGTTGCTTACGTCAATGGAAATGGCACGAGTGTTTGGTAAATTCGCCGTGAGGGCTTCGGCACTCTTGAGTGTGCGGCACGCTGACAAAAAGAGTCAGGGAAATCGAAAGACCACGTGTGATTGATGCCTCTTTCACACACCGATGGTAAGCTCGTTGCTTGGGTCCCGGACAACATACTCAGCACAGGGACGAGCAACGAATCCGCTTCCGAGGAGCAAGACCTTCTTGATTGGCTTGTTTTGCTGAATCTTCAGCAGCTCCCGTCCGTACTTGGGAGACATATCTTTGTTTTCATCTAAATAAGCACGCGCAAACTCGGGAAGAATAAACGCTGCTTGGTGTACGGCTTTGTTCCAGTATCGCGTATCCTTGACTTCTCTCGCGGGAGTACGCAAGTCTCTCCCGGCTTTTTTTGAACAGACGAGAAAGCCAATCTGGCCCGAGGGATAAGTGGGAATGGTTGTGAATGCGTATTCGGACACGGCAAATAACTCTCTTGTCAGCTTTTGTAGATCCTTGATGAGCGGAAGGTGGAGCCATGGACATTCAGCTTGCGTTGAGATGTGGCCGCCTGGAGTAAGCGCGTTGTGGAGCAGCTCAAAATATGGCTTTTGGAAAAGCGACTCGGCAGGTCCAACTGGGTCGGAAGAATCAGTGATAATGACGTCGTACTTTGACGTGTTCTCCGCCAAAAACTTGAATCCATCGCCGATGTGGACAACAACCTTGGGAGAAGACAATAGGGCCGACATATGAGGGAGATATTGTTTGGAAACGCGAATCACGGCCTGGGTAGATTCGATATAAGTTCGATAACGATTATGGAATTACTTTAACGACCGACCTCGTCAATGTCGCAGAGCACGACCTCTTCAACGGTGTCATGCTTAAGAACTTCCCGAACGACACCACCATCGCCACCTCCGATAACTAATACCTTCTTAGGGTTGGGGTGGCTGGCGAGTGGGAGGTGTGCAATCATCTCTTGATAACTGTTATCACTCAGCTCGGCTCCTGATCTGAGAGATGGAGCAAATGAATAGCAACGTACGAGAACTCGTCGCGCTCAGTACACTGGATGACACCATCTAGGATCAATACGTTTCCAAATGTCTCGGATTCGAACACGAGAACGTCTTGATAGTGGGACTTTTCGACGTGCAAAATTTTGTTGACTTTGAGGGTCATCGCCTGGCCGGGCCATTGCGATGAAATTTCGCGAAACCAGCCATCTACACGCCATGAGTAAAGTGAAATTGCTTTAGAATTTCAAGCTTGCCAATGATAGTTGGATGAGTGAGAGGTGCCATGATTGAGAATCAAACAGATCTGAAATTTTGTGTCTAATCTAATCAGATACTAAATGATCCGATATACGTATGCCATAAGCCATCCGTATTCCAGTCCTGGAGCTCCAGCATGTTTTGCGATGGCTGACAATTCTGTTTACTATCGTACTTGTATCTCAACGACAAGCTTCGTCAAGATATTCAAACAGATTTAGAACTCATTGGCGCACGGCTTTCCATTTTCACGTTGCGAAAGTGGAGGGTTTATTCATTGACATGGGTACTCGCAAAACAATTCAATGCCTCACTATTGGTTTCATTACATCGACCACTTCTTGATTCACCTGAAACTACAAAATGGCTTTCTTGTATCAGTTGGTACCGCAAGCGGTTGCGCATGAAATCATGGTTTTTTAACTGTGGCCTCAAACATGCCAGACATCACGAGAGAAGGCTGGCCTGCTTGCTGTACACAATCCGAAAAAGACATATCCGGTTAGCATTACGCTGGATATGAAGGTAACCAACCTGTGCTATGAGAGAAACGATAACGATGCACATACCTAAAGCATACCACTGAGGATCTTTGTTTAGGAACAAGACCTCTTTGAATTTGGCTAGTGCCTTGACAGTGGGGGGGCGTCGGTGAATATACTGAGGATTGTGAGACGCAAAGGAAGCGAAGAGTGCCACCTCTCCCTGTTTATCCGTTTTAAAGGGCACCATTGCTGGAGTACATTTTGCCAGTCGAATGGCACGCCGCACAATATTTTCTTTGGTATATCGGTTGCGATAGTCTTCCTCTTCCACAACGTCCTCTGTTCCCATGTTCTCGTAGTAGTTACACTGGAACGCGTCATCTATGAGATACCCAAATCCAGCACTTCGGGCCTTCAAGTTGTCTGGCACTGGCAGCAACGCAATCCTCGGGCTGCAAGATGTTTAAACACGTATTCTATTAGCCTTGTACCGTGCATATAGACTCACAGGGCTTGATCATTCGTTTCCGACATCTCACTTGCGTGGGACTGATGGTGCAGTGGTCGGCGTCACGTGTCACGTGTCACATAACGTGCCGCCTCTTGCTATCCTCACAATGAGAAAAGGGGCGAGGAGGATGAGGAGGATCAAGAGCAAAAGCAGACAAAGAACGTCCTCCCCAAGGGTGATGCCATCAGTATGATATTGAATGTCACTATGACTCGGATGGTTTTGTTTTGTTGGAATAGAGAACTTGACGATCTGCGAAAGAAAGTCAAGAAAACGCGGAAAGATGAGGAGAGAATCTCAGCTCTTGAGACAGAGGCTCAGGGTAACTTTGATGCCAGCCTACCATGGGCAAACGTCATGTTTGCAGGGACAGACACGTCTAATGAAGCAATGAAGGACCTGCGGAAAAAGATTAATGAGCTAGCTGCAGCTTCTTGGGCAGAGAGCACTTAAGCATGTGCCAAAAAGCGTCGCTGCGTTCGATAGAGGCAGGGTTGTCCGTAGACGTAGGGGCCACTGGTGGGTCGGATGGGGAGCCTTGTTTCTTTTTTCGCTTAGAGACTTTCTCAGACTCCAGAATTTTAAGGGCCCTCTCTACAGTACACGTAAGTTTGTCAGAAAAGCGTACTGCACTCATAAATGAGAGGATCACAACGTAGGACACATTTCTAGAAGGTCCTGAACTCCAGCACGTCTTGCGACATCGTACTTGTGTTTCACCGACAAGCCTCGTCAAGATATTCAAACAGATTTAGAACTCATTGGCGCGCGCGGCTTTCCATTTTCACGTTACGGAAGTGGATTATTTATTAACATGGGTGCTCGCAAAAAAATCATTGCCCCACTGTTGGTTTTATTATTGCATCACAAGATGACCACTTCTTGATTCACTTCTTGATTCATCTGAAACTACAAAACCGCTATTATATCAGTTGGTGTCGTTTGTTGTACACAATCCGAAAAAGACATCCAGGTAGCATTACGCTGGAAATGGAGGTAACCAACCTGTGCTATGAGAGAAACGATACATACCTAAAGCATACCACTGAGGATCTTCAGCTAGGGACAAAAGTTCCTTGAATTTGGCGAGTGCCTTGACGGTGGGGAGGCGTCGGTGAACAGTCTGAAGATTGTGAGACGCAAAGGAAGCGAAGAGTGCCACCTCGCCGGGTTTATCCGTTTTAAAGGGCACAATTACGGGAGTACATTTTGTCAGTCGAATAGCATGCCGCACAATATTTGCTTTCGCATGTCGGTTGCGAAAATCTTCCTCTTCCTGTTCCTCGTCGAGATTTCCCTGTGCCATATTGCGGTAGTAGTTATGCTGTAAATCGTCATCTATGATGTACCCAAATCTAGCACTTCGGTCCTTCAAGTCGCTTGGCACTGGCGGCAGCTCAATCATCGGGCTGCAAGATAAGCTAAACAGACGTAAGCACGAATACTCTTGGCCTTGTACTGTGCATATAGACTCACGGGTGCTGATCATTCGCCTCCGACATCTCACAAGTTGGTGTATGGCACCGTGGCATGAGGCTGTTATCGAAAACCATAAACATAAAACGCGTCATCGTCAATGAAAGAGGTGTGATAGTCACGCAGTCACGCGTCACCAAGAAGCCGAAACAACCGAGTTGGACTCGAGTTGAAGAGAGCCGACACCTGGGAAACAAGTGGGCAGGTTCCGATTCAAGGCCCTTCATCACCTAACGAAATAACTAGTACACATTAATCATGTCTATATCATGTTGCCTTGTCATAGTTCCATGTGGTTTCACCCCATCGGCCCATGTTATCTCACCAGAGTCATTGAGATTTGCAGGATAACGTTTTTGACCATCTTGACCAACCCATGCAAAATCAATCAGTAGCGCCTTTTCATGATCACCTGTCTTCTCAATGATAATGTTAGGCCGACGTATATCTCCAAATACAAGCCCATATTCGTGCAGTGTCTTTATCGCTGATCGTACATCAGTTATGATATGTTGAGGCAAGTCGACGTTCAGGAAATAATGATGTCCATCCCGCCCCTCGATAAATTTCATGATGACCATGGCCCCGGGATCGGCTCGCAAAAGATCAACTTGGGTGCATAATTAACTGAGGCAACATGACGATGGCCATCTCCATGATATTGATCACAAAATTTGACGAGGACGGATTCATTGCCATAAGTACCACGAAACAATGACCTTCGGTAGTCATCAGGCTCACAACCTTCAAACCTAAATCGGGTGGTGAAAGTCAACTCTTCCTCCGGCATCTTTCCGGGGAAATATGTAGGACTAGGAAATAGTCGATGCAAATCAGGGGTAGATTTAAGGCTCAGATTCTGGTAGAACCGTTTGAGGTTGAGGAATGCCTATGCGACCGCGGCAAAAAATCGAGACAAGTAAATGATCTTCTCCTGGGTATAGAGATTTCCGCTCAACTCGACGGGATCCAATAAGGTTTCAAACGTGAGAACGTCTGCCAAAATTACTCCGCCGATGCTTATGGATGAGCCCGCAATTGACACGGTGATACAAGAACAACACGATGCAAATCTGATTTCGTTGTACTTTCGATTAGCATGAGATGGTTACAGCTGCGAGATGCAAACCTCATCCATAGCGAAATGCTTGCGCAACCCCAAAACATTCTGGATATCCGAGTTTCCTCCAACCCCAGATTCGTTCTTGAACTCGAAATAGCCAATGACAGCATCCTCCTCACAGTAATTAACATCCTCACAGTAATTAACATCCTCACAGTAATTAATATCCTCACAGTAATTAACATCCTTTATAGTTTCAAAGGCAATGGCATCCGCTTCGAACGTCATCTGGCCCTTTTCGACCTTCGGCGTTTTCTTCAGCGTAACACCCAGGACGTTCTGCAGATGAGGCAGGACCGCGTCGACCCGCCCTTTCTCCGTGTCATAGATTCCGGCTGCAACCATGAACAGTTTTGCCGTGTCGTTCACTCATTATTATCCTTCACCTTCGTTGGATCTTTTATCGCATCTTTGAGCTCAGCAAAAACTGAATGGTAGATGGTAATAGGAAAGCCTGTTCTATTAAGTGGTCGGCCATTGTAGATAGGATGTAATTCCTGTTCAGTTTTGAACAGCTTGGGATTCTTTGACACGCTCAATGGTGCCGGGGCTTTCTTTGCCATTTCAACAGCCTCCTGATGTGCTACAATATATCAGTCATCGAATGTAAGAGAAACAAACCAATCTCTTCTGGATTTTCTCCAAAGGTTCTGCGCATACTAAAATAAATTAGAAACAAAGGTAATTCTTAAATAAATATTACCAGTGGATAAAGACTGCTTGACAATGATATGTACGTGTTGTTTAACTGGGTTCTCCGGGAAAATTTCATCCAACTGTTGCAAGTCGGATAATAATGGCAGGATCTCCTTATTGACCTGGACCGCGCCAATCTCAGGTAATTTCCCAATGGTTAGGGATAAGTTCGAAATATTTTCGTCATATGGCACGGAAATCTTCTATAACATGAAACTATTGGCGTCGAAATTACGAAGGGTTTGAGTCCTTTCCTGTTTGATGGCATTTTTGAGGGTTGCAACATCGTCTTTCCGTTGCATTTCAACTCTGAAGACGCGCGTTTCGTTAGAAGTATTCCGATCATCGCAAAGAACAAAGCAGTTGAGTTTAAGCTGACCCGCAACTGGATGGGTACGAGTTGGATGAGGATCAGAAATGATATTGTCTGTAACGCGGGGAAACGATCTAAACGGGCTCACCATTAGCTGGCGCTTGAATGACAATGTGGAGGCGGCCTCTTTCAACGTCAGGGAATAGTTGTGATAGCAAATCAAGAGGCTGTAATAGTTCGAGGTTGGTATTTTTGAGCCGTTCATTGAAATTTTCATCCGTGACAAGCAAAGAGCTTGAGATGTGCGTGAGGAACGTAGTCGAGAAGAGGACTCACCTCCTCCTTGATTATCTTCTTGAGAATACTGACATTTTGGTCCGAAGGAATTTCGACAGTAAAAAAATCTTTTTTGCAAGAAGAAGGCAGTTGAGCGAGACATTGTTTGTATTTATCTATTTATTTATTTATTTTTCGCTTAGAAGTTCACGTCTCCAAACTTCAACGTGTCAAGGTCGAGGAGTTGAATGTTGGTCCGTATCAGGATGAGAGTAGAACGTAGCATCTAACGTCTTTGTCCTGAGCTGAAAACGGTCCGATACTATTATACTATCAGACGACTCTGCATCTCCGATTCGATTGAAGACATTACTTAACTTGAAGCGTCCGTGCCCATAATTCCAATATATCAATTACACAGATTGAGTTTTACCATATTCAAGCTCAAGTAGTAATGCAAGAATCCTCCACCGCTCCCTTAGATGTCAATCCCAACTTATCCAACAAAACAGAATTTCTGATTTTCAGGTCCTCGTTCTCCATCTCTAGCGCCCTCGACCTTTGCCTCTCTTGTAGTCTGACCTCAATCATCCCAGGAAGCATCTCCTCCACATGAGTCCACCTTTCACAGCGTATTCTGATCGCACGCACAATGTCGGGCGCGACATGCTGCCTCTCATCCCAGGTAACGCCTGATTCCACCAAGCACTCCATGGGACATATCGAGCTAAGATATAAGGTGACGCCATTGACATCTGAGATAGGCGATACACCCATGGATAACCTTTGCAGAGACTTGAATCGAGGTGGATCACGAGGCATCCTGATTCGTTTACTTGGCGTTAATGAAGACGTCGGTGTGCTATTGTACGTCTGTCCAATAGTCGAGGCATTGATGAATAAACCTAGATGACGCAACCGAGGGCAATGCTTTGCGAAGGGTAGTAATGCATCAAGAGTGAGGCTTGCGTGGTTGATAAACCCGGGTTCGTTGTTTAGCAGGAGAGTCTCTAGTGAAGGCCATTTCACCGCTAGCTCTTCGATGTCATCCTGCGTTATCATGACTGGGCATCCATGCACCAGTTCGAATGACACCAGGTTAGCACAGCTCAACAAAGGTTTGAGCGTGTCATATGTGATGCATTGTTCACCTTCCGGTTGCAAAATGAGGGCCCCGTTCGGAACCTCGACGCGGGATAGTAAAGCAAGAGTATGAAGAAGTTGACAATTCTCGGAAACTGAAATAAGCAGCGCTTTGATGTTGTCAGGAGGCTCTAAAAATTGAGAATCGAGGTAAAGCATGCGAAGATTGGAGGGCGCGAAAGCGGCATGGATGAATCTTGTAAAATCTTGATAACCGACTGCCAAGCCTAGATCCCATAATGACGGGAAAGCACCTTCTTCAACCGAAGGGTCGAATTCAGCGACGTCCTCTGGGTCTCCACAACCCTGATCATCCGCGTACTGGAACTCGATACAACCTAGAGACTCTAATCTGGACAGTGCGTTCATCAAGTTCGTCGTAACGCAATATCGGGGCGCCGCGAACTTTTTCAGCCTCTTCAAGCCTCGTAGCAGCTCGGCCACTTCATTCTCGATCCTGCTGAGTGCAAAGTTCAATTTCACGTTGAGGTAGGTTAGATTTGGCATCCGATCTATGACTTCGGCAAAGAAGGACTTCAACGCGGAGTTGTGTTTCGGCGAGATACTACTAGCAGTAGCTTGAGAGGCATCGCTCGCCAGACTGGTATCCGAGACGCTCGTCACGCCTATTACGGCTTGGGGAACTCGAATGGCGAATCGACGAACGTTGGCATGCATGAACATGACGCAGAGAGTAAGAGACCCTTCCCACTCGAGCGTGTGCACGTTCGGCAGAACAGCCAAACTGGTTCGCGTCCGAGCGATATCATCAAACACGGACTGCGCGAGTGGATATTTGCCGGGATCTTCTGGACAATAACATAGCCGCCGGACGCGTCTCGCGTACCGCTCGAACCGTTTCCAGTCGCTTGACTCGGGAAGCCGAGCAAATTTCTGTTGGGACAACAAATATGGGATTCAGGTCACCTCATTGAAGGCGTTCCACGACCAAAAAAAAAAAAGGGGGGGGGGGGGGGGGGGGGGTGGGGGGGGGGGGGGGGGAAGTAGCCAACTCACATATTCAGACGTGTCTGCCAATTGTAACGGAACGAGAAGGCCGAACAGTCTGTTCATGTCCTCCACCTCTCTCCATAACAGATCCAGCGCGACATCACTCCACCGCCGACACACGCGCGCATTGATAGCATTGTTGGCCAAGTCCAGATAGCTGAAAATCATGTCCAGAAGTTCGGGTATGAGCAGAACACGCTGCATGGTGGTCTGGGACTGCATCGCATGTGCTATCCGGATCCAGTGGTGGCTTTTGGTCAAAGCGCCATCATGCACGGTCGTGCCACGTGTGTCTCTCATCAACTTACGGCATCCTCGGGCCGTGACTTTGTCCAACACCATGAAGATTGACATATCAATATGTGAGTGACAAGTGCATAACAACAATTCGTCTACGATGCATAGTATACGGACACAACACAACTCAAACAAGCATACCACTTGAGGAAGAACTTAATCAGAGATGTGAAAAGGGGAACTAACAAGCAGAAACAACATACACGATTCCCGCAGTCTGCAATGTCGAAATGAAGCCACATATCATTGCAGACGGAGCGATCCGCGCAATGATCTTGCCTTGTGAAGGAGCAAGAGCACCGAGAACGCCGATTTGGATTCCAAGTGAACCCAGGTTGGCAAATCCACAAAGGGCGTAAGACGTGATGGTGTAGGCACGCGGAGACAAGGGGTTGTCGGACTGAGTGATGCCTTGTAAAGTTGTATAAGCGGCAAATTCGTTCACGATCATCTTTTGGGCCAGCAGTTGAGATACGCGAAGAATCTCATGACGAGGCACCCCCAAAAAGAAGGTTATAGGATAGAAGATGTAGCCTATGATAAGTTCCAGCGTTAGCTGGTGGATGCCAAAGCCTCTTCCGATCCACGTAAGAAGTCCATTGATTCTATCGGACCGTTAGACCATGCAACCAAATTGAGCATCCGCACGAACGTAGAAACCAAGGCAAGAACAGTCAAAACGTTAGCCCTTGGCGACGGTTAAACATAGCATGGTTAAAATCAGATTCATCACGTACAGGATCTGACCGGCAACGACGACACCAAATATGGCGCCCCTGCTAAAAGCATGCAGAGCATTTGCCTAATGAACGGCGATCAGCTAATCTATAACATAATACTTAGAATGTTTCGCACTGACAGGTCTAGATTTCCCTTCATCCCCGCGGTCGACGGTGACGTGACCTCTTGTAACTGGTTCCTCTGTTTCAGGATAACGTATTTTGCTGATGGCAATAGAGACTGGAATACTCATGACTGAAGACGTGACTAGATTTTGAGCTGGGACACCCAAGTTGATGTACGCAGATAACCCAGAGCCTGAGATAGTCGAGAAACCAGATGTCATAGCCAAATCTTTTGTAATGTGTCAGAAAGTGTTAGAAGGTGAGCTAAGATATACATACGAAGCTCAGATTTGGTCATTACTATGCTAGTCCATCAATGGCGACTTGGAACCACGAGGAAAAATGACGTACGGTCAACGTATGGGCGGACCAGACAAGCTGATTCACCCTGACCAACCCAAGGAGAGGCTGCGGCTATGATAGCCTCTGCTCCGGAAATATTCATGAGCTTAAAGAAGAACCAGGCACTGTACTTTATCAGATCGGTCAGAATGCAGCCACGAAATTGACCAACAAATGTTTAATCATCCATTGTATAACGCCCAGATAGAACATTATTTGTACGAATGCGATGAAGAAAATGATAGAACCGAGCTACATAAGTATTGTCATCGAATTATAAAATTGGAAGACATTGAATGAACTCACCGTGTTCACGAAGAACCAGTGCTTTGCTACAGTATCTGCATCAAAGAAGAAGCCAGAGCCAGCGTTGGCTTGGATCAAAAAGTCACTCGCCAACGCAGCTAACCATTTAAAGATGGAAAATCCGGCGTCCGTTTTCAAAACAAAAAGGGCGATGGCTTGCTGCAAGAATAATCCGACAATTACAGTAGACCTAGTCACCCACTGAGTTTGGATTAATGCAGAGATGAAGAACTCACCACGGTATTTCAGACCTGTGTGTTGAAGTCAACCAGAAGCCGGTTTGAAAGAGGGCGAGACCTAGGACCGAGATGGCGCGATCACCGTAAGTGGTATTCTTTAGTAACTGTCAATTGTGATATATATATGAGCAAAGCAGAACTGGTACCAACACCCTGCAGTTTGAACCCGAAGGCTGAACCGAACACAATACCAAGAAGACACAACCATCCCAGAGATAAACGAATGCGGTAGGGCAATCTGTAAAAGGGTTCCTGGACAACGGGAACCCAGAAAGCAGCTACTGGTTTTGATACAACTGAGTTTGGTATGAATCTGAATGCAATGATGCTAATTCGACGTGTCAGCGTATCGGCGCTTATGGTCGTGGATTCATGGCATACAGAATAAAGGCCCAAGCAAAAAGCGTCTGGACGATCCTTCGCTCAAGTGAGTGAGTTGTCCTTGAACAATAGTATGTAGACTTGCCATCTATGACGCGTAGCCTCCAAGACGGTTGCGGTAATCCACCATCCGAGGATGGCTGCGGCCAATCCTCCGAGAATAAATGGGCGAAACTTCGCATAGAGCTCCTTCTGCCTCCATTGTCCCGCCTCGTCATCCGAGTCTAGAAGGACGGTCGGAGGCGCATCGACGGGCACCTTTTCTCCGGGGTCTAAGTCGGAGGCGTGTGAGGGCGTTCGTTTAACGAGGCCCTCAGGCTTGCCGCTGGCGTCTGCGGTAAAGTCCATGTCAGGAGAAAGAAATGTAAGGCTAGTTGAGCGGCTTGGGCCTGAGAAGCGGGGAAGCACGCATGCTAATTGCCATCAATACAGCGCTGGCGGGCGATTCGGGTTTCAGCACATGAATTGCTGATCTACCTGTTGGCAGTCCATTTGTGAGCTGGCGAGGTGCTGCAAATAGTATGGTGTATAGAGAATGAGACAGATTCTGGAGATGAAGCGATGAAGGTCGGAAGAAAAAAGACGAGGAGAGTGAAGACCTAACTCCGTATGATTTGATATTCGGATCCACCCAAATCTTTTGATTGGAATGATGATCCAACAGCTGGATCACGCTTTGGGAAATGTAGATGACTACTGTGGGTATCGGACAACATGGCATACGCGCTTGTACTATTCGCAAATGTCGGAATTTTGAACCACGATGATGGCAAGTATTGTAGACATTTGCTTCCCGCTAAGGCGCCGCATTAACGCGGTCAGCAGACCTTCAGGGTTATCGTGTTCAACACTGCTCAACGTTGTCAACACGCGTTTGTTGGGACTTGAATGTCTGCAAGACGCTGGCGGCATGGCGCTTTCAATTGTATGGTCCACTCTCTGTGATTCGGTGTAAAAGCACTAACCATCACCAAACCATAGCTGTTGGAAGCGGACATCATGCAGTGCGGCGTCCAATACAACGGCTCCATCTTGAGCTCCTTGCAGAGATTTTCACCTATTGCATCCCAGAGGATATTGTCAACGGACGTTACCGTTCCATTTCAATCCGAGATGCCCCCATTTTGTTGTGCAGAGTCTGTTCATTTTGGTACTCTCTCGCCATCTCCACACCTCGATTGTGGCAAAGATTCTTTATCGACGAGTCGGGCCTGGTGTATATTCACAGGCAATACAGACCCGTATTGGAATCAATTCCCCGTGGTATCCGTACCTGGCTGGGAAGGTCAGGAGCCCTTCCATTAAACATCCGATTCGGTTTGTCTGCCGCAATAAACAGGACAATCGTTATCAAGGCGCTCGAAGCTTTGTTCGAGTTCTCCTCTAGATGGAATTCTGTCATGATAGAGGTCTCCCCAAGTGTTCCTTGGCCCCATCTCGGTGTTTTACCAAAACTACAGGTTTATAACGGCAGCTTCTTACCAATAACTCAGTTTCCTTTCGCATCTGCACCCAGTCTTACAGTTTTACAAGTCTATAAACTGCCTCCAAACCCGGTTTCCATTTCAAGGATTCCCTGGAGTCAACTTACAGAGCTCATCGTCGATCTCGTAGCGCCAGCTCTTGCGGTTCTCGATATCGTGCGAAGCTGCCCGCTACTCGAAAATCTCACCATCCCTGTTGGAAATGACGAGGCCGATGACGGTAGCAGTTCATTACCTCTGCTATCTGTCCCTACAATCAAACATGATACTTTGCGCTTGCTTTGGCTTTATATTATGACCGATTTCGGTCCTATGGCGATTGAGCATCTAATTCTTCCAGCATTGAAAATTTTACACTTAGGTGGATGCTCTGGAAAATTCGATCCTTACTGCCATGCTCGGGTCCTTGACCTCGTAACTCGGTCAAAGTGCAATCTCCAAACGTTATCCATCATGCAGTCAGCATTAGGTCCGGACTGCCTTCTCGAATACCTTAAACACCCATCCTGTCAGACCTTAACGTCTCTGGAAATTTCCGATTATGACGAAGGCGGGCGCAATGCGGTGTCGGTTCTTGACAAGCGAATTCTTTCTCGTCTCACGTACTCAAAGAAACGGGGAAAAGCACTACTCTGTCCTAGACTAACCAAGTTATGTCTCACAACCTGCTACCGTTCCGAAGTCAGCTCTGCCGCCAATGCGATGGGTCGAATGGTACTGTCTAGATGCGTTGGACGGGCATCGAACGGGCAGCTCAGATCATTGGATCTTGTTACTCGCTATCCAATTTCTCGAGAAGACAATGAGTTGCTTCAGCGGGCTCAGGACGAAGGTGGACTGAGGTTGTCCTATACGGCACAGGAAGACTATCCTGAAGAAGAAGAAATGACAAGCAATCCCTGTTATGACTGTTTTGATGCAGGAGTACCAAACGGTTCTTGTTATTGTTGCTATGGTTCAGAACAGGAGGATGAGATCGATGAGGACTGGGATGAGGAATTTTATGAGAAATTGTACGAGACATTGTATGGCGAGGGGAGTAAAAAAGATTCGGATGATGATGATAGTGAAGAGGATTCGGACGATGATAGTGAGGATTCGGACGACGATGATAGCGAGGATTCGGACGACGATGATAGCGAAGATTCGGACGACGATGATAATGAAGATTCGGACGACGATGATAATGAAGATTTGGATGAAGAGTCGGGTGACGATGGGGGTGAAGAAGATTCGCATAATGACAATTCGGGCAGGGCAGAATCAGGCATTAAATTGATGATCCGATTACCGAAGATTCAGACATCGAACAATCCGGATAGGGCAGAATCAGGCATTAAATTGACGATCCGATTACCGAAGATTCAGACATTGAATGATCTTGATCTTGAAGAAGGTTCAGACAAGATTATTGAACGACAGTTGGGATGGAAATGGGGCAATTACAGCATGTCGCAAAGAAACCAACGGCAAGGCGGCGGTTAGGTACGAGTCCGAGTATATCCCATACGTGTGTATAGTCAGTAAGTAATCCTCATAATGAACGCAAATGATAATGGAAGCAGAAGATAATACCCTTAGGTTGCCCATCCCTTCCTGGACATTTGTTACGTGCGTCATGCACACTGTTTGCTGCCTCCCTGACCGTTATCATTTTTGGGTAGCGAATCCCCCCAAGTCAACGTCTTGGAGGCTTCACTTGATTGGCTCGTTTCCTGTAATGGATGAAACGCAATTTGAATTGTGATATGGATTCAAGTAATATACAATCGTTGGTACGCAAGTAATTTACAATGGTATGAATAGTCTTTTAACCTGTTGGAGAATGGCATTCACTGACGACCTGCAGTTATTTCATGGACTTCGATTCTCTCGCCGGCTGTCGGAAGCTTAGAGCCTGGTGCCTTAGAAAGGGATATAGCAACTACGGTGACGTCCAACGAGCGAACTTCCACAGGCTGCCGTTTAGTCTAGATCATCAGTGCATCGTCAGCCCAAGTTTCATTGGATTTAAATGATGGCTTACGTCTACGACACGCCAGTGCAAGTTCCTAGCCAGATACGGCTTGATCAACTGAGGATCAAAAGTCCCAGCATTCGGAACCACACGCGCGAGGCGGCGGTTCAAGTGCACAAAGCCTTCGTGGATGAGGTTGTTGTTTTGGCTGCAATTCCCGCAGCTTCCCGGAGCGCTGTTGGCGAATATATGGTTCACGCCTACCAGATTCTCGCTTGTGAACCAGTTGTTGTAGTCTCCTGGAACATCGCCAAGGAACACGAAAATGGAGAAGCTTTGGCCCAACTCAAACTTCCTGACCCGCAGACGCACACTCCAGTTCCACCATTGGTGCAAGCTGGGATGCATCTTGAAAATACTGTCCTGCGGCTTGGCCAAGAGTTTGTGTATGACTTTGACCGCTGCTTCTTTGACGGATTGAGGATTATTGTTGTTCGTTCCCGCGAAGTCAGGGTATGTGTATCCAAGTTTGTCGGTATTGTAGTACTGCTTATCAGCAGCGTAGAGTTTATCTGAATTCCAGAACGTATTACTGGAGTCCCAGAATGGACTAAGGTCTATTTGCTCATTAATCATCATAATGGCGTCACTCAAGCTTTGCTGACTTACCCGTTGTTTCGTCTACGGTAGCATCCGGGGATAACGTATACGTTCCTGCTGAGTCATTCGGTTCACTCGTAACTTGAACTGTATGGTTCAACCCAGACCATACAGAAAGAAGGCGATCTACGTTGCAATGATGCAAAAAGAAGATGGGATCAAAGGCTATGATGCAAAAAAAGTCAAAAGGTGGATTTAGGAGGCAAATGACATATACTGACCTGCAACTGTCGGGTAGCTCATGTGTCCATTTCCACCGACGTCTACGTGGATACCGTCATGAATAGACTCAATGCTGTTCGTATGCGAGTTCGCGCTATCTCGATGGTTACTGAAGTTGGGCCAGTCATGCTCCAGTTGGAGCAATGCCATAGTGTTATCTGTGATCTGCTCTTGATCAGTACTCAACGCACTTCAAGACACTGCATTTAGTCAAGCGCTATCAAAACGGCAAATACCACACCTCTTAAGTTCGTCAATGTTTTCATTTCCATTATCATCCGGATGACGGAGGGTAGTGCGATATTGGTCGAAAGGAGAATCGAACGGTAGCGTGTCACTCTTGAACCGGTACCGCATCAATGGGTTGTCAACATCTACGGGATTACCATCATAATTAGTGATGGTGACTGTCGGGCTGTTGATAACGACATCAGGAGGCACAGAATTAGCCGACCAATCCCAATACGGGAGTCGAAACTGGGTCGCAGAGGTTTTCCAGTCTTCTTGGTTCACCTGGAACTGCTGTGCAGCCTCCAAGGCCTTTTGTTGGAGAGTTTGCTGTATATCCAAGTCAGGGGGTCTCCTTATTCGTAGACTAGAACACGCTGACCTCGAGCAGCAGAACATAGGGTCTGTGCCACGTAGGGAAAAGAGGAGATCCATGGGTACAATACCCGCCAAAGGGCCAGTTTCCGGACGTAAAGGAACCTGCTGCGCCATTCCACTCGACGTAAGGCTGGCCATGGATCCCGCTTATGCCGAAGAAAGATGCATCCTGGGTCTCGTCGGTTCCCTGTACGCTCTCTGCGTTGAAGTGAGCAAAGTACATTTCAAAACAACGAGAACGACATACGGAGGGCTCGGATGAAAAGGGTCAAGAACTTGTCATTGGTGATGAAGTTGTTTATCTCGAGACGCTCAGCGATACCGCCTGTAGCGCCGGAGATGATAATTCGATCAGAAGACATGTTTGTAGCAGAGGTGGGTGCATCTTGTCCCCTTGGCTGCCTGCTTTTATGCTCATGGAGCATTTCTAATTATGTGTTGGCGCGCTAGGATGAAACTCCCGTGGATGCTGTATAGTCTTTGCCCGATTCTGGAATATCATCATTTTCAGCGCTTTCAAAGATTGACGTGAGAATCGGTCGTATTCAAGACCGACTGTATTTATTATTAACTTGAGCCACTTCCATTGCTGCCAGGAATAAATAAACGCCGTGTTTCTACTATAGTAGTTGGCGACGCAATAGTAGTAGTACCCGTGCATTGTGCTGTTTTTACCAGCCATTCTCTCCTGAATCTATACCAGGTGCATCAGTAAATCTATCCCATATAACGGCGAGAATCCGGTTTGCTTATGTCCTATACCCATCACACAATTATTCAATTATTGCTACTTGGCTGCGGCGGGACGCCCGTGCCTCTTTAGCTAGCTAGAATATTAATAGATCGTGGACAAATAACGGACATTTCCGCGCAGTTTTTTTTTTTTTTACACCGCCATCTCTCGGCCGAGGGCAAGATACATCAGCGGTTCAAGCTTCACCGGTCACCAGTGTATCACAGGCACCGAGATAGTTGTCACTCCAACTTGAAGGAATTGCAGCTTTCTGCGCGTCTATAATCAGAGAGTGAAACGGCCAACATCGCTGAAGATCGCAGAAAGCAGCGATGACTTGCCTTCAATAGTTGTTGATGCGCTCACAAAGCGGCCAACCATCCACTAATTTGGGTCCTATGGCACCTTGCCGCCGCACTTCAGGCTATGAAGAAGCTTCCAGAAGCCCGTCTGCGGTGTTATGAACAGCCTCGTAATTGTCTGCGGCGTGTGTACCCGACATTCTCCTTCTGAACTAATTGCTTAGAGCTAACTAAAAAGTGATATTGGCGTTCGACTGCTACAGCACTGTTCATTGGGGCGTCCGTTTCTCTCATAGGGCAGCAACTAGTTGAAAATTTTGAGATATCTTTGGACCATATTCAAGGTTGGAAACCCCGCTGATGGCCAGAACTTTAGATTCTGGCGTTACTGAAAGATTCGGTAAGTATGGCTCCATCCTGCGGGTTGATCTTCAGTCTATTGTTTATCGTCAGCCCCAAATCCGGGGTGCGTGTCAAAGGGTTCATCATTGTCAAGCGCTTATGCCTCAGACACAGCATCATATTGGCGTTCCTCAAGTCTTCATTGTCATGCGCCACGTACACTTATAGCCTAACAACAACGACCCCGTAAGGTACTCGTAATGACGGATCTTTCCGCCACGTCACCCCATCACCCCACGATTAGACACAAGGACACGATGAAATATTGGCTTCTTGGCGTCCACCATCGGAAATGAGTTGCCAGGTCGGCGCGTGATAGGCACCGACATTATCGTCACTTCGAGGAAACGCAATTGTACTGGATTCCTGCGGTTCTAATAATCGAATATTAAAGAGCATTGATACCCACGCAGAGAGGCACTTACGTCCATCACGCGCCATTGGAGGTGATCCGACAAGAACGAAGATAAATCTAAGGGGTCGAGAACACCTGACAATGGCCGCGTGCTTAATAAATAGCGGTTTAAATGAACGAACCCTTCATTTATGGCTCCAATGTTGGCAAGACAGTTGTGACAGTATTCGTTGGCGCTGCTAGTAGCGACGTGCTGGGCGCCCACGAAATTCGGGCTAGATCTCCACTGATTTGGGTCTTCTGGCACGTCGCCAAGGAAAATCAGCACAGCGAAGTTGCGGCCGAGCTCAAATTTCTTGCTGCGGATCCGTACTGACCAATACCACCCATTTTCCACATCAGAACTGACAAAGAAGCCTCCAGGAAACGTGTCCAGGTACAGTTTCACAATTTCGCGAGCAGGCTCGTCGCTGCTCACCGGGTACGTGTACCCGATTTCCTCTGTTTCAAACGATTGCTTTGAAGACCAAAAGGTACCGTCGGTGTTCCAGAACGGAGTGAGACCTATTCATAGCATGTTACATTCAGGAAGGGGATATCAACGGTTACTCCATACCCGTGTCTTCATTAAGAGCGGCCCGAGGTGCTAAAGTGAAACTGCCACCTTCATCATTCTTGCCGGCGCTGACCCATTTACCACCATTGACGGCTGACCAGATTGATAGTAGACGATCAATATTGCAGTGATGAAGGTAAAAGATAGGATCAAACGCTGAGGCAAATACCATACATAGGTTGAATTATATCAGACGCCTGGATCTTTCTCGACTCACCGGCAACAGAAAGTTCACCCATGTGACCGCCTTTTCCTCCGATATAGGCGTGTATTTGATCGTGGATTCCTTCCAAGCTGTTGGTTACAGACCCCTGATGTTCGGTGTTGTTGCTGAACGAATCCCAATCATGCACCCAAGCCAGCAAAGCGATCGTGTCATCTGCGATCTTTACTTGGGCTTTTGTCAATGTCCTGGAGTCATGCATCAGAAAGAACCATATAACTATGCTTCACAGATGGACGCACTGAATGAATCTCTCGACATTGTCCTTCCCGTCAGGAGTAGGGTGTCGAAGAGTCGTGCTCCAATTATTAAAGGGATTGTCGAACAGATTCCGATGTTTCTCAGGAAACCGATACCGAATGAGCGGATTGTCCACTGTTGTCCAGTGTCCGTCAAAGTCGACGACCGATACGGATTCATCCTTGATGACGCAGTCTGGGGGCACGGCGTTGGTAGCCCAGTCCCAATAGGGTAAGCGTAAATCGAGTGCGGCTTTCTTCCAGCCCGCTTGGTCAGTGGCAAAATGGGTTGCGATTTCGATCGCATGCTCTTGGATTATTTGCTGGACAAAGGTTTCCCGTGTTATTAACAGGCACCAAAAACCAGCAGTACTAGTAAGGCCCCATTTACCTCGAGAAGCGCAAGATAGGGCCGATGCCAGGTAGGAAAGAGCACCGTACTGTGTGCACAGTATCCGCCAAATTCCCAGTTTCTTTGTGCAAACGAACCGGTGGCGCCGTTCCATGCGATGTAGGGCTGTCCGTGGATCCCCGCCACGGCAAAATACGACTTGTCGTCCGTCCCATCTGTATTTTGCATTCGCTCTACATATGTAGGTTCCCCCGCCCCCCACAAGTTCAAGGTTGCGTATTGAAAAGAGAGAAGGAATAAACCCAAAAATATATGTATACAAATAAAGACTCACGAAACGCCTTGATGAACAAAGTGAAGAACTTATCGTCCTTGATAAAGTCGTTTATCTCGAGCCTGGTGGCTACGCCTGACGGGCCCGTGATGATAACTCGCTCTGCAGTCATAGTGGTTACTAGCACTGGGTGTTGTTATCTTTTCTTGATAAGAGAGCCTTCCTCGTTCATATAGGCCCTCGAGACGGATGCTATTTTTTTCCCTCGGCCATCTCGGCCAAGCAACAACCTCATCCACGTCTACGTGTCTGAGTATGAGCGGATGGATCAATAATGCTTTGGCTCTTCTCATAGTGCCAATCAATCAAACTAAATGTTGACAGAACACCTCCACTATAAATCCGTATTACCAACTAATTAAAGGTAGTATACAATGAGAAACGATGTTCGTTCCAGTCGTTCGTTGGATATCGGCTGCTAGCAGTAAAGTAGGTTAGCATCAAACGATGTAACAGCGCAACTACATACTTATGGGGCTAACCAACGAGAATGTTGAGCATTCATTTGAAGTACCGGCCCGGATCAGATTTCCTGCTCGTAGGCGTCTTCCCAAGTATACCCAACTGGCCCGTCTTTCTCATCGTCGCTCTCTCCTTCCCCATCTTCATCATCATCCAACTCCTTCCCCGTCTCCAACCCGTGCGCAGTACCAAGGGGAGCAGTGGACACACCCACAGTCCCCTCTTCGACGATCAGCCGAGGCTCCCATTCCTCCTGCCCGCCCTCTATCTCCATCTCTAGTAGCTCTCTGTCATCCTTCTCATCCTCACCCGTTGTCATAGCCTCCGTAAGCGACGGCAACCCGCCGCTGTCCACAAACAGCTCCTTCAGCGCATTGTAGTTTATCCGCCGGCTGTACTTGAGATTCTTCTTCACTAGGTTTTGTACTGACTCGGTCACAGTCGACCCAGACGCCGTCGTCGCGTCCCGAGGTTTAGCCGTTTTCCGACGCTAATGGAAAAAAATAGATATAAATAAACAGCAATTTTTGTATCAAAAAAAAATTGCGCAAGCTGAGATACGAACCTTGCGACTCTTGATTGTATTCTCTGGGTCATGTGGCTCGCCCTTGGCTGTAATGAAAATTTCCCCGTTTAACAAAATGTTCCACGATACGACATTGTCACAGGGCTAAATCACGATGGGTTGCAGCAACCACGACTCCCAAAAATAAAATATTTTCATAAAAAAAAGTAAACTCACCAGCGAGTGCTTCCAAATAGTCCTTGTTCAGTTCGACCCACACGCGCTCCTTGATCTTGGCCTCTTCTTCGCTCAACAAGAACCGGTCAAGCTCTTCCTCATCCAAACCTAGCGTCCAATCCTCTTCCCCCTCCTCTTCCCCCTCCTCCCCCGTCTTGCTGGTATAAAGAGAAGAGGAGATGACATGTCCGTTCATGACCATCGTATCTCCCTCCTGATGGAACGGGCGTTGCTCACGCCACGCCGACGCTCGTTTCCGGCGTTCTTCTTCCCGTTCCATCCACCGCTGCCGGACTTGTTCCTCCTGTTCGTCTAGAACCGCACACACCTGCGCTGCCTTGCCTTCCCCTAGATACTTGCTAACCTCTTGCACAATGACATTTTCCATCGTCGTGTCGACATAGTCAGATGCAGGTGCCTCCTGGACCATCTGAGAGTCGCCGTCCAGCTGAATGTCCATCGTGAGAGATTCCTGAATATGGTGTAGGCGCGGCTGTAGGCCGTCCACGTCGGGGTATGGTTCTGAAACTGCCTGATACGTCATGGGCTGGTGCAGTAGAGCAGGATCAATGTTGTTGTTGACTTCTTCATCCGGATCGGGAGCGAAAAGTGGCATGTGATCCATCCCCGCCAAAGACATCGGTTCTACGGTACCTGCCAAAATACCTTGTGTAAGCAAGACCGGATCGAACAGGGGTGATGCTGCTGCTGGAGGCTGAGGCGCGCTTTCGACGACGACGGTTTCTTCATCGCTCTCTTGCCGCTTCCTTCTCCGTTTTTTCTTTGGGCCTGGTCTGATCTTGCCATTAGTTTTATTCCCAGGTTTTCCTCCATTCTCTGCAACCTGACCAGCCTCATCTATCGCCATTTTCTCTGACTCTTCCTTCTCCCGACCTCTTGTAAACGCCGGGGGGTCCATCTCCTCGTCCAACCATACACGGCGAAAATCAGCCAGCGTCAGCTGGCCACTTGGAGTTCTTCTAAACTCCTCTAGGCGCTTTTTTAGTGTTGTATCTGCTATTTTGACGACTTGCACAATTTCCTCTACACTGCGTCTAAAGTTGTTCATGCGGGCTGCCAGGAGGAGGGCAGCACCACATATTCCAGCGGGTCTTCTACCCCTAGACATCCAATCTCTGTCAAAGCGGGAGACGAGTCGTATGGCATCCGTAGCCACCTTGTTGGTTTCCTCCCCGAATTCGAGCAGTGCGGCAAATCGGCATATGTAATGAGAGGGATCTACTAATGGAAGTCGCAGGTTTAATGTTTGAACTAATTGGAGATATGTATGTCCCAATTCAAAGACATTAACCTGCCATTCCAAAAGGCGTTAAAAACGCATTGACGAAGAGAGGATGTATGCGTACCTGAAGGAGGTCGGAAAAATCTATCAGCATGTAGTTCCGTGTCTCCTTCTGTCTACAGGCGACGTACAAACATACGGCCACCACGTTTAGACTTTTCCGGCCTTTGGTAAACTTGAGTTCGACTGCCAGCGTGTACAGACGCGTGGCAGATAGACATATCTGTTCGGAGAGTCGTAGAATCCCAGCAATACTCTGAATCTTCTTGTTGGCTGAAACGGGGGAGGGTTGAGATTCGGGAAGGGAGACAATACACAATACAGAGTGGGGCACCACGTACCATTTGCGATGGTTTGTTCTCTGGACTCGTGGTTTGCTCGATGTCCAAGAGGACCACCCAGGCGTGCGCGAGCTATTAATATGGTTGAGCCAATGAGATCACGGCTAGAGGCGAATGACACACTTGATCCCTGCGCCACAAACGAGCCCTGAACGACTGCCGCGCCAGCCGAAGTCTCATCAAAGCCTAGTTCGCTAACGATGGTGTTTTCTTCGACGACTGTACCGCAGGAGACGCAGAAGCCATTGCCTGCGGCATGATCGTATTCGATGACGGTTCCTCCGCAATCTGAGCAGATAGACTAGGTAATGGGATAAGCTACATACGTCACAAAGGGGGAAAAGACCCACCATATGATGTGGTACGGCAGGGTGGATGAGAGGCAGGTGTCAGCACATGTGTGATTCGCTGAGTCACGTGTCACGTCACTGTCACCTAAATATAGCAACCGACGCCGATCTTGGTTGGCTCAAAGGTCCGCCCTTCTGTCAGCACTCCTAAGCAGCCTCTTATACCCACCATGCATCCATGTGCTCCTCAAAAATCTCGCTTTTCCTTCCAATTATCCCGCTCACTAAGCCCCAGGTAGATCCCGCCTTCTCCTGCTTTCTATATAGTCTCGCCGTTCAATCGATCGAGTCATCAGCCTCCCAATCATGTATCAAATTCCTCCAGAGATCCTCGACCTTTTCTTCGAATATCTGCACATCGACCGCGACAGACGCACCCTGGGCTCCTGCAGCCTCGTCTGCCAAGCCTGGCTCCCCGTTGCACGCCAACATCTCTTATCCGACGTCACTGTAAAGTTTTCGACCTGTGATACAGATCATGTCCTCAAGGAAATCCTCTCCTCCTCCCTGTGTACCATCGCACCCTACATCCACAACCTCCATATCCAAGGCACTTGTCCTGCCATCCCGCCCGTGGCATTACAGGCCGCCCTTTGCATGATACGAAAACTACCCAACATCCACAACGTCACGCTGCAGGACATGACGTGGCCGCTTGTCCCTGTGGACCTAAGGAACGTCATCGCATCGTACGATCTCACCTCGCTCAGTTTCTCCTTCGTCTTCTTTGCCACCTCGCACGAGCTGTATCAGCTGTTATCTTCGTTCCCTGCACTTACAGCCTTATCCATGGGGTACGGCATCCGATGGATGGATCGCAATCCCGACGCCGCCACGAAACCCAATCTTACCCCCACCACATCCGCACCGCCCTCAAAACGACTCACGAGCGTCCGCAAACTATCAGTCGACACGTCCAAAGAACCACTCATGTCCTTCCTCCTCCAACTTACCGCCCCCGCATCGATCGATGCGCTTGAGATGCGGTTCGTATCGATACCCCAAAAGCTACTCGTTGACGAGTTCCTGAACCGCACCACTTTGAAGCACCTAACTCTGGACTTTGGCAAGATCGGACAGGGTAAGCTATAAGCGTTTTTGATTCGCGCATCGGACGTCATTGGCTGACATACTTTAATTAAATTTTCTTCACAGGCCCCGGGACGATCCATTTTGACCTCGGCTCGCACACCCAACTCCGCTCGCTGACGCTGGAAGACCTCGTCCTCTCTCGCAGCTACTACACTAGCCCAGAAACAACGTGGGCGGCGTGCATGGCCCTACTTTTGAGCGTTCGGTCTCGCAACATGGAGCTCCTCACCCTATGCCTGCTCAACCTCAATTCTGTGGCAGACGTGGATTGGATGATGTTCGAAGACGTATTGGAGGGCAGCGCGTTTGCAAAGCTGAAAAAGGTCGTTTTGCGCCTTAACGTCTTTTCAGACCCGGAGTCTGGTACATCCCATGCTGAGGCAATCCGCGCGAGCTTGTCCAAGGCCAATGCTCGAGGACTTCTTGAATTCGAACATGTCCAAAATGTCAGACAAATGTGATCCCGTCCTCACCGTACTATAATGTTTACTCGGGTTTAGTACTTTTGAGAAAAAAAAAAAGGTTGTCATTCTATGGATGTACTATCATTGTATACAATAACGTAACATAGGCATATAGGCAGAGAGGGATTCTATCTAATACACACACATTTCCTATTCTGGAGCGTTGCTGCAGCCCTGACTCGGACCTGGCATACGAAAGCCTCGTTTTTTCAGCGGATTAACGTTCTTACCATCATTGTCTCTAAAGGCCGACACCTGATTGAATGGACAGTGCGGAATTTCATGCAGCGGTACGTTTTGCTTTCACGACTCATCACTTCAATGGCAAATCACTGAAACCAAGTTATCTCGTTTCGTTGACGAGAACAGGTCTACGACACTGTCAGGCTGATACCAGAATGTAGAGTGACGACGTACGGTGCGCATCATGACTCAATTCTAGATTCACTCCGAGTGGGCACTTCAGCTAGTGGATGTGCCATCCTTGAACCAACTAGTAGTACTAATTTTGTTTCCTTTTTTTTTTGTTCTTCTCTTTTACTAGGCCACATCGCAAAACTCATCGGCATGCCAAACCATTCCCGACTCGTCGGTCAAGGTAAGGTCCCCTCTCCCTTCTGTTTTTTTTTTTTTTTTTTTTTGGCCCGTTTTGGGTCTTCAGCCTCAAAAATGTTGCTGATCGGTACTTACAAAATGAATCTCTGCTTCACTTGCCAGCTCTCAAATTTCTCTCCCCCAACACAAATCCACCTGTACCCTGGCACAGAGTGATCAGCGCAGCCGGAACCATCTCTTCTCGAGGCCCGGGAACGGACGGCGCCCAGCGCCAGCGCGACGCGTTGGAGGCGGAAGGCGTGCATGTGACTACTGGTAGAACGGGAGAGATGAGAATCGACCTGGGCTCCTGGGGCTGGTTTCCCGCTCCCCACCACCACCACCAAATCTCCGAGGAACTCGGACAGCTCGACGAGGCTCAACATCAAGGGGATAATCATGACGATGTTCAGCACTCGGACAATGGCGCGCAATCCTAAAAATCTATTCCAGTAGTGACATATATACATATGTCTGTGTGTACAGTGACATGGGACCTCGGGCCGGAGATTGTCTGATTTTCGTTCTTGCTAAAAAACTATTTCCTGCGCGCCGCCTCAAGAAACTTGATTAAATTGAAACAAGATCTCTGACAACCATTGAACCAGTCACCACTATGTACGTTCCAACTTTATCACGAACAGCGTATCCCCATGATTTGAGACAGAAACAGGAGCGTTGAATTATCGTGGAGGCCTGGCACAGATTCGTTGAATGAGCTAATCGTCGTCCATTCGGCGGCATGCATCATGGGACCCGTTTTTGAAAATTGGTTCATGGAATTTTGGTCCGCTACATGTTCATATTAAAACGCCGTCGGACCTTCACTCTCTAACGTCACGCCACTACCCCCAAAATAAGCCCGAGTCGAAGCAGGTGGAACTCTTTTAAGGTTCTGAAACGTGTTCTATTTGCAATTGCCCGAAATTTGCTACTGGCGGAGTCTTCAGGTGGCAAAGCTATTACATATCATCGTCGTCGAAATAAGTTCGCCATCTGGTCAGCTTGTCAGATATCCTCGGTAGACCTTTCCGACAGAAAAGATAGGTCCTCATGCAGTCTTCTCCAGAGGGAATATTGCACCCAAATCAGAGACGGATTTGATCCAACGAGCAAACATTGTGTCATGTCTGACACTCTCCGCTCACTTGGGGCTTAGAACCAGTTAGTCCATGCCTTGCTTTGAATACAACTCCGATAGCGTATAAAATAGCAAATACACAAGTCAAACACCAAGCCATGTCCTGTATGCCTCCAGACACACTTGACGTGGATTCCGCATTGTTTAATCATATTCTCGTGACAGGCGGTCATGGATTCATTGTATGAACCCCTGCCCTTCTGCCACGAAAATTTGGAAACTGACGTTCAAGGCATTTAGGGATCCCATGTAACGCATGAGCTTCTGCGCAAGGGCGTCCGAGTACGCGTAGTCGACATCGCCCCTCAGCCTCCTTTGCTCCAAGGCCAGGACTACGAGTTCATGCAGGCAGACTTGTGCGACCCCATCACTTGCCAGATGGCAGTCCGTGGTGTCACCTCCATGTTCCATTTCGCAGCTACGATGGGAGGAATGGGAATGATCCACGAAGAAAACGATCTACCCATCTATATTGCAAACCATGTCATGACTCTACATCTTTTGTCCGCGTGTATGAACAGCAACGTCGCACGAATATTCTATGCATCTTCTGCTTGCGTATACCCGGACCATCTTCAGTGCGATTCGTCGAGAGACGTCTCGTTGCGCGAACAGGATGTTTGGAAGGATTTACCAGGTCTCCCAGTTCCACAAGGCTTGTACGGTCTCGAGAAGCTCGACACAGAGCTCATTCTTCACTACCTTTCGTCCAAGCTGGACATACGCATCGCGCGATTTCACAACGTGTATGGGCCTGGTGGCGCATGGAACAACGGGCGTGAGAAGGCTCCAGCTGCCCTTCTGCGCAAAGCGTGCGCACTCAAATTCACCAAGAACAATCCGTTAACGCTTGAGATATGGGGTGATGGGAAGCAACGACGCAGTTTCCTTTGGATCGGCGACGCAGTTGATGCCGTATTCCGATTGTTCACTTCTGGCACGGTCAAAGGACCTATCAATATCGGATCAGATAATTCAGTCACGATCAAGGAACTCGCAGAACTGGCTTTGGCGGTTTACGGAATCGACAAGGCGAGAGTGACTTTTGATTACCTTCTCGATAAGCCTGTCGGGGTTTCGTCAAGGAACTCGGATAACACAAATATCCGATCGCAATTAAATTGGGAGCCGGTGACGTCAACGGTCGCTGGTATGAGCCAGACCGGTAGATGGGTGGAAGCAGAAATAGAAAGGATACTCGCATCCTCTGATGAATCTAACCATTGCCGTATCTTAGAAGGCCTACAACAAAGCCGAATGATTCGGCTTTGTATTGAGTTTGCAATCATCCTTCCTATTACCTCAAGGGGATCGACGCAGCCCGAAACCTGTTTGGAAAACCTTGTTCGTTTCGTGTCTTCTTTTGCGAAGACAACATTTAGGGACACCCGAACCCTGGGGGGAACTCGATTCCGTGCTACGATCTATCTTGCGATCGACCACGATGACTCTTTTCTGCTTTCACAAGACAAGAACGGAAAGACAAAAGCCGAGGATATACTGGAACGAGAAGGCTTAGTTCATGTGAAGATCGTCTGCAATCAGCCTCGAGGTCACATCTGCTCCATTTGGCGCGAATGCGCGAGGAAGGCATGGAGCAATGGATGCGACTACCTCGTGCTGATGGGTGACGATGTCGTCCTCCACGACGACGGCTGGATGCATGATATCCATTCCGAATTTCAGAAGCTCGCAGAAACTCGACGAGTTCCGTTTGGCTTTGGCTGTATTGCCTTTAGAGATCTATCTTTTCCAGGGATGCCTACTTTCCCCGTCCTCCACAAGACGCACATGGATATATTCAATGGTGTCGTTGTACCCGAAATATTTATCAACCAGGATGGCGACCCGTTCCTCTTTCAGTTATATCGTCGTTGGGGATGTTCTGTCATGTTGTCGTGCTCTTTGTCAAATGGCGTCGGAGGAAGTGACAAAGCAAGGTATACCAAACAGCGTGTCGCTGATTGGACATTCGAAACTCTAGACAAATCTACGGAGACAGTCACCCACTGGCTTGAATCAGAACAATCGAGCGCTCAAAAATTGCTCACCATAGACGTAGTAATTCCATGTTATAGGGTCGACCTTGCGATACTAAGACAAATTTTGTTGCTGCAACCTTCTGATACGTGCTCTGTCATGTTTGTCATTATCATTGACAACCCAGTTTCAGTATATGTGGCTGACCTGGAAAAGGAATACGGGCATCGTCCAGACGTCCGAATCAGACGGAACGCCATTAACATTGGCGCGTCCGGATCTAGAAACAGGGGAATGGACGAATCAGCCGCAGAATGGAACATTTTTCTTGACGACGACGTTCTCCCAAGACAAGACCTGCTTATCGAGGCGGAGAAGGCAATACGAGAGCATCCCACGGCTGCGGGGTTTGTCGGTAACTCCTTATTTCCACAGTCACAAAGTATCTTCACGACCGCCGTACGACTTGCCGGAGTCGCGTTCTTTTGGGATATAGCGACAAAAATTAAAGAGGACGTACCGTGGGGTATCACAGCAAATCTTGTTGCCCGAAGAAATGTACTAGACGGAATCCGTTTCGATACTAGTTACCCCAAAACGGGAGGCGGCGAGGACATCGAATTCTGTATAAGAAAGCGCGAATTCTTCATTGAGAACGTTCACAAGGGGAAAGGATTTCTCGGCGCACCTGATATTGTCATAACCCACCCCTGGTGGAATAATGGTGCTCGATCTTACCGTCGCTTCTACATGTGGTCCTACGGGGACGGAGCACTTGTCAAGCGGTTTCCGGACCTTTCATACCGGGATTATTGCTTCAATAGCGCAGAGCTATTGTTGTTAAGCACAATTTTACTCCTTGTCTTGCCTTTCATGCTGTCACTGCGGACTTCGACCACGATGGTGCTCCGGATGGTTGCCAGCATCGTTCTAGCAAATATCATCCATGATTGCTATCGGCACCTTTGGAGAGATGCTGAGCGTCACATTGGTATGAATACGTCTCTCAAGGGGCTAAATTGGATCCTGGCTGTTGCGGAAAGCACCGTGATTCGCATGGCAAGTGAAATGGGTCGAGTACATGGGATGATTGCCCGAATGGAATATGGCATGATTGGAGGTAGGAGATTTGATTGGTTTGCTAGGAGATGCGGAGATGGCCCAATAAATGAAGAACGAAAGAACAATCTACAAAGAGCGGTATTAGCATTGGCTTTTTTTGTTACTTTTCCATGGTGGCACTGAAATGAAGTTAATTAATTAGAAATGCTATTTACCAAATAAATACGAGACAATAGTGACAAACTGATGATTATTGATCAGATTACCAATCACCAAAGATGCCGTTCATGCCGTGTGCCCACTGCCCGCACCCGGTGCAGGAGTTAAGTTCAAGAGGTTGCGTCAACGGGCTTCGATTATGATGCTGGCTAGTTATCACGCAATCATCACTCAGCAAGCATGAACAATGACGAATGTGACGGTATATAAGACAGGAGACTATTAGTCGTTAACGTCATTCAACTAACCCACCAGAATATCAATAAATGGCTGCCATCGCAAGACGCTCTCAGGTTCTAGTCGTTGCAGGTCTGTTGAGCACGTGGGATGATTTCATATGTGATCTGACGCTTGAGAAAAGGTTTGGGCACTGGCCATGGAACAGGCGCATCCACAGCGTAAGGGTATCATGCCTGCCTAAAGTAGTCGTCATAAATGAGCTTGGCCCCATAGACGAATTTTCGCAAAAGCTGGCTACAGCGTTGCTCTCGTAGCTCGTGGCGCGGATTCACTCGAAACACTCGCAACAGAGATTAATCAGTCTGGTGGAGAGGTAGTCGACATAATGTTACGAGGACGATCCCCAGTTGACAACTGTTATAGGCCGCACCATTTGCAGTGCAGAGTTATGCCCATGAGGAAATATCCTCCGCATGGGACAGGATTCGGGAACGATACCCCAAGCCAAATTATTCCATCCGCGCTGCTGTCTTCAACGCTGCTTCGACAAGCTGGAAGGGGTTCCTGGACTTTACGCCACAAGAAATTGAAAAGATGCTTCAAGCAAATGTAGCTGCCGCATTCTCTTTCTCCAGGGAGGCCATCCTAGAGTTTAAAGGAAACGACATTCAAGAGCCTTCCGAGAAAAGAGGAACCTTAATTTTCACAGGCGCAACCGCTAGCGTAAGGGGAAACGTGACCACCAGTGCCTTTTCTGCGGTAAAACATGCACAAAGAGCTTTGTCCCAGAGCTTGGCGAAGGAGTTTGGGAAGCAAAATATTCATGTAAGTGGCAGTTGTCGTTAATCGTTCCTGCTTCTCAATCGTATTGCAGGTGGCACACGTAAGTAGATCTCGTACAGGGCTAGCCGCCATTCCACTAACTTGGGATGTGTACCTGATATTAGGTTATAATTGACGGAGGTATGCCACCGTATGTCGACATCTGAGGATATGGACTGATATGCCCTGCTAGTCATTAATACTGGCCACTCGCCTCTGCATGCCGGGCCAAATCTCAAAGTGAAGCTCGAACCTGACAGCATTGCCAAAGTGGGTCCGCTTGATGATTATCAGATGTTTCAACTAACCTTCTTAGGCGTATCTGTATCTCGCTGAGCAAGATAGTTCTGCTTTTACCTGGGAACTTGACCGTAAGTCTTGGTGATAATTTGGAGCAATGTGACTAATAAATCTCATAGTTCGTCCTGCGCACGAGAAGTGGTAATCAGTGAGAACGAGTTGAGTTGCGCACATGGGAGCTGCATATAGATTAGCGTGGTCTTGCTGGCTGATCGGATCCTTTGCCGATAAGGCCTCGCTCAATAAGTTGGCTCCAGCATGTAATAAGTCGGTACTGTGAAATGTGTAGTAACATTAATCATTAATCATGAGGTTGCGGCCATCGAATAGCAGAACTGCGAATTCAGACGGCCTCTTGCAACGGTGCCCCCGCAGTAATTATTTGTCCATTGGTTATAGTGCGGCGATCGATAATCTCAGCGGCGTGAGAATGATGACTTTGAGACACGAGTCTAACCAACCTTGGTTCTAAATGGCTACCGTCGCAAAACGCTCTGTTCTAGTCATTGCAGGTGTGCTGATTGCATAGTATGGTTGCATACTCTGACGCTTGAAAAAAGGTTTGGGCACTGGTCAAGGAACAGGTGCATCCATAGCGTAAGGGGTGATCATCTGATTGAGTTGCACATGTTTTAAAATCAACACGGTCCGTCAGTCGGACATTCGTCAAAGCCGGCTATAGCGTTGCTCTCGTGGCTCGTGGTGCCGATTCACTCAGGAATTTTGCAACAGAAATCAACCAGTCTGGTGGAGAGGTACTTACCAGCGTGTTGACGGGGACTTCGCATTCACTGCTTTTCAGGCCGCGCCAATTCCAATAAAAAGTTATTCGCATGAGGATATCTCTTTAGCATGGGCGACGATTCGGGAAAGGTACCCCAAGTCGAATTATTCCATTCGCGTAGCTGTCTTCAATGCCGGTACAACCACCTGGAAGGGATTCCTGGACTTCACGCAGCAAGAAATTCAAGAGATGCTTCATTCCAATGTAGCGGCTGCATTCTCTTTCTCCAGGGAGGCTATCCTAGAATTCCAAGGAAACGACATCCAAGAACCTGCCGGGAAAAGAGGAACATTGATTTTTACCGGGGCAACGGCTAGTGTAAGAGGGAACGTTACCACAAGTGCCTTTTCTGCCGTGAAGCATGCACAAAGGGCTCTATCACAGAGCTTGGCAAAGGAGTTTGGGAAGCAAAATATTCATGTCAGTGGTAGTTGTCGTTTATCGTCGTCTGTTGCTAATCGTCTTGCAGGTTGCACATGTAAGTATATCTTGGCCATCGTGCCTTTAAATTTATATGCTTATCCGATATTAGGCTATAATCGATGGCGGTATACCACCATCTGTCTGCACCAGACATGCATTCACTGATATGCCATGTTAGGCATTAATACTGGTCACGCGCCCCTACATGCTGGGAGGCAGGCTATCAGCGTGAAATTGGAGCCTGAAAGCATTGCCAAGGTGGGTCCGCCCCGATATCAGTATCAGATGTGCTGTTCTGACTAGCATTCTTAGGCGTATCTGTATCTCGCTGAGCAAGATAGTTCTTCTTTTACCTGGGAACTTGATCGTGAGCCATAGCGATAACTTTGTAGCAACTAGCAGCTAAGAAATCTCACAGTTCGTCCTGCACAAGAGAAATGGTAGTTGGCGAGAAATGAATGAGCGAAAACTTATGATTTGTATATAGCGGAGTTGTATTTGTAAGCTGATTACATTTACCTTCTGAATGCCAACTAGCCCGCTCAGCAAGTTAGCAGTGTCACCACCTGGGACACCTGAGCTCGGCGCAGGGGAAGACATTGCTGAAGACGAAAGCCACTGTAGCATATGTCTTCAGGAGATTGACGACCAAACAGTAATACCTAATTGCTCGCACGAATTTTGCTTTGAATGTCTCTTGATATGGACTCGTAAGTGCCTAAATTCCGTTGAAATTAAGCGCGGATGCCACGATTTTGCAGATCAGTCACGACGCTGTCCGCTTTGCGCGCAATCTATAGGCGAGTATCTGATACACAACATCAGGTCCAAGTTCGACTTCAGCAAACACTACCTCACTCCTTTACGCGCTTCACCCGTTCCGCAGGCGTCACTAGATTTTGCGACTGATCTAGTACCCACGACACGGATAGGCTGGTTGAGGAGAAGAGCAAGAGAACGGAATAGCGAAAGGCGGAGAAGAGAGCAAGAGGAGCTTGATGAACTTGATCGCCTTGAACGGTCTATTCTGAAAAGACGATGGATTTACAGGAATCACTTGTATGCAAAGGTGTGTATGCGCCATGTAACGTGTCATGTCCATTGATTCTCAACAGATCTTCAAAGCACGTCGCTTCAAATACATTCACCCGGTATAAACCATACCCTTCGCCCGCACAGTTCTCGGCTTCCCAGGATACCATGTCACGTACCACTACCTTTGTTCGCAGGGAATTACAAGTATGGCCAAATTTAGATGTGGAGGTAAGTCGACTCGAACTGTTCCTGATGAAATAATCATATTCCTCAGTTCTTGACGACTTTCACAATTTCAATCATGAAAGCTATTGACATTCGGTCTGAGTCAGCTGTGAAGCTCCTCGCCGAGTTTCTGGACATGGATTCCCCTTATGTGGAGGGTTGTAGACACGTCAACGCAGAACACTTTGCACATGGTAATTCCTTTCGTATCTTATCCAAATATATCTCATAAACGATCGTAGAAGTTTACTGCTTTGTCCGGTCGCCTTTCCGAGACTTGTTCGTCTACGATGAAGCCGTACAGGTGAAGTGTTGACATACGATCAATATTTCGCAATTCTAATTTTGACTGATAGTATGACGTTCCTTCAGATGTGCCGCCTCCCCCGGATTTCCGACAAAACGTTAGAAGGTGGAGGGGAGGACCCTCACCACGTTCAACATCACCCCATCGCACGTTTTCGAGCCGTTCCAGAAGCCAGTCTCCATTATCAAGGCCCGCATCTCCCCGCGGTGGCCCTTGTTCTAGAAAGGACCATGATTCACGCAAGTCACCTCGAATTCAATCCCCATCAAACTCATATCGCACTCGTGAGAGTGGTCAATTTCCCGATTCCATAAATCCAGATTCCATCTCCTCTACTCAAAATGGCACGAACGGCTCTCGTTTGAGTCGTGAGCAAGATCCAGAGTCGTGTTCACTACGCAAAGATGGACATGCCTCCGAATATATTGATACGGCGGCCGGGGGAGTGCTATTGATAGCTTCCAGTCGTGGGCAGCCATCGTCTCCGCAAAAAGAAAATGAAATTGTCATGGAATGTCCTAATGCATTGCGTCACCGCAAAGGAAAAGAAAGAGCGAATGACGCAGAGCAGTTGGTGACCTCATCCATTAATGAAGAGAAACATGATGGGACGTTATTACATTTGCCAACGTCAACGCACACACAGGCAAGAGCAGCCACGCATAGGCTGCATCGTCATCGGAGTTTCCGTGAATCTGTGGAAGCCCATCTCGGCAGTGGAAAAAAGATGAGGCTCGCTCTAAGCGACAACGTGAATGCAATACGCAGGAATGGACAGTTACATGCGGACAACAGCGTTTCTTTAACGTCAGGTAAATCTAAGGCTTTATGGGTCTGTTCCAAGCTGTTGACACATTTAACGTTCGAAGCAACGAGTCATCGTGATACACAGAAGGACGACACGTCGTGCATAGTTACCGAAAATGGCGCCAAGGATCCAGCTGACGACACGCGTTTGCTGTCGTCTGGGCAGAGCTCTCGACAGGGTACGTTGGCTGAGGACAACACTATGGATGTGAATATATCGATGAATGGAGAACAATCGGAAGTTTCACAAGCTTCAAGCCTTGGCCTTGGCGTGGTTGCACCGCGAGACACTGCCCTAGCAACATCATCGCCGGGTGATAAAAATAGTGGCGCTCTAACTGACATTGATCCCAGGGGAACTTGCCACAGCAGTCTTAATTCAGTTGACGCATTCCCCCTTAGTCAGTCCCAATCTGCCGGGCCGGATTCGCGGTCCCGGTTGCTTTCGCGGCTGCGCAAAGAAAAGGATTTTGCCTGTAATTTTCTGGTTTCGCCAAACTTGTTTCTATGGGTTGCTTAGAGAGCTGACTTTTTCTTTTCTTTTTTTTTTTGTTTTTTGCTCTCTCTCTCCCCCTCCCCCTTACACACACACACACAGATACGGCATTGGCTGGGGGAGGGCACAGTTTGGGTGGAACTGCGATTGATCAGCCTCCCGCTGCGGGAGATTCTCATCTTGCAGAGAGACAGCTGAGACGGCGCGCCCAGCTGCGGATGAGACTGGCAACGGAGAAACGCGTTGTACTGGGTGGTGGCGTATCTCTGGCAGAGAGCAACCCAATTCAATGAGAGGGTAGCGAGGATAATGTACTCGATTTATTATGACGGTGATGGCACTGAGTGGCATTGATGGGGATGAAATCGATGAACTTTGATGTATTTCACATCTCCTCTTTTCTCGTCTTTTTAGCACATCACACACACGCACACGCACATAGAGTGGCATCGCTCCACTTATGTTTTTAGCAAGTCCGTGCATTATAGTAGGGTGGTAGATAATACACGGTATAAATATGTATAATAATTAATAGATTCAAATAACGGGAAACGTTGCAGCAAAGTAGTTTGCTTTGTAGTTGGAGAGTGTTATCGTGTATATGTATGTGCATATATAATGAATGAATGAATGAATGAGGGGGGAAAAAAATGCTCGAATGGCAAATGCGGATAGATAAAAACAAAGAAGAAAAGGCTCGAGGTCCATGAGGAGATATGTATGCCCTTTTTTTTTAAAAAAAAAAAAAAGGGGGGGGGGATGCGGTCAGATTTGGATTTCGAAAACAAGGAGAACCAAAAAAAGAAATAAAATAAAATAAAATAAAATAAAATAAAACAAAAAACGAACGTTAGTAAATTGGTTTTTTTGTGACGAAAGTTTGATGCTGAAAAAACAAAATAAAAAAATCATAGAACGTTAATGCTCTAATTCCTTCCTTCTTTCTTTCTTTCTTTCTTTCTGTTTTTTTTTTTTTTTTTCCCCAACAAGAGCGCGAAGTCGGAGATTTCAAAATATACAGAAAAAAAAAAAGGCAAAGAAGGCAAAGAAGGTAAAGAAGGCGAAGAAGGCGAAGGGCAGCGGATTTGTAGGAATGAGTTTTAAAAAAGGAATGGGTTCTTTCTTGTTCTTGTTCTTGTTTTCTTTCTCTCTTTTCTCTCTCTCTATTCTCTCTCGCTTCGTTTCTCCATCTAGCCAAAAGATTATTAAAAAATGATGGCTGATCAAAGCAAGCCCGATTAGCATATTTGAAACCAGGTATTAGGAAAGATGAAAAAAATCGATTGTCACAAAAGCTAAGGGCATTTTTTGTTTTCTTTTTTTTTTTTACTCTGGCCTGTTCCTTTATTGGATAGACAACGTCCTTTCATCTTAGCTTGAGATACTGTGTGGGAGGGGGAAGAGCGGTGAGGGGGGAGCAAATGCTCGCTCGTGCTCTGCCCTGCTCTGTTCTGTTCTGCTCTACTCTGCTCGATGTCTGTTTAGCTCCTGTCTTTCGTATGTTCTGTACTATCGGGGGGTGGTGAACGAGACGGAGGTGGTGGTGGAGAAGGATGAGAAGGATGAGAAGGAGGCGAAGGAGGCGAAGGAGGAGGAGGAGGAGGAGGTACTGTCGTTGGGAATGGAACGACGGTTGCCCGTACCGGATCATAGCGACCGACACGAGAGTGAGACGCCATATGACCCGCTATGGGCTGCACAGCATCCCAATCTGTTTTCTCGCCAATAGGCCCAGGTGGCCATGCATCGTGTAGTCGTCGACCGAGATCCGGGGTTGAAACCGATGCCAATGGCGGTGAACGAGCCGAGGAGGGGAGGAAGAACGGCTGAGTTGGGGAGACGGAGCTTCGATTGGAGGTTGAGGAGGAGGACCAGAGGCTGGATCGAGCCAAGGAGGGTGTAAACGACCGTCTGTCCCACTGCGGTCGTGGCTGTAGCGTGTATGGAGGGGGGATGGAACCAGGTGCGGAAGTAGTGCCAATAGCACTGCCGCCAGCTGGTGTTACTGATGATGTTGCTGATGATGTTGCTGATGCTCCGACAGCACGGGGTGAGGTAGGCCTGTAATGGATAAATGGTCGATCCATGCCAGTGCCGGACTGAGGTAGAGTTTCGATGAGAGACAAATGTCCTGGAAGCAACGGCACTGGGCCTCCTGGTGGGGAAGCGCTTGGTCTATTTGTTTGCAAGCCCATCAAGGGGGGAAGGGTGGGATATGCGTCTTGAAGATGTGAAGGAACACTGAAGGGCGAGGGCAAGAGATGCATTGAATTTGGACTTTTCGGTGGAGAATTTCGATGCCCCGAACGCGTAGCCAGTTGGTCGATCTGAGGAAGAGAGATGCTACTACTGCTGCTGGAGCCTCCACCAAGTGGCGCACCACGTGGACGCAGGTGCAGCCCAGGCACACCGGGTCCAAGCAGTTGTGAGGACGTATCCGACAAACTTGAGTATGACTCTGGCGTGGAGAGGTAGTTACCTGGAGTGGGGTGGAGTGATGGCGAGCTGGAGGAGGCCAATTGAATTAATGGCAGCGAATTGGCGTCAGGGCGAGTGTTGAAGGAAAGTTGATTTCCATATTCGGGGCCAGACGGTGGAGGGGCGGATGAAAAAGCCCCATACTGAGGCCGCCCCCTGCAGCTGGCTTCGCTCTGACCACCTGGCCGTCTAGCTTTCTGTCGCTGGTTCTACACGCGTATCGGCATGAGAATAATCCAATTTAAAGAAAGTTTGGATCAATTACCTGAAACCAGATCTGGGAGGAACAATTTAAGATTTGCGTTAGGCTCGCATGTTTGAACGTTTATTCCCACGTACCTGAACTTTCCTCGCACTAAGGCCGATTGAGCGACCAACTTCCTCACGCATAGCGGTTGTCGGAAAGCGGGACTATCAAAGCAAGGCCTGAGGGTAATTGGTTATTCAACACTGTATGGATTGACATGCCTTGGCCAGGAGCCCGTGAAGGACGGCAGCTTGATGGGGAGTCGTCAATGTACGAGTGCGCTTTTTCTTGGGCGGAGCAGTATGGATGGCCATGGGCTGTTCTCGAGAATCCATAATTCTGCTAGAGGAGGAGGAGCTTGCGACGTTGTCTTGTGGATGGTGCATATTAGAACCTGAGGCAACATCTGAAGTTCGGATTCGCTTCGTCATGCGTGAGTCAGAAGAGGTATTCTGTGTGGCAGGAGGGAGAGGTCGAGCGGAGAGATGTGTTGGAGCACTGAAGGAGTCGTCACGGATAGCGCTTGAGGTTGAATCGGGAGAAAGTTCTTCGGTGATGGTTTGTGGCAGAGCAGTGGGATTTGCAGAAGTAGGCGGGGTAGGTGTAGGGGAGCGAGAGTGAGAGGGAGACTTGGACATTCAAGTTGGAACTGAGCGTAGATAAGTAGTAGTAGTAGTAGTAGTAGCAGCAGCAGCAGCAGTAGTGGATTCTCGACGGAAGTTCAACACATCTAGTCCGAAGCAGGGAAGGGCCTGTTCTCATGAGTATGATAGAAGTTGCCGACGAGATGTGCCGACAGGACAGTTATATCGCACCAGATAACGTTAGCAGCCAAGAAAGAGGGACGATCGGTTATACCATTTAATTATGCTCTTAAGTGGCCTGTTCCAGAAGTGACAAGTGAATATCCCATAGCATAGCTGTTTAGAACATTACCTATTACCTATATCCCATTATGACCGCTCATGACACTGATAGTCATTCCCCCGCGTGATCAGCCGCCATTCCATTTTGTCATCTCCATCAGGCGACGGGTGTGACGGTGACAGCCGCAGTTCTGAGCCATGGCGACCCCTTCTTCCAGAGGCAAACACACAGGATGGAGATAGCCTCAAGAGGCGTCGATGGTAACCCGCTTGTCCAGTCCAGTCCAGTGGCCTGGCAGTGGCGCTACTGCTTGGTCTCGTTGAGAATTCAGCCATGTCCACATGGTTTAATCACGGGCGAACAATCAATTATTCTTCCTCCGAAAGCCAGAGCCGCCGCGATCCGGGAGTGAGCAGGATCCACGGCTAAAACACGTGCTGCGATCGCCGTATCCGGCGTCCTTTCAGCTTTCCTTTTTCGGCTGTTCGTGCTAATCAATGGCTGAAACACTCGCCGAGTGTGAAGACCCTTTTGTACATGTGCGATGTCGCTGCCCCGTAGACCGTGTTTCCGCCTACATGCTGCACAGCACACCAGACCCATCATCATCATCATTACATTGAAAATGGACCATTTGCAAGCGAGGGAACCCCCGCACATGGCCAGACGCTGGCACGCATCTTCCAGCGATCCCTCGATAGATAGATCGGGGCGCACTCGTACCAGTGGCAAACCAAACAAACCACCGACGCTATCAGGATCGGAAGATAGCGTGGCCAAGTTCGACCCTTGGCAAGGGCTTGCTTACCGAACCTATTGAACAGCATTTTTTTAGCCTGGACTGGACCTGAAGGCCTGACAGCCTGAGAAGCTGTCATGCATCGCTTTAAAGAATTTTCTTCCTGAAACTCGTTCAAATCTTTTTTATTTTAGAAAATTCTTATTGTGGACATCCACGATATGGTCCATTGCTTACATAATATCTCTCTCACACTTTCTTGCAACGCTGGATGGACATTGTCCACTCTTCTCCCTCCTGCAGTCAGCCAGGCTCGCCCCCCCTCTCCCAGCCCAGAACCCCTGCACCACCATCCGGAATCACTCTTGTCCTACCTTCCCTCAAGACACTCAAGTCTTCCAAGGATGGTAAAAACGTAGGAAAACAGCGTTCGGGCTCGCACGTTTCAGGCGGTTATCTAGAGAGCGAATTCCTGGAGAAAAAACCGCTTAGACCTGTGAAACTAAAGCCGCTAAAGGAAGTCTTGACAAAACTCATTACGCAGATCAAACGGTCTGTCTTGTTTTTCTTTTCTCTTCCACCGTGAACGAGCCTCGCCCCAACAGGAAAGATGACTACGCGTTTTTCCTGAAACCCGTGGATCCTGAACAGGTCCCAGGCTATACAGATGTCATCCAACGCCCCATGGATTTGGGCACAATGAAAGCCAAGGTCGAAAAGGGCAGATACCGATCGTTGGATGACTTTTCGGTGTGTAGTCTCCCTTGTTTCAAGCTTTCCCCTACATTCCGTGCTCAATTCTTAAGCATATATCAGGCTGACTTGAAGTTAGTCACCTCCAACGCGAAAACGTTCAACCCCCAGGGCTCTATCTACTATACTGAGGCAGAGAGAATCGAAGCCTGGGCGTTGGACCACATCGCCCGAGCCGCCCCTACCGTCATTCAATTTGAAGCTGATTGGAACATCGATGTCGAGAGGGACGACGAAAGTAATCTGGTGGATATCGACAATGACGATGACGTCTCTATGGACGTCGAGTCTGTCCATGACGGTCGATCCGCTTCTGTTCTTTCGCAGCAGATATCAGGTCCAAGTAGGAGAGGCCCTCGTGGACCCTACAAAAAGGGTACAGGCACCGGCGTTGCAGAGAGCATAGAAGCAGATGGTCGGTTACCTGGTGCTAAGGATGGGCTTGGATCCTTTCCCCCTGGATCTGATTGGGCTCGTACTATGCTACAGCTGAAACTGAAAGGTATATAAGGTAGATGCTCAATTAAACATGGGTCCAACTAACGCCAACTTATAGGCAAGCGCTATCGTACGAAGAAGGAGAGGCTGCGCGTAGAGAAGGAGGGTCCACCCCTCTCGGCAGAAGGGAGTCTGGATTATACCGAGAGTAAGCTGCCCTTGACGCCAATAGGTTATCATTTTTTCTAATGACGCCCTAGTGGAGGATCCTTTCTCTGTCCTTTCCTTTTTCGTACCCGATCCATTCATACGGCCCTATCTTACCTCATTGTACCCTCCTCTTTCATCCTCCACCACAACCCAGTCACGTCCCACGTTTCCAACGGCTATCGCAGCCCCACTCACGTATACATTTTCGTTGCCTCAATCGGCTTCGACACCTGCGTCATCGCTTAAGAGACGGTTTTGGACCCTTACACGCAACCCTGTGAGCCGTGCAAAGGGGAAAGAGAAAGATGAAGATGGTGAAAGTAGCGAGGTCCCTGCATGGCAAACCCCACGAGAGGCACACGCAGCCGATTTTGGTTCTTTTGCTATACTGGCAGGAGAACTTGCCCAGGAGATGCGGCGCCGTGGCATCCCCACTCCGCAAGGTCCTCCTGTGGTGGAGGAAGATCAGAACACCATGTTGGATATGATACGAAATAGTTTTGACGGTGAAATGGATGCCAAGGCTACTACTGGTGGCTCTCCCGTCGACTCAGTTCTAGGTTATGAAGGACTGTTCTCTGCTAAGGATTATTGGAGCCTGAAGCGAGCGGCAGAGGCGGAGGAGTATCTGCGCGACGTTGTGTATGGAGGCGTGGATGGCATGGCTTATGTTCGAAGTCTGGCAGAATTTGTAACGACCTATCAGTCCAAGGTTTGTTGTACCTCTTGTCAAACTATGAACCTTTTTTCTTTATTTCTTTCTTGGGCTGATGGGCATTTGTTATATCTCTAGTATTCTTCTGCAGACTATCGATCGCCAACCGTTTTCGGCCCACCATTGGCTCAATGGGTCGAAGGCGAGATCGTTTGGCCCCTAACGGACGGCCGACACACGCTTCTGCAGCAGACGGCTGAGCAACTGCGGCATTTGTCGTCCAACATGGTCCCACCAGAAAGCAGCAATCATGTGCCTCCCAGCGTTGTCAAACAAGTATACCTGTCAGTGAACGTGTATCCCTCTACCATGGTTGCTCTGTCTGCCTTGCTGCAGATCAAGTCACACAAGATTGATATGGGCGCGCTTATCAAAGTGCCAGAGGAGCTGTTTCATAGCGAGAAAGAGTGGGCAGGGAAGGTGTTTACGGAGCGACGGAAGCAGCAGCAGCAGCAGATCAAGACGCCGAAGATAGAGAGGCACCAACCGCCTGAGGCTATGGAGGTCGAGGAGTCGCCAACGAATTCACCGGACGAGACGGATGTGGATACCCCGTCGCAGGATGCGCCGGTGGTAGAAAGTCCTGAGGAGTTGAAGGAAGTGTTGGATTATGTTGCCGACGCTATTGTTAGGCATGATCAGGAGGTGCGAAAGAGGATGATGATGATGGTGATGGCGGCGGCAAATCCGAACGAAGATGCCAACGTCACCACTACCACCACCACCGAGGAGGCCGAACTTGAAGAGGATGGAGAAGACTCGGAAGAGGATCATGCGTTGCGCGATATTCGCCTCAATCTGCTTGCTCTTGCGAAGCGCGCCCCATTGGATACTTTGGCACGGTTGCCAAAGGATCTTGTGCCAGAACATATTAGACGATATGTACCGACTCTTGGGGGGTCGTGAAAATTGGGGGTGGGGGTCAGTATTGTATTTGGATTATGGAGGACGGGACTTTGTGATTTTTTTGCAGTTTTGACTTTTGTTTCTTTTTTTTTTTTTTTCGTTTTTTCTGCCATTATCATTATCATAATAGCGCCATAATGCATAACGGGTGTTATCAGTGACCGGTGGCAAACGTTCGTTGCGTCACCCTGTTGGAGCAGATGCTTCAAAAGCAGAATCGGTTCCATTTGGACCGGTGACTTGTTTGGAGCCAAGTACATGAGGGATTTTTTTTTTTTTTGAAACTTGGGCAAGTATGGGTATCTCAGTTAAAGTCCATGTGTTTGGATCCCGAAAATAACGGCCCCGTTTTTTCTTTCCTTTTTGGCGGCGTCAAATGCATTAATCGTGCCTGATGGCATCAGTGTGGGCGGCCCAATACGCCAATTGTTTGTTTTTGTTTATATCCCTTCTGCTTTTTTTAACCTTCCCGTCATCATCATGCATCATGCATCAATGCACATCAATGCACATCATGGGACCCGACCTGATTGTCACCTGCAGCTTGAGAATGCAAGAACAAGAACAAGAACAAGAACAAGAACAAGAAAAGGGTTCTTACTAAATGGACTTGAAAATGTTCAGTAGACCTTGAAGTGACAAAACAACGACGATAACAACAAAAAGGAAAAAAAAAAAATCAAAATCAAAAATCGCACACAGTGGGCGGGCTTCTAGACGCCTTTACTTACTACATTTACTATCCCATTTCAAGCTCCAGGAAGGGATGACGTTATGTTGCGTGTGTGTGCGTGCGCGTGCGTGTGTGTGTGTGTGTGCCACTTTTTTTTTGACAAGTGTGTTCCGGTCATAATGGCTCTTTTTGACAGCATTTCCCTCGTGAACGCGCGCGCCAAAAAAGCTGAGATTGAGCCCCGCTACCCTAGGTAGTCCGGGGATTCTTATGAAATTGGAATGTTAAATTAAGTTTCTTCCCCCCCCTTCCACATCAATCAACCTCCGGTAGTCTCACGTTGTTCTCTCTTCTCCCTTCTCTCTTCTCTCTTCTCTCTTTCTTTCTCTCTCTGTCTGCCATGGCGGGCGATGGGCCCTTCCCTTTGGACACGGCGCAGATCGTGGCTTTGTTCGTGGAAAGCGTGTTGTATGGGTGAGTCTTTCTGCTCATCTCGCCATGTATATATCTAAAGACGCATTATCCGTTTTTTTTTTTTAAAAAAAATTTAAATTTTTTATTTATTTAAAAAAACACAGTCAGTTTCTTTTCGAACTCCATTTCGCTAAGGAACTCAAAACCAAGTTTCCTTCTTTTTTTTTCTTTCTTTCTTTCTTTCTTTTTTTTTTTTTTTTTTCAGGAATGCTCTTAATCACGTTTTTCCAATGCTTGCGCGTTCTTCTCTCGCAGGAAGGTCAACTTAAATCGTGGAGGCGACTCCATTGGAAGATGCTCGTTGGGTCATTGCTGATGTTCACGTTTGCATCGCTCGACGTCGCTTTTGGACTTCGACATAACCTCGAGGCGTTTGTCTATTTCCGAGGTGGCCCTATCGAGGACTTTGAACGGCTGTCATCCTGGATCAATGTCATGAAAATGGTGACTTATGTGGGCCAGACTTTTGTCGGAGATGCTATTCTTGTATGTTATTGACCCTTCACCTACGGAAATGACACTTTTTTATTTATTGATTTGGTCATCGGATGTCTCGAAAAAGCTCTATCGCTGCTGGGTCATTTATAATCGGAACTGGCTGGTTGTATTCCTGTCCATCCTGATGTGGCTTGGAGAGACAGGCGAGTTATTAGTAATGTCAGCTTCCGTTGGACAAAAACTGACCGATTAGACTCTGTTTGTTTGTTTGTTCTTTGCAGGTTGCGGTATCATGGCGGCATATAACGAGGCGATTTTGAGAGCCGACCATTCCGGGAGACTCAACACGGCAAGCTTATCACCGTGGATCACCAGTTTACTCAGTCTGACTTTGGCGACTAATCTGTTAACGACATGTGAGCGCGTTATCATTGCGTAATAGTGAACGGCAAGTGACTAACGAAAGATCAATTTGAATTACCCCAGCTCTCATGGTTTACAGAATTTGGAAGATAAAGCGGACTTTGAAGCATCGATCAGTGACGACCGTCTCGATGCCACTGACCAGTGTCATCAGGGTCCTTATTGAATCTGGCACTTTTTATACTGCCAGCATTGTCATCCTTTTCGTCCTTTATATGCTATCCAGCAATGCAGAACTTCCCGTGTCCGATGCCGTTAGTTTATTCCTCTCTTTCTATTTTCATGGTCGGTCGGGTGACTCTTTTTATTTTTTTATTTTTTTTTTGCTTTCTTTGCAGGTGGTCCAGATTATTGTACGTGCCCCAACGACAAGCTTATCTCTTTTTTTTTTTTGTAGTTGGAACTTACCTATGAATTTCATATCCGTTCCTAGGGAATCACGTTCAATATGATTATCACAAGGATAGACCGCGGCGACGCCATCCAGTCCAGCACTACCAAATTCTCAGAGGCGGGATCGCGGGCACACATTGTGCCGTTGCATCATATGATCAATGTACAGACTACCACCATCACTCGACAACGAGATCCAGATCAGGTTTCGGACTTTGGAGTGAGCCCTGGTATGAATGCGAAAAGAATCAGTTTTGCCCCGTTATAGCCCTGGACTGGACTGGACTGGGCTGGGTAAACGTTTAAAAAAACATATATACACATATATATGTCTATCAATTGTACAGTAGTAAGAATACAATTAGTACTTGTTTTTGTAACAACTTGGAAGGAACCTGTGCAAACTCGGCCAGTCGCGGCAGTTCCGTGACACCCGTGGGATTGCCAACGATTGCTATGCCATTATGCGGTGGGCGCATCTGTACTCAGGCACCTCACCCGCGTTTTGCCAAATGAATCGACTTGTCAATTGATACTCTACTTTTTGCTACTCTCCTTCATCTTCTTCTTCCCGCATACTCAGTGCCAAGCGTTGCAACCCATGAGCTTCCTCTTGAAGGACCTGTTGGAAGGGACAGAAGAGATTGTCGGGCTGGGCCTCAAGGGCTACAAGCACGCTCGGAACGAAGTCATAGGTGCGTTTTACTTGGTGGTCATCAAAAAAAAAAAAAAAAAGTAACTAGTTGACTTATCTATCTACGTCTTGAAGGGCGTTTGAATCCTAATCGTGAGTTCACGTCAGTGGGGTCGGAAGCGAATAAGGTTTATTCATGAGTTGTTTCTACTCAATTCTCTAGGCCGGCATGACACCCCAGATGAGATTGCGGCAGACAACATTCGCCAGCAGATCAACGACAGCCACCGTTTTCGTAGCTTTGCGAATGAAAGAGATTACAATATCGTCAAATGGTTCTTGCCTTTTTCTTTCGTCATTCACAAAAAAATTCACATTAATTAAAAAAAAAAAAAAAAAAACATCAGGCACATCGATGGTCACGATTACATGTGGGCGGTGTCTGAGATGCTCGATAATGCCAGGGAAGCGATATTTATTATGGTATTATGGCACATGTTGCAACTTCGATCAAAAAAAAGTAAATCTGACCTCCCACCCCCTTTGCGATCTAGGATTGGTGGCTGAGTCCGGAACTCTATCTCCGTCGGCCTCCTGCGCATCATCCAGAATGGAGGCTCGATCGAGTATTAAAACGCAAGGCAGAGCAGGGTGTCAAGATTCATGTCATTGTATATAAAGAGGTGAGGGCTTTCCCTTTTTTCCCTAGATCAGATCATCAATGGAATTGTCGATTAGGTTACTCAAACGATGAGCATGAGTTCGAAGCATACAAAGGTAAAATTCTCTTTGTTCCTCGATCAGTACAGTGGAGCTGAGCTGGTTCATGTTTAGAATACCCTCGAAGCGCTTCATCCTAATATAACTTGCATGCGACATCCAGACCACATTGGAGCAAAAGGTATGCCTCGTTTCAAACACATCCAATGAGAGCGTCTGTCGAACTCAACGTGTTTTTTTTTTTTTTGTAGACGATGTCGAAATATGGTCGCATCATGAGAAGGTTCATCAATAGAACTTTTCGAATAGATGTACCGATGATCTAATACTACCCTTTTTTCCCACAGGTCGTCATAGTCGATAATCATTTTGCGGCTATTGGAGGGCTCGACCTGTGTTTCGGCCGGTGGGATACTCACAACCACCCGCTCGCTGATGCCCATCCCACCCAGTTCGACCAAACTTTGTTCCCCGGTCAAGACTACAACAATGCACGTGTTAAAGACTTTAAGGACGTTTACAATTATGCCAGCAATACTATATCCATCTTGGAAAGCCCTAGAATGCCTTGGCACGACGTTCACATGACGTTTATTGGCCCGGTGGTACTGGACGTCGTCCAACACTTTGTTGAGCGTTGGAACGAGGTTAAGAAACGCAAGGTAACCACCCAATTTACCTTGACAAACCTGTAATATTCCTAATACTCCTTTTTTCCCAGTACAAACATGAAGAGTGGGTCAAGACAACGCTACATTATTTATCTATTTATTGCTAATGGTCATCATAGACAGTACCCTTGGCTAGCTCTGCCTCATGACCTTGGGATGCCGGAAGAAGCAATCTACAGTAATCATAATTGTTAACCGTTGATGACAACCCTCCCCATTCACGTTCTTGCTTTCTAGGGCACCCGCATCTACACAGATGGCGTCAAATAGGACTGAGATACAAGCAACATTGTTTTGGCAGCGACACGGAAAGTACAGATGATAATGTTTATCCTCGTCTGAAAGGAAGTTGCAAAATTCAAGTCGTCCGCAGCGTATCTGATTGGTCGCATGGGGTGTTAACGGAACACAGTATTCAGAATGCCTGTGAGTTTTGGTTTACCGTCGTCTCTTTGCGATGGGGCGAGACTCGGAATTGTTTATTTATGCATTTCTATTACCATAGATATCCAACTGATTCAAGAGGCTCAGCGGTTCATCTATATCGGTACGAAATTTATCGTTGAAATGCGTGAAGACCTAACATATGGCTTCAATAGAGAACCAATTCTTGTACGTCCAAGTTGTAGCATTCCAGCAAAAAGCCATGAAAAAATGACGCATTTGCTTTGAAGTATATCGAGTACCAAAGACGATGACGTTGTCAAGAACCAGATTGCGCGAGCACTTGTTGAGCGAATCATCAGAGCGGCAAGAGAAGGAGCCGAGTTCACGGTCAGTGTGATCCTGCTGAATGATGATCTGGTTAATTAACAGTGAGAATTTACAATGCAGGTGATCGTTGTGATCCCAGAACTTCCCGGTTTTGCTGGGGATGTCAAAGACACGACCTCGTTGAAATTTATTTTAGGTGCCCAATACCGTACGATCAATCGCGGTGGTCATAGTATCTATGAAGAAGTTCGTAGGGCTGGATACGAACCGTGAGAGTCATTTTGATATGTTCTTTGACCTTCTTAAGAATCCATGCTGCTCAGGATGAATTATATCCGATTTTACCACCTTCGCTCTTATGACAGGATCAATGCTCCAATGGGTGAAGAAAAACAATAATTCATTGTGATATAGTTTGCATTCTGACGAGAGTTTGATAGATACTTTGATTAAGCGAATGGAAGACCAGTCTGGTGTCAAGTTCCTCCAAGCTCAAGTCGCATTGGCACGCCAATGGGTCGCGGGCGATACAATAACTGATCAGAAGGAGGTCACAGTCATTATTCCCCAAGAAACGCAAGAGGCAATCGTGGTCCAGAAGCAGGAGAAGACCGAGAATATACCTATGCCAAGTTCAGAGACTGCGGCGCGCGACTTGATTGCGCGCTTTGAGCGAGCAGCGCCGAGAGGGGACTCGGATGTGTCGGACAGCGTCTCTTCTCACATGCTTCGTGACGAAACTAGTTTACTGAAGGAGAAGTGGCTTGGTACAGAGCAGGAAGAGTTGAATTCGTGAGTGGTATCACATCTATGTGCGTCCCATTAGGATCTCAGACTTGGTTATAGTTATGTAACGGAGTTGCTCTACATTCACACCAAGCTTATGATTGTGGATGATCGTAGAGTCATCGTAAGTACGGGACCGGGATGCTCGAAGCATGTTTTGATAAGATCATATTCCAGATGGGATCCGCAAATCTGAACGATAGAAGTCAACGGGTAAAAACAACTTTGTTCCATTTTGACCGGATGGGCAAGATGACGCGATTTTTTTTTAGGGCGATGGTGATTCGGAAATCGCATTGGTCGTTGAAGATGCTGCAGAGATCCGATCTACTATGAATGGCAGGCCATACATGGTATCGAGTTTTGCTACGACCTTGCGTCGTCAGCTATTCAGAGGTATGCGCGCTTATTCTTAACTCAGACAAGATGTTATAATAACATTTCCGGAAGAACACTTGGGCTTAATTCCGCCCCAGAGAGTTGACCCGAACAAGCAGAAAGTTACATCCAACATGAAACCAGCGCCTCATCCCTATGACTACGACTTTGGATCACCAGATGATAAACTTGTAGCTGATCCTGTCGCTGATTCGACCACGCTCTTATGGCAGCAGACGGCAAAGAAGAATCGTGAGATCTTTGCGGAGTTATTTAAGTCAGTTCCTACCAACATCGTGAGAGATTGGGCCACGTACGAGGTGCGTTCACACCTTCATGCTTCGCCGTTGTACCATGTGACGCCTTTCTGTGTTTAGCAATATGTACCCAAGGTCAAAACGGGGCACGTTGTTCCAGGGGTAACTCTTGAACGGCTTAAACAGCGCTTGAATCAAGTTAGAGGTGCCTTGGTCGATTGCCCTTTGGTATGTAATTCATTTTTGGACCCGGATGGCGCGGTCCCAACGATACTCTGTCATAGGACTTCCTTATTGATGATCGCGGTTTGGTATCTGGCCCCGAGTGGACGGCGTTGAATCCAACATTGCCAGTGTTCCTCTAGAACCTTGTACTTGGTTAGTCTATAAATAAATTTTGCGTTCTGGCCGATTCGGGCAATTACGGAGAATCAAAACAGATGGAACGATAACTTGATGAGCGACTAATTAATTAAAATGGCAGATGCCGTTGGAGATGTAGCAGCATGTGGGTGGGAACAGGTTTTCGTTGCGCGGTAGTCGGTTGTTGGGTTGCTGTGCAATTTGTACGGCATGAGGACTCTCCGACTGAAAACCTTAACATGGGAGAACAAAAGCCACGTCCCGTTTCTCACCCCCCGTCAACTGCGCTTCCATGTTCAAGAAACTTTTGCTCGCTGCCTTGTTCTTGGCTACGACTGCAAATGTCAGCGGTCGCATACCTGGTGGTGTGTTTATCAGCCTCCTTACTGAAGTTCCGGCTCGCTGAATTTCTTTTTGTTCCTTTTTTCGCCAGTAAAAAGGTCCCACGAAGTTGGCAACGCGTTAGAAAAACGTCAATCCATCCCCATCTCTTCACTCCCTGCCCAGGTAAGTTTACGCTCCTAACAAAGTCCTATGTCTTGATATTCCTGCGTCTTTAGTGTCAAAAAATATGCGCCTTAGGAATCAATGCATTGAATTCGATCGGTGTATGTCCTTGTGTAAAAACGTTTTTGGTCATGGTGATCAACTTGGCAACAGAAATGCACTTCTGCAACCTGCATATGCAACAAAGCCGTGGATAGTAGTTTCCAGGGATGCATTGACTGCATTGAAAAAGTTGAACCTGCGGAGGTTCAAACACTTAAGCAGCTCGCCTCTGGTAAGCATAGTGTGAATTGCATCCCTCCATCCATTATCATGACCCTTCGCAGAGTACAACGAGCTATGTGCAGGCACAGGAGTGTCGTCTCTCACTGTCGGCCCAGTGCCCAGCACTACAGCAAAGAGCTCCACGAGCAAATCGAAACCGACCCCGACGCATTCCAGCACAGGCAAAACGTCATCAACAAGTTCCCCCACTAGTACGACTAGTAGCACCAGTTCTACGGCCTCTGGTACTAGCACCAGCGCCTCTAGTACTGATACCAGCACCCCCACTAGTACTAGCGACACCGGCTCTTCCACTGGCAGTAGCAGCCTCTCTTCCGCCACCAGTGCTTCCAGTGCAACGAGTGTTACCACTGTCACTCCCACCAGTCTCACCAGCAACTCAGCTACTCTGACACCGTCGTCGACGTCTGGTACCATTGCAAGCGCGAGTGCTACGAGCAGCAATGGTGCTATTACCAGAGCGAATGCTGGCGTTGAATATCCTATACTAATGGCTCTCATCGCTACGATCTTCTCCCTGGCGTTCTGATCTATGGGCATAAACAGGCTACAAAGTAGAAGAGCATTCTGGACTGCTGGTAGGATGGGGAGGGGAATGTTTTTGAACGCGTTGTTTTTTTTAGGACGTTTACTAATGAATTTTAAGGACTTGTGCTACGAACTTTCACGCCCCGCTATACATATCTCTATGTACATAGAAATTCCCCCTTGAATAACTCAATTCATTTGTGTCAAAAGGAGGCTGAACTGTAAATGGAAGTACCGTAGAGTAGATTCGTGATTCTGTAAAGTCCGACTCTCGGACGATGACGCGTGATGTCGGGTAACCGTGTACGACAATCATTTGGTCTCCACGAGAAGTATGAAACGTCAAGTTTCTCAAGGTTCATAAATGTCCCGAAAAACACTTGTTGACGCAGCTGAAAAGGCCAATAGTTCGGCGCTAAACTGATCTTTATCATTCATTCTCGGCTATCGTCCATTTCCCAGTGCAGCCCTCAACGCCAGCTTCCAGGGCTCCGAAACATCACCAGCGCTGTCATATTTGAATTATGTGATATTTTCCGATGGGCTCAACCGTTTTCTCTCAGGCGCTCACATCCTAATACCTCCCCTTTGCTTCAAGCTAAAACTACCGTGACCGGACATAATTCCTTGGCGTGCTTCAGTGCCACGGTTATTGTTACCGCGGTACCTTGCCTAGACGCAAAGCAAGCCCTTTGTAATATTCGGAACCTGTGCGCTTTTTTTGGCTTTTGATAGGCGACCGTTTGACCGTGCCATCCAGCACCATATGAAAGTTTACTAGTCTTCGAGGATCATTGTCTTGCCAAATGACTGTTCATGGCTATGCTGTCGATACATCTCAAAGGTCCACGATACAGAATACAGGCTATCTTAGAGAACACGCACAAGGTGTGAAAGGCTACTATACAAGACAAGACCAACCAGAATGTATTCCTGCATCGAACCAAACTTTACCCCTTGGCAAAATGATTGTTTTCAGGGTCGGACAGGCTGTATGCCACTGATTTGCTACATCCCGTTCGTCAACATCTTCCTCATTGTCCATTGTTGCCATAAATGTGATATACTGTGGTAGTTTAGTTATTTGCTTTGAAATCATGTTGATGTTGTACAACGATCCTTACCTGCAACGACTTGAATTTCGCAAGATGTGCAGCGGTTGAATGCAACAATGCCTAAAAATGCACACGAGCCGTAAGGCGGTGACCTTGACAAACAGAGAGAGGAAAAGAGAGAGAGAGTGGGGGAGGGGAAAAGAGGGAAGGAGGAGAGAAAGAGTAGGCGAAAGCTCACCAAACTGCATTCTGTCATCAGTAAAACGACGTGCAGTGCTTCCAAACGAGGAAACCGTTCAACAAGCTGGGCAAACAAGAAAGTAGGCGCGTCGGGATCAAAACTGATCAAGCTCATCCTCCGAATGGTGCCCGACGTCAACGTCAGCGCGTCCAGTGTTTTTGTCGTACATCGACGAAACAGTGGGACTGATACCGCCCGTACGGGGCGTCCTTCAGCAACGGTGCGAATGACGGGTGGGCCGGCATGGACAGCGTTGAACAGAGCTAAGGAGGGTAATGCGCCAGGCTTGAGCTCAAAATCGGTTGATAGCGGCTGGAAGTCGATGTCTGCACTAAGGATGTGGAACGGGTTCATGGACGAGGTGCAGTTTTGAAAGCCACGTAATGTCAGTTCCACGATCCCCGGCTGGGATTCGAGGAATCTGGCGAGTGGGGCTTTGCAGTGCAGGGATGTCGTGAAGCTGCGTAGTAGAAAGGTACACCCGTCTAGCAGCCAAGTGGGTGAATGGTGCTTGGGGAAGTCGAGGTGGAGGAGCCTGAGTGACGTCAGCGATAAAAGGACGGTATGCAGTAGGCGATAAAGATTGTGTGTGGGCTTGAGAAGCTGCCAGTCAATGTCTAGTGAGCGAACTAGAGGTGGGAGAGAAGGGTTTTTTGTAAGTGTATGGAAGCAACGTATCCATTGGTGAGCAGAGAGCGACTTGAGGTCCTTGTACAACACACGGATCGCAGTGGCATAGAATGTACTGTTCGCTCGGGCGACAGAAGTGAGGTCCCTGCAGGAGACGCGAGAGAAGACCAGGCTGAGCAGCTCCGTTGGGAGTCCTGAGCATACGGAGGTGCTTGTTGGATGGGCATGCACTCGGACTCGGAGTTTGTGGGCGGAGTCGTCTGGATAATCCCAGCACAAATCGATTAGACCGGATGGTATGGTTCGTGCTTTTCTCCTCGCAATGGCCTGTCCATGCTGTCCCATGGCGGGCTGCAAGGATGAATGGCCACGGACTTGACGTTGAACTGATGCAGATGGCGGGTGGGAGCCGAAGGACAAACTCCAAGCCCACGTCGTCAACAATGGCCAAAACCTGTCCCTTGCAATGAACACTGCCATAGGCTACGCAGGCCTTGTCTAGTGCCAGGCGGAATACTCATGGACGTTGCGTTATGCCCACCCTTGATCTCACCAATGCCGGAGCTAAAGCGCTAATGGCGGAGTTCTCGGGATGCTGAGACTCCTGCCTCCATTCACCAACACCAACTTATCATAAGGGATTCTGACTACTCAATTGTGTTCTGCTCGATGAACATATTCTCACATGGCGTTGGTCTGTTCGGATATCCAGATCCAAGAATCAACCGTTCCAATCACATACTGCTAGAGTATGAGGAATCTTTTGACACTCTATGTTCTCTGTCAAGTAGTTTGAGACTGAGAAGAAAAATATAGTTTAGGTGAGAACCTGAGAATGATGATACGGCAATATGACATACATCCAGCCAGGCAAAATACTACCAGGTGGTATAATTCGCGTTTCCGCGCTTTTATAGTCGGGTGGCACTATCCTGCCTGCTGTCGCTTTCATCAAGAGGAAGGGTATACCATTTAGAAGAGCATAAGATAGGATTCCTGCAACAACGCCATACGCAATGCTGTGTATAAACTCCATTGAGTATCCAATTTTCAAGAAGAAGCATTGAAACAAACTTGTAACTGAGTGGAATAATGACGATAGTCAGAAACGCAGGAACACCATCCCCGATATAATCCCAGTTGATGTCCAGAACGCTAGGGTACCAAACCTAAATATATACTTAAGAGTCGAAATCGGAAACTCACTTCCGAATCATCAGCGAACCTACAATAACGAGCGCACCACCAATGGCCCAAGGAGGGATAGAGGCGAATATCGGCGCAAAGAATATGGAAATAAAGAAAGCGGTTCCTGTTGTTATCGCAGTCAACCCAGTCTTGCCGCCCTCTTGTCACATCAAATTGAAAATTCAGAGCATGAAAACATCAGGTTCATCAAGCACGTACCACTGATCCCGGTGGCGCTTTCGACAAATGGGATGACAGGACTAGTACCCACCAGGGCGCCGATGGTTCCGGACAAGGCAATTATACAATAGGCAATCGTTGAGTTTTCAAAGTCGAGTGTCAGCGGGTCCCGCAAACCCGCAAATTTGGCCATAGAGTCCAGCGTACTGTGCGTGGATTGATGGAAGTTTGAATGGCATCGGGAACGTCGACGTACCCAGTTGTATCTGAGTGACCGAGGTGTCAATGAGCGGGATTGGCGAGCGCACGACAGACTATGACCTACCAAGGACGTTAATATAAAGAAAGATAATCACGGCATACCACACGTGAGGACTTCTATATACCGTGCGTAGTCAATCATCTGCAATCTATCGTAAGGAGAAAAAAATTGATTACTTGTAATTATACTAATATATTCAACGTGAGCTTTTTAACAATACGAATTAAACATTGCACTTACATCAATAACGTTACCGATCTTCTCCAGCTTGTGAAATGTGACCACCTGCTTGAAGAAATCGAACATCTTATCACCGGTAGGTGTATAAGGAAAATATGTCACGGCTGTCTGGCGAGGCCAAGATACAATGGCGGTGAGGAAGATACCTATTAGAATGGCTCCCTGAACACGATACATCATTAGGAGCACTGTAACGACTCTGTTCAAAGGTTATAGATTACTCCAATCAGTTACCGGTAATACAGCACGAACCCGCCAAGAAAGATACCCAACCACATTGTCGGATTCCTTAATACTCTGCTATTGCAGTATCCGACTAGATCCGGATTGACGTAGTCTTCCGGGAGGCATCCTCCCAGAGCAACGTAGGTCGACGTACTGCCTCCCACGACACCGAGACCACTGGATGCTGGGCATGATTAGGACTGAATTACGTTTTGCCACCGTATAAAGACTCACAAAGACCGATGAATCTTCCAAAAATAGTTTTGTACGTTGAATTTCCAGTTAAGCAAGATCATTCTACTCACGCAATAAACAGGCCAATCCCCGCACCAACAGCAAGCACGAGCGATTGTGGCATAACCCGGACAAGCCACTGGCGTAAGCCAATGAGAGAAAGGAAAAGGAAGATCCAGCTGTTCGACTGGGCATGAGACAACCCCACCGATTGAGATGTAAATAACATACCCCGCTATAAACACGGCACCAAGTGCTTCACGATATGTAATCACCCCACCCCCATGATATCCAACCACAGCATATGCAAACTGCACGAACTCATCGGCTATTTTGAACGTGGAGGATACTCATAGTACTACGCACGTAGACGTTGAGTCCCAATCCAGGTCCCAGACCAACAGGCAAGTTGGCTAATAGACCCGTCAAGAATGATGAAAGGGCGGAGATGGCGGCAGTGGCTGTGATAAGATCCTGCCGTACTTCGCTGATGCAAGATAAATAGGTGGCGTCACTGACGCATTTGTCTGATGATATGCACACACAAGTGCCACCCGAGTCAGATATGATGGAGGCATTGACTGAAATCTAGAGTCCATGAAATATTTTCATGTATTGAGGCATCGGAAGGTAAGTCGGACATACGATGTAGGCCATGGCCGCCTTCTCAAAATACTCAGAATGTATATCCACTGCAGACAGCACCACTTACCCATGTTGTCAGGCCCGCAGAGATTTCAGTCTGGTCCAAGTCAGGAAATTAATAGTAGGTGCAGGGCTATTTTTTCCGAATGCGTACTGTAAATCGTGAGCCTGATCGCTGTCTTGGCTTTCCACACCCATCGAGTAGAAACCATCGACCGACGAATGTACTTGCCACCTTCATGAAATAACATGAGGTAAATGTGGGTGTGGTTGTACATATAACAAACCCAATCGTTTACCGATCCCATGATCTGCATTGCCTGATTCACTTTTGCTGGTATTGGAGGTAAGCAGAGGGTGACCTAGCAGGCGTAGATGCCGGGGAAAGAAGAGGTAAGTAACTGATGCTCAATTCCGGGGATTTATGATCCAGAAGGCTTTACGGCAGCCGCCCAAGATTGTCATGAGCTCAAAAATTTTACGGATCTTGAACAACTTACATACACAGATCATTTCGTCAATCTGTCTTGAATATTGCTAGTAGATATCCATTGAAAACGCAGACCTTGAACAATTTCTGGAAAACAGTGTCCAAATTCCAAACATTTGGCAATGCCGAGAAAAAGCGCCAAAAATAAGCGTTACGTTGTAATCAGTCTTGTTCGTGGAATGCCTATGCAGTAGGTCTCAGTGACAAAAATCACGGGTGCCAATCGATGTCAGGGTAGGAGAGTGGAGAACCTTGGAGTGGTAATTGTGGGATTGTACTTGACTCGAAATCATCGACAAGACCGGATAAATATATGACCTGATGCATTGGTATCCTTCAAGTTCACGTCTCTCCTACCCGCCCTGTCCCTTGATGTCGATGAGATTAGTAAGTGCTGTCATTCGTTGGCGGGAGTTAACTGCCACCAGCATGAGCCTTTCCCTGGATCAGTTCAATGACGTAGGCAAAACGGTGTTATCCTCTCGAACTTTACTCAACTAGGCACTGTTTGGGTTTATGGTGAAAGACAGGTTTCCCACTCATGCACCGGCATAGAATGAACAATACTCTACTAGCAGCCAATCCCTTGCAGATCATGCACTGGGAGCTTCATCTCCGGTTTTCCCAGCCATACATTTTTCTAATAATAATGAGTAACAAAGCGACTCGAAAACGTTTGTACGAGCCATTGAACGCATCTGCACAGATTTGAAGCTCGCCTCGGACCCCTTTATTTTTGAAGGCGCCAACTTGTCTCGCGGAAGTGACATTGAGGAAGTGGAAGCTAGTTATTAGTAGACGGAAACTCAGCACTCTGCAGGGCTCGGCGATTACCAAGTTCATGATTTGCCAGGCACCGCACGAAATCTACGAGTTCAATTCATCTTACTCTTGGACAATATACACAAGACAACTCTGCGAGCAACCTATGATTTACATGCCATTGTGAAAGACGGGCAAGGAATTTTCTAGACCGACTCATTAGTTCCACTGACACTATCATCACTATCGAACTTTCCCTCCTGTATAAAGTAAGAACTTTAGTCAGCTTCAAGACTCGTAGACGAGAAGCTTCCATACTGCTGGAGAGTTAGTTTTCTTGTTCCCGCGAAGAAGTTTGAGACTGAAAGGGATTGAGCGACGAGCAATAAGTGACTACCTAATAGGTGACGTACGTCCAACTAGGCAAAACACCACCAGGTTGTATAACTCGCATTTCCGCACTTTTATAATCGGCTGGCATTATCCTCCCTCTTGTCGCTTTCATCAGGAGGTAGGGTATACCATTGAAAAGAGCATAAGACACGATCCCCGCAATAACGCCGTATGCAATGCTATATACATACGATGTGAGTATGAAATTCCCAAGAAAGATAAGAAAACAACTTGTAAGTGAGCGGAATAATGATGATAGTCAGAAATGCGGGAACACTATCTCCAATATAATTCCAGTTAATCTGCATCACGCTAGAAATTCCAGGAACAACGAACAGGGTGAATATATTGTTATACAATAGAAAATTGGAAACTTGCTTTCGCATCATCAGCGAACCAACGATAACGAGTGCACCACCGATAGCCCAGGGGGGTATAGAGGCAAATATTGGCGCAAAGAATATGGAAATGAAGAAAGCTATTCCTGTTGTTATCGCAGTTAACCCAGTCTTACCGCCCTCTGTCAAAAAACCAAAATTCGGAACATAGATCATGATATCATGCTCGTCAAGCACATACCAGTGATCCCCGTAGCACTTTCTGCAAATGGGATGACAGGGCTTGTCCCCATCAAGGCACCAATGCTGATGCAGAAGGCATTTACGCAATAGGCAATAGTGGAGTGTTCAAAGTCAAGTGTTAGTGGGTCTTGCAAACCCGCGAAATTCGCCATTGAACACAGTGTACTATACATGGATCAATGAAAGCCCAATGCCTGAATTGGGTTGACGTACCCGGCTGTATCTGAAATGATGAAAGGGATGTCGGTGAGCGTGACGATAGTTACAAGACTGAGCGTTGCTTACCGAGGATGCCAACATAAAGGAAGATTGTTACTGCATACCAGACATGAGGGCTTCTGTTATACCAGATACAGTCAACCAAGCAGTCAACGACGGGAGAAATGGGTCACCCATAGTTATACTGGTAATCGATGTGAGGATGAGGTCATTGGAAATGGAGTGCCCACTCAAACATACATCAATAGTGTTGCCAATCATCTTCAACTTGCGAAAGGCGACGATCTGCTTGAAGAAATCAAACATTTCGTCACCGGTAGCGGTACGCGGAAAATATGTCACAGCTGTCGATCGAGGCCAGGAGATGATAGCTGTGAGGAAGATGCCTACTAGAATGGCACCCTGAACACGGTACGCCATCAACAGTACTGTAAAGACTCTGTTCAAAGGTTATTGGAATACGTTTAGTACTGGTACAGTAGTAAGGTACTAACCCGCCAAGGAAAATACCCAGCCACATTGTCGGACTTCTCAATACCCGGTCATTGCAATATCCGATTAAATCAGGACTAACATAGTCTTGTGGGAGGCATCCTCCTAGGGCAACGTAAGTCGATGTGCTGCCACCCACGACCCCAAGACCACTAGAAGCTGCACCAATTCGGAAACTGAGAATTAATGCCGTGAGCTCACGGAATCAGGGCTCACAGAGACCGATGAATCTTCTCATACGTCACAAATTTAAAAAATTAAAAGCCTCAAACATTATTTGACTTACGCAATAAATAGACCAATGCCCGCGCAAATGGCGAAAATAAGTGATTGCGGCATGATCCGGGCAATCCACTGGCGTAAGCCGATGAGAGAAAGGAATAGGAAGATGCACCTGTTCCGACTGACGTAAGATCGCGTCTGAGCCTTCTCAAACGCGCAACATACCCTGCCATGAACACAGCACCTAATGCTTCACGATATGTAATCATCCCACTCCCATGATATCCCACCACAGCATACGCAAACTACACGGATGTTTGGAAGTAAATGTGGAAGAGGATTTATAGCAAAAAACTTAACATACGTAGACATTGAGTCCCAATCCAGGTCCTAGACCAACCGGAAAGTTGGCTAACAGACCCATCAAAAAAGAGGAAAGAGCGCAAATGGCAGCGGTGCTGGTAATGAGATCCCGTTTGACTTCGCTAACGCAGGATAGATAGGTGACATCATTGGCACAATTATCGGATGCGGGGATGCATACGCAGGTGCCACCTGTGTCAGATATAATGGATGCATTGACGGATATCTGGGCCCATAGTAGAATGATGATCAAAACATTTCTCCGCGCATGTGACACATACGATATAAGCCATAGCAGCCTTTTTTGAAAGATCGTTAGTAGAAAACCGGATCGTGACAATAGATATAGCATCGCTTACCCATGTTGTCAGGCCAGCTCGAATTTCAGTCTAGTACAGTCATAGCGATGTATAGGTGTCCCCCCAAAACAAAAAATAAAAGCTTACCGTAAATCGCGAACCTGATCTCTGTCTTTGATTTCCACATCCATCGAGCAAAAACAATCGACCAATAAATGTGCTTGCCACCTTCATTGAGAACAAAATCAACAAGTAAATGAATGTGGATATTCGCGCGTACCCAATCGTCTGCCGATTTCATGATCTGCACCATCTTGTCTATGGTGCTTACTGCTAGTAGCACTGGACGTACTAAAGAGAGGTGGGGAAAGCTCGGATGTGCGTGTTAAATACATAACAGCCAGTTTCATATCGCGTTAGAAGTTTGAAAAATCCTGTAAACTTGGAAATACTTACAACTCTTACATCTTGTTAATCGGTAATGAACGCTTAATCTAGGAGTCTATGAAGTTAGTTTGAGCACTCCGCGGGAGCCGGTCTTGGCGGAACATGTATGCACATCAGGTAATTCAGAGCGCCATTTATAAGACGCATGTGCAGTGGAGCATATATTTTCATCACATTGGCACCAGAAGCGGCCGCATCTGAAACTTGTTGGGATTAGCGGGGTGTGTGTGGGTCATTAATTGTGATTGCCTCAATTAGGAGTTATTCGTTGTTCAACTGATGTAACGAACTGCTTGATCGTTTGAATAGGCGGTTTGAGTGCTTTTAACTCTTTCCTTATACATAAACCGAGGCGAATCGTACAAGTAAAGAATACCACATCGCGCAACACGAATTTCATTATTCGTCTCGTCAGTCTCTAGGCTTGTCAACAACATCAATATCGAATGCATTATTTTTTTCCTGCTAATAAACGCCTCCATCAATTTCCAGATTCGCAGGTGAAGTTCACATACTGCTGGAGAGTCCGGTGGCGCCAGTACCTGTTGGGATTCTTTTCCAACCAGTCTAAGACTGAAAGGATGGAGCGAATGAGAACAGACGCGAGTGGAAAGAGAGTGACGCACATCCAACCTGGCAAAATACTACCAGGTGGTATAACCCACTCTTCTGCCTTGTCATAATCGAATGGCGCTGCCCTACCTCCCGTTACTTTCATCAAGAAATAGGGTATACCGTTCAGGAGAGCGTAGGAAAGAATGCCCGCGATAACGCCGTATGCAATGCTTTATTCGCTAATGGTGAGAACACGGTTGAAGTTCAAGTAAAAATAAGGAGACAGACTTGTAAGTGAGGGGAATGATGAGGAGTGTTAGGAACGCGGGGACCCCATCACCGATGTAATCCCAGTTGATTTGCGTCACACTAGAATCCGGAAGCTAAATATTTGCACGGAATCGAGATTGCAGGCGTACTTTCGGATCATCAGCGAACCTACAATAACGAGCGCACCACCAGTGGCCCAGGGAGGGATAGAGGCGAAAATGGGTGCGAAGAATATGGAAATGAAGAAGGCTATTCCTGTCGTCATCGCAGTCAACCCAGTCTTGCCGCCCTCTGTTACATAATTACAGACGTAGAACATGATGCTTATCGGGCACGTACCGCTGATCCCTGTAGCGCTCTCAACAAAAGAGGTGACTGGACTAGTACCCAATAGGGCACCTATACTGATACAGAAGGCGTCGACACAGTATGCCATTGTCGAGTTTTCAAAGTCGAAAGTTACTGGGTCGCGCAAACCGGCGAATTTTGCCATCGAGTACAATGTGCTATACGTGTATCAATGAAAGTTTGATCAGAGTTAGTTAATTTAACATACCCAGTTGTATCTGAATGATTGAAAAAGCGGATGAGTGCATTGATAGGTGTAAAACTGACCCATTGCTTACCGAGGATATCAACGTAAAGGAATGTTATCAATGCATACCAAACATGGCCACTTCTGCATGACCCTCATATCAATCAACCACGACTATTTATTCAGAAATATGATATACCTATAATTATACTGATATTCAATATGAGCCTTGGTTTATGACATATATAATAGGAATTCAACATACATCCACAACGTTTCCAATCTTCTTCAACCTGCGGAATGCCACAACCTGTTTGAAGAAATCGAACATCTCATCCCCAGCAGGTGTGTGTGGGAAATACGTCACAGCTGTTGGGCGAGGCCATGAGACGATAGCTGTAAGGAAAATGCCTATTAGGATGGCGCCTCGAACACGATACATCATCAATAGCACTGTAACGACTCTGTTCAAAAGGTTATTGTCGTCCATGAGTAAGTGGCAATAAGGCACGAACCCGCCAAGGAAAATGCCGAGCCACATTGTCGGATTTCTCAATACCCTGCTATTGCAGTATCCGACTAACTCCGGGCTGATATAGTCTTGCGGGAGGCATCCCCCTAGAGCCACGAAATTTGAGGTGCTACCACCCACAACTCCAAGACCACCAGATGCTGTTACGGTTTTCAGATTTTGAGAACTGTACCTGATTTAGAACTTACAAAGGCCGATGAATCTTCCAAAAATAGGTTCATACATCAGATTTTCCAGTTGGAGCTTCAGGAACAGCACTAATCCACTCACGCAATGAATAGGCCGATACCCGCGCCGACAGCAAGCACGAGTGATTGTGGCATGACCCGGACGAGCCACTGGCGTAAACCGATAAGAGATAGGAAAAGAAAGATCCACCTGATACAGAGACAGACATGAGGGAGAATGAGCATCAGTCGGTTGGGAAACATACCCCTCCATGAACACAGCACCTAGTGCTTCACGATACGAGATCATCCCACTCCCGTGAAAACCCACCACAGAATACGTGAACTATAAGACTCATTAAGTATCATGCAGGAGGGGGGGAATTTGTGGCACGCACGTAGGCATTGAGTCCCAATCCGGGAGCTAGACTAACCGGCAAATTGGCTAACAAGCCCATCAAGAATGATGCAAGAGCGGATATGGCAGCGGTGGTCGTGATAAGATCTCGCCGTACCTCATTGACGCAGGATAAATAAGTCGTATCGTTGACGCAGCCATCTGACGACGCGCACACACAGGTACCGCCCGTGTCGGATATGATAGATGCGTTGACTGATATCTGACCCATGGAGTTATTGTATATTGTAAATGGGCGTCGGGGGTATGTAAGACGTACGATGTAGGCCATAGCCGCCTTGAAATGACAATTAGAAAACTATTGTGACTGTGGACGTGCGTCCTTACCCATGTCGTTAGGCCGGCACGGATTTCGGTCTAATACAGTACAGGAAAAAGTAAGTAGCCAACCAGTGGAATTGGTGACAAGCATACCGTAAATCGTGAACCTGATCTCTGGTTTGGCTTTCCACACCCATCAAGTAAAAACCATCGACCAACGAATGTGCCCGCCACCTTTGGACAAAATGAACTCGACAATGAGGTGAACACGAACAAAATTGTGCATATAACGAACCCAGTCGTTCCCGGATTCCACGAGCGACGATACCTTGTTCATGTTTTAACGCCTGCACGGGAGGCAGACGTGAAGGGGAAGTCAGGGAAAGAAAACCCGGAGGCGAACAGTGATGCAGCCAAAGCCGGTATATAATGCTGCACATGATAAGCTATCGCAGCGTGTGGCCATGTGCATCTGACTAAAATGAAAGTTACTCCATATGTTATATTTTCAGAGATGGTTAACAATGAATAGTACTCCGGATTCAATGTCAAATTGACCTGTCATTCATCTTGTGCGGAGAAACCCTAGTGGATGCGCGGTTATGGTGCTCGGTTGCTGCCAGCATTTGTACAGCTTTTCATATGAATTAAATTACTTAATTACTACAGATTATGTAACAAATAAATAGCGATCGCTATTCAACAAGTTATGCCCGTTACGTTTGATTACCGATATGCTAATAAGAACAAGAGAGATTGCCTGTTGGAGTGAAGATATACTGAGACAATAATAATGAAAACCGTAGATATGAAATAGATGAAAACCGAAGTCCAATGTATCGGCGACGCGGTTTCCGTGGGCATTGACCATAGATCGGCGACTTTGTACCGCGGCGACGATGTGTGGAAATGCACATAACCTCTACTAAACTGCTCGAATCCCTCCAGAGCTTTCGGAGCACTTGAAAGAACAGCAATAGCCTCTTTATAGGATTCCACGGACTTGTCCGCTAGTTCCTGGAGAACCTGTAACTTGGTTTGTCCATTACATCTCGCCATATGGGAGATGCAGTTGTCAGATTCATGCACGAGCTCTTGCTGATAAAAAGAAAAGATATCACTGACAGTACGAGTCAGTCAGACAATGTAAAAGAACCCTGGGACGTACTTTATAAAGTTGACATAGGTCATAGATGCTGGTATTGCCTGGTGGGATCAGACCAGTCATTCCGTCCTCAGACCCAAGCTACGTACCTCAACGTATGACAGTAGAGGAATCTCTTTCGGATAAGCCAACAGTGAATATATCTTGGAAGCTCCGGACATATCTCTGAGGAATACTGGGAAACCTCTTGCAGCAGACGACATCTATGTTCGATGGTCAGGGCAGGCAAAAGGGCCCCCAACTCGACGCTTACCGGCCTGTCCTGCATATCAAGTTCGAGCACCAAGGCCGTGATAAAATCCATGTTGGACTGAAGCATCATGTCTGCAACGACAAACATGTACCGATCTGGCAGTTCCCTCAAAATCATGGCGTAACAGTCGAGTATTGAATGGTCATGCTTCTTGCCTTGTAGGTACCGATTGCAGAAAGCCTTCAAAGGCTCGTACTCATTCCGGCACACATCCTGTACGGCAGCGAGCGCAGCGGTAAATAATGCAATGTATATACGCGAATCGTCGCTGGGGAGATGAGCATAAGCTGTGGTGGCAAGCGCGACGCCGAGAGGGATGTATGAACCAATGTGGGGAATGTCGCCATCTAACGGAATTCCTCGTTCACTGGCGGCGCGACGGCAAGCGGAATCAAAGTGGTGGTGGTCAAGGTCCGATATCTCGAATTGGATTTCAAGTCGACTGAGAAGACGCTGCAAAACGCCCTTGATTTCCGCAGCGTATGCCTAAATCCTCACGTCAATAAAAGATCATTTGTTATCTATGAGATGGCTCACCAGCTGCATGGCAGAAGAGTTGAGGGAATTTCTGTTGTGTTCTCCCCATTGCCCTTTAAGCAAGATCCAAAAAAAAAAAAAGTACCCCGTGCCCTCACTTCCTTGCGAGTCTGTCCCTTAACGAGTTATACATCAGAATCAAGCCATGCGCGCATAAAGAATTTTTAGAAATGAAAATTGAAAAAAATGAAAAGACCGGATATATCCGCAGCAGAGTAGCAAAATTAGGCGTGAGCGCGTAAGTCTTTCGTATCCGCAATGCAAATAGCCCATTTGTTTTGGATGCGCCCTTTTCTCCAGTCTTCCCCCGCTTCACACGGGCCCACATAGACACACGGAGACATTACCATCTGGGTGACCAATCAATCATATTACAGCCAGAGGAGGACCGCCATCCCATGCGGCAATGGCATGGGTGACCCCCAGGTGCAAATCCAAGATTGCTCACGTCATAGACTAGGCCTACTTCCGTAATGTAATGAGGACAGAGGAACCGGGGTCATCGTGCCACAGCACTTAACCTCTTGAGAGTAAAATTCTTCGGCCGCCAGTTAAGATGACGACTGGAATTTTTCTCCGCGTTTGAAAGTTAGCACTAGTTTTGTTTTCGTTGACGGCATGTGGCGTTCCTTGCATCTAATGTCATCTCGACGCTTTTACAAATGTTTGGGATGGGCGCGGCTGAGGACCCTACGGCGCGTAAATTAACCGGGTTTGTCGCTATTGTCAGCAAACAAATGAAAAAAATCAGGGTGGGGGCATGTGTGGTGATAACCCTGTTACCTTTCTTACGCAAAGTTGAGATACCGGAGCAGTCAGAAAAGTTGCCTTGGCTGTTTACTTAGGAATCGGGAGCATGTGGAGATAACGCTGTGCAGAGCGACCGCAAGAGGTCTTTCACGGATGCGTAGGCGCGAAGTTTGGTGCGATACAGCGCTTGAGTCAGCGCCAAGTGATCGGCCCGCTATCCGCTCACACATTTTTTTAATTTTATTATGGGGCGGCTGACCCTCACTTATTATCCCTCCTAGTACGCTTCGCAGATGGGCGGAACATCGGAGCATTAATTATCGTCCATGTTGTTTTGTTCTTGTCCAACGAGCAGAAAAATACCAAGCGCATGCTCCTCCTCGTCTCGTCGAACCTGCTTTCATACACCGAACATTGTTGGCCAATCCTCTCCAGTACTGTTTGCGCTTCACCTTTTTGTATACCTCCGTATGATTTTGTTACTGCTACTGCAAGCCTTCAATCGTCTGGTTAGAATCGTCAATATGCAGTAGTGGATGTTGTAGAATTTGACGCTGTCCTCGTAACAAGCCATGTGTAGTCGCCAGAGCCACATCACCAACAGATCTTTGAGGCAGTTGGAGTATGAATCAATACGTCTAAATCCTCCACTTTTACGCGCGCTGTATGATGGTTCGGTTCGTCGCTGAATTATTTTTTGATGGATAATGGCGATTCGAAAGCTCTTTTCGGAGATTCCTTGCGATTTTTCCGTCTCTGGTAAGACAGCGAGGTGTGAGAGCCCCCCCAAAAGGACTCCATGGAAACTACTGGAAGTTGTATTTATATGATTGTCTTGGTGATGACAAACATAGTTTTATTGTACAAAGAACGGGCGATTCGATGGAAAATCGATTGATAGAGACGCTGAAATGAAGTGACTCTCCCAACGGTGCTACTTTGCCATCGAAAATGCACCGTACTTAGCGTTCGCATTGGTAGTATTGAGCGTAATTCCCATTGCGATCTACAATCGACCGTCCTCTCTCCCAATTTGATCCAGACAATTAAGGTTGAAGCAACGGGTTGGAGGCAAGACAATCGTAGTACACCGTCCGGATGGCAGAGAATTCCGAGGACGTTAACGTCGTAGTCGTAGTCACAAGTAACGATAGCGTGGGATACGCTTACGTAGTGTCGTCATTCACAAGTCCTGCATCACTTGGCTGTCTACGAAGGAAGGGAGCGGCTTTCCAAACTTGACGTCCTTAAAATTTGACTAGTTGATCTTTTCAGTGAGGGTCTCAAGGATAAAACTTGTAAATAGCCTAATTTGGTCTACTCCGACTTTCTATGGCGCGTCCAGAAACGGTCAACACTTCTAAAGGTTTCGCTGTGAACAGGGTAAATGACTCGTGTGAGCATCCTGTTCTGACCAAGTCGACGGTGTCATTTTCATTTGTAGAAGATTATTTAGCTCGTCATTTGATGCGACTGGGACCAAACAAGTAACGCCAAGCCAAGTTCATTGAATACGTTTTCCTGACCGACTCTCCATATGCTCTACTTACCTCCTTTTCTATATCATTGAGGCAGGTAAGCTCACAAGACACACAAGTATAATTGACAAAATACAACGGTCATTGACATGGTTTTTTTTTTAGTTTACAATAAGACGGATTCACTGAAAATGTGAAAAAAGTGTGACAAGTCTGGAAAGCGAATTTAGTCCAATGCATCGTATAACAATTCAAGTCTTACTTAGATGCAGACTCAGTCGTCCAATCCTGATATCATCAACTCGGATTGCCCCAAGTCGTCACTGCATCCTGATGTTAGCACCGCTACCTTCAATGCATCATGAAGTGGCTTGCCGGTGTTTAACAAAGTCTGATTCACCGTGACATGAGTTACTAGGCATCAGATAAAAGCAAGACTCACTTCTCGGCACGAATGAGAATGCCATCGACATCATCGCCGACGTACCCCAACATAAGATCTGATCCTGATAGACTCGGAAGCATTGTGATAGAGCAGATGGGAGTAGAACTTGGGTTTAAGAGAATGGTAAGAAATGCTGGATCCTCAGTGCCTTTTATCCCTATTCGCGACAAATTCAATCAAACCAAAAGAGTATCCTGTCCGAACACGTGTTAGGGCACCATATGGCATGTTATCCACGGACGCTTTTCCCCTCAAGGGCCAGTAATCCGTCAGCCTGTATTCAGCCATACGCGACACACAATACCGCTATACCATCTGGACGGGTCCAGCCCCTCGCCTCAAGCTCATCTTTCGCTCCTCGTTCGTCGCGTCTCCTGTTCTATGACGCATTTTGGGATAAGGTGCGGTAATACAACGGCGACATTCGGGTCAGAGATAGTGCCACAATACCAAGACCCCTGGAATTTTTCGTTACTTGGTCACCCCTGAGAACCCAGTCGAGTCGTTTTGCTAGTCGAAGGACAAGCCTGTTCCTGAGAGTTACTGATTCTGATGGTCTCACCTTCAAGAGCTGTTTCCCTTTTGTCTGATAAAGACGATCGTTCTAGTAGCAGTACCGTGTCAGCGAACGCAAAAGTTAACAAGTATCGACCTACAGCATCACTTTCAAGGACTACCACGCAGTGGTGCCTGCTCGGCTCTAGTACTTAGTACCAGTGGCGCTCATGGTATTGAGCGATGCTGATCGCTTGTGGGACAATGTAGTGTGGCCGACGGATAGTAAGCTCAGTACAGTGCCACCCTGACAGGACAAAGATTCTTATGCAGTCCTTCGGAGCCTGTTATCGAGTTTCTTGAAGCAATGACTGCCTACTGGGGACGCAGGATTTGATGTTTCAGTGATGAAAATGATATCTATTTAGAACGGCCATGTGGATCGTCGCAGGGGTACCTCTCAGGAGTCGTCATCCATTTCATCAATTGAAAAAACACCAGATCTTTGTTCTGGAAAAGAAGCGTGTATCGAAACGTCAAGTAGACAGCATGTGTGTTGGCTAACCTATACCACACGCAATCAAGACTGGCGGGCAAGCGGGTATCGACAGAGCCAGAGCGGCCACAGCGGACGTCACCAGAGCCACTGGAGTCAGCACGAGTAGAAAGCCATTCTGCTGACGTAATGCTCCGTCCCCACCACTAGAAACCACGATTAACTTCAAAAGTCCTGGATTCTCTTGAATTAGGACGCCTGCGCCGCGTCAAAGATCATCGCACCGCCAGAGCCCGTATGCGTGAAGACACACGTCTATCCCGTCAACAGCAAGCTCCCGCCAGGACGGCTTAATACCTGTTCCCCACACCTCCCCCGCCTTCACCTGCGGTAGAAGCACCCCTCGAGTACGCGTAATGATCTCCCGTCATCCATACGCTGGAGTTGCCTTTAATCATGATATGTCTATTTTACCTAATCTAGTCATACTAGTAGGGTATGCTTTCTCCCCAGTCGCCGCAATCCGAAATTTTCTATGCGAAAAAAAAAAATACTTGTCACATTCACTGTCAGTCACGGCTGCTTGGGTCTTTCCTCTGCAGAGCAAGCGCTGTGACAAAAACACAAGCTTCACATTTGCCGTCGGCGAGCTCGGTGAGTGCTTCCCTGACGGAGCGTCGGGTGAGGTCAGCTGCCGATGCCTGTCGGATGCAGTAGTGGCCGTAAGCGGGTGACGCTGGTCGAAACTTACGAGAATTCAGATTCTTGGCGAGCGCGCCCACCTGTTTGAATTTCCATCAATACTTCTGCCGCCCGGTGTGACATGTGACAACCGGCTCTATTATGAGCATTTATGTGAACCAAAACCATGGTGAGGAAAAAGAAATGAAACGCGGGATTTTTGGCAGTTACAGGACAATATTATGAAGGAGTTTGGGCCAGAACAAGCCCATTCCTAAATAAAACTGACTGTATATGTAGCGTTTGACTGCCTGTCTCTAGCTGAGGCTCTAGTTTTCATTCTAGCTCACGTCACTCAGACATCTGTCACCCTTGAATGGACACAACTCCAATTGGCCACCGCCGAGTTACGATCTTGGATATCTACAAAAGTGGCCAACGACCAGCATCTATACCCTCCGCTTTGACGAACGCCTCACCTCAATACAGAATACACATTTTGGCAGCTAATACTGTGGACGACGGCAGGCACCTTCAACTCCAACGTGATTCGCGTCAAGACACACACACCATGACGGACACATCTGTGTGCTTTGGAAATGTCCAAGATGTTGTCTTACTGGCGAACGCTAAAATGGCATCGCAAGATATGAAGGGCAAGTGGAGCGACAAGATCCAGATAAATATGACGCATTTCGTCTGCACAACACGCGTAGCGGTACCATCCGCTGCGCAAGTTTTTGGAAACGCAGTAACGACGCCAGGCGTAGAGTTCTAGAGCTCAGCATCCCGGCTGTCCAGCCGCACTGGATATTGGCATGTCACAGCGAGACAAAGTAGGACCGGTATAAGGTCTTGTGTTGCCACGATAAGTTATCATTTAGAATGATTCCGATAGCATCGTATTACCTTGGTGCTAGTCCATCAACGCCAATGATTGTCCAGCCCTTCGCTCGTCCTCAGTCCATGTCACAAGCTTCGTTTACCCCACTCTCCACACAACGCCACGGCAGCTTCGGGGTGAGCTGGCAGCCGAGCGTCGATGTCTGTACCATCTCGATCTCCTTCATCCTCGCAATACGTTTCCAGCCCTGAAACAAGAGCGAGAACGTCTAGTTCGAAGTAACAGCAGAGGAAGATGAAGAAGGAGAAAAAGTGTACATTGATGAGTCTAAATGGAGGAGCAGGGCCGGAATGGGGAGATGAACAAGGATTTCAAGTTTCCGCGTTCTGGGCCTACGTCTTTTCCAGAGTCGATGAGAAAAGGGCCACTGGCATCTCGCGAGCTGGATTTGACCAAGCTTGCGCAGCCAGCGTCTGCCGATGCTTTTGTTACACCATCGAGTATCGAGGTGCCGCCTCCCTCTCCGGTGGAGAAGGAACGGGTGCAGACGAGTGTGGAGGATGCGAGGACGATGTGGGGGATATGGTTGATTAGGCTTGTTTACTGTGAACACAATTTCAACTCGGACGGTTGTGACATGCGTGACATTCAACCCGTTTCAACCACAGTGCAGCGTGTCATCACTTGGATAGGTGGCTCTCATTTTCGTCATGACAGCATTGGATGTTTCTTATACACTTCCAGGAAATGACCAGTAAACCAGAAAACTCCTCACGTTTGATCACGAACTCGAGTTTCTTTGCTGGTGCTAGTGGAGTAACTATTGAACAGGGAGAGTTTACAGAAGTACATGGGAACCAAGTATGTTCCATTGTTTCACACGTGCGATTTATTCGATAATCATTATAATCCAGGTTATCAACAATAATTACATCAATGCAGTACCACCTTCTTTGACTCTACCAGCTTTCATGTTATCACCCATGACAGGTCCCAGTGCCATGTTCATAGGTCGAGATAGCTACCTCCATAAGTTGAAGGAATTTTTCAGCAATGATACACAAGGGCACAGGAAATCATTTCTCTTGTATGGCATGGGAGGTATTGGTAAATCTCAGATCTGCCTTAAATTTATTCAACAGAATGCACAACTGTAAGAGCATGCAATTATGCTTGGACAACCTTGTCAACTGATCATCCTAGGTTTTCTGATACTTTCTGGATTGATGCATCATCTCAGAACACCATCTGCCTTGCACTGGACCAGATTACACAGGCACTTAAACTCACATCTGACACAGTAGATTCACCCACATTGGCTTTATGGTGGATCTCTCAGAGAGCTAACTGGCTTGTTGTTTATGATAGTGCAGATGGAGGATATGAAATTGTTGAAAAATACCTCCCACCTGGAAATACTGGCAATATTTTGATAACAAGCAGGAATTGTGATTTAAAGAGAATTACATTGGCAAGAAATTCATTAGAGGTGGTTGATATGGAAGAGGAAGAGGCTATCACATTGCTCTTGGAGTCAGGCTCACTGGATAGCACATCTGGGAATATCAGGCTGTCAGGCAAGCAACTGATTTCCAAAATAGGTGGAATACCACTTGCCATTGACCAAGCTGGAGCATATATCAGGTCCTGTGGTTGTACTATTGAGGATTACATGGAAATCTATGCTAGACATCACAAATTGATGTCTAGTGTTGAATTCAAAGGAGCATCTAACTATGGAAATTCAGCATATAAAACATGGGATGTATCTATGCAAAATATTGAAAGAATAGCAGCAAGAAAAGATGGTTCCAAATCAGTTGCATCAGAGAGTGCCATTGCATTAATAAAATTATTTGCATTTTTAAATCATGCCAATATACCACAAGAATTGTTCAAGAGGGCTGCTGAAAATTATGGAATGATGTCTTCACAAAAGTCTCTCCAAAACTCAGCAATCTTGTTAGATGCCAATTTCTTGTTCTTGAATAAAGAAGGGACATGGGAGAGTGCATGCTTCATGGCTGGCATTCAGATTTTGGTTACTTTCTCACTGATAAAGGCCAATAATAACTTGTATTCAATGCATCCATTAGTTCATTCATGGAGTAGGGACAGAATGTCTGAAACAGACACTGTCATTCACTACTACAAAACAAGAAAAGTGTTGTCCTGTGCAGTAAAGCTTGACTATGATATGAATAACATTGCCTTTTATCAATTGCTTGCTCCACATATCAAGTCAAGCAATCAATACAGGACAGCAATAAACATAGAATGTAGTGAGGATGAGGATGAGAAATTTTCCTGTGTGTTTTATGTGATTGGACATTGGAATGAAGCAGAGAAGCTGGAATTGGATGTAATGAGGGCTAAAACAGCCAAATTTGGACCAGCTCATCCAGACACACTGATCAGCATGGAAAATTTGGCAACCACATACAGGAAGCAGGGCAGATGGAATGATGCAGAGAAGCTTGAACTGGATGTGATGAAGGCAAGAACAGCAAAGTTTGGGACAGATCACCCAGACACACTCTCTATCATGAGCAATTTAGCAGTCACATACAGGAACCAGGGCAGATGGAATAATGCAGAGAAGCTTGAACTGGATGTGATGAAGGCAAGAACAGCAAAGTTTGGGACAAATCACCCAGACACACTCTCTATCATGGGCAATTTGGCAGTCACATACAGGAAGCAGGGAAGATGGAATGATGCAGAGAAGCTTGAACTGGATGTGATGAAGGCAAGAACAGCAAAGTTTGGAACAGACCACCCAGACACACTCACTAGCATGGGCAATTTGGCAGCCACATACAGGAAGCAGAGCAGATGGAATGATGCAGAGAAATTACAACTGGATGTTGTGAAAGCAAGAACAGTAAAGCTTGGAACATACCACCCAAATACACTCTCTAGCATGGCCAATTTGGCAGTCACATACTGGAACCAGGGCAGATGGAAAGATGCAGAGAAGCTTGAACTAGATGTGATGAAGGCAATAACAACAAATTTTGGAACAGACCACCCAGACACACTCACTAGCATGGGCAATTTGGCAGCCACATACAGGAACCAGGGAAGATGGAATGATGCAGAGAAGCTTGAACTGGATGTAATGAAGGCAAGAACAGCAAAGTTTGGAACAGACCACCCAGACACACTCACTAGCATGGGCAATTTGGCAGTCACATATGGGAACCAGGGAAGATGGAATGATGCAGAGAAGCTTGAACTGGATGTGATGAAGGCAAGAACAGCAAAGTTTGGAACAGACCACCCAGACACACTCACTAGCATGGGCAATTTGGCAGCCACATACAGGAGCCAGGGAAGATGGAATGATGCAGAGAAGCTTGAACTGGATGTGATGAAGGCAAGAACAGTAAAGTTTGGAACAGGCCACCCAGACACTCACTAGCATGGGCAATTTGGCAGTCACATACAGGACGCAGAGCAGATGGAATGATGCAGAGAAGCTTGAACTGGATGTGATGAAGGCAAGAACAGCAAAGTTTGGAACAGACCACCCAGACACACTCACTAGCATGGGCAATTTGGCAGCCACATACAGGAAGCAGAGCAGATGGAATGATGCAGAGAAATTACAACTGGATGTTGTGAAAGCAAGAACAGTAAAGCTTGGAACATACCACCCAAATACACTCTCTAGCATGGCCAATTTGGCAGTCACATACTGGAACCAGGGCAGATGGAAAGATGCAGAGAAGCTTGAACTAGATGTGATGAAGGCAATAACAACAAATTTTGGAACAGACCACCCAGACACACTCACTAGCATGGGCAATTTGGCAGCCACATACAGGAACCAGGGAAGATGGAATGATGCAGAGAAGCTTGAACTGGATGTAATGAAGGCAAGAACAGCAAAGTTTGGAACAGACCACCCAGACACACTCACTAGCATGGGCAATTTGGCAGTCACATATGGGAACCAGGGAAGATGGAATGATGCAGAGAAGCTTGAACTGGATGTGATGAAGGCAAGAACAGCAAAGTTTGGAACAGACCACCCAGACACACTCACTAGCATGGGCAATTTGGCAGCCACATACAGGAGCCAGGGAAGATGGAATGATGCAGAGAAGCTTGAACTGGATGTGATGAAGGCAAGAACAGTAAAGTTTGGAACAGGCCACCCAGACACTCACTAGCATGGGCAATTTGGCAGTCACATACAGGACGCAGAGCAGATGGAATGATGCAGAGAAGCTTGAACTGGATGTGATGAAGGCAAGAACAGAAAAGTTTGGAACAGACCATCCAGACACACTCACTAGCATGGGCAATTTGGCAGTCACATACAGGATGCAGAGCAGATGGAATGATGCAGAGAAGCTTGAACTGGATGTGATGAAGGCAAGAACAGCAAAGTTTGGAACAGACCACCCAGACACACTTTCTAGTATGGCAAATTTGGCAACCACATACAGGAACCAGGGCAGGTGGAATGATGCAGAGAAATTACAACTGGATGTTGTGAAAGCAAGAACAGTAAAGCTTGGAACATACCACCCAAATACACTCTCTAGCATGGCCAATTTGGCAGTCACATACTGGAACCAGGGCAGATGGAATGATGCAGAGAAGCTTGAACTAGATGTGATGAAGGCAAGAACAGCAAAGTTTGGAACAGACCACCCAGACACACTCACTAGCATGGGCAATTTGGCAGCCACATACAGGAACCAGGGCAGATGGAATGATGCAGAGAAGCTTGAACTAGATGTGATGAAGGCAAGAACAGCAAAGTTTGGAACAGACCACCCAGACACACTCACTAGCATGGGCAATTTGGCAGCCACATACAGGAACCAGGGCAGATGGAATGATGCAGAGAAGCTTGAACTGGATGTGATAAAGGCAAGAACAGCAAAGTTTGGAACAGACCACCCAGACACACTTTCTAGTATGGCAAATCTGGCAACCACATACAGGAAGCAGGGCAGGTGGAATGATGCAGAGAAATTACAACTGGATGTTGTGAAAGCAAGAACAGTAAGGCTTGGAACAGACCACCCAAATACACTCACTAGCATTGCCAATTTGGCGAGAATATATAGGGACAGTGGAAGGTTGAATGAAGCAGAGAAATTACAACTGGATGTTGTGAAAGCAAGAACAGTAAGGCTTGGAACAGACCACCCAAATACACTCACTAGCATTGCCAATTTGGAAAGAATATATAGGGACAGTGGAAGGTTGAATGAAGCAGAGAAACTTGAACTAGGTGGGACATTGTCAATCACAGCAAAACTTAGAACCAACTGCCCACAAACCCAGAATGAGTCCTCCCACACATCAGAAAATATGTAGGTGAGTTATAAGCCATTTTTGTATTAAGCTCCTGCTTGTCTTTGATATTTAGATGTATCTGAGATGCATATATGGAGTTTAGTGAAAAGAGGAAAGTTTCCAGCAAATGTTTCTGCATTGGAATAAAATGTGGCTGCTTTTTAGAAGTGGTTTTGCACTGAAATTGTAGCATGAGGCAATTTTGGGTGGGGAATAAGGTCAAACTTCATCCATGTGAAATGACACAATCAGTAGCTTGCATTTCAATGAATTTCCTTGTCTTCTTTTTTTATGCACTACATCTACTTTATTATCAACCTCCTTGATATGCTTGGATGTCCTTTTATTCATATGTATCTACTTCATCTATCCTTTCTTAGATAGCTATGCTCTTTCCCCTTTCACTTTCCTTATTCTTGAAATGTACATAAACCCCTTGAATGTATTGTAGTTCATTAGTTCCAACTTATTCAAATCATATCCTCAACTTGAATGTTCTCTTGCTTGTTATCTAACTTGCCTTCATCATTGTCACCTTTGGCCTTCATCATTGTCAGACCTAGTGCCTAGAACCTTTGTCCAATGGCTGGGAGCAGACTGAGACTCTGCTTGTTGCTGTTGACTTGGATGCTGAACAATGTTGAGGACATCAATCTTAACACAAGTTGGAACTAAAGACTAGCTCAGGGTATCACCCATAGAGAACACCATTGAGACCCACAGTTCTCAGGAATGAACCCCAAATGGATTGGTTACCTATAGGGGAAAAGTCTATTTGGAATGACAAGAAGTTTTCCTTTATCAGTGTTACAGTCAATGTCCTCAACATCATTCAGCATCCAAGTCTACAGCAGCAAACAGAGTCTTGGTCTGTTCCCAGCCACTGGACAAGGGTTCTAGGCACTAAGTCTGACAATGATGAAGGCCTTAGATGAGAGCAAGGAGAGTGGTTGAGGCAATGAGCAAAAGAGCATTTAAGTTGAGGGTAAGATTTGACTAAGTTGGAACTAAAGAACTACAGTACATGCAAGGGGTTTATATATGTTTAGAGAACAATAGAAACGAAAGGGGAAAGAGCATAGCTATCTGAGAAAGGAAATGTGAAGGTAACTATGAAAGGAGATATTGTCCAAGCATAACTATGGGTTTGTAACAAGTAAATTAACAAAGGGAAAAGAGAATTGTAACATTACCCCTTCTGTATGTGTCATGACCGACTGAAAAGCTTCGGCTTTTTTCACTAAGACATTTCACTTTTATTATTTATTTTCTTCATATTATATAAACATATGCTAACTAAGCAGGCGTCTATCGCTTGGCGCCTAGATAAAGCCGTAGATAAGATACCGGAGCTCGGCGCTGATGACTCACTACCATTACTACATGCGCAGTTGTCTTACTCATACCGTACTATATTTAGAGTAGGGCTTAGGGTAGTGCACAGACCACCTGTCATAGTATATAAAGAGTGCAATTCAGCACCCAGAGTCCTCAGTCGAGTTCTCTCGGGTTTATTCCCTCCTCCCCTCCCCTCTCCTCAGTTCTCTGTTGGGGCTCCTAGGCGTCACACCAGGGGGTTCCTGATAGTATGTGAGAAGTCACTGACTTCTACCAGCCAGATATTGTCCAGCTGTGGTCTGTCCTAGACTCTGCCCATTTGACCACATTGTCTAGTTCTTTTGTCAATGTTTCATCCTTCCATTTCAGTGCTTTGGCAGTGTGGTGCAGGTTCTGGGCATTTTGGAGGAATGAGTCATGTTCTTCATATGTCATCTCATGTGGGTTAATAGTGAGGGTGAAGGCAGTGAAGTTGTTGGTGACAGAGGACAGATTGGTGATGGAGCAGGTGGTGGTGGTGAGTGCATCAGCAATGATGGTAAGGGTGGTATTCCTTTTAATGAACTGGGTGAAGTGAGGAAGGTGGTGGGCAAGCTTGGCTGGGTGAATGTGGAGATCATTGTCCTTGAAGTGGATGACAGTGGTGGTGTTGATGAAGACCTTGAGTGGGAGGTCTGGAATGGCAATGAAGGGTGGAGGGTGGTGGTGGTTTCTTCAATGTGCTAGTGAGTGCAGGGGATGAGAAGGAGGACAGTGAAGTAGGCAGCAAGGGCAAAGAAGGCGAACATGCTTGCTGTGAGTATGTAGATGTATAGTGACAGTTCCAAGGGGAATTTAAAAGATTTCCTACTTCATTGTTATTTGATCTGAGTCTGAATCTGAGTCTGTGTTGCTGATCTGATCTAAGATTTCAGGGTTTGTGAGGAGCTTGTGTTCTTCAGCAATGAACATTTCCAGGTTTCTTAATTGATAGGTGCTGAGGTTTGTGACTGAAGTGGTTAAGAAGTGTCTAATATGTCTGATGATGTTGAGTATAACTTGCTTTTGACTGTCAAATAGATAGAGGAGGTTGTCAAAGACATCCTCAAGGAAGGTATTTGGTCTTCCAGGGATTCTGACCCTGCATTTCAACAACCAAATCTGCACACTGAGTTCCTGTGCCTGTTTGGTGATCTTGTCAAGCTTTCTGTATTTGTTAGGACATAAGATTCTTCCATGAGCTGTCTCATGAACATTGCTGGCAGTGGCAAGAGTGTCAGTGATGACAGTGGGTGTGGTATTTCTTTTGATGAATTGGGTGAAGTGGGGAAGGTGGTGGTTGTCAGGGTGAACTTGGGGAGCAAGGTTGGCTGAGTGGATATGGAGGTTGTTGTCTTCAAAGTGGATGATGGTGGTGGTGTTGATGAAGATCTCAAGTGGGAGGTCTGGGGCAATGGCAAGGAAGGGAGAAAAAGCAGAGACAGTCTCTTTGATGCACCAGTGAGCACAGGGGATGAGGAGGAGGACAGTGAAGTAGGCAGCAAAGGCAAAAAAGGTGAACATTGTTGCTGCAAATGTTTGTAGTTTAAGGACAACAGTTCCAAGGGAATTTTATAAGTATTCCATTTTGCTATTGTCTGAGTTGAAATCTGAACCCATGTCTGAATTGTTGATCTGATCTATGATCCTAGGGTTTGTGAGAACTTCATTTTCTTTGACCATAAACCTTTCTAGATTTTTTAGTTGATAGGTGCTGAGGTTTGTGACTGGAGTGGTTAGGAAGTGTCTAACATTCCTGACAATGTCAAGTATGACCTGTTTTTGGCTGTCAAACAGGTAAAGGAGGTCATTAAAGATGTCTTCCAAGAAGATGGACAGTCTTCCAGGTATTATGTGCCCACATTTCAATAACCATATCTGTGTGCTGAGTTCCTGTGCCTGTTTGGTGATCTTGTTGAGTTTTTTGTACTCCTCTGGACATAGAATTCTTCCATGTGCCATCTCATAGACATTGCTGGCTTTTACTGCAAGAGTTTGATAAATGGGTGGGTTCTTGTTGTATTGTGGTATGTTGCTGGTTGAGAATTGTAAAGCATAATATCCAGGGAGGTATTAGTGTGTGGCATGATAAGGAATTTCCATTGTTCCTGATGGATTCTTCTGATGGTCTCTATTGAGTCAAGGAGTGCGATAATACTGCATGATCATTGACACTGTTTTAGTCAGTTTTTCTGATAGGTTTGGTGCTTTTAAGGGGTGACAGAGGGGTAAATATTGTATGCAGACAAAGGTGGTTTTTTCTTTAAGTGCTATAGTGTATTGAGAAAGTGTTGAGCAATTTTGTTTTGTGTAATAGGGATTTTGCTTTAAGATATATTGGTTTCTATAATGAGCCATAGGTTCAGAGATGTTGTCATTGTGGTTCTGCTTTATTAACAGCATCATAAGTGACATTGTCATCTTGAGACAGCTCATGGTTGTCTCCTATTTTACTTGAGGCACTTTCTGTGGAAGGCCCTTGCTGTTACAATTCTCCTTTCCCTTTGTTAACGGACTGCATTTACTTGCTACAAACCAATAGTTATGCATTGGATGATATCTCCTTTCATAGCTACCTTCACCTTTCCTTTCTCAGATAGCTATGCTTTTTCCCCTTTAGTTTCTATTGTTCTCTAAATGTATATAAACCCCTCTCATGTACTGTAGTTCTTTAGTTCCAACTTAGTCGAATCATATCTACAACTTGAACACTCTTTTGCTTGTCGCCTCAACTACTCTCCTTGCTCTCTCTCTAGCCTTCGTCATTGTCAGACTTAGTGCCTAGAACCCTTGTCCAGTGGCTGGGAACAGACCAAGACTCTGTTTGCCACTGTAGACTTGGATGCTGAACAACATTGTGGACATCAACTGTAACATAAGTTGGAACCCAGGACCAGCTCAGGGTATCACCCCTAGCCGACACCATTGAGACCCACAGCTCTCAGGAACAACCCTCGAACGGATCCGTCACCTATAAGGGGAAATATTACCTTGGACAATGAGAAGTTTTTCTCTACCAACAAACCTGGTATTTTGTTACAGAAGAATGGAAACGAAATGAACCAGTCCCAGACAGATATTTTTCAGGAGACTTCTACTCAGGAGCCTTTGAATTCGATTTACCTGATCAAATCTACCTAGACTGGGGTAGTGAAGTACAAGGAGAACCGCTCTACCTTGTCCAAGAACCAGAAAATGACTCAGGAAGAACTCTCTATAGAAGATTCTTTGGAGACAGTGACCGACATGGAATTACAGCTAGCCTTTTAGCAGAGTGAGAGGAAATACAACGAATCAAACAAGCCAAGCTTGAGGAAAATCCATTTGATACAGATTACCTGAAACAAGGACTGCCCCCATCTCTGAAACCAAGGACCCTGAGTAGAACTCCTACTCCAGAACCAAAACCAATCACCAGAACACCAACCCCTGAACCACCGATCAATCCCGAACCACTGATTACTCCTGAACCAAGAATAGCATCTGAAACCAGTGCTAGCTCTAAAGGAGATATCAAACCGCAGCCTATACAACCTTTTACAGGTAAACAAATCGAAGCAAGATCGTTTTTAGGACAGCTTGAGGATTATTTACCCTCAATGAACAGAACTATGAAGGAAAAGATGAAAAGAAAGTCAGGTATGCACTTGCATGCATGGGACCAGAACTAGATGACTGGAAAACTATTATTCAAGGCGAGTTGAACAACAACAGGGGCAGTACCACAGCCACGTTCAAATGGAGTAATTACAAAGCATTTGAAATGTGTTTCATCAATGACTGGGGAGAAGTTAACAGTGCCCTTCAAGCCCTGAACAATCTATCCAAATTAAGAGTTGGAAATGGTGTTTCAGTCCCAGAATACATTAGGAAATTCTGCATGGATATAGGAACATCTGGTCTCACAGGAATACCTGCTCAGTTGCAGGTGTTTGTCAAAGGATTACCCTTAGAACTTGCTAGGACGATCTTGCAGGACCAAAGGAAGATCAAAACGATGCAAGAAGCCTATGACAAGGCTGAGAATCACCATAATGCCTGGGACATGACAGGACAAGGAAACAGAAGAACCAATGATGGATCTGGAACTTGTTTCAGTTGAAACAATAATCGATCTGGAACAATCAGAGCTATAAATACCATGACTCCTAGCCAATTGACAGATGATCAAAAGGAGGAATACCGAAAGACTGGAAAGTGTTTCAGATGTGGAACACAGGGACACATCTCCAGGAACTGCCCGAAATGCAATGATGTGTCTTCATCCAGGTCTTACCAGAATAAGGCTGTCCGTTCTGTCACTGAGGAGCAACAGAAAGAAGAAGACGAACCAGCAAAGAAGATTAGAGCCATCTTTTCAGCAATGTCTACTGAAGAAAAGAATGCCCTCTTAAACAAATTCGAAAACAAGGGTTTTTAGTTAGGAAGCATCACTCAGTGGTTGGCCCTTCCTTATTATCAAGATCTGAACAGTTAGCACTTGATTCTGTAATAGTATTATCCAACAATGACAAGCACATTTTGTTAACTATCAAATCAACTGATTTACCTGCTGGAACATCTGCCCTAATTGATTGTGGAGCAGAAGGAAACTTTGTAGATGAAGGAGTAGTAAAGGTGCTCAGAAAAGAATGACTCAAGAAACCAATTAAAGTCAGAAACACAGATGGAATGGTAGATGCAAAAGGAATGATCACGCATCGGACCAAGATATGCTACATGATTGAAGGATGACAATTCATAAATTGGTTCTGGATCACTAAGCTAGGCAATCAACGGATGATCTTAGGAATACCTTGGTTAGAAGAGAATAACCCAATTATCAATTGGCGAGAAAAATCCCTGAAGATTGAAGATCCTGACACATTGTCAAAAGCAATCTGGCAGCTAGCCCTCGACTCTCAGCAATGGGGCAAAGATGACTATTGGATCAGAGTAAAGACATTGGCATCACAGGAACTGGAGCACAGGTTAAAGAAGGATGAACCATCCACCACCCTACCATCAGAATATGAGCAATGGCGCACCATCTTTGACAAAAAGACATCGGAACATTTCCCATCCAGTCGACCATGGGATCACACAATCAACACAAAAGAGGGTTTTATCCCAAAAGCTAGTAAACTTTATCCTCTATCTGTCAAAGAACAAGGACTGTTAGACAAATGGATTGATGAACAGCTCAAGAAAGGATATATTAAACCATCGACATCACCACAGGCATTGCTGTTCTTCTTTGTAGCAAAGAAGGAAAGCAGGACACTCCGACCCTGTCAAGATTACTGATATCTGAATGAATGGACCATCAAGAACACATATCCCCTTCCCCTTGTTTCCGATCTTATGACTAAACTGCAGGGTGCCAAGTATTTCACCAAACTAGACCTTTGATGGGGATACAACAATGTTTGCATCAAAAAGGGAGACAAATGGAAAGCAGCCTTTATTACAAATCAAGGGCTCTATGAACCAACAGTTATGTTTTTTGGACTATGCAATTCACCATCAACCTTTCAAACTATGATGAATGAATACTTCAGAGACATGATCAATGAAGGATGGTTAATTATCTACATGGATGATATGTTAATCTGCGCAGAAACATGGGAACAGCTGGAAGAACAAACAAGATGAGTTTTACAATGGTTGCAAGATAACAATCTGTTCCTGAAACTGGAGAAGTGCAAGTTTGCCACACAGGAAGTCGAGTTCCTAGGAATGATCATCACCCCTGGATGCATCCAGATGGACCCAATAAAGCTAGCAGGAATCACTGATTGGCCAGTCCCCACCACAGTAAAACAAGTCCGATCATTTCTTGGGTTTGGAAACTTTTATTGACATTTCATTGGGAATTTTGCTGCCATCACCAAACCGCTTACTGATCTCACTAAGAAAACTGAACCATTCGAATGGACCACTGAACAGAACGATGCTTTTGAGGTTCTAAAGAGACGATTTGCATCCATGCCAGTGTTATTAATGCCAGACCCAACCTGACCCTTTATCCTTCAAACTGACACATCAAATAAGGCGATAGGAGCAGTACTGAAACAGGCAGATGAAACGGGATCTCTGCACCCCTGTGGATTTATTTCACATGCATTAACACAAACAGAACAGAATTACCAGATCTATGATCAAGAACTCTTGGCAATCATTAAGGGATTGATGACCTGGCGACACCTACTACACAGATCACCCCATATTACCATAGTTCATTGTGACCACAAGAACTTGTCCTACTATTGAACTGCCCAACGCTTAACACCCAGACAAGCTAGATGGTCATCCCTACTATCAGAATTTGACCTATGCATTGAGCACGTCCCTGGAACAAAGATGTTTGAAGCAGATGCCTTGTCTTGGTGCCCTGATCATATGGGAAACAGTGAATTACAAGATGACGTTATAGTCTTGCCTGAGGACCGTTTTATTTGTCTTATTGCGGAAGACCTAGTCACAGATATTCAGAAAGCAATGTCAAAAGATGATTTCGGACGTATTCTAATCGAGGTTATCACCACACATTGCGCCCCACCGATCAAATCAAATATACAGGATTGGTCTTATACAAATGGCATTGTTCAATATCTTGGCAAAACCTACATCCTTGATCAGGATGGATTACAAACCAAATTAATCAAAGAAACACACAAAGCACAATCATCAGGTCACCCTGGATGATTAAAGACTCTCGAACTCATTAGATGTGATTACTGGTGGCCCGGAATGTTCAAACATGTCAGGGAGTGGATTGAAGGATGCACCCTCTGTCAACAAATGAAGATTAACACTCACCCAAATGTACCAGCCCTTCACCCAATTCCGTCAAAAGCAACCCGCCCTTTCCAACAAGTGACCCTTGATTTCATCACTGATCTACCCCTTTCTGATGGCTTTGACTCGATCCTGGTCACGGTGGACCATGGTCTTACAAAGGGGGTAATTTTCACACCTTGCAAGAAGACAATTGACACTTTAGGCACTGTGGAACTTTATATCTCCAAAGTTTTCAAATGGTTTGGCCTACCTGATGTTTTAATATCAGATCAAGGCCCACAGTTCTCTGCAAAAGTATTCCAGGAAATATGAAAAGTGTTGGGAATTGACCATAGAATGAGCACAGCCTACCACCCTCAGATCAATGGAGAAACAGAACGAGTCAACCAGGAACTAGAAGTCTATCTCTGGATGTTCTGCACTAATGAACTGCATCTGTGGAAACTGCTTCTCCCAATAGCCGAGTTTGCTCACAATAACCGACATCATGACACAATCAAGACTTCCCCATTCAGGCTAATGCATGGAACAGACCCCATTGCGATTCCCACAGCCACAACACGAATGACTACACCAGCAGCTGAGGAATGCCTTCAGTTCCTAAGGAAGGCCAGAGAGGAAGCACTAGCAGCACACAAACTAGCTAGACAACTAGTGGCAAGACAACGCAAGGACAAGGCAATACAATTCGAAAAAGGCACCAAAGTATGGCTTGAGAACAGGAATTTTCACATACCATATCAGTCCAGAAAGCTAGCACCAAAACGAGAAGGACCCTTTGAAATCGAACAAGTGATGGGACCAGTGACATACAAATTAAAATTCCCAAAGCAATGGCGCATTCACCCTGTGTTTCATACGTCACTCCTTACCCTGTATAAGGAAATGACTGCGCACAGCCTGAACTATGTGAAACCACCCCCTGATCTCGTAAATGGACAAGAAGAATTCAAGGTAGAAGCAATTCTAGCCCACAGGAAGCGAGGCGCAGGCTACCATTACCTAGTTAAATGGAAAGGCTATGGATCAAATGATAATTCTTGGGAACCCACTCACAATCTTACAAACACCACTGATATCCTATCAGAATATCAACAATGTTGACACCTCTGAACCATGACTCAATACAGAAACCGCTATGTCTTGAAACAAAATTATCATTATACAAAACAAAATTGTTCGACACTCTCTCAATAAACTATAGCCCTTAAAGAAAAAACGATCTACACCCACATACAATATTCCCCTGTCTGACATGCCCCTAAAGCACCGAATCTATCAGGAAAACTTATTCGAACAGTGGCATTGGTCACATGATACTACCACACCCCTCAACTTAACCATCATCACCAGAAGAACCCTTCAGGAACAATGGAGTTCCCTTGCAATGCCGTCCAGAACTATCTTCCCCAATACCATGACTTACAATTCTCAGTAAATGATTTACCCACCTATAATAAGGATCCACCAGTCTACCAACTTTTAGCCATCAAGAACAGCAATGTTTACAAAAGCGTTCATGGGAGATTGCTATGTCTGGAGGAATATAAACGGATTGATGAAATCACTAAACAGGCACGGGAGTGTAGCGCACAAATTTGGTTACTTGGACGAAGGATCAGAATCCCAGGAAGACCTCGTATCCTTATTGAAGACATCCTTGATGACCTTCAGTATTTATTTGATGAACAAAGAGAAATAATAGCGGACATTATCAGAAGAATCAGAAGACTTTTAGTCACTCCAACCACGACACCAGGAATTCAACACCTGAACTCGTTAACCAGGTTCATCACAGAAGAAAGAGAACTGTAACAATCATGAGCTTCTCACAAACCCTGACATCTTGAATCAAATAGAAGTGGATGATTCGGACTTGGACCCAGATCTCAATGAAGACTTATAAAGGACAGTTTGCCCAATACCAATGATCATCCTACCAGTACTAGACACCATGTTCACCTTCGCCCTTGCCACTTACTTCATCATCCTTGTCCTCCTCTCCTGTGCTCACTGGCACATTGATGAAACCGTTGCCGCTCTGTCACCCTTCATTGCCATCCCAGACCTCCCACTCGAGGTCTTTATTGAAAATACAACTATTGTCCACTTTGAGGACAATGACCTTCATATCCACCCTGCCGACCTCCTTCCCCAGGTACACCCGGATGACCACCACCTTCCCCATTTTGCCCAATTTATTAAAAGAAACACCACGCTCACTGTTGTTGCTGACACTCTTGCCACCACCACCTGTTCTATTACCAACCTCTCCTCAGCAACTGACAACCTCGCCACACTCACCCTCACCATCGATCCACATGAAATGACCTACAAGGAATGTGACTCGTTCTTGTGGAACGCCCAGAATCTACATCGCGCCACCGAGGCACTCAAATGGAAAGTAGAAATGTCAACAAAAGAACTCGACAACGCTGTCAAGTGGGCAGAATCCAGGACAGACCATGGCTGGACTACTTCTGGCTGGTAGAAGTTGGTGACTTCTTGCATACAAAGGGGGTAATGTTACAATTCTCCTTTCCCTTTGTTAACGGACCGCATTTACTTGCTACAAACCAATAGTTACACATTGGACAATATCTCCTTTCATAGCTACCTTCACCTTTCCTTTCTCAGATAGCTATGCTTTTTCCCCTTTAGTTTCTATTGTTCTCTAAACGTATATAAACCCCTCTCATGTACCGTAGTTCTTTAGTTCCAACTTAGTCGAATCATATCTACAACTTGAACACTCTTTTGCTTGTCACCTCAACTACTCTTCTCGCTCTCTCTCTAGCCTTTGTCATTGTCAGACTTAGTGCCTAGAACCCTTGTCCAGTGGCTGGGAACAGACCAAGACTCTGTTTGCTGCTGTAGACTTGGACACTGAACGACATTGTGGACATCGACTGTAACACTTGCTCTCTTTTCATGAAGAGGTACCATATTGGTCCTTTGTAGATGACTTGTATTTGACAATGTATCTTTTTACATTCTAGATTTATTAATTCAAATGGACATGCATACTGGATATGCATGTCATTAGTAAATATAAATATAAATATTATATTTATGTGTGGTCACACAACCTTAAGTTGCATGTCACTGATTATGTAAGAACAATTTTATTTACAAGTAACTGCCACAGCACTACAAGTACAAGGTCCAATAGAGATTGGTTCAGTGTACAGCACATGGTGGGACTTAAGAAACCCAACAACCCTTTACACTTCCATCAGGAAGAGTAGTGCAAAGGAGACATCTTTTGATGTCTTCTCTTTTTCTTTGGCTCCAGGAGGAAACCCTCACAAATGCAAGGGTTAAACTCAAGAGCCCTCCACTTTGAGAGGGTTCAGACCAATAAATCTGCACTTGATGAATTTGAGTGCACAGAGAAGCTACATACAAGCTTCTCTATGTGTGACACATCATCACCCTTGCAAATGCGAAGGGTTAAACCTGCAAACCCTCCACTTTGAGGGGGTTCAGACTGAATATGACTGCACCTGATGAGCTCAGGTGCACAGAGAAGCTACAAGCTTCTCGAAGTGTGACACATCACCATGAGAAGCACTTGTACTTCTTGACAAAAGCACCACATTTTGTTGACTGTTTTTACAGTCAAAGAGACATTTAGAGACCGCAGAAAACCTTGTGGTCTCATTTAATATCCAAAGGGACTTATGTGCCCTCAAACTCTCCACCTATAGAGAGTTTTATCAAAGTCTGCCTGCACTCAATGACAGAGTGCATGCTTCGAGAAGCTCTGTGCTTCTCAACACTTCTTCAATCATCTGAAGAAACCCTGGAACTCTCCACTCATGGAGAGTCCAACAAATTAGCCTGCACTCAACAGAGTGCACACTTTGAGAAGCACTGAGCTTCTCAATTCTCCTCCAGGAGCTCTTGAACTCTCCAACTACAGAGAGAGTTCCTTTGATTTTGCCTGCACTTGATAAAGCGCATGCTTTGAGAAGCTCTATGCTTCCCAATCCTCCTCCAGTTACCTGGAGGAGCTCTCAAACTTTCCACCTATGGAGAGTTCATGAAATTAGCTTGTGCCCAACAGAGTGCATGCTTTGAGAAGCTCTGTGCTTCTCAATTCTCCTCCAGATACCTGGAGGAGCCCTTGAACTCTCCACCTACAGAGAGTTCCTTTGATTTACCTGTGCTTGATAAAGCGCACACTTTGAGAAGCTTTATGCTTCTCAATTCTCCTCCAGTTACCTGAAAGAGCTCTTGAACTACAGAGAGTTCCTATGATTTTGCCTGCACTTGATAAAGCGCATGCTTTGAGAAGCTCTATGCTTCCCAATCTTACCTGGAGGAGCTCTCAAACTCTCCACCCATGGAGAGTTCATAAAATTAGCCTGTGCTCAACAGAGCACATGCTTTGAGAAGCTCTGCACTTCTCAATTCTCCTCCAGATACTATCAGGACTCCCTCGGCATGACGCCTAAGAGCCCCAGACAGCAGACAAGACAGGAGGAGGAGAGGAGGGAGGGGAAACCCGAGAGAACTCGACTGAGGACTCTGGGTGCTGGATTGCACTCTTTATATACTACGACAGGTGGTCTGTGCACTACCCTAAGCCCTGCTCTAAATATAGGATGGTATGAGTAAGATGACTGGGCATGTAGTAATAGTAATGAGTCATCAGCGCTGTGCTCCGGTATCTTATCTACTTTTTTATCTAAGCACCAAGTGATAGGCGCCTGCTCAGTCAGCATGTGGTTATATAATATGAAGAAAATAAATAATAAAATGAAAATGACTTAGTGAAAAAGCTGAAGCTTTTCAGTCGGTCATGACAGTACCCCCTTTTTAAGATTTGGCTTCCAGACAAATTTAAACTTCTTCATCATCCTTCAGCACATCACGCTCTATCACAGATGATTTTTCTAACTCCTTGATGATGGGTGAGAGTGGGTGGGAAGGTGGTGTGAGATCTGCAATTGTTTCAGCACGAGGCACTATATCATGCAATTGACATAGGCACATGTTACATTGACATGGCCCTTCCGTGTCCCCTGGCTCTGTGAGGGTATCTAGACCCTTCCTTCCTTTCCATTTTTGCCAGTTCTGTTCCCATTTTGCAGCTGGTGCTACTGCATTAACATCGATTTTGGACACTATTTTGTCTGAGGATTGTGTGAAGTTTTCGTAAGGTCTGAAAGTCAACCTATCAAAGGTTGCTTTGTCAAGCCTTCTGATGGCTCCGGGGTTTCTATCATAAAAGTTTTTTATTTTTCTTTTTGCATTCTGTAAATTGTCTAGTGGTTCCCAGGAATTATGTTTGGTGGTGTATCCTTTCCACCTAACCAAGTACTCCATCTTATTTCTTTTTAGTCTTACATCAATTATCTCCTCTACTTCGTATTCTTTCTCACCGTCTATCTCAATTGGCGGTGGAGGTTGTGCCTTTTGCCCTTTCATTGGTCGTTTCCAAGGGTGGATTTGTGAGACATTTACCACAAGATGGATCTGTTGGGAGAAAGGTAGATCCAGCTCGACTGCATTTTGTGACACTATTTTCTTGATTGGGTATGGCCCAATCCATCTTTCCACCAATTTCCTAGTTGGTTGGCCTGTCAACCTTAGGTCCTTGGTTGATAGCCAGACTTTGTCTCCAATTTTGTATTCTGGTGTGTCTGATCGGTGTCTATCTGCATAGAGCTTCATGTCACCTTGTGATTTTAGTAAGGCAGCTTGAGTTTCCTCGTGAATTTCTTTCATTTTTTGAGCAAACTCTGATGCTGCCAGGTGACTACCCTCCCTTCTCGGCTTGATTCCCATTCTGGGGTGTTTGCCATAATTGACAAAGAATGGTGTCTGTTTGGTGGAGGCCTGAATTTTGTTATTGTAGCTGAATTCAGCAATAGCCAACCATCCAGACCATGTTTCTTGTCTATGGTCCATGAATATTCTCAGGTACTGTTCTAAGTCCTGATTCATTCGTTCTGTTTGTCCATCTGTTTGTGGATGGAACACTGTGGATAAATCTGTACTGATGCCCAGCATCTGATTTAATTCTTTCATCATTTGTGCAGTGAATTGGGGGCTGTGATCTGAGATTATGGATTTGGGGAGTCCATGGAGTTTCCATACATGGTCCCTGAATAATGTGGCTAACCCTTGAGCCAATGTTTCTTCTGATGTGGGGATAAAGTGCACCATTTTTGACATTCTGTCACAGACTACCAGGATTGCATTGTGACCATGTGATTCAGGTAGTTTTGTAATGAAGTCTGCGGAGATATGTGTCCATGGCTGAGCTGGTGCTGAGTTTGGCATTAGCTTTCCAGCTGGTGGTTTGGGGAAGTTTTTGTTCTGCTGACACTTGTCACACCCACTAATGTATTTTTTAATAAATCTGGTGATTCCAGGCCACCAGTAATTTCTTGTGACGAGTTTGATTGTCTTCCACTGTCCTCCATGTTCAGCAATAGGTGTATCATGGTGTAAGCGGACTATCTCCATCCACAACTTCTCATTTTTAGGTACATAGACTTTTCCTTGCCAGAGGATAAGTCCCTGCTCCATCTCCCATTCTCAAGCGTTTAGTGTTTTAACACCAGCTTTTTTCATGGCTTCTACTGCTTTCACTACAGCTTCATCTCGTGCCTCAGAGCGTCGAATTTTCTCTACTAATTCCTTTTCTGAGCTATGAATGAATACGTGTCCATGACATAGTGCTGCAATTCGGAAAAAATCTGGTTTGAGGAGCGTGACATCCTTGTTGTCATCATCCACCCCCTTTCTATGGTCTGGCCTCCTGGACAGAGAGTCCACCTTTCCCATGGTAACACCTGCTTTATGGTGCAGGACAAAATTGAATTGACTTAAGTACAAGGCCCATCTAGCCTGTCTGTGATTTAACTTTTTTGCGCTCATAAAGTACTCAAGATTTTTGTGATCAGTCCATATCTCGAACTGTTCACGTGCACCTTCCAGATAATGACGCCATGTTTCCAGACAATGCATGATGCCTAGCATTTCCTTGTCATGGACATCATAATTGCACTCGGTATCATTGAGTGACTTTGATAGATAGGCCACAGGCCTCCATTTGTCATCTTTGCAGAGCATAGATAAGACGCCACCCGTAGTGTAATCTGATGCATCTGATTCCACTCTGAACTTCCTATCTGAATCTGGGGCAACTAGTAGGGGTTGCTCCATGAATATCTTTTTTAGGCTTTTGAAAGCCTTATCTTGGACCTCCGTCCATTCCCATGTTTTTTCTTTTCTGACCAGCTTATGTAGTGGTTGTGCAATTTTTGCAAAGTCTTGTACAAAGCGCCTATAGTAGTTGGCTAGGCCTAAGAACCTTTGTACATCTTTGACACAAGAAGGTGTTGGCCAGTTAATGATGGCTTCAACCTTCCTTGTGTCCATTTGAATTCCTTTGGGTCCAAGGACCACCCCCAGGAATTTGACTTCTTCCATGCACCACACACATTTTTCTGGTTTTATGTACAAATTGTTTTCCTCCAATCGTTGCAAGACTTGTTGTACTATTGCATCATGCTCTTCTTTTGTTTTGGTAAAGATGAGAATGTCATCAATGTACACAATAACTTTCCCTGTGTTGATCATGTTGCAGAAAATGTCATTCATCTTTGCTTGGAAGGTGGCCAGTGAATTGGTCAGCCCGAAGAACATTACTACTGGTTCAAAAGAACCTTCAGGGGTAGTGAATGCAGCTTTCCATTTGTCGCCCTCTTTGATTTGTATGTTATTGTAACCCCACCTAAGATCTAGCTTAGTGAAGTACTTGGCACTTCCTGCTCGATCTACAAGCTCCGATATTAGTGTTAACAGGTAATTATTTTTAACCGTCCACTTGTTCAGGTATTGATAGTCCTGAACCATCTGCTTCTTTCCATCTTTCTTGCTTATGAAGAAGACGAGTGACGTTTGTGGTGATTTGGAGGGTCGAATGTACCCTTTGGCTAGTTGATCATCCACAAAGTTTTGTACTTCCTGTAGCTCCATTGACCCGGCTTTTGGGCCAGTGGGTGGAAACACCAGCAAGAATGGGTATTTATCCCCATACTTGTATTGACCTGGGTGTTTCATTTGCTCCATGTATGTGAGATGCTTCTCACTTTCCTCTTTTTCTTCGAGCCAATGCGTGAAGTCTAACTCCTTCTCCTGTTCCCACAGGTATTCCAGAACATGCCAGTGTTCTGCTGTTCGGACCTTCTGCTCCTGCTTCTTGGTCCACTCCCTTTGCCTATGTCCACAGCTTCGTGGACAACGTGTCAATTTGACTTGACTGGTCTCCCAATTTATCTCAGGGTTGTGCTTTCGTAACCATGTTGACCCAATGATTACGTTGGTCTTTCCCAGCTCGCATATCTCGAAGGTGGCTCGTTCTTTGTACCCTTGATAAGATAAGAGGAGATCGACCTCGTGGGTGATCATTCCTCCTTCGTTGTTTGTTCCATCCACATTCTGCACTTGAATGGAACGCTCCAAGGGTATAAGTTTGAAGCCCATCTTTTTTGCATATACAGCATGCATGAACAGCCCTGTTGCTCCTGAATCGAGCAATGCTGTTTGCTGAGTTTGTTCATGTGTGTCTAACCTCTCCAACCCGATCTCCATTAAGATCTCGTCCTTTCATCCTATTGACCTAATTACAAACTCCTTTTCTCCTTTTTTTAATACTCTTTTTGGACAAGCAGTTTCAGCGCTGAGCACTATATCATGCCGCTTTCCTTTTAAGTCCTTTTGTCCCTTTGTAGATACTTGTACTACTGTATTTGGTAATGAGGAATTAAGCACAGGTTTAGCCACCCTGCCGCACTCCTTGGGAGTGACACTTTCAGCGCCGTGCACTATATCACGGTGTTTCACCTGGGAGTTTGCCTCTTGCGGGAATGTCTCAGAAGTCCTTGAGACTCCCAAGGTTGTCCTTGCATCAACCTGGTCAGCACTAGGCACTATATCAAGGGGCTGTGCACTATCTACCATTTTATCTAGTACACTGTATCTATTACGAGAGTCCAGTATGGGACCTACTGACTCTCTTCCTCTTTTAAATTCTTTTCTCCTTTCTTGAAGTACTCCTTCATTTCGTCAAATGTCATTGTGCGAATATCAAGTCCTGATCTGCAGTTTCTGGAAATGTGTCTGATCTTGCCACATTTGTAACATCTGAGAGGTGGTCTTTGGTTTTGATCAACGTCCATTGCATTAGGGTCTGGCCAATTTGCTGTACTACTTGAACTCACAGAGGCTCCAGCTCCCAATTGTCCCTGACTCGCTGATCCCAATCCAAATCTCCATTGGGGTTTGGGCTGGCCAGGGGCTACCAGCTTCACTGTATCCAGGCCTTTGGATGCTCCTTCACTCCTATTGGTGGAGTTACTGGTCCGCAAGGAGTAGTACTTCTCCTCAGATTTTGCCTGTCTCCACTGGCGATCTAACTTCACTGCTTTCTGGTACCATCCTTCAATGGTCTCAGGTACTTCATCGGCCTCCATGATCCTTTTTCGGAGTCCAGTATTCAAACTGTGTTTGAACTCTTCGATAAGAGCTCTTCCCAGGTATCCCATGCCTCGTGATACCTTTTTAAACTTTTGCACATGTTCCTCACACATACTGGACCCTTGTGTCATGGTCCGCATCTCCGAGATTTTTGATGATTGCTCATCAGTATCTCCAAAATCCCTTCGGATCTGTCTGAACAACTGTTCCGCCGTTTGCGGAATTCCTTCTTCGTTGGCCATCTGCTCCAACAGATTGTCCTTCCAATCTGCAGCAAAGCCTTCCATCATGTATGAGATGATCAACAAGATCTGTTCCTCCTCGTTGGATTCCGGCATCTTTAATTGAATGTATAGTCGGCATGCATTTATGAAATTTGTCACTTCTGACATCTTTCTGGAAAAGACTGGAGGTTTGGCTACATCTATTCTAGATGCTCCACTGTTACTGGTCCCGGGAATATTGAATACCATCCCTGGTGGTATGTTGACAATGTTGGCAGGGGGAGGAGTATGTGCTGCTGCAGCCGCGGCAGCCTGTGCAGTGTTTGTTTGCAGCTGTGTCAGCTGGTTTTGGAGGGCTTGGATGGTTGCGGCTTGTGCATTGAGAAGATTCAGCAGTTCTGCTGATGTCATTTCTTGGGGCGCCGCCATACTGTGATAGTTTGGCAGTGGCGATGTGGGTGATGGTGTAAGCGGGGGTGGAGGTGATGAAAAAGGTGGTGCAGGTTCTCCGATGAAATTGGCGTTGGAGTTGAATAGTAAGTTTGGGTTTAGGGTGGCTGGATTTGGTACTAATATGGGAAACGGTGCTGCTTCCCACTGATGTGGTTCTTCTGTGATAGAGTTTGTTGAATGTGATGATGATGAAGATGTAGATTTCCCTTCTGATGAACTAAAGCCCACGTCATTTGGATCAAGATCACCTGTGACAGCATCCCAAAAAGTATTGTTATTTGTATCTCCTATTTTGTACTTGTACGTAAGTGAGGGGGTCTTGGCCTGTCACTTGCTTGGGAACGCATGTATGAAACATGCACTCAGGGTCTGCAACCACCCCTGCAGTGCTACAATTTACTTCACTGACTACTAGTTTTTATTTATGGATGAAGGGTTTATCTAAACTGGGTCCAAACGGTTGTCCAGTTACCACTACACCGTACAGGTGCGGGTCTTTCTCAGAGGCGCGTGACCAAGTGGCGGCTACCTCCAAGGGGTACAGAAAAGGTGTATATATGTAAACTAAATATATAGCCTTCAGAGGCCTAGGCCAGGGCAATTTAATGCGCTAAGGGGCTGGCAAGGCTTGTCCCTAGATACGGATTGCATATTGTGCAATCACCCCAGCACTGGTATCCTGTGCACAGGTAACCCTATCAACTGGGTTAGGTTCTTTGGTTTGTGTAGACTGGGAACGTAATGCAAAGCAAGTTAAGGGCTGCGATGCAGGGCCACTGGTGCGCAGTTTTTAATGGTGTCTGGCAACTGGTACTGCAATTTTAATGTCAGTGTACAATGGAGTAATCCCCCTGTTCTCTGTCCACTTATCCCTGTGGTCTGGGAGTATGCAAGCATGGGGCTGGTAAGCGAACTAGTCAAGTTCTACTATCAGGACTCCCTCAGCATGATGCCTAAGAGCCCCAGACAGCAGACAAGACAGGAGGAGGAGAGGAGGGAGGGGAAACCTGAGAGAACTCGACTGAGGACTCTGGGTGCTGGATTGCACTCTTTATATACTACGACAGGTGGTCTGTGCACTACCCTAAGCCCTGCTCTAAATATAGGATGGTATGAGTAAGATGACTGGGCATGTAGTAATAGTAATGAGTCATCAGCGCTGTGCTCTGGTATCTTATCTACTTTTTTATCTAAGTGCCAAGCAATAGGCGCCTGTTTAGTCAGCATGCGGTTATATAATATGAAGAAAATAAATAATAAAATGAAAATGACTTAGTGAAAAAGCCAAAGCTTTTCAGTCAGTCATGACAATATGTTAATCTGTGCAGAAACACTGGAACAACTGGAAGAGCAGACAAAATGAGTTTTACAACGAATACAGGACAATGATCTATTCCTGAAACTAGAAAAGTGCAAGTTTGCCACACAGGAAGTCGAGTTCCTAGGAATGATCATTACCCCTGGATGTATTCAGATGGACCCAATAAAACTAGCAGGAATTGCCAATTGGCCAGTCCCTACCACAGTCAAACAAGTCCGATCATTCCTCAGATTTGGAAACTTCTATCGACGCTTCATGTCAAAAGACAATTTTGGACATATTCTAATTGAGGTTATCACCACGCATCGCACCCCACCAATCAAATCAAATATACAGGATTGGTCTTATACAAACAGCATCGTCCATTATCTCGGCAAAACCTACATCCCGGATCAGGATGGATTACGAACTAAACTGATCAAAGACACACATGAAGCACAATCATCAGGTCACCCTGGATGATTAAAGACCCTTGAACTCCTTAAACATGATTACTGGTGGCCTGGGATGTTCAAACATATCAGGGAATGGATTGAAGGATGTGCCCTCTGTAAACAGATGAAGATTAACACACACCCAAATGCACCAGCCCTTCATCTGATTCCGTCGAAAGCAACTCGTCCTTTTCAACAAGTAACCCTTGATTTCATCACCAATCTACCCCTTTCTGATGGTTTTGACTTGATCCTGGTCACAGTGGACCATGGTCTTACAAAGGGGGTAATTTTCACACCTTGCAAGAAGACAATCGACACTCTAGGCACTGCAGAACTCTACATCTCTGAAATTTTCAAACAGTTTGGCCTACCTGACATTTTAATCTCGGATTGAGGACCACAGTTCTTTGCAAAAGTATTTCAGGAAATACAAAAAGCATTAGGAATCGACCATAGAATGAGCACAGCCTATCACCCCCAGACAGATGGAGAAACAGAACAAGTCAACCAGGAACTAGAAGTCTATCTCTGGATGTTCTGCTCTAATGAACTGCATCTATGGAAGCCGCTTCTCCCAATAGCCAAGGTTGCTCACAATAACTGACATCATGACACAATCAAAACTTCCCCATTCAGACTAATGTAGGGGACAGACCCTGTTGCACTTCCCACAGCTACAACATGAATGACTACACCAGCAGCTGAAGAATGCCTCCAGTTCCTGAGAAAGGCCAGAGAAGAAGCGCTAGCAGCACATGAACTAGCAAGACAACTAGTGGCAAGACGACACAAAGACAAAGCAGTATGATTCGAAAAAGGCACCAAAGTATGGCTTGAGAATAGAAATCTTCACATACCATATCAGTCCAGAAAGCTAGCACCGAAACGAGAAGGACCCTTTGAAATTGAACAAGTAATGGGACCAGTAATGTACAAATTAAAACTCCCAAAGCAGTGGCGCATTCACCCTGTGTTTCATACATCACTCCTTACCCTGTATAAGGAAACGACTGCGCACAGCCCGAACTATGTGGAACCACCCCCTGATCTTGTAAATGGACAAGAGGAATTCAAAGTAGAGGCAATTCTAGCCCACAGGAAGCGAGGCACAGGCTACCATTACCTGGTTAAATGGAAAGGCTATGGATCGAATGATAATTCTTGGGAACCTGCTCACAATCTTATAAACGCCACTGATATCCTATCAGAATATCAACAATGTTGACACCTCTGAACCATGACTTGATACAGAAACCGCCATGTCTTGAAACAAAACTATTATTACACAAAACAGAATTGTTTGATACTCTCTTGATACACTATAGCTCTTAAAGAAAAGACTGTTTATACCTGCATACAATACCTTCCCATCCAACATGCCCCTAAAGCACCGAACCTATCAGAAAAACCTATCCGAACAGTGGCATTGATCACACAATACTATTGCATTCCCAGACTCAATCGCAACCATCAGAAGAATCTGTCTGGAACAATGGAGATCCCCTGCCAAGCAGTTCAACAATACCTCCCAGGATTTTATCAATTACGGTTCTCAATCAACAACCTACTGCCTTACATGACAGGCCCACCAATTTATCAGGTTCTTGCAATAAAGAAAGCCAATGTTTATGACACTAGCCACGGCAGGCTTCTATGCCCAGAAGAATATGAAAAACTTGACAAACTCTCTAAAAAGATACTAGATCTCAGCTCACAGGTCTGGTTATCCAATCAAGGAGTCACGCTCCCAGGTAGACCGATCCTATCTATGGACGATTATACTGACAACCTTTGCTACTTGCTAGACGAGCAGAAAGACCTGGTGCTCAAAGTCATCAGGCAGATCAGGAAATTCCTCTCCACACCTGTCACCGACCTCAGTACTTATCAGTTCATGGCTTTGGAAAAGTTCATCAGGGAAAACCACGAGCTTCTCACAGACCCTGACATCCTGAATCAACTAGAAGTGGATGATTTGGATCCAGATTTTGATGAAGACAACCTATAAAAGAACAGTCTGCCCTATACCAATAACCATCTTAACTGTGTCAGAAACCATGTTCACTTTCTTCACCCTTGCCGCCTACTTCACCATCCTGACCCTCCTCTCCTGCGCTCACTGGCGCATTGACGAAGCCACTGTCACCCTCTCACCCTTCATTGCCATCCCAGACCTTCCACTTGAGGTCTTCATAGAAAACACCACAGTCATCCACTTTGAGGATGAGAACCTCCACATCCACCCCGCCAATCTCCTTCCCCAGGTACACCCCAACAATCATCACCTCCCTCATTTCGCCCAGTTCATCAAAAGGAACACCATGCTCACTGTTGTTGCTGACGCCCTCACCGCCGCCACATGCTCTATCACTAACCTTTCCTCTGCCACTGACAACCTCGCAGCCCTCACCCTCACTATCGACCCACACGAGATGACCTACAAGGAACACAATTCCTTCCTCCAGAATGCACAAAATTTGCACTGAGCTGCTGAAGCTCTCAAATGGAAGGTGGAAACATCAACAAAAGAACTGGATAACACTGTCAAATGGGCTGAGTCTAGAACAGATCATGGTTGGACAACCTCTGGCTGGTAGAAGTCGGTGTTAGGACTAATCCTTATACACAATCACAAGCTCCGTAGAGAAGAAAGTAGAATTGAGACGAAGCTAAGACACAATAGTCTGTGACCTACAAGGAGGAAACAATCTAGAGTCTTAAGGACTCCTACCTACAGACGCACTCCTTATATACCTGAGCCGCTGGTCTGTGCGCACAGTCTGCGCAGCCGCTAAGGCTATGCACGCGCAGCCGCTAAGGCTATGCACGCGCAGCGACAAGACCCAGACCCATCTCCCAGACCTGTCCGGACTCACCCAGACTCCCGGTCCCTTCCCGCGAACACCGTTTCACCCCATATCCCCTAATAGCCTTGATCGTATAGCCACCCTTGGTTATATAATCCTCCTGCCATATCTGGATAGGGGTCCCGCACCGTATGCTCGCGTCTTGTTGTACGTCCGTAGGCCTCTGAATAAAATAGAGAAAAATACAGAAAAAGTCCATATCGTAACATGACCTCCTCCTTAAGACTTCACGTCCCGGGAAGTCACGCGTTGGTCATAAATCGCTTCAGCGCCAAGCGCTATATCATGCGATGGTTTGCCTTAGGGGAATCAAGCGTGGGTTTAACCGGCCCACCACGCTCAAGGTCTCTTGAGAACGCCCCTTCCGTGTCGGGTTCAGCGTAGATAAGTTTGCGGTCGCCTTTCCATCTTTGCCAATTCCGTTTTAACTTGTCGAGGTAGTCACGCTCGAATTTGCCATCTTCCCAACCGAACAACCGTTTGGGAGCCTTTGTATCCGTGTAATTATGCCAGGTTTTAAACCGTAAATCTGCGATTGCCAGCCGCCGGGGAGCACTTGGATTTTGCCTGTGGAACTTCTGAACCTCTTTTTTAGCATTTGCGAGGTTCTCTACCGGTTCCCATGTAGATTCTTCCACAGGGTAGTGCTTCCATTTGACCAAGTATTCCAACCTGCCACCGTTTCGTCCGCTGACTCTACTGTCCAGAACTTCTTCAACTTCGTACTCGTCGTCCTCGGATTCCTCAACCATCTGTGCCTCTTTTCGTTTGGCAACCTTTTCTATTTGATTGGGGAATTCTGGAGCAATGTAGGGTTTCAGGAGTACTTCATTGAAGACGTTGTAGATCTTCCAAGCGGCGGGGATCTTCAACCGGTATGCAGATGTGCCAACTTTCTCTACCACTTCCAAGGGACCTACAAACTTGCCATCTAACTTCTTGGTTGCTCGAAGCGTTGGCAAATTTTCAGTACTAAGGTACACCTTGTCACCTGGTTGGTAATTTTGTGCCGGTGTTTTGTGAGCATCCCACCGCTTTTTCATTGCTTCAGCGGTTTTCTCCAGCGCGGTTTTGGCTTTGGTATGGACATCCTCGATTTCTTTAACCAGTTCTTCCATGACGACGGTTTTGGGTTGATACAACGGATTCATCCCCTTATTGGGATGTCGTCCATAGTTCATAAAGAACGGTGAAAACCCCGTAGACGAATGTACTCGGTCATTGTGGCAAAATTGAGCCACTGCAAGCCAGTCACTCCAGTTGTCCTGTCGATGGTTGACAAACATTGTCAGGAACTCCTTGACTTCCTGATTAACGCGTTCTGTCTGTCCGTCGGTTTGCGGATGATAAGCTGTGGATCTATTGGCCTGTATTCCCAGGATCCCATACAAATCGTCCATGAACTTTGAGACGAATTGCGGTCCTCGATCACTAATCACCTTTCTTGGCAATCCGTGTTCCCTAAAGACGTTATCTCGGAATAAAACCGCTGCTCCTTGTGACGTGAGTGACGATGTCGTCGGTAAGAAATAGGCTTTCTTTGTAAACCGATCTACCACGACCATGATCATGTCGTTTCCCTTAGAGTCCGGTAGCGGTCCGATCAGATCTACCGAGATAACTTCCCATGGTGTGTCAGGGATTTCATTAGGGCTTAACGGCACCGCTCTTGGCTGTCTATCTGGTTTTGCCTTCTGACACGTTTCACAACCTCGTACGAAGCGCTCGATGTCCTTTCGCATTTGTGGCCACCAGAAGTTGTGAGTTAAACTTTCTACGGTTTTGACTACCCCTGAATGCCCCCAGGAATGATGGATTTGAATCAGATCACCCCTGATTCGCGCGTCTGCCGGAACATAGATCCGACCCTTCCATTCGACAAGTCCTTTTTCCACCTTAAAGTCGGGGTTTTGTTGTTCAATACCTTGCCGAACCTGAATTTCCCATTGCCGAGCCGAGACCTTTTGGATTTCTTTGATGATGTCCTCGATTGCCCGATCATCATCATAAACCCTTATGAACAAATGATCTTTCAGGAGTATCACCCCTTCATTATCATTTTGTCCCTTTTCATGTCCTGCTCTTCTTGACAATAAGTCCGCTTTTGAATTGGATTTCCCAGACCGGTGTTTGATAACAAAGTCGAACTCCTGTAAATCCGTTACCCATCGTGCCTGTCATCTGTTCAGGTTTTGTGGTTTCCGGAAATATGTGAGGTTTTGATGATCCGTTAAAACCTCAATTTGTTCCTTTGCACCTTTCAGGTAATGAGACCATTCGTAGAACGCATGCATGACTGCAAGCATCTCCTTGTCATAGATCTCATAATTCCGTTCAGCCTCATTTAACGACTTTGAAATGAATGCCACAGGTCGCCACGTGCCGTCCTTGTTCTGCTGGGATAAAATTCCGCCAATTGCAAAATCAGACGCGTCCACTTCAATACGAAATTGACCGTCATCATCAGGAATTTTGAGGATTACCTCCCTCGCCACAAGGTCTTTCAGTCCCTGAAAGGCCAAAGTTTGCTGATCCGTCCACTGCCAGTCAACCTTTCCAGTAAGACCCGTCAAAGGCTTTGCCATTTTGGCAAATCCCTGCACAAAACGCCGATAGAAGTTTATAAAACCCAAAAACTGCTGGAGTTCGCGCTTGCATGTAGGAACCGGCCAGTCAACCACCGCCTGAACTTTGCCTTTCTCCATCTGAATGGAGTCTTGACTAATAACTAGGCCAAGGAAATCTATCTGGGGTTGATCAAACCAACACTTTTCTGGTTTCAATGACAGTTTATGGTTTTCCAGTTTTGCCAGGATGCGATTTACATGCGTCGTGTGTTCATCCTGCGACCGAGAAAATACCAAGATATCGTCCATATAAATGACAACCCATCCTTCAGCAATTTCTTGTCTGAAGATGTCATTCATCATCGTTTGAAACATTGCCGGGGAGTTGCAAAGACCAAAAAACATGACCAAAGGTTTGAACAGACCTCGGTGAGTTTTGAAAGCCGCTTTCCATTCATCACCCTCTTTGATCCTGATGTTATTGTATCCCCATCTGATATCCATTTTTGAGAAAATCTTGGCTTTTGATAGACGATCAATTAATTCGCCAATTAATGGTAGTGGATACCGATTCTTCCTCGTGATGTCATTTAATTTTCGATAGTCCTGTACTGGCCTCAATTTACCATCCTTTTTCTTGACAAAGAAGAACGGCGATGCCTGCTCGGAGGTGCTTGGTCTGATCCGTCCAGACTTCAAGTTTTCTTCTAGGAACTCATCCAACTGTTCCCGTTCTTCCTTGTTTAATGGGTATACTTTACAGTCAGTCGGCTGTCCTCCTGGAATAAACTCAATGGCATGATCCCATGGTCGTCTTGGTGGTAGTTCATCAAACGTTTCCTTCTCAAACACTTTTCTGTATTTAAGATAGTGTCCTGGTACCGTTTCTTCCAACGATCGTTTTTTACTAGCTAGCGCCTCCTTTGCTGCAATATCGGTTGAGAGCGGTCGTAATCTCAACTCTTCTGATCCTACGTGTACAGCGAGCAAACGTTCCCCCGTTTCTAAGGATTCGGCTTCGTCTACCTCCTCCTCAGGTTCGCTTACACTAGACTGGTTCCAGCAAGTTCCCGGACAATGGCTGAAAGTTATTTCATGCTTCTTCCAATTCATGCTAGGATTATGCAATTGTAACCAGTCGTATCCCAAAAACAAGTCCGTCTTTCCAAGTCGTGCCACACAACAGTCCATGACTTCTTCATGGTCCCCAATCCATAGTTTAAACTGAACCATGTACTCGATGTTTCCCATAGTATTACGAGTACCATCTGCATTATAGACTGGTACTGGTCGTAAAAGGCGTCGCTTGTTCATCCTATGCTTTTCCACGAATTCATTGTTAATGCACGATCCCGTGCATCCTGAGTCAACTAAAGCTGTGACAGGAATTGTGGATCCTGTATCCATGGTAGTTATGATTCCTTTAAGGTTCATTTCCTGTTTTCCTGAAGCTTTGACAATTTGTTGTCGCAGATGTATCAGGTTCCACATTGCTTCGGATTCCGACTGTTGATTTAGTTCCTTCAGCAGTTGTGGTGTTACTTCAGATAAACGTTTCTCATGAACCCATCCTTTTAGGCAGTCTATAGCAACTTGTTCGTTCTGTTGCCATATTCTCCTCATTACCCATGCAGGTGTCCATTGTTTGATCCGGGGTTTGGTGCTCACACTTAAGTTTCGAATTCGATGAATATGGGACGAATATTCATATAACAATTCTTGTACATTTACACAAGAGTCATTGTCCTTTTTCAAAACTCTATCAGCCAGCAGCGCTGAGTGCTCGCCTACTGGCTTTTGCCAAAACCCTTCTCCTTTCCGAGTTCTTTCCACTGCTCCTCGGTGAGCTCTTCCATTCTAATTTCTCTTGCTCTCCAGTTTCCCGTATCTTTCCATTGAGGTTTTCTGGGTTCTGGGCAATCTCGTGCAAAGTGTCCTTCTTTGTTGCAATTGTAACAACTTCCGGCAGTTGGTTTTTTGCTTTTATCCACGTCCATGGCATTCGGATCTCGGGATGTTGTTGGCGTACTATATTGAAACTGATTCGGTTTGTTATTCTTAACAACCGCTTTCTCTTTGTATCCGCCTTTCTGTCTATCTGGTCCATATGCTTCTGTTGCTTTTCGATATGCTCGTGCCAACTCTATTGCCCGATCCTGGATCTGTTTAAGAGTTGCATCATCGCCCAGATTTCCGTGCCTGATCAGATCTCGCCCTAGTGCAGGGTTAATGTTTTGTTTGAATAATGCAATCAGCGCTCTATGATCCCATCCGACCAATGGTAACAGTGCATTAAATCTGACCACATGATCTTCAATCATTGTGTTTCCCTGTTTTAGAGCTAAGATCGCGTCGGTAGCCTTCTCTCGGGTTTCGGTTGACATGAAGAACTCATGCATCTGATTCGCAAAGTCTTCCCAGGAGGTGAAAGGGAATTGATTCCGTAGCGGCCGTCAGATTTCATGGTCATTTACTATTACACCTTGGTTAAGTGATGCCCATGACAGATTGGCTGGCCATCCCGAGTTAATTACTTCGTTTTGGTATTCCTGATCGGCGTCCTGGACTGCCTTGAGTTTAACTCCCGCCCAATCTCCCGCTCTATTATCTTTTCCTTTTCTGATCCGATATAGGCAGATCGAGATTTTCCTATCCAATTGGGTTTCACGAGCCAACGTGAAATACGTTCTCATCTGTCTTAGCCATCCATCTACCATACGTGGATCCCCTTCATAATAGTCAGGCATTTCGGCTTTAGTAAGAGGTGTGGGTGGTGGTGTCGGGTTAGCACGTCGATATTCATTGACTATCCCGGCCACCACTTGTCCGATAGCTGTGAGGGTCTCCTCTCGTGCCACTTGTTGTCTTTGGATGACATCCTCCTGTGCAGCTATTTGTGCCGGAGTGGCTCCTGCAGGAGCCGGTAATTCTGTCCCTTCCGCCCACGATGTTTGCCATCCCGTTAGGGCATTGTACATGTTGGCAAGTATGTCCGTCGTGAGCCGGAAAGCTCCGAGCCTTTTATATCCTGATCCTGTTCGTTCTAAAAAGAACATGTACCTCCAGGCCTGGAGTCCATCCATACTAGGCTCCACATGGTAGCAGTTATCAACTCCCCGAGTTGGTCTAATGGCTATCCGTGCTCTGGTATTTCTTAATCTGGGATCCCATGACACCAATTCGAATATTTGGGGGTAGGCGGGCCAATTATACTGGTTCCAGTACTGTACTTTGATCATACTGAGATAACAGTATCCGGGGATATCAGGATGAATTGAGAAGCCGCTGTATTGACGATGGACTTCTATTGCTCCTTCAATATTCCCATTTAAGGCATGCATCAGCTTATTCCGTTCTTTGATTGTTAAGACCAGGCCGTCATGTTTCAACGTGTATGCATTGAAACCATGTAACAATAGTTTGATGTTGGAGGGCGTGTTGAATAGCGCCTCCCGTATTACCGATCCGGGTTCTAGCTGATTTATGACATCTTCCAGGGTTTTCCGTTCCCTGGCAATTTGTTGTTCCAGTTCCCTGAACCGGCGCTTCTGCAGTAATTGTTCGTGACGTATTTTTAGCAGTTCTTGCCACGCGTCCTCTTGTTCTCTGATGGCCGCCTCCTCAGCGCGCCATGCCACTAGTTTCTCTTGACGTTTCATTTCCTTTTCGAGACGTCTCTGCTCTTTAATCCAGAGCCTCCATGCTCGTACATGAGCATCACGTTGCCGGTTGTCGGTCTGGACTTGCACTGATTTGGGTGATTTCTCTGCTGCGCACCCCTGCGCCCACTCGATCGAGAATGCTTTCCCAATTTGAACAAGGGTCATGCCGGCCCTTGGCAATATGTAGTTGAACAGCCCTGCCATTCCGATTGTTTTGATCTTCCTAGATCCGCGATACTAATGACGCCTCAAGTAGAGGGATGTCGCCTCTTCTTCCGTAAACGTACTTCCTAATACGTTCACTGTCTGATGCGGTCAATAACACACCCGCACTCAGATCTTCGATTTATTTCCTTCAACTGACCCAAGTGTGTGGTGTCCGGGGTTTCACTGAGATGTCCTCATGCTCAGATCAATAGATCCGATACGTTATTGGTGTTCTCAGACTGTTCTCCTTGATACACGGCACACAAATGGATTGTCTTCGAGGGTTCCGCCCCCTTTTCCGCAATACTAGTGCTGGTGCCTGCAAGACCCTGCCTGGTCAACTACAGCGCGCTCCGAGCTCTCGTCTAGTACTGTGTTGTTGCCAGTAGCCAATTGGCCGTAGTCACCTTATAACAATAAGATGAGGCTATCTGCTGTTGAAATCGATGTCGCCTAGATTCCTCGAGGCTGTCTGTAGACACGTGTCGTAACGTGTACAGAGTCAGACGGTTTACTGAAAAACTGAAACTCTCTTTGTCACTGTCCGCGACGACGAGCAAGACTTGCTCCGCGCTATGACCAACGACGAAGGGTGTGATAAGAAGACTCTAGATTATGTTAGGACTAATCCTTATACACAATCACAAGCTCCGTAGAGAAGAAAGTAGAATTGAGACGAAGCTAAGACACAATAGTCTGTGACTTTGCTTCGTCTCTAATCTATTCCTTTCTACGAAGCTTGTGATTGTGTGAGGATTAGTCCTAACATAATCTAGAGTCTTCTTATCACACCCTTCGTCGTTGGTCATAGCGCGGAGCAGGTCTTGCTCGTCATCGCGGACAGTGACAAAGAGAAAAGTTTCGTTTCAGTAAAACCATCTGACTCTGTACACGTTACGACACGTGTCTACAGACAGCCTCGAGGAGTCTAGGCGACTTCGACTACGATAACAGATAGCCTCATCTTACCGTTGTAAGGTGACTACGGCCACTTGGCTACTGGCAACCAAACAGTGTTAGACGAGAGCTAGGAGCGCGCTGTAGTCGACCAGGCAGGGTCTTGCAGGCACCAGCACTAACATTGCGGAAAAGGGGGCGGAACCCTCGAAGACAATCCACATGTGTGTCGTGTATCAAGGAGAACAGTCTGAGAACACCAATAACGTATCGGATCTATTGATCTGAGCACGAGGACATCTCAGTGAAACCCCGGGCACCACACACTTGGGTCATTTGGAGGAATTAAATCGAACATTTGAGTGCGGGTGCGTTATTGACCGCATCGGACAGTGGACGTATTAGGAAGTACGTTTACGGAAGAAAAGGCGACATCCCTCTACTTGAGGCGTCATTGGAATCACGGATCTAAGAAAGATCGAAACAAATCGGAATGGCAGGGCTATTCAACTACGTATTGCCAAGGGCCGGCATGACCCTTGTTGAAATCGGGAAAACATTCTCGATCGAGTGGGCGCAGGGGTGCGCAGAGGAGAAATCACCCAAATCAGTACAAGTCCGGACCAACAACCGGCAGCGTGATGCTCATGTACGAGCATGGAGGCTCTGGGTAAAAGAGCAGAGACGTCTCGAAAAGGAAACGAAACGTCAGGAAAAACTAGCGGCATGGCGCGCTGAAGAAGCGGCCATCAAGGAACAAGAGGACGCATGGCAAGAGCTGTTAAAAATACACCACAAACAATTACTGCAGAAGCGCTGGTTCAGGGAACTGGAACAACAAATTGCCAGGGAACGGAAAACCCTGGAAGATGTTTTAAATCAGCTAGAGCCAGGATCGGTAATACGGGAGGCACTATTCAACACGCCCTCCAACATCGAACTATTGTTGAATGGTTTCAATGCATATACTTTGAAACACGACGGACTGGTCTTAACAACCAAAGAAAGGAACAGGCTGATGCACGCTTTAAATGGGAATATCAAAGGAGCAATAGAAGTCCATTGTCGATACAGCGGCTTCTCAATTCATCCTGATATCCCCGGATACTGTTATCTCAGCATGATCAAAGTGCAGTACTGGAACCAGTACAATTGGCCCGCCTATCCCACAATATTCGAATTAGTGTCATGGGATCCTAGACTCAGAAACACTAGGGCACGTATCACCATTAGGCCAACTCGAGGAGTTGACAACTGTTACCATGTGGAGCCTAGTATGGATGGACTCCAGGCCTGGAGGTACATGTTCTTTTTAGAACGAATAGGATCAGGATATAAAAGGCTTGGAGCTTTCCGGCTCACGGTGGACATACTTGCCAACATATACAATGCCCTAACGGGATGGCAAACATCGTGGGCAGAGGAGACAGCGTTACCGGCTCCGGCGGGAGCCACTCCCGCACAAATAGCTGCACAAGAGGATGTCATCCAAAGACAACAGATGGCACGAGAAGAAACTCTCACAGCTATAGGGCAGGTAGTGGCCGGAATAGTTAATGAATACCGACGTGCTAACCCGACACCACCGCCCACACCCCTTACTAAGGCAGAAATGCTCGATTACTACGAAGGTGATCCCCGAATGGTGGATGGATGGCTGAGACAAATGAGGACATACTTCACGCTAGCCCGTGAAACTCAATTGGATAGAAAAATCTCTATTTGTCTATACCACATCAGAAAAGGAAAAGACAATCGAGCGGGCGACTGGGCAGGAGTCAAACTCAAGGCAGTCCAGGATGCGGACCAGGAGTATCAAAATGAAGTAGTTAATTCCGGCTGGCCAGTCAATCTGTCTTGGGCGTCACTAAACCAAGGCGTGATAGTAAACGATCATGAAATTAGAAGGCCGTTACGGAATCAATTCCCCTTCACCTCTTGGGAAGACTTTGCAAATCAAATGCATGAGTTCTTCATGTCAACCGAGACCCGAGAAAAGGCAACAGACGCGATTCTGGCCTTAAAGCAAGGAAATACCATGATCGAGGATCATGTGGTCAGATTCAATGCACTGTTACCATTGGTTGGATGGGATCATAGAGCGCTGATTGCGTTATTCAAACAAAACATCAACCCTGCACTAGGGCGAGATTTGATCAGGCATGGGAATTTAGGCGATGATGCAACTCTTAAACAGATCCAGGATCGGGCAATAGAGTTGGCACGGGCATATCGTAAGGCAATGGAAGCGTACGGGTCGGATAGGCAAAAAGGCGGTTACAAAGAAAAGACGGTTGCAAAAGATAATAAACCGAATCAGTTTCAGTACAGTACGCCGACAACATCCCGAGATCCGAACGCTATGGATGTGGATAAAAGTAAAAGATCGGTCGTTGGGAGTTGTTACAACTGTGACAAGGAAGGTCACTTCGCAAAAGATTGTCCAGAACCAAGAAAGCCAAGGTGGAAGGGTACGGAAAAATGGAGGACAAGAGAGATTAGAATGGAAGAGCTCACCGAGGAGCAGTGGAAAGAACTCGGAAAGGAAAAGGGTTTTGGCGAAAGCCAGTAGGCGAGCACTCAGCGCTGCTGGCTGATAAAGTTTCAAAAATAAACAACGACTCTTGTGTAAACGTACAAGGATTGTTATATGAATATTCGTCCCATATTCATCAAATTCGAAATTTAAGTGTGAGCGCCAAACCCCGGATCAGACAATGGACACCTGCATGGGTAATGAGGAGGATATGGCAACAAAACGAACAAGTTGCTATAGACTGTTTAAAAGGATGGGTTCATGAGAAACGCTTATCGGAAGTAACCCCACAGTTGTTGAAGGAACTGAATCAACAGTCAGAATCCGAAGCAATGTGGAACCTGACACATCTGCGGCAACAAATTGTCAAAGCATCAGGAAAGCAGGAAATGAACCTTAAAGGAATCATAACCACCATGGATACAGGATCCACAATTCCTGTCACCGCTTTAGTTGACTCAGGATGCATGGGATCGTGCATTAACGATGAATTTGTGGAAAGGCATCGGATGAACAAGCGACGCCTTCTACGACCGGTACCAGTTTATAATGCAGATGGGACTCGTAATACCATGGGAAACATCGAGTACATGGTTCAGTTTAAACTACGGATTGGAGACCACGAAGAAGTCATGGACTGCTGTGTGGCACGACTTGGAAAGACAGACTTGTTTTTGGGCTATGACTGGTTACAATTGCATAATCCTAGCATGAATTGGAAGAAGCATGAAATAACTTTCAGCCGTTGTCCAGGAACTTGCTGGAACCAGTCCAGTGTAACTGAGCCTGAGGAGGAGGTCGACGAAGCCGAATCCTTAGAAGCTGGGGAACGTTTGTTTGCTGTACATATAGGACCAGAAGAGTTGAAATTACGACCACTCTCAACTGACATCGCAGCAAAGGAGGCGTTGGCTAGTAAAAAACGATCGCTAGAAGAAACTGTACCAAAGCACTATCTCAAATATCGGAAGGTGTTCGAGAAAGAAACATTTGATGAGTTACCGCCAAGGCGGCCTTGGGACCACGCAATCGAGTTCATTCCAGGAGGACAGCCAACTGATTGTAAAGTGTACCTGTTGAACAAGGAAGAACGGGAGCAGTTGGACGAATTTCTGGAAGAAAACCTGAAATCCGGGAGAATTAGACCAAGTACCTCGGAACAAGCATCACCATTCTTCTTTGTCAAGAAAAAGGATGGCAAGCTGAGGCCGGTACAGGACTATAGGAAATTAAATGACATTATGAGAAAGAATCGGTATCCATTACCGTTAATTGGCGAGCTAATTGATCGATTATCTAAAGCCAAGGTGTTCTCAAAAATGGATATTCGATGGGGTTACAACAACATCCGAATTAAAGAAGGCGATGAGTGGAAAGCAGCTTTTAAAACTCATCGCGGTCTGTTTGAACCCCTCGTCATGTTCTTTGGTCTTTGCAACTCCCCAGCGACTTTTCAAACAATGATGAACGACATCTTCAGACAGGAAATTGCTGAAGGGTGGGTCGTTATCTATATGGATGATATCCTGGTCTTCTCCCGTTCGCAAGACGAGCACACAATGCAGGTTAATAGGATTCTGGCTAAATTGGAGAATCATAAACTGTCACTTAAACCGGAAAAATGTTGGTTTGACCAACCTCAAATCGACTTCTTGGGACTCGTTATCAGTCAGGACTCGATTCAGATGGAGAAGGGCAAAGTGCAAGCAGTGGTTGATTGGCCAATTCCTACCTGTAAACGCGAATTGCAGCAGTTTTTGGGTTTCATAAACTTCTATCGGCGTTTTGTGCAGGGCTTTGCTAAAATGGCGAAGCCGTTGACGGGTCTTACGGGCAAGGTTGAGTGGCAGTGGACAAATCCGCAGACCTTGGCCTTTCAGGGACTGAAAGACCTTGTGGCGAGGGAGGTAGTCCTCAAAATTCCCGATGACAACGGTCAATTTCGTGTCGAAGTAGATGCGTCGGATTTTGCAATTGGCAGGATTTTGTCCCAGCAAGGCAAGGACGGCACGTGGAGACCTGTGGCATTCATTTCAAAGTCGTTAAATGAGGCAGAACGGAATTATGAGATCTACGACAAGGAAATGCTTGCAGTCATGCACGCGTTCTACGAATGGTCACATTACCTGAAAGGTGCAAAGGAACAAATTGAGGTTTTGACGGATCATCAAAACCTCACATATTTCCGGAAACCACAAAACCTGAATAGACAGCAGGCACGTTGGGTAACGGATCTTCAAGAGTTTAACTTTGTTATCAAACATCGGTCTGGGAAGTCAAACTCAAAGGCAGATTTATTGTCGAGACGGGCGGGACATGAAAAGGGACAAAATGATAATGAAGGGGTGATACTCCTGAAAGATCATTTGTTCGTAAGGGTCTATGATGATGATCGGGCAATCGAAGACATCATTAAGGAGATTCAAAAGGTCTCGGCTCGGCAATGGGAAACTCAGGTTCGGCAAGGTATTGAACAGCAGGATCCGGACTTTAAAAACGAGAAAGGACTAGTTGAATGGAAGGGTCGAATTTATGTTCCATCGGATGCGCGAATCAGGGGTGATCTGATCCAAATCCATCATTCCTGGGGACACTCAGGGGTAGTCAAAACCGTAGAAAGTCTAACTCGCAATTTTTGGTGGCCGCAAATGCGAAAGGACGTGGAACGCTTTATACGAGGATGTGAAACGTGTCAGAAAGCAAAGCCGGACCGACAGCCAAGAGCAGCGCCGTTAAATTTAAATGAGATCCCTGACGCACCATGGGAAGTTATTTCAGTAGATCTAATCGGACCATTACCAGACTCTAAGGGAAACGACATGATCATGGTCGTGGTAGATCGGTTTATGAAGAAGGCTTATTTTCTACCGACAACATCGTCACTCACATCACAAGGGGCAGCGGTTCTATTTCGGGATAACGTCTTTAGAGAACATGGCTTACCAAGGAAGGTTATCAGCGATAGGGGGCCGCAGTTTGTCTCCAAGTTCATGGATGACCTATATGGAATACTGGGAATACAAGCTAATAGATCTACGGCTTATCACCCACAAACTGACGGACAAACAGAACGCGTTAATCAGGAAGTCAAGGAATTCCTGACAATGTTTGTCAACCATCGCCAGGACAATTGGAGTGATTGGCTTGCAGTAGCCCAATTTTGCCATAATGACCGAATACATTCGTCTACGGGGTTCTCACCGTTCTTCATGAACTATGGAAGACATCCCAACAAGGGGATGAACCCGTTATACCAACCCAAAACTGTGGTCATGGAGGAACTAGTCAAAGAAATCGAGGATGTCCATGCCAAAGCTAAAACTGTGCTGGAAAAAACCGCTGAAGCAATGAAAAAGCGGTGGGATGCTCACAAAACACCAGCACGAAACTATCAACCAGGAGACAAGGTGTACCTCAGTACAGAAAATTTGCCAACGCTTCGAGCGACTAAGAAGCTGGATGGCAAGTTTGTGGGTCCTTTGGAAGTGGTGGAGAAAGTTGGCACATCTGCATACCGGTTAAAGATTCCTGCGGCATGGAAAATCTACAACGTCTTCAATGAAGTACTCTTGAAACCTTACATTGCTCCCGAATTCCCCAATCAAATAGAAAAAGTTGCCAAACGAAAAGAGGCACAGATGGTTGAGGAATCCGAGGACGACGAGTACGAAGTTGAAGAAGTCATGGACAGTAGAGTCAGCAGACGAAACGGTGGCAGGTTGGAATATTTGGTCAAATGGAAGAACTACCCAGTGGAAGAATCTACATGGGAACCTGCCGAAAACCTTGCTAATGCTAAGAAAGAGGTTCAGAAGTTCCACAGACAAAATCCAAGTGCTCCTCGACGGTTGGCGATCACAGATTTACGGTTTAAAAATTGGCACAATTACACGGATACAAAGGCTCCCAAACGGTTGTTCGGTTGGGAAGACGGCAAATTCGAGCGTGACTACCTCGACAGACTAAAACGGAATTGGCAAAGGTGGAAAGGCGACTGCAAACTCATCTACGCTGAACCCGACACGGAAGGGGCGTTCTCAAGAGACCTTGAGCGCGGTGGGCCGGTTAAACCCACGCTTGATTCCCCTAAGGCAAACCATCGGATGACATAGCGCTGGGCGCTGACGCGATTTACGGCCAACGCGTGACTTCCCGGGACGTGAAGTCTTAAGGAGGAGGTCATGTTACGATATGGACATTTTTCTATATTTTTCTCTATTTTATTCAGAGGCCTACGGACATATAACGAGACGCGAGCATACGGCGCGGGACCCCTATCCAGATATGGCAGGAGGATTATATAACCAAGGGTGGCTATACGATCAAGGCTATTAGGGGATATGGGGTGAAACGGTGTTCGCGGGAAGGGACCGGGAGTCTGGGTGAGTCCAGACAGGTCTGGGAGAAGGGTCTGGGTCTTGTCGCTGCGCGTGCATAGCCTTAGCAGCTGCGCAGACTGTGCGCACAGACCAACGGCTCAGGTATATAAGGAGTGCGTCTGTAGGTAGGAGTCCTTAAGACTCTAGATAGTTTCCTTCTCATAGGTCACTGACTATTGTGTCTTTGCTTCGTCTCTAATCTATTCCTTTCTACGAAGCTTGTGATTGTGTGAGGATTAGTCCTAACATCCTACCTACAGACGCACTCCTTATATACCTGAGCCGCTGGTCTGTGCGCACAGTCTGCGCAGCCGCTAAGGCTATGCACGCGCAGCGACAAGACCCAGACCCATCTCCCAGACCTGTCCGGACTCACCCAGACTCCCGGTCCCTTCCCGCGAACACCGTTTCACCCCATATCCCCTAATAGCCTTGATCGTATAGCCACCCTTGGTTATATAATCCTCCTGCCATATCTGGATAGGGGTCCCACGCCGTATGCTCGCGTCTTGTTGTACGTCCGTAGGCCTCTGAATAAAATAGAGAAAAATACAGAAAAAGTCCATATCGTAACAGTCGGTGACTTCTTGCATACAAAGGGGGTAATGTTATGATTATTTTTTCCCTTTGTTAATGGACTACATTTACTTGTCACAAACCCATAGTTATGCTTGGATGCTATTTCCTTTTTATAGCTACCTTCACCTTTCCTTTCTTACATAGCTATGCTCTTTCCCCTTTAGTTGCTATTGTTCTCTTAACATATATAAACCTCTCTCATGTACCATAGTTCTTTAGTTCCAACTTAGTCAAATCTTATCCATAACTTGAATGCTCTTTTGCTCATCGCCTCAACCACTCTCCTCACTCTCTTGCTAAGCCTTCGTCATCATCAGACTTAGTGCCTAAGAACCCTTGTCCAGTGGCTGGGAACAGACCAAGACTCTGTTTGTCATTATAGACTTGGATGCTGAATGATGTTGTGGACATTGACTGTAACAGACAAGAATGGCTTCTTCCTCTTCACAACTGCCTTCATATCACCAGCTCTCAAGCATCTACAAACTGTCTGGACTAACAGGGGCTGGTTTGTGATGGTTCTGAGTGTTTTGGCCACATCAACAGCTGTCTCAGCCTTCCTGGAGGTGATAAGGTGCATGGCATGGCACATGTTGGTAGCAGAAAGCTTCTTGGGACAACCTCCAATGGACTTTGGGAGGTGCTGGCAGTGCTTGGAGTGGATCCTGGAGACAGTGGCAAGTCCATAGGAAGTGGATGAAGCAATGGACTTGGCAGAATGCCCAGCAAGGAGCAGGGAGATGACCTGTTGCTGTTGAGCAGGAGTAAGAGAGTGCATGATGGATTGGTGGTGGTGAGAGCTGCTGTAAATGTTGAAATCAGCTCAAAGTCAACATAGTCACATGATTGTGTAAAAGTGATCAACAGAGTCATGTGACTGGCCTTGTTCCAGCACTGAAAGCTGCCAGCAAAAAAAGGTTTCCAATGCACAGTCTGTGCTAATCTATTTCTGTCTTCTCCAAAAATGGAAATAACATCACGTGGATTTATTACCAAATACAATACATATAGACCTACCAACCCTGATTTTTTAGGATTTTCCCAAAATTTATTTCCCTACATCCAAGTCAATCTGAATTTACCAAACATTGGAAACCTTTTGTTGTTAGGACTAATCCTTATACACAATCACAAGCTTCAAGAGAAGAGGAATATATAGAGATGAAGCTAAAGACACAATAGTCTGTGACCTACAAGGAGGAAACAATCTAGAGTCTTAAGGACTCCTACCTACAAGACGCACTCCTTATATACCTGAGTTGTTGGTCTGTGTGCACAGTCTGTGCAGCTGCTAAGGCTATGCACGCGCAGCAACAAGACCCAGACCCATCTCCCAGACCTGTCCGAACTTACCCAGACTCCTGGTCCCTTCCTGCGAACACCGTTTCACCCAATATCCCCTAATAGCCCTGATTGTATAGCCACCCTGGGTTATATAATCCTCTTGCCATATCTGGATAGGAATCCCACATCGTAGGCTCGTGTCTTGTTATATGTCCATAGGCCTCTGAATAAAATAGAGAAAAATAGAGAAAAAAGTTCATATCGTAACATGACCTCCTCCTTAAGACTTCACGTCCCGGGAAGTCATGCGTTGGTCATAAATTGCTTCAGCGCTGGGCACTATATCATGCGATGGTTTGCCTAGGGGAATTAAGTGTGGGTTTAACTGGCCCACCATGCTCAAGGTCTCTTGAGAATGCCCCTTCCGTGTCAGGTTCAGTGTAGATGAGTTTGCAGTCGCCTTTCCACCATTGCCAATTCTGTTTCAATCTATCGAGGTAGTCATGCTTGAATTTGCCATCTTCCTGTTAGGACTAATCCTTATACACAATCACAAGCTTCAGAGAAGAGTATAGATATAGAGACGAAGCTAAAGACACAATAGTCTGTGACCTACAAGGAGGAAACAATCTAGAGTCTTAAGGACTCCTACCTACAGACGCACTCCTTATATACCTGAGCCGTTGGTCTGTGCGCACAGTCTGTGCAGCCGCTAAAGCTATGCATGCGCAGCAACAAGACCTAGACCCATCTCCCAGACCTGTCCGGGCTTACCCAGACTCCCAGTCCCTTCCCGTGAACGCCGTTTCACCCAATATCCCCTAATAGCCCTGATCGTATAGCCACCCTGGGTTATATAATCCTCCTGCCATATCTGGATAGGGGTCCCGCGCCGTATGCTCGCGTCTTGTTATACGTCCATAGGCCTCTGAATAAAATAGAGAAAAATAGAGAAAAAAGTCCATATCGTAACATGACCTCCTCCTTAAGACTTCACGTTCCGGGAAGTCACGCGTTGGTCGTAAATCGCTTCAGTGCCGAGCGCTATATCATGCGATGGTTTGCCTTAGGGGAATCAAGCATGGGTTTAACCGGCCCACCGCGCTCAAGGTCTCTTGAGAATGCCCCTTCCGTGTCGGGTTCCGTGTAGATGAGTTTGCGGTTGCCTTTCCACCGTTGCCAGTTCCGTTTTAATTTGTCGAGGTAGTCACGCTCGAATTTGCCATCTTCCCAACCGAACAACCGTTTGGGAGCCTTTGTATTCGTATAATTGTGCCAATTTTTAAACCGTAAGTCTGTGATCGCCAATCGTCGAGGAGCACTTGGATTTTGTCTGTGGAACTTCTGAACCTCTTTTTTAGCATTAGCGAGGTTTTCTGCGGGTTCCCATGTAGATTCTTCCACTGGGTAGTGCCTCCATTTGACCAAATATTCCAACCTGCCACCGTTTCGTCTGCTGACTCTACTGTCCATGACTTCTTCAACTTCGTACTCGTCGTCCTCGGATTCCTCTACCATTTGTGCCTCTTTTCGTTTGGCAACCTTTTCTATTTGATTGGGGAATTCGGGAGCAATGTAAGGTTTCAAGAGTACTTCATTGAAGACGTTGTAGATTTTCCATGCAGCAGGAATCTTTAACCGGTATGCAGATGTGCCAACTTTCTCTACCACTTCCAAGGGGCCCACAAACTTGCCGTCTAACTTCTTAGTCGCTCGAAGCATTGGCAAATTTTCTGTACTGAGGTACACCTTGTCTCCTGGTTGATAGTTTCGTGCTGGTGTTCTGTGAGCATCCCACTGCTTCTTCATTGCTTCGGCGGTTTTTTCCAGCGCAGTTTTGGCTTTGGCATGGACATCCTCGATTTCTTTGACTAGTTCCTCCAGACCACAGTTTTGGGTTGGTATAACGGATTCATCCCCTTGTTGGGATGTCTTCCATAGTTCATGAAGAACGGTGAAAATCCAGTAGACGAATGTACTCGGTCATTATGGCAAAATTGGGCTACTGCAAGCCAATCACTCCAATTGTCCTGTTGATGGTTGACAAACATTGTCAGGAATTCCTTGACTTCCTGATTGACGCGTTCCGTTTGTCCATTGGTTTGCGGGTGATAGGCCGTAGATCTATTAGCTTGTATTCCCAAAATCCCATATAGGTCATCCATGAACTTGGAGACAAACTGCGGTCCTCGATCGCTGATGACCTTCCTTGGCAGGCCATGTTCTCTGAAGACATTATCCCGGAATAAGACTGCTACCCCTTGCGACGTAATGGACAACGTTGTTGGAAGAAAATAAGCCTTTTTTGTGAACCGATCTACTACAACCATGATCATGTCATTTCCTTTGGAGTCTGGTAACGGTCCAATCAGGTCTACTGAGATCACCTCCCATGGCGCGTTGGGGATTTCATTTGGATTTAGCGGTGCTGCCCTTGGCTGTCGATCTGGCTTTGCTTTCTGACACGTTTCACATCCTCATATAAAGCGCTCAATGTCCTTTCGCATTTGCAGCCACCAGAAGTTGCGAGTCAGACTTTCCATGGTTTTGACCACCCCTGAATGTCCCCAGGAATGATGAATTTGAATCAAATCGCCCCTGATTCGCGCATCTGCTGGGACGTAAATCTGACCCTTCCATTCAACTAGTCCTTTCTCAATTTTAAAATCCGGATCCTGCTGCTCGATACCTTGCCGAACCTGAGTTTCCCATTGCCGAGCCGAGACCTTTTGAATCTCCTTAATGATGTCTTCGATTGCCCAATCATCATCATAGACCCTTACGAACAAATGATCCTTCAGGAGTATCACCCCTTCATTGTCATTGTGTCCCTTTTCATGTCCTGCTCTTCTCGACAATATGTCCGCTTTTGAATTGGATTTCCCGGACCGGTGTTTGATGACAAAGTTGAACTCCTGTAAGTCAGTGACCCATCGCGCTTGTCGCCTGTTCAGGTTTTGCGGTTTTTGGAAATATGTGAGGTTTTGATGATCCGTTAAAACCTCAATCTGTTCCTTTGCACCTTTCAGGTAATGAGACCATTCATAAAACGCATGCATGACTGCCAGCATTTCTTTGTCATAGATCTCATAGTTCCGTTCAGCTTCATTTAACAACTTTGAGATAAATGCCACAGGTCGCCATGTGCCATCCTTGCTTTGTTGGGACAAAATTCCGCCAATTGCAAAATCAGATGCATCTACTTCAACACGGAATTGACCATCATCATCGGGAATTTTGAGGACTACCTCCCTCGCCACAAGGTCTTTCAGTCCCTGAAAGGCCAATGTCTGCTGGTCCGTCCATTGCCACTCAACCTTTCCAGTAAGACCCGTTAAAGGCTTCGCCATTTTAGCAAAACCCTGGACAAAGCGCCGATAAAAGTTAATAAAGCCCAAGAACTGCTGAAGTTCTCGCTTGCACGTAGGAACAGGCCAATCAACCACCGCCTGAACTTTGCCTTTTTCCATCTGGATTGAGTCCTGACTGATGACTAGTCCCAAGAAGTCGATCTGAGGTTGATCGAACCAACATTTCTCCGGTTTCAATGATAATTTATGGTTTTCCAGCTTGGCTAAAATCCGGTTGACGTGTATTGTGTGTTCGTCCTGTGACTGAGAGAACACCAGGATGTCGTCCATATAGATGACAACCCATCCTTCTGCAATCTCTTGCCGAAAGATGTCATTCATCATTGTCTGGAATGTTGCCGGGGAGTTACAGAGACCAAAAAACATGACCAGAGGTTCAAACAGGCCTCGGTGAGTTTTGAAAGCCGCTTTCCATTCATCACCCTCTTTGATCCTAATGTTATTGTAACCCCATCTGATATCCATTTTTGAGAAAACCTTGGCTTTTGATAATCGATCAATCAATTCGCCAATTAATGGTAATGGATAGCAGTTCTTCCTTGTGATGTCATTTAATTTTCAATAGTCCTGTACTGGCCTCAATTTACCATCCTTCTTTTTGACGAAGAAGAACGGTGATGCCTGCTCGGAGGTGCTTGGTCTGATCTGTCCAGACTTCAAGTTTTCTTCTAAGAACTCATCCAACTGCTCCCGTTCTTCTTTATTCAACGGGTATACTTTACAGTCCGTCGGCTGTCCTCCTGGAATAAACTCAATGGCATGATCCCATGGCCGTCTTGGTGGTAATTCATCAAACATTTCCTTCTCAAACACTTTTCTGTATTTGAGATAATGTCCTGGTACCGTTTCTTCCAACGATCGCCTTTTACTAGCCAGCGCTTCTTTTGCTGCAATGTCGGTTGAGAGTGGTCGTAATTTCAATTCCTCTGGTCCTACATGTACAGCAAGTAGACATTCCCCATCTTCTAAGGATTCGGTTTCGTTTACCTCCTCCTCAGGTTCGTTTACACTGGACTGATTCCAGCAAGTTCCCGGACAATGGCTGAAAGTTACTTCATGCTTCTTCCAATTCATACTGGGATTATGCAATTGTAACCAGTCATGACCCAAAAACAAGTCTGTTTTCCCTAGTCTTGTGACACAACAGTCCATAACTTCTTCATGATCTCCAATGCGTAGTTTAAACTGAACCATGTATTCGATATTCCCCATAGTATTATGGGTTCCATCTGCATTATAGACTGGCACTGGTCGTAAGAGGCATCGCTTGTTCATCCGGTGTTTTTCTACAAACTCATCGTTGATACACGATCCTGTGCATCCTGAGTCAACTAAAGCCGTAACAGGAATTGTGGATCCTGTATCCATAGTGGTTATAATTCCTTTAAGGTTCATCTCTTGTTTTCCTGAAGCTTTGACAATTTGTTGTCGTAGCTGTGCCAAGTTCCACATTGCTTCTGACTCTGATTGCTGGTTCAGTTCCTTTAACAGTTGTGGTGTCACTTCAGATAAATGTTTTTCATGAACCCATCCCTTCAAACAATCTATAGCAATAGTTTCGTTTTGTTGCCATATCCTTCTCATTACCCATGCAGGGGTCCATTGTTTAATTCTGGGTTTGGCGCTCACACTTAAGTTTTGAATCCGATGAATATGAGACGAATATTCATATAACAATCCTCGTACGTTTACACAAGAGTCATTGTTCGATTTCGAAACTCTATCAGCCAGCAGCGCTGAGCACTTGCCTACTGGCTTTCGCCAAAACCCTTCTCCTTTCCGAGTTCTTTCCATTGCTCCTCGGTAAGCTCCTCTATCCTGACTTCTCTTGCTCTCCACTTCCCCGTATTCTTCCATCGAGGTTTCCTAGGTTCTGGGCAATCTCGTGCAAAGTGTCCTTCTTTGCCACAATTGTAGCAACTCCCGGTAACTGGTTTCCTACTTTTATCCACGTCCATAGCCTTCGGGTCTTTAGATGCTGTCGGCATACTGTATTGGAACTGGTTCGGTTTGCTATCCTTAGCGACTGTTTTTTCCTTGTATCCGCCTTTTTGTTTATCTGGCCCGTATGCTTCTGTTGCTTTACGATAGGCTCTTGCTAATTCTATTGCCCGATCCTGGATCTGTTTCAGGGTTGCCTCATCCCCTAGGTTTCCATGTCTGATCAAATCCCGTCCCAATGCAGGGTTGATATTTTGTTTGAATAATGCGATCAACGCTCTATTGTCCCATCCAACCAATGGCACCAAGGCATTGAACCTGACCACATGATCTTCAATCATTGTGTTTCCTTGTTTTAATGCAAGAATTGCATCTGTCGCCTTTTCTCGAGTTTCGGTCGACATGAAGAATTCATGCATCTGTGTTGTAAAATCTTCCCATGAAGTAAAGGGAAACTGATTCCTTAAGGGACGTCTGATTTCATGATCATTCACAATAACACCTTGATTCAGCAAGGCCCAGGACAGATTAGTTGGCCATCCAGAATTAACCATTTCGTTTTGGTATTCTTGGTCCGCATCCTGAACTGCTTTGAGTTTCACTCCTGCCCAATCTCCCGCTCGATTATCTTTGCCTTTTCTGATCCGATATAAACAGATCGAGATCTTTCGATCTAATTGAGTTTCTTGAGCCAGTGTGAAGTATGTTCTCATCTGTCTCAGCCATCCATCTACCATGCGGGGATCGCCCTCATAATAATCTGGCATCTCGGCTTTAGTCAAAGGTGTAGGCGGTGGTATAGGGTTGGCTCGTCGATATTCATTGACTATTCCAGCCACTACTTGTCCGATTGCTGTAATGGTTTCCTCTCGCTGCATTTGCTGCCTTTGGATAATATCTTCCTGAGCCGCTATTTGAGCCGGGGTAGCGCCTACAGGAGCAGGTAGTTCTGTTTCTTCAGCCCATGCGGTCCGCCATCTGGTTAATGCATTATACATATGTGCCAGCATATCAGTTGTAAACCGAAATGCGCCCAGCCGTTTATGTCCTGATCCTTTTCATTCCAGAAAGAACATGTATCTCCAAGCTTGAAGCCCGTCCATACAAGGTTCCACATGATAACAATCATCAACCCCTTGAGTGGGTCTGATGGTGATCCGTGCTCTGGTGTTCCTTAATCTGGGATCCCATGACACCAATTCAAATATTTGGGGATAGGCTGGCCAATTGTATTGATTCCAATACTGCACTTTAATCATACTGAGGTAACAATATCCGGGGATATCAGGATGAACCGAAAAATTGCTGTATTGACGATGGATTTCTACTGCTCCTTCTATATTCCCATTTAGGGCATGCATTAACCGATTTTGTTCCTTGGCGGTTAAGACCAGACTGTCATGTTTCAATGTATAGGTGTTGAAACTGATCAATAGCAGTTTAATATTTGATTGCATATTGAACAATGCCTCCCGTACGGCCGATCCAGGTTCCAACTGATTGAGAACATCCTCCAGGGTTTTCTTTTCCCTGGCTATCTGCTGCTCAAGTTCCTTGAACCGGCGCTTTTGCATTAACTGTTCGTGGCGTATTTTTAGCAATTCTTGCCACGCGTCCTCTTGTTCCTTGATGGCCGCTTCTTCAGCGCACCATGCCACTAATTTCTCTTGATGCTTCATTTCCTTTTGAAGACGTCTCTGTTCCTTCCGCCAACGCTGCCAAGCCCTGACATGTGCATCGCGAGGTCGGTTGTCGGTCCAAACCTCCTTGAGTGATATAGTAGGTGATTTCTTTGCTGCGCACCCCTGCGCCCATCTGATCGAGAAGATGATCCCGATTTCTTCAAGGGTCATGCCGGCCCTCGGCAATACGTAGTTGAACAGCCCTGCCATTCTGATTTGTATTGATCTTCCTAAATCCGCGATTCCAATGATGCCTCAAGTAGAGGGATGTCGCCTCTTCTTCCGTAAACGTACTTCCTAATACGTCCACTGTCCGATGCGGTCAATAACGCACCCGCACTCAGATCTTCGATTTAATTCCTTCAATTGACCCAGATGTGTGGTGCCCGGGTCTTCACTGAGATGTCCTCGTGCTCAGATCGATAGATCCGATATGTAATTGGTGTTCTCAGACTGTATCTCCTTGATACACGGCACACAAGTGGATTATCTTCGAGGGTTCCACCCCCTTTTCCGCAGTACTAGTGCTGGTGCCTGCAAGACCCTGCCTGGTTGACTACAGCACGCTCCAAGCTCTCATCTAATACTGTTTTATTGCCAGTAGCCAATTGGCTGTAGTCACCTTATAACGATAAGATGAGGCTATCTGTTGTTGGAGTCGTTGTCGCTTAGATTCCTCGAGGCTGTCTGTAGACACGTGCTGCAACGTGTACAGAGTCAGACGGTTTACTGAAACAAACTCTCCTTGTCACTGTCCGCGACGACAAGCAAGACTTGCTCTGCGCTATGACCAACGACGAAGGGTGTGATGTAGAAGACTCTAGATTATGTTAGGACTAATCCTTATACACAATCACAAGCTTCAGAGAAGAGTATAGATATAGAGACGAAGCTAAAGACACAATAGTCTGTGACCTACAAGGAGGAAACAATCTAGAGTCTTAAGGACTCCTACCTACAGACACACTCCTTATATACCTGAGCCGTTGGTCTGTGCGCACAGTCTGCGCAGCCGCTAAAGCTATGCACGCGCAGCAACAAGACCTAGACCCATCTCCCAGACCTGTCCGGGCCTACCCAGACTCCCAGTCCCTTCCCGTGAACGCCGTTTCACCCAATATCCCCTAATAGCCCTGATCGTATAGCCACCCTGGGTTATATAATCCTCCTGCCATATCTGGATAGGGGTCCCGCGCCATATGCTCGCGTCTTGTTATACGTCCGTAGGCCTCTGAATAAAATAGAGAAAAATACAGAAAAAAGTCCATATCGTAACACTTCCCAACCGAACAACTGTTTGGGAGCCTTTGTAGCCGTGTAGTTATGCCAATTTTTAAACCATAAGTCCGTGATTGCCAGTTGCTGGGGTGCACTTGGGTTTTGCCTGTGTTATTTCTGAACCTCTTTCTTAGCATTAGCAAGGTTTTCTGCTGGTTCCCATGTTGATTCCTCCACAGGATAATTTTTCCATTTGACCAAGTATTCCAGTCTACCACCATTTCGTCCACTGATTCTGCTGTCTATAACCTCTTCAACTTCATACTTGTCATCCTCTGATTCCTCCACCATTTGTGCCTCTTTACGCTTGGCAACCTTTTCAATTTGTTTGGGGAATTCTGGAGCAATGTATGGTTTCAGAAGTACTTCATTGAAAATGTTGTGAATTTTCCAAGCAGCAGGGATCTTTAACCGGTATGCAGACTCGCCGACCTTCTCAACCACCTCCAGGGGTCCCACAAACTTGCTGTCGAACTTCTTAGTTGCTCGAAGCATTGGCAAATTTTCCGTGCTAAGGTACACCTTATCACCTGATTGATAATTTCGTGCTGGCATTTTGTGAGCATCCCACCGCCATTTCATTGCTTCGGCGGTCTTTTCTAGTGCGGTTTTAGCCTTGGCATGAACATCTTTGATTTCTTTGACCAGTTCCTCCATGACAACAGTTTTTGGCTGGTACAATGGGTTCATCCCCTTGTTGGGATGTCTTCCATAGTTCATAAAAAATGGTGAGAATCCTGTGGATGAATGTACATGGTCATTGTGGCAGAATTGAGCTACTGCAAGCCAATCACTCCAATTATCCTGCTGATGATTAACAAACATTGTCAAGAATTCCTTGACTTCCTGATTGACACATTCTGTCTGTCCATCGGTTTGGGGATGATAAGCTGTGGATCTGTTGGCCTGTATTCCTAGGATCCCATATAGATTGTCCATGAACTTGGAGATGAACTGTGGTCCTCGATCACTGATAACCGTTTTTGGCAAACCATTTTCCCGGAAGACATTGTCTCTGAATAAAACTGCTACTCCTTGTGACATAATCGACAATGTTGTTGGGAGGAAATAAGCCTTTTTTGTGAACCAATCTACCACAACCATGATCATATCATTGCCCTTTGAATCTGGCAATGGTCCAATCAAATCCACCAAGATTACTTCCCATGGTGCGTCAGGGATTTCATTTGGATTTAATGGTGTGGCCCTGGGCTGTCAATCTGGTTTTGCCTTTTGGCATGTTTCACAACCTCGTATGAAGCACTCGATGTCCTTCTGCATTTGTGGCCACCAGAAGTTATGGGTGAGGCTTTCCACTGTCTTTACTACCCCTGAGTGCCCCCAGGAATGGTGAATTTGAATCAGATCGCCCCTGATCCACGTGTCCGCTGGAACATAAATCCGACCCTTCCATTCAACTAATCCTTTCTCATTTTTAAAGTCCGGGTCTTGCTGTTTGATGCCTTGCCAAACCTGAGTTTCCCATTGCTGAGCTGAGACCTTCTGAATCTCCTCAATGATGTCCTCTATTGCCCGATCATCATCATAGACCCTTACAAACAAGTGAGCCTTCAGGAGTATCACTCCTTCATTATCATTTTGCCCCTTTTCATGCCCCACTCTTCTTGACAGCAGATCCGCTTTCAAGTTAGACTTTCCGGACCGATGTTTAATGATAAAATTATATTCCTGTAAGTCCATTACCCATAGTGCCTGTTGTCTGTTCAAGTTCTGCAGTTTCCGGAAGTATGTGAGGTTTTGATGATCCGTTAAAACCTCAATCTGTTCCTTTGTGCCTTTAAGGTAATGAGACCATTTGTAGAATGCATGCATTACTGCAAGCATCTCCTTGTCATAGATCTCATAATTGCGTTCCGCTTCGTTTAACGACTTTGAAATAAAAGCCACAGGTCTCCATGTGCTGTCCTTGCTCTGCTGGGACAAAATTCTGCTGATTGCAAAATCAGACGCATCTACTTCAACTCAAAATTGACTGTCATCATCAGGAATTTTGAGGACTACCTCCCTCGCCACAAGGTCTTTCAGTCCCTGAAAGGCCAGGGTTTTCTGGTCCGTCCAAAGCCACTCAACCTTGCCAGTAAGACCCGTCAGCGGCTTTGCCATTTTAGCAAATCCAGGCACAAAACACCAATAGAAATTGACAAAGCCCAAGAACTGCTGAAGTTCACGCTTGCATGTAGGGAGTGGCCAATCTACCACAGCCTGCACTTTGCCCTTTTCCATTTGGATGGAATCTTGACTGATAACCAGTCCCAGGAAATCAATTTGAGGCTGATCAAACCAACATTTCTCCGGTTTTAATGACAACTTGTGATTCTCCAATTTTGCCAAGATACAATTAACATGCATTGTGTGTGCATCCTGTGACTGGGAGAACACCAGAATATCATCCATATAGATGATGACCCATCCTTTGGCAATCTCTTGCCTAAAGATATTGTTCATCATTGTCTGAAATGTCGCTGGGGAATTGCAGAGACCAAAGAACATGACCAGGGGTTTGAACTAACCCGGTGGGTTTTGAAGGCTGCCTTCCATTCATCACCCTCCTTTATTCGGATATTGTTATACCCCCATCAAATGTCCATTTTGGAGAATACCTTGGCCTTAGATAGCCGATCAATTAATTCTCCAATCAGGGGCAATGGGTATCGGTTCTTCCTCATGATGTCATTTAATTTCTGGTAGTCCTGTACCAGTCTTAATTTCCCATCCTTTTTCTTGACAAAGAAGAATGGTGACGCTTGTTCAGAAGTACTTGGTCTTATTCGTCCAGACTTCAGGTTTTCCTCCAGGAATTCATCCAACTGTTCCCGTTCTTCCTTATTCAATGGGTACACCTTGCAATCAGTTGGCTGTCCACCTGGAATAAACTCGATGGCATGATCCCATGGCCTCCTCAGTGGTAACTCGTGAAAAGTTTCTTTCTCAAATACCTTTCGATATTTGAGATAGTGCCCTGGTACAGTTTCCTCTAGGGACCGCTTTTTACTAGCCAATGCTTCTTTTGCCGCGATGTCTGTTGAGAGTGGTCATAACCTTAACTCTTCCAGTCCTATATGCACGGCAAGCAGATGCTCCCCATCCTCTAAGGATTCGGTTTCTTCTACCTCCTCCTCAGGTTCACTCACACTGGATTGACTCCAACATGTTCCTGGACACCAGCTGAAAGTCACTTCCTGCTTCTTCCAGTTCATACTTGGATTATGCAGTTGCAACCAATCATGTCCCAAAAACAAGTCTGTTTTTCCAAGTTGCGCAACACAACAGTCCATGACTTCTTCATGGTCTCCAAGTCGTAGTTTGAACTGGACCATGTACTCGATATTCTCCATGGTGTTACAAGTTCCATCTGCATTATACACTGGTACTGGCCGCAAGAGGCGTTGTTTGTTCATCCAGTGTTTTTCTACAAACTCATCATTGATGCATGATCCTGTACACCCTGAGTCAACTAAGGCCGTAACAGGAATTGTGGATCCTGTATCCATAGTGGTTATGATTCCTTTTAGGTTCATTCCTTGTTTTCCTGAAGCTTTGACAATTTGTTGCCGCAATTGTGCCAGATTCCACATTGCTTCTGATTCTGACTGCTGATTCAGTTCCTTTAGTAATTGTGGTGTTACTTCAGATAAACGTTTTTCATGAACCCATCCCTTTAAACAATCTATGGCAACAGCTTCATTTTGTTGCCATATCCGTCTCATTACCCAAGCAGGGGTCCATTGTTTAATCCTGGGTTTTGTGCTCACACTTAAGTTTTGAATCCAATGAATATGAGAGGAATATTCATATAACAAATCTTGTACATTTACACAAGAGTCATTGTCCAATTTTGAAACTCTATTAGCCAGCAGCGCTGAGTGCTCGCCTACTGGCTTTCGCCAAAACCCTTCTCCTTTCCGAGTTCTTTCCATTGCTCCTCAGTGAGCTCCTTAATTCTAACTTCTCTTGCCTTCCACTTCCCCTTGTCCTTCCACCTCGGTTTCCTGGGCTCCAGGCATTCTCGTGTGAAGTGTTCTTCCTTTCTGCAGTTGTAACAGCTCCCTGTAACTTGCTTCTTACTTTTATCCACATCCATGGCATTCAGGTCTTTGGACGTTGTTGGTGTACTGTATTGGAACTGGTTTGGTTTGCTATCCTTAGCAACCATCTTCTCTTTGTATCCGCCTTTTTGTCTATCCAGCCTGTATGCTTCCGTTGCTTTGCAATAGGCTCACGCCAATTCTATTGCCTGATCCTGAATCTGCTTCAGGGTTGCATCATCTCCTAAATTTCCATGCCTAATCAGATCCTGTCCTAGTGCAGGGTTGATGTTTTGATTGAATAGCGCAATTAATGCTCAGTTGTCCCAACCTACTAATGGCAGCAGTGCGTTGAACCGGACCACATGATCTTTGATCATCGTATTCCCTTGTTTCAATGCCAAGATTGTGTCAGTTGCCTTCTCTCGTGTCTCGGTGATGAGCTGTGTCCAGCTACAACCATGTAGGGCTTCTTTAGAAGCCTTACCTTCAGAATGCTAGGGATCCCACACATGTGCTGACCCCTTTGCTAACATTTGCACTTCCCAAGGTTGTTCGCAAGCAGCCAATTATCCGACACATGCAATACGCCTTCATCCAACATATTCCGCTTATCTGATGAGATCTGACGGTCACACAGTGCATCTCTATCCCGCAAGATGACTCTCACTCGTACACCTAACACAGAACGACAAGAGCTTGCTTCTCCAGCGCTCGGCAGAGACAGTACAGCTGCTGACTCATCACAACCATAACGGGAAGGATGGCCATATAGCCACTGATGGATCGGGAAACACTGTTGCATCAATCACGATACCGATCACTCGGTTTATCAATGATCGATCACAAGAAGACTATTTCCTGCCCAGGAGAATGGCTTACAATTGACAATGTATGGGGCTCAACAAGCAAGGACCTATATTGGATAACGGAATTGCGTCCAAACTGCAGGAACACAATTGCCAAAGAAAGAAGTAGTGTCAGAGTGAGACACATAGCAGGGTCGCCCTATGAAGCCATACGATGGCAGCAATTGAAGGATTTTCCAAACGTCTAGGCTACATCGAGGTTTGCCTTTCAAGCATGGATTTGGATGAAGGAGTAGGATTTTCAGAGTCTCATTGTTTCAGTAGAGTATGAAAAGTATATAAAGTGTTTGCATTTTCCTTAGAATAATGAGAAAGTTCCCCCCTCAGTTAAAGTCTCATCAGTCGCGTCTTGTCTCTTAGTCTCTCCATTCTTGTTCCTCGTTCTCTCCCTTTCTTTGACCTTTTCAAGTCCTCAGTCGCGTTCGACGCGTTGCCCTTGTCATCGACAAGCTCAAAGTCACATTTGACGCTGTGCACTGCGTTCCGCACATACTATACAAGTCACTATATGCCGCAACGGGCATAATTATCCTATTATCTGCACATCTGCACTTCGATTATCCGTTTATCCGTGCTCCTATTATCCGTGGTTCCATGTTATCTGTTCACACATCCAATTATCTGTACTTGCATACCTGCGCGCTAATCGCAGTCCAACAGACAATTTGACGGGACTCCTCTTGGGACTCACACAACATGCTCCCCATCTTTAGCTGGTGGAGTAGGATATCATATTGGCTGCCCCAGTGAGGCTTTCAAAAGGATTTCGCTGTCAACACCCCCACAGTCCCCTACCAGTCCGTGATTTCCCGGGTCTCTCACAGAGTCTCCAGGACCTAGTCTAGTCACAGACTTTTACAGGTCACTCAGGACACAAGCAACAGTAGCTTCCCAACTACTACAGATAGATCCGGCAGAGGCTTTTGTGGAAATCTTCAGAGAGTCAGGAACCCTGCTTTGCCAATCCCGCTGTCAACTCGGACTTGAGCCAGAGTTCAAACAAATCGATAACATTGATAGAGTTAGCAGCTCAGGAAGTACCTTTACTCCAACCCCTACACCACACTTGCCTGCTTCTGCAGATACTCCTGATCCGGAGATCTTCCAGTCCTTTGAAGCAACACAAACAAATCTTCTGCCAAGTAGCGACGAGTCTAGTAGCTCTTCCCTGATGACAAGTCCTCAGCTTTCCCTAGCTCTACCTGATGAAACCCCTGCATTGCCCACTATTCCGCAGCCCACTTTACCCACAACAGAAGTTCCGTTGCGACTGAGCAATCCCGCACCTATCCCATCTACTGTTCCCATCCCAATTCCACCAAATCCCGCACCTATATTATCAATGGCCAACAAGTCAATGCCAGCGCAGTACGCCACTGCTGCTCCGCATTTTGACTTGTTGCAGCCGCAGCAGTTGCCCCACTATTTTGTGGAACTCGAGCTTCTATTCCAGGAAGCTGGGATTATGGATAATCAGCAGCAGAAAACTTATTCTCTGCGCTACTTAGCGGATACAGAGTATGAACTATGGGGAACAGTGGACACGTTTGACACACTGGTGACGTATGAGCAGTTCAAAATCTCCATTCAGGAGTTATATAGCAGAGTAATCAATGAGCACCAGCATACACAAAACCACCTTGACAGACTCGTTGAGGAAACCCTACGACTTGGTGTTAGAACTGCAGAGGAGCTATGCAGCTACTATCAGCGGTTCTTAGTCATCACGAAGTACCTCATCAGTAACAACCAGTTGTCCATAAGACAACAGAGCAAGTACTTCTTCAAGGGTTTCCAGGTGGATGTCGCGACAGAGATGTACCAATGAATGCACACCCAGTACCCCGCAGTGCACCAAGGAGATCCGTTCTCACTCGCACAAACCCTAGCCACAGCACAGGAGGTCATACAGGGACAATCATTTTATGACAAACTGATTAGTAAAGCCACTACTCCGTCACATCCGATGAAATCCGAGTTGTTGCCACCCACTAGGTCAGAGCCACCCTCCACCCAATTTGTCAAACAGGAGGACATGACAGCCATGTTCAAGAAGTTTGGACAAACAATGATGCAGACGCTCAGCCAGTCTCTTGCCGCGACTCACACTCCACCTGCTGCCCCGCAATATCACAATTATGCGACACCCGCAACAGGCTCAAATGCTATCCCTATAGGGAGTGCACAGCCAGCGCCACGAGCAAATTTGTACAGGTGCAACTTTTGCGGTGACCTAGCACATTTCATGAGCAGATGCCTGGATGTAGAGCAGTACCTGGCAAGTGGGAAAATCGTCAAAAACATAGAAGGCCGGATTACACTACCTACCAGTAGCTTCATACCGTGTTATATCCCGGCTAATACAATCAAGGAGAACCTTGATGAGTATCAGCGCCGCATTAGTGAGCAAGGAGCGGTTTGTCCCGCCATGTTTTACATGCCACGACTTAGCATTCCCAAAGCCATCGTCTCACCACCCCCAGCTCCAGCCCTCACATATAGGACTACAGTAGAAGCCGTAGAGGATGAAGAGGAGGAGATAACAAGGTTGCAGCAAAGGATCATGGTGCTGCAGACGAAGAGAGTCGTGTTGGATAGGGTAGAAATTCCGATGCAGACAAAAGCAAAGGTAGTGGAACCCGTGGCAGCTAAACCCATAGATAACCCGGAAGAAATTGTATCACCGGAGATAGCGAGGGACCAGGAACCCACCTGCCTGTATTCGGAAGTACAGGACACCAACTACCAGCCGCCTCAGGATCGCCCCTTTGCAGCACCACCACCCAAGAGCAAAGACCTGTCGTACACCACCACCACTCTGGCGCAAAACGAAAAATTGGTAAAGGACATCTTTACCCGCACATTACAGAGCCCTGCTACCAACCTCAGTTTCGAGGAGTTACTAGCAGCATCTCCGGATATCCGTAACAAACTATGGGAGTTCCTAATGCCGCAACAAGTTCCAGCGCCCAACACCACCTTCTACAACTCAGTCACCAGAGATCCCACCACTGCTCACAAGGTCTATGTCATGCCAGACATAGCCAAAGCATATTACGTGGCAGAACCACATGACAAACCCCGGCTGCGGGTTGCCAAGGAGAGTCATGCACTTAGGTGTTTGCAAGGAAGGATAGATGATCACACAGTAGTGGACTGCATCATAGACCCAGGATGCTCAATTGTCTGCATGTCAGATGTGGTATGCCATCAGCTCGGGATTCATTACAACCCTGTGATCCGCATTGACATGGAGGCAGCAAATGGAGAAGTGGACACATCTCTCGGATTGGCTACTAACGTACCATTCCATCTAGGAAACATTGAGCTCTACTTCCAGGTCCACGTCATCCGCTCTCCCGCCTATGACATCCTGCTGGGCCGCCCCTTCGACGTCCTCACCAAGTCCGTGGTGACCAACTACAAAACTGAGGAGCAAACCATCACCATCCACAACCCCAACAGCAACACCATCACCACAATCCCAACAATAGCCTGTGGGTTGCCAAAATACATCAGAAAATGCAAGGATCAGGCAGATTTTCAGATAACCTCGAGGAACTGACCAAAAATCAAGGAGAGGTGGCCTGCATTATATCATTTAATAATACTACTCGAAAACCTATAGATATCGAGGCCATAGCAGCTAGTCCGTCGTTACAGGCACCTCCCAATGTACATACCGACTCCGATACCGATTCCCGCGCCAATACAATTGCTAGACTCTATATCGGTGCCACGCTAAGCCTAAACAAACTTGCTCCTACAGAATGTGACCCGCTCACCAGGGCATATCTAAACAACACAATTCTCCGACCTAACAACACACCTAAACTTGATATCTCTGCATCATGAATACCAAAGTCTGCAAACCCATGTCGTGACAATGTTTCTCCCATTTTTCTATCAGCGCAAAAGAAGAAGTACAAACCAGTCGATAAGAAAGTCAGGCCAGTCATCAGTCAGTTACCGAAGGAATTCCGAATTGTAAGGGAAATCAAAGGTGACCCACTGGCCAATATACCCAAGTTAAGCACAAGACCACCGGAATTTATGCCAATTGGGCGTTACACAGAGGAGCGGATGAAAGCGTTGAATGAGGAACAGGATGAGGAGTTCCTGTGGCCGGAGGAGAAGAAGTTGATGAACCACTTTATGATGGAGCATGAAGAAGCATTTGCATGGGATGATAGCGAGAGAGGGTGGTTCAAAACAGAGTTCTTTCCACCCATTGACATCCCCACAGTTCCGCATATGCCTTGGATACAACGGAACATCCCTATTCCACCTGGATTATATGATCAAATCTGCGAAATAATCCGGATGAAGATTGATGTGGGTGTGTACGAGCCGTCTAATTCGTCATACAGGTTGCGGTGGTTCTGTGTCATAAAGAAGACAGGCAAGCTACACCTAGTCCACTCATTGGAACCTTTAAACGTGGTTACAATCCAACACTCAGGAGTCACACCTATTCCAGAGCACCTTGCGGAGAACTTTGTGGGACGTGCCTGTGGTGGAATGTTGGATTTATTTGTCAGATATGATGAGTGTCCACTTGCAGAGGATTCAAGAGACTTAACCACGTTCCAGACGCCATATGAAGCCATGCACTTGACAACTCTGCCCATGGGATGGACCAATTCCGTACCTATCTTTCACGATGATGTGACATGTATCCTGCAACCCGAAATCCTGCATCTCACTATTCTGTACATCAACGATGTACCGGTAAAGGGACCTCCAACGCAATATGAACGGAACAACGGGACATATGAAACTATGCCCAACAATCCCAGAATTCGACGGTTTGTCTGGGAACACTTCCAAGGGCTCAGCAGGGTGGTACAGCGGATGAAATATGCTGGTGGCACCTTCTCAGGCAAGAAACTTGTCTTATGCGCACCCGAGATTACTGTTGTAGGGCACCTTTGCACATATCAGGGACGTAAACCTGAGAAGGATCTCCTCGTGGCTATCACTAAATGGGCACCTTCTACATCATTGTCCGAGGTCCGAGCCTTCTTAGGCACCATTGGAGTTGGGCGAGTTTTTATTAAAAACTTCACACGGCAAGCACACCCACTAGTCGCACTTACCCGCAAGGATGTTCTGTTTACCTTCAGACCTGCAGAAATAGCATCACAGGAGGATCTCAAACAGGCATTAATTGCATCACCAGCACTTCATCCCATCAACTACAAATCAGATTCACCAGTGATACTTGCAGTAGACACCTCTTGGATTGCTGTTGGATTCTTCCTATGCCAGTGTGACGAGGACAACCCAGCTATACGCCACTACAGTAGATTTGGATCTATCATGCTAAATGAACGCGAGGCAAGGTTCTCACAGCCAAAACTCGAAATCTACGGGTTATTCCATGCTTTAAGAGCACTCAAGCTATACCTGATCGGAGTACGGAACTTAATTGTGGAGGTAGACGTGTGTTACATAAAGGACATGCTGAAAAATCCCAATATAGCGCCATCAGCCTCAATCAATCGGTGGATCCTGTCAATCCTCACTTTCCATTTCAAGTTAGTGCATGTGCCTGGTTGACTCCACGCACCAGACGGTTTATCTCGACGCCCACATCAGCCATTAGATGAAGAGCTGGATAGCAAAGAGGACGAGGAGTTTGACAACTGGATTGACAACCTTTACGGGTTTATGCATCAGATAAACCCGGTGAAAGCCGCAATAATGAGAAAGTGGGTCATTGTAGTTCCGCACTTCCATGATCAAGTAGCGAGAAAAAGGGAAAAGTCGACCATGAGTAGGCACACTGAGAAATCCGCTAAGTTCCCAGTTATAACTGTTTCCACATTCTTACTTGGGAACGAGACACCAGGAGCAGAAGAGGTCACAACAGTCGAAGGAATGACCTATGAGGAGGTGTTTCCCTGGAGGGCCAAACTATCTGCCAAAGATGAGGAATGGTTACGCCTGGTCAAGCGGTTTCTAACAGATCCAGGATGAGTAGAGGAATTAGCGGATGAGGAATGGGCACGGTTTGCGTGTTTCTGCACACAATACTTCCTTAACAACGACAAACTATGGCTTAAGGACCAACATGGTGCCCACAAGATAGTGTTGGTGTTAGGAATCCATCCTAACGCATCTTTTTCTTCCTTTTATCTTGCTAGTGGTCTGGGACCACTCTGGAACATCTATACATGGTCTGGGATCATGGAAGAGACTATAGGAACACTTCACATAGGTTAGCGCATGGGAGCGCTCACTAGAAGACGAGACGATGGTTGGTTGGGCCAACCACCTACATACTAGGAAGGAGATTGCAACCCTGGGTGGCAGTGCGCGCGGATCACATCAGCGCATCAGTACATCACCCCAATAAGGCATGGGATCGGCGGCAATGCTCGACGGCCTGATATGGCAACAGCAACTCCCTGTTGGGGATCGCAGGAGGCCTGTGAGCAGTATGCCTCATGGAATAGGGCCCAGGCGGAGACTGTGGGAGTGCCAGGCTGAGGGGAAGGTTCTAGGCCATGGGCGCATGTGGAACTGTCAAGGGCGCACAGCATCGCTAAAGATAGATGAAGTCCAGAAGCAGCGCTCAAGGGTCTGGAAGCAGCGCTCAAGCAGTGTGAGTCACTGAGGTGCCAGTGGGAAGGGTCGCAAGGGGTCTTAGTAGAATAGTATATAAGACCAGCTGTAGGTAGTCTTGGTTCTCCAAGACTTAAGATAGTTTATCTTACGCTCATTGTATGGGCATTAGATTCTGTCTAATGTAGTCTCAATACCATTCCTTCTTCTATTTCTTATCCTCCTTCCTTCTCTGCAAGGCTTGTGGGTTTGTGTTGAGCGTGAGCTCGTAACAGTTGGAGCCGTCCAGGAGACTACAAGTGTTGGTGGGTTGTCATGATGAATTAGGCCATCGCAGATTTTATGCAACCTGCTCCACTGTTGCGGAATGCTTTTGGTGGCTGCAAATGCACAATGACATCAAGTGGTACATCAGGTCATGTCATACATGTCAAGAGCACCAATTACAGCTATTCCGAATTCCGCCTGTCATTGCAGAACCCGCTCCCATCTTTGCTAAAGTCTACATGGACACTATGCACCTTCCACCATCGAACCAGTACAAATACCTCATTCAAGCTCGTTGTTCTCTCACTCACTACCCGGAATACCGCGCTTTGCGTCGAGAAACTGCCAACGCCATCGGGGATTGGATATTTGAGGACCTTATTTGTTGATGGGGAAGCTTAGTGGAGATAGCTAAGAAATACCACATCCATCACATCCGCATCTCGGGTTACAACTTGCGTGCTAATGAGATAGTAGAACGGAGCCATTACAACGTTAGACAGGCACTATACAAAGCTAGCAACAGACAAAGCGCCAATTGGGCTTCCGCTCTCCATTCTGTATTCTGGTCTGAATGTGTCACAGCAAGGTGACGAATGGGAATCTCTCCCTACTTCGCAGTCACCGGGACACAGCCGCTACTTCCACTGGATATTGTAGAAGCCACCTGCCTATTGCCACCGCCAGCAACATTTTTATCCACCATGGAATTAATTGCCTGTCGTGCTACTGAGCTACAAAAGCGACATGCTCAGACAGAGGCATTGAAGGATAAGGTTTATGCAGCATGAGTAGCAGCGGCTAAACGATTCGAGCAGGAGCATCCGACAGTAATACAGAACTTCGACTTCAAGCGGGTGTGTTGGTCTTGGTCCGCAATACCGCTATCGAAAAATCCCTTAACTGGAAGATGCACCCTCGATACATTGGTCCTTATGTGGTGTTGTTGCGGAATAAGGGAGGTGCATATTGGCTTTGCGAATTGGATGGTACAGTACTTGACAGACCCTATGCCACATTCCGCATTATTCCATATTTCGCAAGACAGCATTTAATCATACCCAACAGTGCATTAGATGCCTCTGAGGAGGAGCTCGAAAATATGGCCAACGGCGATTCACAAGGCAATGATTCTGTGCAGGAGAATGCAGAAGTAGAGGAAGAAGAAGAATTGGAGGAGGGATTGCCGGACCCAGAACCCGATGGTGATCCGGACGACGTCTAAAAATAGCAGCAGCTGACATGAATACTGCTGCTCGGGTTATGTTTTCTTATTTATTGTACACCATTTACTACACCGCTTATTTCATTTCATTATATCTCACCATTCCGACCACACACACACCAAATTCACTTGTAACACAAAGTCCAAAATACAAAAATAAATGGCAAACAAGGACAACATGAAGGGGAAAATGAGCTGTTACTCCGCGTTTGATGAAGCAGACTCAGAGTTGGACTCTGACTCCAACCCCAATCCCTTTGTCACCATGACACGCGCCCCGTCTCCTGTCTGGACTGACACGACCTCGTTTGAAAAAAGTCCTGACATCGCAAATCCCGCGTCATTTGTGGCCATCGGGACACCCACTGTTGATAATCCAAGACGCTCGTTCCGTTCTCAGTTAACCATGGCCAAGGTGGCATGCTGAAGGGAGGCGACACGTCGGAATTCCTGAAGGAGGGCCTTGAGTAAGGCGTTTTGCATGCGGAGGAGAGAGTTTGTCATGTCTTGTTGGATGAGCATGTCTTCAATGCCCAATGGCTCTTCCTCACCCACGTCCTTGTCTGTTAGGACTAATCCTTATACACAATCACAAGCTTCAGAGAAGAGTATAGATATAGAGACGAAGCTAAAGACACAATAGTCTGTGACCTACAAGGAGGAAACAATCTAGAGTCTTAAGGACTCCTACCTACAGACGCACTCCTTATATACCTGAGCCGTTGGTCTGTGCGCACAGTCTGCGCAGCTGCTGAGGCTATGCACGCGCAGCAACAAGACCTAGACCCATCTCCCAGACCTGTCCGGATTTACCCAGACTCCCGGTCCCTTCCTGTGAACGCCGTTTCACCCAATATCCCCTAATAGCCCTGATCGTATAGCCACCCTGGGTTATATAATCCTCCTGCCATATCTGGATAGGGGTCCCGCGCCGTATGCTCGCGTCTTGTTATACGTCCATAGGCCTCTGAATAAAATAGAGAAAAATACAGAAAAAAGTCCATATCATAACATCGTCATCCTCCGGTTTGTTGTCGGAAACTTCCAGTATCTCCTTGACATTGCCACTTCTCTTCGATACATGACCGGAAACAGACTTCCCATTTACCTTGCACACCTGCTGGATGCATTGACATTCCGTGCACACCTTGCTTTTGGGCCCCATCGACGGAACACATTTTATGCCATTTTTGGCGCATCTACAAACTCAATTAAGCTGGTTACAAAAGGCAGTACCGACGTACCTATCACATGCCCTCTCATTCAGCGTGTTTGACTTGGACCGTTTTGATGGTCTGGCCTCCGCATTTGCACTCATCCACCTCGGTTGCTTGGAATGACCTTTCCCCTTTACCCGTGCTGCCTCCCGCTCATTGTCAATGACCATGCTCGCCAGTGTCTCCACGTCCTCAACCAACATCTGCGCTTCTGCTGCTTCCGCTGCAGCCAGCGCCCCACGTAAGTCAACGGGAGAAGGCTCCCACGTCAAGGCCTTGCTTCTAGGTTGAGGCTTGGGACGACCAACCCGCACTCGTGCCGCTTCCTCTGCTCGATGACGTTCCTCTGCCAAACGAGCCTCTTCTGCTTTACAACGTTCTTCAGCCACTCGTGCCGCTTCCTCTGCTCAACGACGCTCTTCCACTTTACGACGTTCTTCTGCTGCTCGTGCAGCCTCCTCAGTGTGACGATGTTCCTCAGCCAAACGTGTGGCTTCTTCCACTTTGCGACACTCCTCCTCCTTGTGCACCTTTTTCTCAGCCGCCTCCCTTGCCAACCGAGCCTTCTCCGCTTTCTCCGCCTTCTTGCAGGCCAATTGCACCTCCATCTGCGCAATTTCGTCATTGGAGGAGAAGTCAGGTAAGTTTCGGTGGGTGGACGACATGGGGAAAGGAAAGAATGAAAGGAAGAGGAAAATCCCATGAGGAATACCAGAGACCCAGAACACGCGCCCCCCAAAGCACTCAGAGTGGTCACAATCACATAACAACGGCACAGCAACCTTAAACGCGCGAAAGGACCCGCATAGAAGCAGGTGGCTTGGACTGATATGATGCTACTAGCTTGTCATGATAACGGGAGACCCTTATTATGGTCATGAATTCATTTATGCTTACATCATCGAAGCATTAGATCACTGTGTAATGCCAGCAAACCCGTATTACGGCCACAAATCCGTTGTCCCTCTTTTAAAATTGGAATGTAAGTGCAATGACCGAGGGCAGTCAAATTTTTAAGTGGGGGGGAGATGATGAGCTGTGTCCAGCTACAACTGTGTAGGGCTTCTTTAGAAGCCTTACCTTTGGAATGCTAGGGATCCCACACATGCACTGACCCCTTTGCTAACATTTGCACTCCCCAAGGTTGTTCGCAAGCAGCCAATTATCCGACGCATGCAATATGCCTTCATCCAACATATTCCGCTTATCTGATGAGATCTGATGGTCACACAGCACATCTCTATCCTGCAAGACGACTCTCACTCGTACACCTAACACGGAACGACAAGAGCTTGCTTCTCCAGCGCTCAGCAGAGACAGTACAGCCGCTGACTCATCACAACCATAACAGGAAGGATGGCCATATAGCCACTGATGGATTGGGAAACACTGTTGCATCAATCACAATACTGATCACTCGGTTTATCAATGATTGATCACAAGAAGACTATTTCCCACCCAGGAGAATGGCTTACAATTGACAATGTATGGGGCTCAACAAGCAAGGACCTATATTGGATAACGGAATCACGTCCAAACTGCAGGAACGCGATTGCCAAAGAAAGAAGTAGTGTCAGAGTGAGACACATAGCAGGGTTGCCCTATGAAGCCATACGATGGCAGCAATTGAAGGATTTTCCGAACATCTAGGCTACATCGAGGTTTGCCTTTCAAGCATGGATTTGGATGAAGGAGTAGGATTTTCAGAGTCTCGTTGTTTCAGTAGAGTATGAAAAGTATATAAAGTGTTTGCATTTTCCTTAGAATAATAAGAAAGTTCCCCCCTCAGTTAAAGTCTCATCAGTTGCGTCTTGTCTCTTAGTCTCTCCATTCTAGTTCCTTGTTCTCTCCCTTTCTTTGACTTTTTCAAGTCCTCAGTCGCGTTTGACGCGTTGCCCTTGTCATCGACGAGCTCAAAGTCACATTTGACGCTGTGCACTGCGTTCTGCGCATACTATACAAGTCACTATATGCCGCGACGGGCATAATTATCCTATTATCCACACATCTGCACTTCAATTATCCGTTTATCTGTGCTCCTATTATCCATGGTTCCGCATTATCCGTTCACACATCCAATTATCTGTACTTGCATACCCGCGCGCTAATCGCAGTCCAACAGACAATTTGACGGGACTCCTCTTGGGACTCACGCAACATGCTCCCCATCTTTAGCCAGTGGAGTAGGATATCATTGGTTGACATGAAAAATTCATGCATCTGTGTTGCAAAGTCCTCCCAGGAAGTGAAAGGGAACTGATTTCACAAGGGTCACTGAATCCCATGGTCATTTACTATTACGCCTTGATTTAATGATGCCCAAGACAGATTGGTCGGCCATCCAGAGTTAACCACTTCATTCTGATATTCTTGTTCCGCATCTTGGACCGCCTTGAGTTTAACTCCTGCCCAATCTCCTGCTCGGTTATCTTTTCCTTTCCAGATTTGGTATAAGCAAATTGAGATTTTTCGATCCAATTGAACTTCTTGTGCCAGCGTGAAGTATGTCCTCATTTGCCTCAGCCATCCGTCGACCATGCGGGGGTCTCCTTTGTAGTAGTCTGGCATCTCAGCCTTAGTGAGAAGAGCGGGCAGTGGTATGGGATTGGCGCGACAGTGCTCGTTTACTATTCCGGCCACTACCTGTCCTATGGCTGTAATGGTCTCTTCATGCTGCATTTGCTGTCTTTGGATTATGTCCTCCTGTGTGGCGATCTGCGCCGCTGTGGCGCCTTGGGGAGCTGGAAGTTCCATATCTTCTGCCCACACAGTCCGCCACCCAGTTAGTGCATTGTACATATTGTTAAGCATGTCAGCAGTAAACCAGAATGCCCTGAGTCGTTTGTGTCCTGAACCAGATCGGTTCATGAGATCTAGATGTGCCCATCCATCATACCCATTCATTTGCAATGTGATAGCAATGATCCAGTCCATGGGTTCGTCGAATTGAAATTCTAATCCGTTCATTTCTCAGGTTTGGATCCCATGATATTACTTCATGAATTTGGGGGTAAGCTGGCCAATTGTACTCATCCCAATATTGCGTTTTGATCAAAAATAAGTAGCAGAACCCGGGGATGTTGGGATGGAGCGTATGTCTATCATATCTGGGTTTCGGATAGGGGTAAGGAGTGGAAATATCTTTTTTAATTTCCCATCTCCAATTGTCAATTTCCCGTTTCCATGCCTCTGTATTTGACAAACTGGGTGCATTAAGATCCTCTCTTAACCAATCCAGGGGATTAGCGACTGATCCACCATTCCAGGTCCAGTCCACTCCCTGAGTTCTAGTTAGCGCCTTACTTGGTCCATATGCGCTTATGACTGCCTGGGAGTAAGACTTTTTTACTGTCACTTGTCCCAACTCGGGGAGAGATCTGACCAATGGGTTCTTGGACACTCCCTTTACAAATGAAGATATGGTTGCAGGTGATTTGGATCTTGGTTTCTTTGACTTTCCCTGTCCTCCAAATCTGGCCTTTTTATTAAACTGTCCATGCCGCTCCAAGCACTCCAGATCTTTCCAAGTATAGATCTCATCCCTTTTGAGGCTTATCTCTGCCCATCCTAGGACATGGAATTTATCCAGCTTTACATTATCCTGTAAACTGAAGACCACGGAATAGTCCCTGAGTTCCAGTTCTCATGAAAGAATTCGCTCTAGTGTGGGCCACTCTGGCCAATGGTACTGATTATGGAATTCCTTTTTGAACAGATACAAATAGCAGTATCCATTTACTTTCCACAGTGCTGTTTTAGGAATAGCTGTTGTATAGGCCCTGGGTAACACTGGTTTCTCCTTTGAGATTCCTTGGACCCAGCACTGTGTAAATTCCTCATCCTCTCCTAGTTTGGACAGGAAGTAATCATGATCGGGCAGTGTGAAAATTTCATCCTCCCCATATTGCGATATGCAGGGCGGTGTATAATTCCTTGGCAACCTCCATTGGATATACACGGAAAGATAGGGATCGTATCTTTCTCCTTGGAGACGTTCCTCATTTTGGAGTCGCCTTTCATTTCTCATGATCTGCCCTGCATTCATAATATTGCCATTTAGAGTGTGCATTAACCGGTTCTGCTCCTTTGTTGTCAGCACCAGACCATCATGTTTCAATGTGTATACATTGAAACTGATTAATAGTAATTCAATGTTGGAGGGCGTGTTGAATAGGGCCTCCCTGACTGCCGATCCTGGTTCTAATTGATTTAAGACGTCCTCCAGGGTCTTTCTTTCCCTAGCTATCTGTTGTTCAAGTTCCCTGAACCGGCGCTTTTGCATTAATTGTTTGTGGCGTAATTTTAACAATTCTTGCCACGCGTCTTCCTGTTCCTTGATGGCCGCTTCTTCAGCACGCCATGCCACTAGTTTTTCTTGATGTCTTTGTTCCTTATTGAGATGCCTCTGCTCTTTAACCCAGAGCCTCCATGCTCGTATGTGAGCATCGCATTGCCGGTTGTCAGTCCAGACTTGTACTATTTTGGATGATTTCTCTTCTGTGCATCCCTGCGCCCATTCAATTGAGAATGCCTTCCCGATCTGAACAAGGGTCATGTTGGCCCATGGCAATATGGATTTGAACAGCCCTGCCATTCTTATCTCTGTTTGAACTTCTTTTAGATCCGTGATTCTGATGACGCCTCAAGTAGAGGGATGTCACCTCTTCTTCTGTAGTAGTACTTCCTAATACTACCACTGTCTGATGCAGTCAATAATGCACCCACACTCAGATCTTCGATTTAGTTCCACCAAGTGACCCAAATGTGTGGTGCCTGGGGCTTCACTGAGATGTCCTTGTGCTCAGATCAATAGATCTGATACGTAATTGGTATTCTCAGACTGTTCTCCTTGCTACACGACACACAAATGGATTTTCTTCAGGAGGTCCACTCCCTTTTCCGCAATACTAGTGCTGGTGCCTGCAAGACCCTGCCCAGTTGACTACAGCGCGCTCCAAGCTCTCATCTAGTACTGTTTTATCGCCAGTAGCCAATTGGCCATAGTCACCTTACAATGGTAAGATGAGGCTATCTGTTGTTGAAGTCATTGTCACCTAGATTCCTCAAGGCTGTCTGTAGACACATGCTGTAACATGTACAGAGTCAGACAGTTTGTTGAAAACGAAACTCTCTTTGTCACTGTCCACAATGATGAGCAAGACTTGCTCCGCGCTATGACCAACGACAAAGGGTGTGATAAGAAGACTCTAGATTATGTTAGGAATAATCCTTATACACAATCACAAGCTTCAAGAGAAGAGGAATATATAGAGACGAAGCTAAAGACACAATAGTCTGTGACCTACAAGGAGGAAACAATCTAGAGTCTTAAGGACTCCTACCTACAAGACTTACTCCTTATATACCTGAGTCGTTGGTCTGTGTGCAGAGTCTGTGCAGCCACTAAGGCTATGCACACGCAGCAACAAGACCCAGACCCATCTCCCAGACCTGTCTGGACTTACCCAGACTCCCAGTCCCTTCCTGTGAACACCATTTCACCCAATATCCCCTAATAGCCCTGATTGTATAGCCACCCTGGGTTATATAATCCTCTTGCCATATCTGGATAGGAATCCTGCGTCGTATGCTTGTGTCTTGTTATATGTCTGTAGGCCTCTGAATAAAATGGAGAAAAATAGAGAAAAAAGTCCATATCATAACATTTGTGAGTCACTGTAAAGCATGATTGGTTGCTCAAGTCTTTTCACAAGTACCAGGAATAGACTTTGGAGCCACATTCAAAACTGTCAGAATCTTATTAGCACTTGCAGCTTTGGAGGGATGGGTACTCGAAGCTCTAGATGTTAAAACTGCTTTTCTATATGGCCAATTAGAAGAGGAGATTTATATGGAACAACCAGATGGTTTCAAAACCAATGATAAAGACAAAGTATACAAATTGAATAGAGCTTTATATGGTTTGAAACAAGCATATCTGGCTTGGAATATACAAGCACATACTAGTATAACCAAGTTAGGATTCAAAATATTATTTGCCAATACTGGAATATATGTACAACACAATGGAGATGATATAATTGTAATCATCTTATATGTTGATGACATAATATTCATGGGCAATAATGAAGTTGTAGTGAATAACTTCAAGAAGAAATTTATGGAAAAATGGGAAAGTAGAGACTTAGGTGATCTAAGTGAATATTTGGGAATGAACATTGTGATTGACAAAAAGCATCACACTGTTACTATTGACCAAACCAAGTATGCTAAGAAAATAGTAGAGAGGTTTGGGTTAATCAATGCAAAACCAGTAAACATACCTTTACCAGCTGGTTATGTCCCAAATAAATATATAGAAGGTAAAGCCACACAAGAAATGATCACATACTATCAACAATTGATAGGATCATTATTATTTCTTGCAATGTGTACAAGATTGGATATTATATATGCAACTATCTTAATGTCTCAATTTGTTAGTAATCCATCAATGGATCATATCAAAAAGACATTGCATATTATCCAATATGTTGGCAGTACACTTGATTATTGCATTAAATATGATGGAAGAGATGCATATGGATTGATTTGTTATGCAGATGCTGATTGGGCTTCTAATCCAATTGATTGGAAGTCAACAACTGGTATGGTTGTAAAATTAGCTGGAGCACCTGAATACTGTTATGAGCTCATGCTCAACACAAACCCACAAGCCTCACAGAGAAGGGAGGAGGATAAGAACAGAGAGAAGGAATGTTATTGAGACTACATTAGACAGAATCTAATGCCCATACAATGAGCGTAAGATAAACTATCTTAAGTCTTGGGGAACCAAGACTACCTACAGCTGGTCTTATATACTATTCTACTAAGACCCCTTGCAACCCTTCCCACTGGCACCTCTACAGCCTCAGTGACTCATACTGCTTGAGCACTGCTTCCAGACCCTTGAGCACTGCTTCTGGACTTCATCTATCTTTAGTGATGCTGTGTGCCCTTGACAGTTCCACATGTGCCCATGGCCTAGAACCTTCCCCTCAGCCTGGCACTCCCACAGTCTCCATCTGGGCCCTATTCCATGAGGCATACTATTCACAGGCCTCCCACAATCCCCAACAGGGAGTTGCTATTGCTGTATCAAGCTGTCGAGCATTGCCACTGATCCCATGCCTTATTGGGGTGATGTGCTGATGCGCTGATGTGATCCGCGCGCACTGCCACCCAGGGTTGCGATCTTCTTCCTAATATGTAGGTGGTTGGTCCAACCAACCATTGTCTCGTCTTCTAGTGAGCACTCCCATGTGCTAACCCACGCAAAGTGTTCCTATAGTCCCTTCCATGATCCCAGATCATGTATAGATGTCCCAGAGTGGTCCCAGACTACTAGCAAGATAAAAAGAAGAAAAAGACATGTTAGGATGGATTCCTAACAAATACTGGAAATCAGCAAAACAAAAAACCATAGCATTATCTTCACAGAAGCTGAATACATGGCAGCCTCTGATGCATGTCATCAAATATCTTGGTTAAAGAATTTGTTTGAAGAGTTAGGATATAACATTAAATCCATTCCCTTGATAATGGATAACCAAGCAGCTATTTATATGGCTTCTAATCCAGCTCAAGAACAAAGAATGAAGCACATGGATGTAAGATATCATTATATAAGACAATGTGTCAAAAAAGATCTGGTTGATCTCTATTATATTAAAACTGATGATCAAGCAGCTGATATCTTAACTAAGAACCTGATGTTGAATAAGCATAGCAAAATGCTGGACCTCTGTGGAATACATGTTCAGTAAAATATTCAACAAGGGGGAGTTAAAAGATACATAGGAAATGTATTCACTTAATACTCATCCGTTTCACCTCTTATCTTATCTTATCTAATCTCGTCTAATCAATATCTTATCAGAGTATTATATAATCGTTGATTGGAGATTAGATAACGATCAACGGATTAGATATGAGCAAGATAATGAATTCATAGTGAATATTTAGTGTGTTTCATATTTAACTGTTATTATATTCATGGTCTAGAACATCTATTGATAGAGATGACATCATAAGGCATGATATGATATCATCAGGTACATAATGAAGTCATAATGACATCATTGAGATAACTATCAGTAGATTATGAAGTCATAAAGAACATATTAGAAGGAACATAATAAGATAAGGTACAGAATGACCTCATCCACAGCAATGCTCAGTCATCCGCTGTGCAAGATACAGCAATTGCACTGCATTTGTATAGCTCTTACACAGCAATAGCTGTGTGTACATAGCCTTGTAGTTACTCCATTGGTAGAATAATGTGTATGTAAGCTAGGGTTCCAAAATGCATAAAAGGAGGGCATTCTGGATGACTGTCCCTCAGTTCCAAGAACTACAAGTCAACTGTAAGGCTAAACACTGAACAGAAATGTAAGTAGTTAAATCCTTACTTAGTCAGTGTCAATGTGCTGCTCTCCCCTGATTTAACAAGGTCCCAATATCCTGGGAGATCTTTCACATGAGAAGCACAGGTGATTCATGGATGCCTAACTCACCTGAGTGGGCACATTGAAATATGTATGTCATTCTTTTGATAATATTTCTTACTTCAGTTGAGTATGGTGGAGTTTATTTGGACTTATTTACTTGCTTACCTAATGCGCTTCACTGATTAGCTAATATACAGCCACCTCAGACCTGTTGCTCTTGCAGCATCCCAGACATGGCATCAGAGCCTATCTATAGGAACTGCCAATCTGCGCAACGAGGATTCGAAGATAGCTTCCAGATACAAACCACTCGAAAAAAAAAAAAGCCGTTTAAAAAAACATGAAAGAAATAAATGAAAATCCCGTTTGTGAAACTAACCCAAGGCTTATTACGCCCTTACCCCCGCATTCCCAACCTCCCAGTCATAGCCAACTCATCATCCTCAACCCGCATCTTCTCCGCCTCCATCTCCGTCAACACAGAAAAAGTACCAGACTCGGGTAAGCCTCTACATTGAAAATCCATCGACGTATTCCCTTCATCGTGGTGGTTGATGATAGGCGAATCCGGCTGCTGGTGCTGCTGGTACTGTTCTGTAGTCGTCGTCGTCGTCGTCGTCGCCGTTGCCATCATCGATCTCAAACTCGAATTAGACGCCTTTCTCTGAATCATCATCATCTGCTTGTTCAGCCTCTCCAGTTTTTCCGAGAGCGAGAGCGAAAAGGTGGACGATGATGAAAAAGGAGGGGAAGAGCTCCTCCCTCCTCCTCCCGCTCCTCCTCCTCCTCCCGCTCCTCCTGCTCCTTCTCCTGCTCCTGCTCCTCCCGTCGCCGACGCCGTTCCACTTCCTGTTCCTGTTCCTGTTCCTGTGGTGGGCGGTGGCGGAATGGACGGCGAGGACGGGAGGGAGGTTGACGCCGGTCCAGACGAATAACCGCCACTGGCGGAATAAAAGTCGGAGCCGCTGCTGCTGCCGCTAGAAACGGTGATGGAGCTCTCTGAGAAGGACCGGAGTCTGTTCGTGGTGGGCGCGCTCGGGTGGAAAAAAGCGGCGGCAGGAGCAGCAGCAGCAGCAGCAGCAGGAGCGACAGCGGGAGCGGGAGTGTTACTCCTCCAACTGCCACTGTTGTTGCCGTTGCTGACAGTGACAGTATCGCCAGCGGTGGTGGATGGTAAGGCTATAGACGTCGGTTGGAAACTGTAGGCGGGTGGTGCAGGACCTTGATTGTCCGGCGGCGGCGGAGACGGAGACGGAGACGGGGGTGAGGCGACGCGGAATAAGCTTTTGCGGAGAAACGGCATGGCACGGTTGTTATCGTCGTCGTCGTTATTGTTGCTGTTACTGTCGCTGTTGGACTGGAGAGGGTCGCAGTGGTAGGAAAGGGATGAGACTATGTCAACCTCCCCTAGCGCTAGCGTTGGGTTGTTCAACACGCCAACACAGGTGGCTGACCCATCGTCCTCGATCTCGATCTCGACCTCGTCGTCGTCGTCGTCGTCACCTCCTCCTTTATTACCGTCGTCGAAATTGATCTTTTCCTGGTCTGAATCCGAATTGGGTTTCGGACTCCCATCGTGGTTACGATGATGATCATGATCATGACGGTGAAGATGGCGGCGGCGGCGATTAGAATGGGAACGGAACCACTGGAGAAGGAGGTAACCCAGGAAAATAACGATGATGAGAACCAAAGGGCCGACGATGCATAGTGTGAGGACTACGACGCCTTCGTTGGAGATGTCGTCGCAGTAGTTGGTGGAATTGGAGGATGAGAGCCATGGCTCGCCTCCGTCATTTGATGTTGGGTAGGTGCTTGCACCTGAGAGTACGATATGAGGGTAAACTCAATACTATTAGGGTAGGGGACTCACAGGAAGTGGGGATAGGCGAACGGGCGGCGAGAAGCATAATGGATGGCGACGATGAGTGGAAGGATAGTCATCCTCACTGAGTGAGCCACTTCAAAGTGATATGCGAATGGGATGGAGCGGTATTTGAGATTAGTGGTCTGAGAATCGTCTTGGCGGTTGGTAATTGGGGGTGTTCAGTCGCTCCAGTGCCCCGTGTTGAGGATGCTTGGCGGTGTAATGAATTCCTTGAACAGCTCTCAATTGCAATATAATCATGAACGATTTGAAGTACAAAGTTAACTGAGCTCATTCCACGTTGGGTAACGTCAAGTTGATAGGAACTGCCTTGTCCACCATCGTCAAATACAGCTCAGAGATTTTCCGACCTCCTCCAGGTTGTGTATTCAATCTAAAAAAAAAAAAAAACGGGGTAAGTCGACATCATCATCAAGTCAATCGCAAAGGCAACAAGCGCAATCTTACTTTGCACTGAACACGACGTGGCTCTTTCGCTGCGCAGGGGCAGTCCGGATTCGAAATTTGAGCGATCGGGTCACGATGTAACTTCCAGCCACCGTCTCATTCTCCTCTATCGACGCCGTCCCCTGCTTCGCATCCGTCTCCGCCTCTTCTGCTTCTACCGCACCATCGATGACATGTTTCCAGTCTACCGTCTCACCGACCACCGCAAAACGGCGATTGACAAAGTGAGTACGGAAATCGCTGGTGGATATGGGTTTGTGGTTGAGAACGATGTGAGGATGATCTGTAAAGAGGTCTTGAAGCTCTTTGTGAAGATCCGAGCCTTCAGGAGCACTGTGGATCTTCTCGAAGCGTTTTTTGAACCAACTGGTGGGAGACTTGTCTTCTACTTGGCCTGGAGTCTGCATGGTAATGGAGTAGTAGTAGTAGTAGTAAAGGGAAGCAAAAGCGCCCAGGGCGACTGCGGCAAGCAGAGCAAGGCAATCAGTGATGATGATGCGTCGCATTAGTCATCGTCTATACTCGGACAGTCTTATCTAATCATTCTCTACACGAATAGGGGTCTGGAATGGGGACCGGGGTACCAGCACACCTGGAGGCCCAACAGAAACATCGAGATCGGAAACCACACCGTTTTCAATGTCTGTCACCCAGCCATGGATGAAGACAGGGACATTGTTGCCGGTGGAAGATGCAAACGCCGCGTAACTCTGAACATTAAAATATGCTTAGAATCACTTTTTTCTATCCTGAACGTGAACAGGGAAGAGGCGTACCTTTCTCATCATCTCAGAGGCCGTAATCCGTTTGACGGACATTTTCACGTTCTCTTCGACCAGTGCTCGAAAGGCAGCTGGGCCCCATATGGGGAATGAGATGAATTAGTTCTGACCATGTGAACTTGCGGAGCAGTTTATTAACTTACGATCGTGGAGGTTGGGCATGATTGGGGTTGTACTTTGACGCGCAAGTCGTTCTCTGTAAGTCACTATCTCTGGCCTGCGTGCAAATAGAAATCAAGGGGGAAAAATGGTAAGTTGAGAGGGAAATGGTGCAACGAAACAATTGCACCGGGTCGATGTGACAAAGAGCTCGCGGATAGGAGATATCCAAGAAGAAATGGCAGCATCAGAGGGGTCGAGAGGTGGTGGAGGAGGCGGAACCATGGAGGCTGCGACGCCGCCGCATCCGTAGTGTCCCATCACGATGACATGTTCAACCTTGAGTTTTTCAACAGCGTATCCAAGGACTGAGGTGCTGAGATATATACGGCCTGCCTGTGAGTGTATTGCCAAACGATCGGGTGAGAGAGAGGAACAGACGATGTGAGGTCATTTTCGATAAAGACATTGGCGATATTACGCGCGGTGAAAATGGTCCCTGGTTCAGTGCTGAAGATGGCTTGTTCACTTAACCTGTAGAACGGTCCCGGTCAGGAAAGTAATGGATGTCGAATAGGAGGTGGATAGGCACCTGCTGTCCGAGCACAAGAACATGGCAAATGGGGGAGCTAGCGTGATGGGACGGTCAAGATTGGATATGACGTGGAATTCGGAAGACATATGTACATTGACCCTCTCTTGCCAAACGCTGCAGAAGGGTTGGGTGACGGGTGGTGTACACTTGGTTACCTTTGAACAGGGATTCCAAATGGCAAAAGCGGGCCATGGAAGTCGGGGGTAACTTGAAGGAGGACCGAGTCTGAGACAGCAGGTTTGAGAACATGATGATGAAGGTTTAGTCAGTAACTTGAACCCTGGACCGTATGATATTCATGAGAAGCGGGTCAATGCAAGTTTGGACGGTCGCCTGGCTCATTGCGCTCCATCTCGTCGGCGTCTTCCTCTTCGCTCGCGGCTTCCTACTCGCCCGCCTCGCCCTCCCCAATCTCGCCCCGCCCGTCTCTTTGCCACCCACACACGCACGCGCCCTCATCCTCATCATCGACGCCCTTCGCTTTGACTTCATCGCTCCTCCTCCAGGCCGTCACAATGCCCTCTCATTACCCACCCAACTCTCTGCTCAGCACCCAACCCGTTCTCTCCTCTTCAATTCCTACGCCGACCCCCCCACCGCCACACTTCAGCGCATTAAAGCCATCACCACTGGCTCCCTTCCCACTTTTATTGACATTGGGAACAATTTTGGTGCCTCCTCCGTTTCAGAAGACTCTCTCCTCGTCCAGGCCCGCCTCGCAGGAAAAACTCTCAGCTTCATGGGCGACGACACTTGGATGAGTCTATTCCCAGACGCGTTTCACCCCAACTTGACCTTTCCATACGACTCCTTCAACGTCGAGGACCTCCACACCGTCGACCGAGGGGTCATCACTCACCTCTTCCCACTTCTCCATGATCCCTCAAAACAATTCGACCTCCTCATCGGCCACTTTCTCGGCGTCGACCACGTAGGGCACAGGCTCGGTCCAGACCATCCAAGCATGACTGCCAAGCTAGAAGAGATGAACACTGTCCTCGAACGTGTTGTCGATATCATGGATGACGACACCCTTCTGGTCGTACTTGGTGATCACGGCATGGACCGCTCGGGCGACCACGGAGGCGACGGAGACCTCGAAACCTCTGCTGCCCTCTGGATCTACAGCAAAGGCCCTACCCTCACCTCCCCTAGCTCTGGGCCCCCTTCCACCTTGATGCCACTCAAAACTTTCCCGGGGAGCTCCACCCCGTACCGCGCCATTCAACAGATCGACATCCTGCCCACCTTATCCCTTCTCCTTGGCCTCCCGATCCCATTCAACAATCTCGGCTCCGTTATTCCTGAATTTTTTTGGCGGCCCGCAGATGACAACAAGGATACAAAAAAAAATCTTCTTGGGCTCGCTCTGGAGATGAACGCCAACCAGATCCGCACGTTCTTAGACACCTACCGTGCTAGCGCATCCGGGCGCGAGCTTGACGATGCGTGGCCTGATATTCAATCCGCCTGGGACACTCTCTCGTCTCTTTCTGGTGATGGACATACCCAAGAGCATCTCATTGCACTATACCAATTCAACCGCCTCGCGCTCGCTGCGTGTCGAGTGATGTGGGCCCAGTTTAATTCTGTCCTAATGGCGTTTGGACTCGCCGTTCTGGCCGGCGCATGGGCAGCAGCTTGTTTCATGTATGTCGCCAAGTCCTACCCAGATCTCCGTCGATGCGCCGGATTCGCAGGTATCGGTGCCCTCTTGGGACTCGCTACCTATTACTCGGTAACTCCCTACATCCCTATCATTGGTGACGGAACCCGTGCAACAGATTGGATCCTCGTCTTTTCCAGCCTCGCCTCGATCATTCCCCTTGTTCTCGTCGTTGTCACTACTATCCCAACAACAAGAGCGACTCTCTTCTTCTTCTCCTCCTCCTCCCTCCCTGCCATCCTCATCCTCATCCTCCACACCACCTCTCTCTTCTCCAACTCATTCACATTCTGGGAAGACCGCATCGTACCCTTTCTCCTCTCCTCCCTCCTACTCGCCAGCTACCTCTTCCCACACTCCCTCACCGCCCCTACCCCCGCTCTCCGCCGTCGAATCTTGATCTTTGGCGCAACAGTCCTCGTCTGCGTGCGCCTCATCTCAATGAGCACCGTGTGCAGAGAGGAACAACACCCATACTGCCACGCCACCTTCTTCGCGTCCTCGTCTCGCCCTGAGCCACCCCTCCTCGTGAGACTGCTCGTGCTCCCCGTTGTGACTATCGCCGTGCCCGCGGCGGTCCACCGCGTGTTGGGGATGACGAAATCGGACGGAGGCGTCGCGCCGCTGGTGTTAGGGGTTGTGGTGAGGCCGTCCTTGATTGCCGGAACGCTCTTTTGGATCGTGGAATGGGTCGATTCGGCGTATAATTCGTTTGAGGGAGGAGGAGGAGGAGGAGTGTTGAGGAGTATCCGGACGGGGTTGGCTTGGTTTGCGATGGGGTGGCCGGTGGTTGTAGGGTTGGGAACGTGGTACCTCTTTCCGGTCTGTGTCGACATCATCACTGTTGAGGGTTCGACGTCGAACAACAACAGCAGCAGTAGCAAGTCTGGACGACGACGACGGCAGGCGACGGTGTTGGGGTTTGCTAATGCGTATGGGGCGCCTTACCTTGTCTTTTGGCTCCTCTTTTACTGCGTCGTTCACGCGTCGATGCAGCTGACTGCGCAGCTCGTGTTGGCGTTGACGCTTCTGGCGATGTTGGCGTTTGTGGAGGTGGTGGATAGTGTCCGGGACGGACGCGCGATGGAGGCCTCTTTCCGTGCTCCCCAGTCGTCGTCGTCCTCTCCACCAACATCAACACCAGGCCTCACACGGTTCTCCGACACCGTTCTACTCTCGCTGCTCGCGCTCTTGACCTTTTTCGCAACGGGTCATCAATCGACTGTGTCGAGTATCCAATGGAAATCCGCCTTTCTCCTCTCTAGCACAGTACGGTACCCTTTTTCCCCGTTGACGGTCGTCGTGAATTCGGTTGGGCCCGTCGCGTTGATGGCTGGACTGGGCCCGTCGCTTGTCGCTCTATGGAATCGGGCGCCTTTAGTGGGGGCTGGGGCTGGGGCTGATGCCACTGCAGATGCGGACAACAACAACAACATCATCATCAATGCGGACGCCATCCGAGCAGGGGTGGGGGTCATGATCTATTTCAGTGCGCTCTTGTTGGGCGCGGCGACGAGTGCGGCGGTGCTCCGCCGACATTTGATGGTGTGGAAAGTGTTTGCGCCGCGTTTTATGGCTGCGGTGGTTCATGTTGGGGTGGTGGATGTTGGGGTGCTGGTGGGAGTGTGTGGGGGAATGCGGAGGGTGGTGAGGAAGGTGGAGAGGGTGTTTCGGGGTGCTGTTAGTTCCATATGAAGGGTTGCCAATGGACTTTGAAATGACTTTGGATTTGGACGTGATTTGTTTTTTAAAATTTAAAATTGAAAAAAGTAACTAGTAAAATGCTCCAAAAATGTCCAACACAATTGGATTTTCGAAAAAATTCCTTGTTCATTTTATGACATCCGTACGACATCCCGACGGTCAATCACAATCTGCTTCTCGCCAGTCGCCTCCAAAGGCCAAAACGTCGCTCCCACACCAGGCGCCTCAGTCGGATCTATCAGATTTCCATCAGCCAGGACCGTCGAGTCGCCGACAAGCGTGTTGAGACGGATTTCGTATTTCTGACCGACTCTGAACCCAAATACCTTGGCGACCTTGGCAATGTGGGACGACACCGCGTCCCCCGTGCGCAGAGCAATGGGTGCATAGTCGACGATGCTGTGGTTCTTGTAGACCCGCGCTTCGACGACTATCCCGTCTCGCTGCAGCCGATTCTCAATAAACACGCCCGCGCCCTCTGCGAGCTCCTCGTTCTCCGTCCCCTCTGTCGTCGTCGTCGCCGTCGTTGTCGTCCTCGTCAGGCGCCCCCGCCCATCGCGCTTGCCCTGGATCCAATCACCACCGTACATCGTCCCATCGCAATACGTCATCGTCCCGACACCATGTGGAAGTCCACCCTGTACCTCACCAATATACCGCCACCCTTCCTCTCGATTCACCAATACACCCCACCCCTCCTGCCCTAGAATCTCCCACCTCAGCTCCCGTATGTACCCACCGCTCCGTGAGATCCCAAACGTCACAAACGCTGCCGCCTGCGTCGCACCTGTGCCTTCAATGGCAGTCTGCAGCGTCTGCTTGTCGTCCAGCTTTTTCAGATCGTCGACGACCAGTGGGTCGAGATACAGTGAGTAGTAGACGGCAGGTACGGTAGACCCATCATCCTTCTTCGTCGGCTTGTCGGCTTGCCACTGTCTGACGACACCAGCGTAAAGGCGATACATATTGAACAAAGCAATCGTCCCCACGATCGGGGGAACCAGCACCAGCGCGATAGTTGCCCCATCTCGACGGTTCATCTCGGCACGCAACGTACTTACGTTGGTCAGCTTGAATTCGTGTTCGTCCGCCGCCCGTTTCCGCTCCAGCAGGTCTTCAAACAGGGTCCAGTCCCGTTCGTACAGGTGCTGCTCGGTCTCAAACGCAGACTGATGGCCCTTGATGAATTCGTCTACGGTCCGATCCTGGTCCTCACCGTCACCATCACTGCGGTACGTCTCCAGGAACCGGCGAAGCGCAGATCGCGTGCGGCTAGCAAGCTTATCCACCAGAGTTTTCCGCTTCCTACATTCGGCCAGCAAAGTTGGGAAGAACAATTTATAGTTTTCCTCCAGCTGGTCCAGGATATATCTCCGGTTGACCTGCAGATCGACAAGTTGGTCGTAAAAATCCGTGATCATTTTGAGATCTGAATCATCCAATTCCCGAAACTTGGTAACGACATTGATCTTATTGAAGCGGTTGAGGGGTGTGAGGATGATGTCGCAGGGAACACCCCGTGAGCCAATGAGATTAGGAGACTTTTTTATGAGGTCGATCAACTCGGTGGGTGTCGTGGGCAATGGGTCATTGAATTTAAAATCGGCCATGTACTTGACATTGACATTGTAGCTGTCGATCACGGATCTTTGCTCGTCTGACAATTCTCCTTTCCCTTGTACGGAAAAGGCTTTCGCCATTTTTTTGAACGCGCCAATGTTAAAAGAGCCCTTGACTTCCTTCTGCGAGTCGGCTGCTACCATTTTTTCTGTGATGCTGCCAACGGCGTTACCACCGTAGGTGATGCCGGTAACGACATGTGTGGCACCAATGTATTCAAAATCGTCTTCATCGAGTCTGATAGCATTATGGAGACAATGTACATCGAGATAGTGATGCTCAGTACGGATGCGGACGACTGCAGCTACGGTCGTCGATTGGCTCGAGTCCTTGCTCCGGTCAAGGTATGAGCCATAGCCGCCCATCGCAATAGCGCCGCATAGGATGGATACGGAGAGCGACGCAGATATTTGGAGCGTATGTGCCCTGTCTTGAAGGGTCCTGACTTCCTTGTATTCAAAATCAGTGCTTTTCATGGCAATCGTCCTCACTGTCGCTGCTGCTTCCTTGCGATTAAACAAGAACTCATTACGGAAACTGGACGTGGTCGCATCGTAGAGCTGACCCAGTTGAACAGGCCTCTCTAGTGCTTTTACTTCAAGTTGTTCTTTACTCTTGTCCATCCCGGGCGTCGAACCTAAAACAAGGCGATGATAGGGCCTGAGGCAGGCTGCAGGTGTTGGCACGGTCTACGGCCTGCCGTATTGTCAATGAGTACCAGGGGCCACGACTTGAGTTAAACCAACCTTCCGTGCTACGGACTGGTTCAGCGTGCCGTTCAAGTTCCGTGCCATCAGGTTCTCCCGTGCATCATGGCCCGTGGCCGATCCGTCATGGCATCTGAATGGTGAAATCCACAATAGGAAATTAGGGTCCAAGATAGGCTGATAACATAATTGCATCCGTGATAGCGAGACAACTTTGATTGGCAACAGACTAAGAGTGTTTTTGTAGAATTGTCAGCGGATATTCATATGAGCTGTGGCAGGTGGCGGCGAAGTTGAAGCTGGGCTGCGTCAGCTAAAAGTGGATTCTTAAACTAACTACGCTGCGGCAGGTTTTAACTCCGAAAGAACATGTGAAAGCGAGTGGATCTTTTCTGCGACGCAACAACGCCAAGTTGTGTCTTAAAGGCATCGGAGAGAGAAGCAAACAGCAGTGTCCACCTGACGACAGTAGTGAAATAAAAAATATGTAATTTAACTTCTTCACCATTTACATGTTCCCTATGCCTGATCATCTGTATACCGTCTTGCCACTCCAGTTCTACCTTGTTCAAGAATACCAGGTGCATCTTTACCTGTACGTGGATCCAGGCCACGATAAGTCGTCGCCTCTCCTGGTTACGAAGTATCACTGAAGATCCGTGTTCGTCTATTTCCGTTGTCGTCGTACCAGGCTTGTCTTCAGGCAACGTTAGGATAGAAGGCGTGAGTTAACTAGGACGCCTCACCCCCGTATCGTTTTGCATGTCTATATTTCCCTGTTACGAGCGAAAACATGGGCTTATCCGGATCCTCATCCTCGCTGTCTTGGCCCACAACATGTCCTATAATCCCATGATTAGTACCACCTGAACGGTCATCAAAGCGCACTACCTGTAGAATCTTCCATGCCGTTGCTTTCAGCCAGCAACTGACCAAAGTCCAAAATATATCTGCCAGTCCAACTCTGTTTGGCCTGCAGAGCGATTTCTAGTTCAAAAGGAGTTACGATTGGCCGCAAGAAGTCCTAAAAGAGGTTCAGATTCCAAATCAGTCTGGAAAAATAATAATAATAAACTTTGGCGTCAATCAAACTGTTCTCGGGGCAGGCGACGAGCACGAAACACTCAATCTCGAGGATATTGGCTGGCTCTGCCGGGTTAAGTTTCCCGACGCATATAGTATAACTTTTTTGTGGTTCTTGGCTAACAAAGTCCTTAAATATTTGATCAGTGGCAGGTAGGATGCTGGTCATCAATCGACAAATCATCGGTGAGAATGAACAAAAGCCCACTCCCAAAGTTCCTACCAGAATCCCAAATACGTCAATATCGCGGGCTTTTTGGATCACTGCATAACGTCGCATAAGTAGCTTGTTTGTTCTTGAAGATTCAAATTTAGCGGTCGACGTCTCTGAGTCATAAGATATAATCTAGTAACGTTAAGTGAAAATAAAACTGAGAATGAGTTAAATCGCCTACGTTTCTCTCTGCATTGGTTATAAGTAGATTTATTAGACCCAGGCTCTCGCCGCCAATGTATAAGTGAGTAGCGCATTAAGTTGCTTCAGGTGTGACATGTGACATTGTAAGTGACGCATCCAAAATTAAGGCCTTAACGCGTACATTACGCGTTTAACCCCCACCGCCTTGACCGCTTGAGCACCCGGAATTGTATCTCAACCAAAGCTAACCGGCCGCGGCTTCTTTAAAATCCGAGTCTCTCTAAACTTGCTCTGAAGCGCTTCCGTATTCGTGTTCATGGTCAGTCGCGATCAAAGTAGTTTGAGTAGTGCTGATGAAGTGAGCTGGTGTCGAAGAGCTGCCAATCCGTTTTACCAGCTGCCTCACCAGAAAACTTATGGGCGGCTCTAGTAGATCTTTTATGTCGGTGGCACGCACATCCGGCCTATCGGAAATTTATATAAAGCACTGCTTCCTAGTGCTGAGAAATTGGCACGCTGATATACCACTAGTTGTCGAGGCCAAAGCTAATGAAATTACGTGCGTTCGAAGATGTTGGATCGGGTACCACCGGTAGTCCCATTCAACTGCCACTTGCTGGATATCAGATTACCACGCCAGCGGGATTCAATGTATGTGCTCTCCTCCGACAAGTTCAACCTACCCATTAAAAGACGTAACATACTAGTACTCCAAGATTCAACTGAGAAAAGTTTGGTGCAAGGTTTCTGAGCCCCCGATCTGGCACGGGCATGCAAATCGTGGCGAGCGTGACGGCTACTTTATCCCTCATGTGAGGGCGACAATCAAGATCGCGATCTTTGAGCAATGAGTTTTACATCAGAAACCTGCAACTAAAATTCACGTCCTTTTCCCGTCGCCCACTGGGCATTCCTTTCTTCAAACGGGCAACGTCAGCCTAGCTTAGAGGTTAGCTGAACTTTACCAGGGTTCCATACTTGTTATTCATTGAACGTGACAAGTTCCGTCAATTTAGTATAACCACCAAAACTTTTGAATGTTATGCGCGCCTTCCAGCTCTCACACCGAACCACATATGTATCTCCCCAAAACTTCTAGCGTCAATGGTTGACATCCCGCCAATATCTTCGTCACAGACGGTCCGATGCCATCGTGCAAGTTGAACGTGAATATGGTGCGTGGTAGTCACTGTCATGTATTACTTGGCTTGCCCTGTTGAGATACAACTACCAGTTGGACGCCATAGCAAAAGTGACTACACTGACATCACTCAACAATCCATTCAATCCGAACCACGCTAACCCAACCCAAACAACTGCTTGAAATCTGTAGAATACCTGTCAGAAATATCCAAAACGTCCTAAAGAACCCAATACCTTTGTCATAGGACAACACGTTTCAAATTTTAGGTACAAGATTTCCGTGCTTTTGGTTCGATCGCGAAGGATCTTAAGCCCAGGGCCCACGACAAGGGAAGCACGAGGAAAAGAGACAAATAGCCTCTTCACCATCCCTGGGAAAGGAAAGACTCACCTTGTTCGAGCGGCGAACGGGCGGGCGACGGGGCGACAGGGCGGCGACGAGGAAAGACCTAAAGAAAACTACTGTGGAAAAGTGGAGACATTAGCAAAATACAAAAAGATATCGGTTCGTCACCAGATCCGTAAAAGCGTAAACGAGTAATAACTAACGAAACTAGAAAAAGAAAAAATCGTTAGCCACACTTGAAAACGAAAAAAAGTAGAAAAACAAATCCTATTGAGCATTGCTGCCCAAGCCCATTAAGGGCGGAGGTGAGCTTGAAGGATTAGCCCACCAAGGAGACGCGCCTTCCTGCTTTCACGGCGTTTGAGAATGTCACGGCCAGCTCGCTTGTTGATTTTACTAGCGCGGTTAAGAGAAGAAGTCTTGGACTCAGCAAGCACAATTGAATCGTCGCCAGAGAGACCCTCTTGATGCTCAAGACCTTCCGGTTCATTGACAGAAGGCAAGGACAGACCAGCATCGACAAGATCATCTTGAGCAGGATGAGGTTTCACGCCTTCCAGTATAGCCAGAGCGTCGGCTCGGTAAAGAAACCTACAGTACTGAAGCGTCGACCAAGACCACCAGTCAAAGAACATAGCATCTTCAGGAAGAGGGCGTTTCTTGCCTTCAAGGATAGCAAGAGTTTCAATCCTGTCGAGAGTTCGAATGTGTTTGTTGAACGCAGCTTTGTCAGCGAGGGGGACGTCGTCCATGGTAAACCGTCCTCTTTTGCGTTTTAGTGGCGCTGGCGACAAGTAGAGTTCCTCTTGATGCTTCTTGGTGCCAACATCCAGAGTCCGAATTTGCTTGGTGAATGCAAGTAGGTCGGCGAGAGGAATATCATCGAGTGATAAAAGATCTCTGTTGTGAGTCTCCAGTCCGTCGAGAGTTCGGATTTGTTTAGCATACGCAATTAGGTCAGCGAGGGGAACATCGTCCATGGAGCAACGATTGTTGTTTTCCTGTGGCATTGGTGACAAGGCGACCGGAGTCTTCTTGGTGGTATTAAAGGCCTGGAGATCCAAAGTATCCTGTAAATTGTCAGCAACCATGTGACGGGGGCGGGTAAGAGTGGGGGTTGTGTCCTTGGCAGGGATGACGTCCTGGATGTCCAAGGTGGCCTCCCAAATTTTAATGGCGTTGTGGAGAGGACGGATAGGAATGGGTGCGGCGATAGGAAGACGACCAGCGTCTGAGGAAGCGGAGTAGGAGGAGTAGGAGGAGAGTGCAGGGCAGGGCATAATAGCGTGTATGGGTGTGTAGTATGTCATAGTGGTTAACTGGAAAGAGGAGCTGGGCGTGCATTAGGCGGCGACTTTTGTATGTTGCTGACATGTCAGCCACTTGGTCTCGATCGACATATCCTTTTTGGCATCACTGTGCGGCGCGCCATTGGATGCGCTTGAAATTGGCCTGTCTCAACCTGTACATGTAGCCCTTGGTTCATCAACTTCATCCCTGCGCAAAGGATCGCGTCGTGGAACGTCAGCTGAAGTAGATTCTTAAACTAACTACGCAGCGGCAGGTTTTAACTCCGAAATGACATGTGAAAGCGAATAGATCTTTTCTGCGACGCAACAACACCAAGTTGTGTCTTAAAGGCATCGGAGAGAGAAGCAAGAAGTAGTGTCCACCTGACGATGGTAGTGAAATAAAGGATATGTAATTTAGTTTTTTCACCATTTACATGTTCCCTATTGCCTGATCATCTGTATACCGTCTTGCCACTCCAGTTCTACCTTGTTCAAGAATACCAGGTGCATCTTTACCTGTACGTGGATCCAGGCCACGATAAGTCCGATTTTGGAGGAATTGTCCTGTGCACAATAATCGTGTCATCGTGACATACATAAAGTTCATTTACTGACCAGCTGCACTATTATTCTCCATTTTGGTAAGCCACCCCTCCTGGTTACGAGGTATCACTGAAGATCTGTGTTCGTCGATTTCCGTTGTCGTCGTACCAGGCTTGTCTTCAGGCAACGTTAGGATAGAAGGCGTGAGTTAACTAGGACGCCTCACCCCCGTATCGTTTTGCATGTCTATATTTCCCTGTTACGAGCGAAAACATGCGCTTATCCAGATCTGTCTTGGCCCACAACATGTCCTATAATCCCATGATTAGTACCACCTGAACGGTCATCAAAGCACACTACCTGTAGAATCTTGTATGCCGTTACTTTCAGCCAGCAACTGACAAAAGTCCAAAATATATCTGCCGGTCTGACCTGCAGAGTGATTTCCAGTTCAAAAGGGGTTAGCTAGCTTTTACGGGTTAAATTTCCCGACGCATATAGCATAACGTTTTTGTGGTTCTTGGCTAACAAAGTCCTTAAATATTTGATCAGTGGCGGGTAGGATGCTGGTCATATCAATCGACAAATCATCGGTGGGAATGAACAAAAGCCCACTCCCAAAGTTCCTACCAGAATCCAAAATACGTCACTATCGCGGGCTTTTTGGATCACTGCATAACGTCGCATAAGTAGCTTGTTTGTTCTTGAAGATTCGAGTTTAGCAGTCGACGTCTCTGGGTCATAAGATATAATCTAGTGTTAAATGAGAATAAAACTGAAAATGAGTTAAATCGCCTACGTTTATCTCTGCAATGGTTATAAGTAGATTTATTAGACCAGGTTCTCACCTCCATTGTATAAGTGAGTAGCAGCATGAAGTTGCTTCAGGGGTGACATATGACATGTGACATTGTAAGTGACGCATCCACAATTCCTCCGTTTAAGGCCTTGACACGTAATGTTTAACCCCCACCCCCTTGAGCACCTGGTGTAAATCGAATTACATCTCAACTCAAAGCTAACCGGCCGTGACCTCTTTAAAATACGCGTTGCTCTGAACTTGCTCTGAAGTGCTTCCATATTCGTATTCATGGTCAGCCTTAGCAATCGCGATCAAAGTAGTTTGAGTAGCGCTGATGAAGTGACAAGCTAGAATTGCTGATGAGCTGGTGCCAAAGAGCTGTCAATGCGTTTCAACAGCTGCCACTTATAGGCGGCTCTAGTAGAACTTTTATGTCGGTGGCGAAAATGCACGCACATCCGGCCTATGAAAATTTCATGTAAAGCTTCCTAGTGCTAAGAAATGGTAGTACACTGATATGCTCCAACATACCGCCATTTGTCGAGGCCAGAGCTAATGAAATTACGTGCGTTCGAAGATATTGGATCGGGCACTACCGGAAGTCCCATTCAAGCTGTTGCCGGATATCAGGTTACCACGCCAGCATGATTCAATGTGTGTACTCTCTTCCCACAAGTTCAACTTACCAAGTAAAAGACGTAGACCAGCTTAACCCATGTATCGGAGCAATGATTTTTACATCATAAACCTGCGACTAAACTTGGTTAGGATCTGGCACGTCCCTTTCCCGTTTCCTGGGTATTCCTCTCTTCAAATGGGCGACGTTAAGCTCAGAGGTTAGGTACTGAATTTATATTCGCCACCCATTGAAGGCCGTGATTTGACATATCCCGTCACTTTGCAGGTACAACCACCAAAACTTTTGAATGTTATGCGCGCCTTCCAGCTCTCACACCGAACCACATATCTCCCCAAAACTTCTAGCGTCAATGGTTGACATCCCGCCAATATCTGCGTCACAGACGGTCCGATACCATTGTGCAAGTTGAACATGAATATGGTGCGTGGTAGTCACTGTCATGTATTACTTGGCTTGACTTGTTGAGATACAACTACCAGTTGGACGCCATAGCAAAAGTAACTACACTGACATCACTCAACAATCCATTCAATCCAAACCACGCTAACCCAACCCAAACAACTGCTTGAAATCTGTAGAATACCTGTCAGAAATATCCAAAACGTCCTAAAGAACCCAATACCTTTGTCATAGGACAACACGTTTCAAATTTTAGGTACAAGATTTCCGTGCTTTTGGTTCGATCGCGAAGGATCTTAAGCCCAGGGCCCACGACAAGGGAAGCACGAGGAAAAGAGACAAATAGCCTCTTCACCATCCCTGGGAAAGGAAAGACTCACCTTGTTCGAGCGGCGAACGGGCGGGCGACGGGGCGACAGGGCGGCGACGAGGAAAGACCTAAAGAAAACTACTGTGGAAAAGTGGAGACATTAGCAAAATACAAAAAGATATCGGTTCGTCACCAGATCCGTAAAAGCGTAAACGAGTAATAACTAACGAAACTAGAAAAAGAAAAAATCGTTAGCCACACTTGAAAACGAAAAAAAGTAGAAAAACAAATCCTATTGAGCATTGCTGCCCAAGCCCATTAAGGGCGGAGGTGAGCTTGAAGGATTAGCCCACCAAGGAGACGCGCCTTCCTGCTTTCACGGCGTTTGAGAATGTCACGGCCAGTTCGCTTGTTGATTTTACTAGCGCGGTTAAGAGAAGAAGTCTTGGACTCAGCAAGCACAATTGAATCGTCGCCAGAGAGACCCTCTTGATGCTCAAGACCTTCCGGTTCATTGACAGAAGGCAAGGACAGACCAGCATCGACAAGATCATCTTGAGCAGGATGAGGTTTCACGCCTTCCAGTATAGCCAGAGCGTCGGCTCGGTAAAGAAACCTACAGTACTGAAGTGTCGACCAAGACCACCAGTCAAAGAACATAGCATCTTCAGGAAGAGGGCGTTTCTTGCCTTCAAGGATAGCAAGAGTTTCAATCCTGTCGAGAGTTCGAATGTGTTTGTTGAACGCAGCTTTGTCAGCGAGGGGGACGTCGTCCATGGTAAACCGTCCTCTTTTGCGTTTTAGTGGCGCTGGCGACAAGTAGAGTTCCTCTTGATGTTTCTTGGTGCCAACATCCAGAGTCCGAATTTGTTTGGTGAACGCAAGTAGGTCGGCGAGAGGAATATCATCGAGTGATAAAAGATCTCTGTTGTGAGTCTCCAGTCCGTCGAGAGTTCGAATTTGTTTAGCATACGCAATTAGGTCGGCGAGGGGAACATCGTCCATGGAGAAACGATCTTTGTTGTTTTCCTGTGGCACTGGTGACAAGGCGACCGGAGTCTTCTCACTGGTGTTAAAGGCCTGGAGATCCAAAGCATCCTGTAAATTGTCAGCAACCATGTGACGGGGGCGGGTAAGAGTGGGGGTTGTGTCCTTGGCAGGGATGACGTCCTGGACGTCCAAGGCGGCCTCCCAAATTTTAATGGCGTTGTGGAGAGGACGGATAGGAATGGGTGCGGCGATAGGAAGACGACCAGCGTCTGAGGAAGCGGAGTAGGAGGAGTAGGAGGAGAGTGCAGGGCAGGGCATAATAGCGTGTATGGGTGTGTAGTATGTCATAGTGGTTAACTGGAAAGAGGAGCTGGGCGTGCATTAGGCAGCGACTTTTGTATGTTGCTGACATGTCAGCCACTTGGTCTCGATCGACATACCCTTTTTGGCATCATTGTGATACAACGAGCGCCTGAAATTGGCCTGTCGCAACCTGTACATGTAGCCCTTGGTTCATCAACATAATGTAGTTAATCCTGCGTAAAGGATGGCCAGATCAGCGCGTCATGATGTCAGTGCATGATCATACAAATACGTTGCAAAAAAACTTTTGTAGCGATGGAATCACGAACACAGCTTTTCATCAATGAACAAGAACGGTCACGTAGTCCAACTCGTCGCCTAACCTCTTCTCACTCCAAATCTCTGCCTCGATGCATAATCTTTCCATCGCTGTATGTCCTCTCGTTGGAGTAGAAGTTCTACAGTATAATAATTCTGAGCAAGGTCTTCGTTTCTAGCAACGTGATGGACAGCAGTATGGCAGGGTCTGTCGCGTAAAATAAGTTTTAACCACTTCAAGTGGTGGGTCCACAATTAATAAACTCGCCTGCATAACCACGCAACAGAGTTCAACATACTCTCTGGATGCCACCTCCTTTTGAGAACCTTGGCATGTGTTGACCGTGGTATCAGGTGATGATACGTCAAGGGCACCTCTCTCTGGCAGATTTCGCATTCCATCGTTCTAGTAGACGACCACACCGGTGGAGGCGCACAAGCCTCCTGGATGTAGTCCGTCAGCACACGTCTAAGAAACGCCAACGATTCTTCAGCATCGGAAGTGATCCCGTACGCGGTTAGGGTATCAATGAAGGAGAGCGGGGTGGTATCAAGTGGTATGTCTTCGAGGTCTGGCACGGTGTGACGCGATTCATGCGACGCGGTTTGAAGCGACGAAGGAAATGTGGGCCACGATTCGGAACACAAATACGACGAGAAATCATCAAGATCTGATTCTCCCCTGGCTGAATCGTGGCTAGTAGTACTCGTCCCATCAATGCGGGCAAGTAAAGCCCGAGCTAGACAGTCTTTGAAGAGATGGTATTGAGGTGCAGAATTTTCTTCATGACTCGGCGACAGCATAATGGGATAGCAATGTTGTAACTGAACAATAACAAATGACAGAGGCGTCCCTGTCTGTGGCTACGTGAGCTACTCGACCTTGATATACGGAGACTGGCGGCACCGAACTGTCACGCTCACACTAGTACATCTGATGGTACCAAGTTTACAAAAACTTCTATGGAATAATGTTCGCCTTGATGACCTTTTTGCCTAGTGCATCCAAGGGCCAAGTACTCTCAGCTTTATCCGCTGAGGATGGGTCCATCACATTGCCATTCACGACGACAGACTCGGGTTCGAAATGATTGCCAATGGACTCCAAAATAACATCAAAGCGATCCTCCGTCTTCCATCCAAACACGTCCGCAATTTTCGCAATGTGAGCCGAGACCTTGTCGTGACCACCAAGGGCGACAGATGCAAACTTGATGGGTACATCAAACCGAAAGACAGTAGCATCAACCACGACACCGTCTTTCCTGACACGGTCGTTAATGTATACACATTCTTCGCGAGTGTCCGATTTGTTTATCAACTTCCCGAGCCCTTCTCTGCGCCCCTTGTACCAGCTTCCTGCATACCGCGTATCATCTGCATATGTTATGACGCCAGAACCATGCCTCAGTCCATCCCGAACGTTGCCAATATATCTCCACTTTTCCTCCTTGTTGGTTAAAGTGCCCCATCCATCCTTATTCATAGAATTCCATTCAAGCTCACCCAAGTTCTTGGACGCGACGCCAAACGTCAGAAATCCCGTTTCTTTACTTTCACGAATTCTTTTGATGGTAGCCATAAGGGTCCCGTTCGCATCATCGAGGAGCTGCAACGTATTGTCTATCTGAGAGTCGGCGTACAGGGAACGGTAAATGGTCTTTTCGCTCTGATCACCTTCACCAAGTCGACTGTCTTCGACTCGGCGCCATTCACGTATATCGTCGGCTAGCACTCGATGGATATTCAAAAGGTTGACATGATGAACCGCTTCGGGGATGATGACCAGAGCAATTGTGGCATTGTCCGTCCTGTTCATCAGCTTTTTCAACGTCGTGACATCAACCAATTCAAATCCATGGTCATCCGCCGCCTTCTTTCGCTGCACGAGATCGTCAAATGTACCCTTTTCGATTTCATAATCGTGCAACGCTTCGGAATACCTTTCGTTTGCGTCGGTCAGAAAGTCCGCATTCGGCGCCGAGCCGGGCCTGGCCCTGAGATAAGACTGGAGATAGTAACGAAGCTCGCGACGTGCATTTCTCAAATCTTGACCAACTGTATTGGCCTTTGCGCGACATAGTGCCGTGAAAGAGGGGAAGTAGGATTTATAATGTTGATCCATCTGTTCACGAAGAAAGGCTCTATCCTGATTCAAGGTGATATATTTGTCGTAAAAGTGTAGGATGTCGTTCAGTTGCGCTGTGTCCAATTGTTGCACAAGCGAGACGGCGCTGAACCTGTCTTTGAACCGCTTCAGCGAAGTCAGGTAGACGTTGAGGGGCACGCCCTCTCCCATGGCCTGGTTGGCCTGCATCACAGTCGCAAGTACTTCAACAGCATGGGTGGGAAGCACCGATTTTAAATGAATATCGGCGAGGAGTCGGACTTCACAATTGAATTGGTCGAGCTTCTTCCTATCCTCCAAATTCAACAATGCCTCCCCGCTAACTTCGAAGGCGGCGCCTATCCTTCTCAAAGCTTGGATTAAGAATCTGCCGTCCACTTTCTCCTCCGAGTCATGTGTGGTCTTTCCCTGTTTGAAAGTACCCACGATGTGGCCGCCATACTCGATCGCAGTGATGACGTGGGTAGCACCGTTCTGCTGAATCTGCTCTCCCGCCAACCGGATGAATTTCTTGTTGTCTGGGATGTCGAGTCTCTCCGTCTTGGTACGGACGTGAGCCGTTACGGCAATAGTATGAGAGTCGCTGCTGTCATCCCTGCGATCGAGGTATGACCCCATTCCGGCGACAGTAAAGGCGCCACTCAGGATGGAAACGGCGAGAGATGAGGAGATATCAAGTGTACCGGCGCGCGATTCAAGGCTTTTAACTTCCTGATAGTCATAGTTTATCCCAGATGAGGGTTCTGGCGTGGATAAGATCATCTGAGAGGGATCGAAGAGGTTCTCGTTCAGAAATGTAGATGTTGTGGCATCGTAGAGTTGGCCGAGATACACTGGTTTGCCGAGGGGTTGGACTTGGATCTCGCGGGCCATGATGACTGCAAAACAACTGGAGGGTAGTGACTGGCAAGGCCCACCTTACTTTTGAAAAGTGTTTGCACGAGACCTCATGCTGTCCCGATTCGTCATTTCCAGCAGCAAGTGGAGGTAGCCACAAGGTGATAAGCTCTGGGTTGATGGCAAATCCAACGTGGCGAACCAGCTCTGCTCAGACTTGGTCGATTCGGTTCACCGCAAACCGATCATATGACTTTGTACGAACGTCACGTGTCCTTTAAATGCACCTGCCAATAGCTGCACTAACCTCCCTCACACCTCTATGCTCCGACAGCTCCAAAGCGAACGCTAGACACTCTCGCTCACGGTCTTTCCTGCCCTGCAGTCCATAAGCTTTCGCAAGGAAATACCACGCCTCGGGCACATCCCAAGCCGGACCACGCGTCAGGTGGGAAAGAAGCCCAGCAGCGAGATCAATATCTTCTTGCCTCGTCTCCCTTGGCAATTTATTTCCACCATTAGGCGCAATGTCTGGCGTCAAATACAGCCGACAAAGATGCACTGTAGCGGACACGTCCTCGGACGAAATAAACAGTGCCTTTTGCAAAGCGTCAAGCGCGTGCTGGCGTTGTCCAAGTGCGATGTAATACAGCCCTAGCTGTTATCGCAGATAAATCGAATTGTTTCGCGTTTTCTTTCCTTCGAGGCTCACCTGAACCCACACAGAAGGGTTACTTTCATCGCGGACTTCAGCTTCTTGTATCGAGCCCTTTGCTTGCTCAATCTTTCCGAGTCGTCTAAATGTCGCGGCTGACATCAGCCAAACGTCACTCAGCATTTTATTTTCTCTCGCAATGCGAGCATCTTTTTTGGCCTGTCCTACAGGGGGCACGGGGGGTGGCGGCGGTGGTGGAGTGGGCGATTCGGCTGGCGTTCCATCGTGAGAATGAATGATAGAGCTCACACGGCGACGCGAATGAATTGAAGACGCTTGGTACGACGTTGGATGAAGCACGGCGTGCAGGTCTGCAGACACCTCATCTCAGACACGGCAACAGCACAATAAAATCGGGACTTTACCAGGAGTGGAAGTCGTTCTTCTCAAACTCCCGCCTCTCGCCACTCCGTGTCCAATCTTCTTTGAGATCGTCGTTATCCTTTCTTGCCCTTTATGAACACCTGTTTTGAGCATTTGCTGGACCTTTTCCTTTTTTGACTTTGACGTATCACCCCCTTCTATCGATAAGGACCTCTTTTGACGAGTGCCGTTCTTCTCATTTTTCTTATCAGAATCCCGAATTTTCTCTTCCATTTCTTCTGTTGGAGGGGCAAGAGAAATGGTAATCGGTATGGGCGCGTGAGATACAGGCTGGAGGTTTTGTGTCCGATCCTCCGCGTCCGACGACACACGTATGATCGTCGTAGCGTATGACGAGGCTCTGACACTAAGATCGGCGGATGGTCTTTCAGCTGATTGGGCAATCGCGTCGACCAAAGTCCCTGTCAGAGAGGAAGAAGAGGCTAACAGGAAGTTTGAGCAGTGCAAAAGACATTGTTCGATGACTCACCATCCCCGATAGCAGTCTTCTTTGCTGCGAACCAGGAAAACACTTCCACCCACTTTTGTTCTGCACCCTCCGCTCCCTCGATAGCCTCTATGAGTGTGACCTGCGTTAGCCTCAGCTGTAACGAGTTTTCAAATATTTCGAAAGACAGTGGCCAGCGTTGATCTATAATCGAGCCCAGTAAGGTAGAGCCAGGAGGCACCCGCTGAACACCACTGTCCAACACGAAAGCTTCAAAAGCTTCATCCCTGTAGAGTTGTGTAGGAGTAGCAATGTCTTCTGGCCTCGCAGTCGACGCTACAGTCGACGCCGCATCACCATTTGTGAACTGGGCCGCGCCGTAATCTCTTGACCATCCTTGTGGTCCTAGTTGAGCATTTTGATCAGATGCTGGCTCCGAGATCTCGATATCATCAAGCGCTGCCCCTCGATCCAGGATCTCTGCTGCAGCTTTCCATTGCTCGGCAGCCGTGAGAAGAATACCGAGAAGATGCCAGTATCGCACTTCACTCAAATCATTCTCAACTGCTTGCCCTGCGTAAATGATCGCTTGTTGTATGTCCTGCTGAGGGCCGGCACGGGCTAACGACAGTGCAATGTGGAAATATCCCAACGCGGTAGGATACGAATCAACAGAAGCGCAGAAAAGCGCGTGAGCTTTCCCTAGTCTCTGTGAACGAGTAAAAGGATCTTGTTCTGAACGGACATTAGACAATATAATCAATCAGCTTCGCTGTTTGCTCGCCTTTGAATGCCATGACAACATTCCACATCCCTTCTGTCATATCAACGTGAGCCAACAATCTCTTGTTGCTCATATCCAGACGTGTTCGTGCCTTCTCAACCAACTCTCCGGCACACCGCACGTCCTTCATTCCTTGCACACCAGGCATAGAAACTGCTGCCTTACACAGCATACCCACGCCAAAGACGAGTAACTCGACCCAGTTTTCATTCGTATCTGTTTCTTCGCATACCTGAGAGCCTTGCATTTGCCATGCTTTCCCGACGACCTGAGCGTAAAGCATAAGGGTACGCCTTCCCAGAGAAGCGTCGCCCGAGAGGAATAGAAGCCGTGTCATGTGTCGCAGCACCCGCGGAGAATTGAAGGTCAAGCGTGTCGCCCACCACATAATCTAGAAAGTCTATGTTAGATCAGGATGATTGTAGAAAGGACGACCAGCTCACATCGATAAACCAGCTCGCGTGCTCTCCAAAAGCCCCCGCCGCTTCCCAAACCGCAGCGCATAGATCCACAAAATCTTCAACTTTGTTGTTATGCATGCCTGCACGAGGAAACCTTGTGCTGACATGCAAGATGCTGCGATAGTGGTTCATAACTGAGCGCGCTTCGTTTAGCCAAGCCGGCACCTTTTTCGCTCTAGATGAAACGGGTGTCAACGGTGTAGACGAACGAAGTGATGGTCCATGTTTTACGACAAACGCTCTGAGATGAATCGCGCATATCGTTGACCGATGGCCTGTTCGAAAGTCTGGAGGCCAGTTCACACTGCACGCCGAGTACAGTTTGAGCCATGTCCACAAATCATCGCCAGATTCAGCGTTGGACGACGTATCCTCTGTGAGTACGTTGCTGGTATGGGCGCATATAATTATGGCACGCCAAAGGATGCGATCAACCCAACGCCATAATTCGCGGAATCGCATAAAGGGAGTCGCTTCGGCCTTCCCAGTAGGTGGAAGGGGCTGGTTGAATGAAAATTCTGAAGCCGCTACGCGTATAAGAGGTAGAGCAGCGCGATATGCCGACAAAGCCTTCTTGGGTTCTGATGGACAAAGCTTCTCGTGCGACATGCCTGTTTATCAGGTTTAGTAACACCAGAGTATGCATGCGCTTGATAGCGATTGTACTGACCTTGTAGACATATACTCCTCAGTGCTTCAACCATGGCCCAACTCCTGCCATCCTTGACCTCAGCCCATAGAGAATCCATCATTGCAGCATAGGTTGAGCCCCCCGCTGATGAGATTGACGCACCCGCAGATGTTGGTACCGAGAGCGTTGAATTCTTTGCGGGTATGTGTCCTCGTATGTTGCACGTGTCTTGGACGTGCTCCAGGTGGGATAAACATTCCGCTGGGCTTCCGACAGCATAGGCGTAGTAGGCCAAGATGAACTTGTGCGACTGGGTGTGACTTGAATGTTTTATGAGAAGACTAAGATGGAATTAAAAAAACGTACATTGAAGTTGCGAGTGTCCAGTTTTGTTAGAGCATCATAACTGACACGGGCCTCGCCGACATGCTCCTCTGGCAACACACACTCATCTGCCATCGACAGAGAGAAATCCGCCTGTGCCCTAGTGTTGTTGTCTTCATCGTCCGCAGACTGGGTGGCAAGCAGTAAGGCCAGCGTTCGTGTATATGAAGCCATCTCTGCGACATCCTTGGATCCAGCACAGTGCTTGTTGAACTTGCGGAGCAGCTCAGGCCAATTAAGGATGACGCCTGTTGGAGTTTTCGCGGGGTACTTTGCAGCCCATTGACCAGCTGTGAGCGTTGCTCTGAGCTGTGTCCAGTAGTGGGTTTCCTTGTAGTTGGACATTGATTAAGGCAGAAAGAGGTAACTCCGACTCGTCCGCATTTTATTTCTAATTTCTAATACACAATGAGTATCTCCCATCTACTCGCCAGAACGTCGTCTAACATTGAAATATTTGTGGCCAAAGACTGTAGTCCAAGCCTTGGACTCCAAGTTTCCTCCACCAATGTGAGCAACCGAAAAGGTCACATAAATATCACATGACCGCCTTCTCGTCTTCCAGCCAAGATGCAATTGCCCGCACAATCCAAGTCAAACCAGACACATTTGCAGATCAGCTATCAACAGAAGATTTTGACGCATACTATGAAATTGAGGAGACTGCCAAAGAGCTAGTACAAAATGATTACAAACGGGTACGTTTCAACTTCTATCTAGTCAAATCAACCACTGATTTCGTTGCAGATAGCTCTCCAATTCCCAGACGATTTACTGCAAAATTCAGTGATTATATATCAGAGACTGAAAGCGCGTGTTGGTAATGGAAGAGAGCTATACGTTCTCGCAGACACATCTTACGGCAGGCATGCAAACCTTTTCAAGGGATTTCATCGAATAGTCTGACTTTTCTCTTTAATCGGGGGGTCCTGAAAATTAAGTTGTTGCGTTGATGAGGTTGCTGCTCAGCATGTTGATGCGGATGCAATGGTACACTATGGATATGCATGTATGAGCCAGTGCGTATGCTGTGATCGCTGAGCGCCGAAAAAGTTATTGACGCTACGCAGGACGTCTCGCCTACCTGTCATATATGTCTTTGGAAAGCGAAAAATCGATATTGGTCGTTGTGTTGAAACGCTTGTCGACACTTTGAAATCAAATATATATTCCGGTTCGCAAGCTAGCGGTCCAATATTATTGCGACTTGACGTAGCATTTGTCCACAGTGCAGGTGCGTGTCATTTACTCGTGGAGAGTAGCTTAATCGTTGAAGATAAATAAGAGGAAATACATGATAAACTCGAGCAGGCGTCAGGACTTTCCATACATTACATAAAACCGCCTTCGAGATCTATTCCAAACTCAACTCAGTCTTCATTGAGTCCATCCGAGCCACTTAGCCATTACCCGACGATTATTTACATTGGCGGCGAGAGCCTGGGTCTAATAAATCTACTTATAACCAATGCAGAGAGAAACGTAGGCGATTTAACTCATTCTCAGTTTTATTTTCACTTAACGTTACTAGATTATATCTTATGACCCAGAGACGTCGACCGCTAAATTTGAATCTTCAAGAACAAACAAGCTACTTATGCGACGTTATGCAGTGATCCAAAAAGCCCGCGATAGTGACGTATTTGGGATTCTGGTAGGAACTTTGGGAGTGGGTAAGGCCTTTATTTATTCTCACCGATGATTTGTCGATGGATATGACCAGCATCCTACCTGCCACTGATCAAATATTTAAGGACTTTGATAGCCAAGAACCACAAAAAAAGTTATACTATATGTGTCGGGAAACTTAACCCGGCAAAGCTAGCCAACTTCCTCGAGATTGAGTGTTTCGTGCTCGTCGCCTGCCCCGAGAACAGTTTGATTGATGCCAAAGTTTATTTATTTATTTCCAGATTGATTTGGAATTTGAACCTCTTTTAGGACTTCTTGCGGCCAATCGTAACCCCTTTTGAACTAGAAATCGCTCTGCAGGCCAAACAGAGTTGGACTGGCAGATATATTTTGGACTTTGGTCAGTTGCTGGCTGAAAGCAACGGCATGGAAGATTCTACAGGTAGTGCGCTTTGATGACCGTTCAGGTGGTACTAATCATGGGATTATAGGACATGTTGTGGGCCAAGACAGCGAGGATGAGGATCCGGATAAGCCCATGTTTTCGCTCGCAACAGGGAAATATAGACATGCAAAACGATACGGGGGTGAGGCGTCCTAGTTAACTCACGCCTTCTATCCTAACGTTGCCTGAAGACAAGCCTGGTACGACGACAACGGAAATCGACGAACACGGATCTTCAGTGATACTTCGTAACCAGGAGGGGCGACTTACCAAAATGGAGAATAGTGCAGCGGGTCAGTAAATGAACTTTATGTATGTCACGATGACACGATGATTGTGCACAGGACAATTCCTCCAAAATCGGACTTATCGTGGCCTGGATCCACGTATAGGTAAAGATGCACCTGGTATTCTTGAACAAGGTAGAACTGGAGTGGCAAGGCGGTATGCAGATGATCAGGCATAGGGAACATGTAAATGGTGAAGAAGCTAAATTACATATTCTTTATTTCACTACTGTCGTCAGGTGGACACTGCTTTTTGCTTCTCTCTCCGATGCCTTTAAGACACAACTTGGCGTTGTTGCGTCGCAGAAAAGATCCACTCGCTTTCACATGTTCTTTCGGAGTTAAAACCTGCTGCAGCGTAGTTAGTTTAAGAATCCACCTCAGCTGACATTTACACGACGCGCTGATCTGGCCATCCTTTACGCAGGATTAACTACATTATGTTGATGAACCAAGGGCTACATGTACGACAGGCCAATTTCAGGCGCTCGTTGTATCACAATGATGCCAAAAAGGGTATGTCGATCGAGACCAAGTGGCTGACATGTCAGCAACATACAAAAGTCGCTGCCTAATGCACGCCCAGCTCCTCTTTCCAGTTAACCACTATGACATACTACACACCCATACACGCTATTATGCCCTGCCCTGCACTCTCCTCCTACTCCTCCTACTCCGCTTCCTCAGACGCTGGTCGTCTTCCTATCGCCGCACCCATTCCTATCCGTCCTCTCCACAACGCCATTAAAATTTGGGAGGCCACCTTGGACGTCCAGGACGTCATCCCTGCCAAGGACACAACCCCCACTCTCACCCGCCCCCGTCACATGGTTGCTGACAATTTACAGGATACTTTGGATCTCCAGGCCTTTAACACCAGTGAGAAGACTCCGGTCGCCTTGTCACCAGTGCCACAGGAAAACAACAAAGATCGTTTCTCCATGGACGATGTTCCCCTCGCTGACCTAATTGCGTATGCTAAACAAATTCGAACTCTCGACGGACTGGAGACTCACAACAGAGATCTTTTATCACTCGATGATATTCCTCTCGCCGACCTACTTGCGTTCACCAAACAAATTCGGACTCTGGATGTTGGCACCAAGAAACATCAAGAGGAACTCTACTTGTCGCCAGCGCCACTAAAACGCAAAAGAGGACGGTTTACCATGGACGACGTCCCCCTCGCTGACAAAGCTGCGTTCAACAAACACATTCGAACTCTCGACAGGATTGAAACTCTTGCTATCCTTGAAGGCAAGAAACGCCCTCTTCCTGAAGATGCTATGTTCTTTGACTGGTGGTCTTGGTCGACGCTTCAGTACTGTAGGTTTCTTTACCGAGCCGACGCTCTGGCTATACTGGAAGGCGTGAAACCTCATCCTGCTCAAGATGATCTTGTCGATGCTGGTCTGTCCTTGCCTTCTGTCAATGAACCGGAAGGTCTTGAGCATCAAGAGGGTCTCTCTGGCGACGATTCAATTGTGCTTGCTGAGTCCAAGACTTCTTCTCTTAACCGCGCTAGTAAAATCAACAAGCGAGCTGGCCGTGACATTCTCAAACACCGTGAAAGCAGGAAGGCGCGTCTCCTTGGTGGGCTAATCCTTCAAGCTCACCTCCGCCCTTAATGGGCTTGGGCAGCAATGCTCAATAGGATTTGTTTTTCTACTGTTTTTTCGTTTTCAAGTGTGGCTGACGATTTTTTCTTTTTCTAGTTTCGCTAGTTATTACTCGTTTACGCTTTTACGGATCTGGTGACAAACCGATATCTTTTTGTATTTGGCTAATGTCTCCACTTTTCCAGAGTAGTTTCTTTTAGGTCTTTCCTCGTCGCCGCCCTGTCGCCCCGTCGCCCGCCCGTTCGCCGCTCGAACAAGGTGAGTCTTTCCTTTCCCAGGGATGGTGAAGAGGCTATTTGTCTCTTTTCCTCGTGCTTCCCTTGTCGTGGGCCCTGGGCTTAAGATCCTTCGCGATCGAACCAAAAGCACGGAAATCTTGTACCTAAAATTTGAAACTTGTTGTCCTATGACAAAGGTATTGGGTTCTTTAGGACGTTTTGGATATTTCTGACAGGTATTCTACAGATTTCAAGCAGTTGTTTGGGTTGGGTTAGCGTGGTTTGGATTGAATGGATTGTTGAGTGATGTCAGTGTAGTTACTTTTGCTATGGCGTCCAACTGGTAGTTGTATCTCAACAGGTCAAGCCAAGTAATACATGACAGTGACTACCACGCACCATATTCACGTTCAACTCGCACGATGGCATTGGACCGTCTATAATGCAGATATTGGCGGGATGTCAACCATTGACGCTAGAAGTTTTGGGGAGATATGTGGTTCGGTGTAAGAACAGGTCTTCAAGCTGGAAGGCGCAAAACATTCAAAGTTTTGGTGGTTGTACTAAATTGACGGAACTTGTCACGTTCAATGAATAACAAGTATGGAACCCTGGTAAAGTCCAGCTAGGTTGAACTTGTCGGAGGAGAGCACAAACATTGAATCTCGCTGGTGTGGTAATCTGATATCCAGCAAGTGGCAGTGCCCGATCTAACATCTTTGAACGCATGTAATTTCATTAGCTCTGGCCTCGACAACTACTAGTAGTGGTATATCAGCGTGCCACTTTCTCAGCGCTAGGAAGCAGAGCTTTACATATAGTTCCGATAGACCGGATGTGCGCGCCACCGACATAAAAGATCTACTAGAGCCGCCCATAAGTTTTCTGGTGAGGCAGCTGGTAAAACGGATTGGCAGCTCTTCGACAACAGCTCACTTCATCAGCACTACTCAAACTACTTTGATCGCGACTGACCATGAATACGAATACGGAAGCACTTCAGAGCAAGTTCAGAGAGACTCGGATTTTAAAGAAGCCGCGGCTGGTTAGCTTTGGTTGAGATACAATTCTGGGTGCTCAAGCGCTCAAAGCGGTGGGGGTTAAACGCGTAATGTACGCGTTAAGGCCTTAATTTTGGATGCGTCACTTACAATGTCACATGTCACACCTGAAGCAACTTAATGCGCTACTCACTTATACATTGGCGGCGAGAGCCTGGTCTAATAAATCTACTTATAAACAATTCAGAGAGAAACGTAGGCGATTTAACTCATTCTCAGTTTTATTTTCATTTAACGTTACTAGATTATATCTTATGACTCAGAGACGTCGACCGCTAAACTCGAATCTTCAAGAACAAACCAGCTACTTATGCGACGCTATGCAGTAATTCAAAAAGCCCGGGATAGTGACGTATTTGGGATTCTGGTAGGAAGTTTGGGAGTGGGCTTTGTTAAAAGATACATTGTAAATGTATTTACTTAATACTCATCCGTTATCTTATCTTATCTTATCTCGTCAATCAAAATCTTATCAGTGTATTATATAATCGTTGATTGGAGATTAGATAACAATTAACGGATTAGATATGAGCAAGATAATGAATTAATAGTGAATATTTAGTGTGTTTCATATTTAACTGTTATTATATTCATGGTCTAGAACATCTATTGATAGAGATGACATCATAAGGCACAATATGATATCATCAGGAACACAATGAAGTCATAGTGACATCATTAAGATAACCATCAGTAGATAATGAAGTCATAAAGAACTTCATGATATCATATAGAACATATTAGAAGGAATATAATAAGACAAGGTACAGAATGACCTCATCCACAGCAATGCTCAGTCATCTGCTGTGCAATGTACAGCTATTGCACTGCATTTGGATAGCTCTTACACAGCAATAGCTGTGTGTACATAACCTCGTAGTTACTCCATTGGTAGAATAATGTGTATGTAAGCTAGGGTTCCAAAATGCATAAAAGAAGGGCATTCTGGATGACTGTCCCTCAGTTCCAAGAACTAACAGTTGACTAACTAAGGCAACACAGCTAAGAACAAGTAAGTTGAATCCTTACTTAGCTAGTGTCCTGCACTGCTCTCCCCTGATTTAACAGGTTATGGGCCCCAAGCAACAGCCTTGAAACAATGACTTTTGTCATCATTGGATGTTGACTGTGCCATTGATGGAGTTTAGGATAGTGTACACATGTATCTTTATGTAGTTTTGTGTTTGATCTGCTAAAACCCCTCAAGCATATCAGATATACAATATGGCTCTAGGCCCTCTATTGGTCTGATGGGGTCCCACAGCGGATTGTGTGTATGTGTAGGTGTTTCTTTTACTAATCTCTCCCACATTTATCTAGCAGCTAACCCATGACCATGGGATAAATGGTCTGCTTAATGGTAGCAGGGATACCATTTCAGTCACCCTTGTGGCTGACAGTGTGGGAGCACTGATTAAACATCTGGAGTGGTGTTTCTGAGTTGCCCTGTGTTGTGGAACACAGAAATCAAAATTCTCACATGGGCTGACTACCCCAAATAGTCATGGTTTTGACAGACCACACAGTAAAACTGTCATGGATTTGGGGCCACCTCATGGTGGATATCAGGGTCTAACCCCCTGTAAAGGCTTTGTGCACCCCCCATCGGCCAATAGTTAATGCCCTTATACCATCATAAAAGTTTTCATCTCCTTATTCTCTTTTTGGCTGCTAGTTTTCTCAAGGGTCATGCTGAGGTGGACTTCCATCATACATGCAGACTAATGTGGGGTGTCTAAACAACACTCATCACTAGATTAGGATCTCTGAGGAGATCACTTTAGAACACTGATTACATACACACATACACTAGATTAGTTGGTGGATTTTCATATGCAGGGATTTGAAGGAGCCCCTGGTACAATCTTTGGCATAGCAACATTCAATGGCCTCAACAGGTCATTTGCATTGCTCACAAGTTCATAACATATTCAAATCTGGAGGATTGCACAGCCTAAGATATTTTCCTTTTCTCATGTATCATTCGAGATTAGGAATCTTGGCTAACACAATTTTTTCTAGATGTCTCAAGTTTACACCACTGGTTTTCTCAAGAATCAAATCTCTTTCTCTTCTTACTTCCATGGTGCTAAATACAGAACTGAGTATATTAACACTGGAGTAATTAGACAGGTTTTGTATATCAATCCATGTTGGAAGGAGTTGACATTGAGGATCTGATGGATAAATATGAATCAGATGATATGATTTTTGGGAATCCCTACGATCATATTGGAAAGTTGGTCTGGTTGGCGAATTGCAGAGCGGGTTGGAATCATATCAAGAAAAATTCTGATGTTCATGATATGTATCCTCCTATCAGCTGCACCATGCTACCCATTGAAAAGATCAACTTGGTGCCAGAAGAATTGGTTATGTCTTTCATTGAAAAATGTTATGACATAGAGGAATTTAGAATGGCTGATGATCCTCATCCGAGGATGATTGGTGTCCAATACATTCTATCTTTTGACCCATACCAGGAGAGTTGCCAAGGCACTCCTATTATCAAAGGGTCGATCTATGTCAGCGATGAAAATGAAGGCATTGATCATAGGGAATTATTGAAGAGAGAAGAAGAAGAAGAAGAAGAAGAAGAAGAAGTTGCCTATCTGGACACATTTGTTCCAGACAAAGATATCAAACTTGCAGATGATGATGATGATGATATCAAAATCTCTGATATATCTGTACGTGGTAGTCAACCACCTGAAAAAGATGATGACTTACCATCTTTAAAGACAATTACAGATTCAGAGAGTGGGCAGATGCAGATGCTGAAGGAGAAGATGAAGAAGTACATGCAGAGGATGATGAATCCCTCCTCAAATATGAAGGTCCATCAGTGTATCAATTAGGACCAAACGGCAAGCAAGGACCTCACCTTGAGTCCCTTAAGGGACTAAAGAGTACCAAAATTAGCAATGAACTTGCTAAACAGAGACTCAGGGCTGAGAATGCCATTTTCATATTAGATGGAAACATATACCACGAGAGGAAGGATTACAAGAAGGCACTAAATGAAAAGTCAGCCAAGTGGCTGAATGAAATAATGGAGATGCGCAAATTGGTGGAGTTAGCCACCAATAGCAAAAATAAAGTGATGTACCAAAATCAGCTGCTTAACGCTATAGCTGATCAATTGGTCATAGCAAACATCCATTGGGGTTCAACGAACCCAAACATTAGTGACAAGGAAAGAACTTTGTCACAACCCAATTTCGTTTTTGTGGCCAGGGAAAAGATTATCCCCAGTAGAAGGAGAAAGGCCAGAATGAGCGCTCCAGTCATCCCCGGAGTTAATGCACCAACAGGATTAGTTGGTGGCAGGATATTACAAGGTCAGAATAAACCTTGTAATAATGCATGTACAGTAGCTGGCCCCTCAGGGGCAAATATGAATTTCTTTTTGACGTCTGATTATCCCGATCTGGATCCTGGAATGTTAGACGAGTTCATTAAATTTAATACTCTGCCGAACAAACAACCTACTAATGTTTGTTTCTCAGTCAATGGATATAAATTCATCTATGTACCAAAAGAAGTATATAAGAAATATTATCCAGATTCAGACTCAATATTCTCGGATTCAGACAAGAAGAAGAAGGATAATAACCCATTCATTCCTCAACCAACTGACTCTAATAAAGAATTAACTGGTCCTAACAATATTCCAGTTGATTCTATTCTTAAAGACCATGTTGATACTATTATCAAACATCTTGAGAGAATCTTTGTGAAGCAAAAGGTTGATGAATCTAAGGAATGGATGGATCAACCTCCTGAAGCAGAATCATCTTTATCCAAATATAAGGATAAATCTTTCAAAATTGCACCACCATTGAGTTGGAATCAACCAGAGCCCCAACTCACTTTCGAGGAAGAATGCAACATTCTAATAATTTTGCTAGGGATTATGAAGATCAAGGTTGGGGAAAACCAAATCCCCATCACTTGAAATTCATTAAACAACATACTGAGACCAAACATAATCCTATCAAGCAATATAAGGATGAAATGGCTCGATATAAAGCTATGTGTAATGATCAAGGAATACCAAATCTCTTTGATACACGCAATAGTTATGATCAAGTAAAAGAACAACTTGATAAGAAAATGAATGATTATAGAGCTTGGAAAGAAGCTCAAGGATTTGGTCCAGATAAAACACCCATTCTTGATTATTTCAGATCTGCTGGTAGATTTGAAGAAGCACCTAATGATAAATCTCAGGAGGAATCAAATAAGCCTAGATGAAATTCTGATACTCAACAATCTAATGCCTGGGTACCTAAATGGAAAAGGGACAGAGACAATAATCCTGATCTTAGTCGAAGGTCAGAAGAGGTTGTTTATCCCAAGAGAAGTACATCTCTACCCAGATCCATTAGAAGAACCCCCAAGTTTCAGAATCTCCGTGCTTATATTCCATTCAAGAAGAATGTTGTACCTCCTAAGAAAAGTTTCTTCAAACAAGAATCATCATCTAGTAAATCTGACAAGAATATTCACACAAATTTCCAATTTCAAGCCAGAGAACAACAAGATAAATACCATGCTTTTAATTTTTCTGTCAAATACAAAGAATGTGGTTTGATGAAGATTAAAAGACATACTAAAGACCATCCTATTTGGGAAAAGCCAGGATTATGTTATTTAATTCTCATGGATCCTCTTGTCTTAAAAGGATTTGTATGGCCAACATATCCTACTCTCCAAATCTTACCATCGAGATGTCCAGTTTTATTATCAAAAGAATGAGTCTTTGAAGCTACTACACTTCATAGAACAACCTGGATCATGGTGGACTTTAAAAGATCTTGTTACATCTTTTAACAGGCTTTCATCTCGGAAATGTGGAGGTTCAGATCCTGCTGAAAAATCAATGGAAACATTAGTGTTAGGAATCCATCCTAACGCATCCTTTTCTTCTTTTATCTTGCTAGTGGTCTGGGACCACTCTGGAACATCTATACATGGTCTGGGATCATGGAAGAGACTATAGGAACACTTCGCGTGGGTTAGCGCATGGGAGCACTCACTAGGAGACGAGACGATGGTTGGTTGGGCCAACCACCTACATACTAGGAAGGAGATCGCAACCCTGGGTGGCAGTGCGCGCGGATCACATCAGCGCATCAGTACATCACCCAAATAAGGCATGGGATCAGCGGCAATGCTCGACAGCTTGATATGACAACAGCAACTCCCTGTTGGGGATCGCGGGAGGCCTGTGAGCAGTATGCCTCATGGAATAGGGCCCAGATGGAGACTGTGGGAGCGCCAGGCTGAGGGGAAGGTTCTAGGCCATGGGCGCATGTGGAACTGTCAAGGGCGCACAGCATCGCTAAAGATAGATGAAGTCCAGAAGCAGCGCTCAAGGGTCTGGAAGCAGCGCTCAAGCAGTATGAGTCACTGAGGCTGTAGAGGTGCCAGTGGGAAGGGTTGCAAGGGGTCTTAGTAGAATAGTATATAAGACCAGCTGTAGGTAGTCTTGGTTCCCCAAGACTTAAGATAGTTTATCTTATGCTCATTGTATGGGCATTAGATTCTGTCTAATGTAGTCTCAATTACATTCCTTCTCTATGTTCTTATCCTCCTCCCTTCTCTGCGAGGCTTGTGGGTTTGTGTTGAGTGTGAGCTCGTAACAATTAGTTACTGTCTATGGCGGTGTAACTGATTATAAGAAATGGAAAGATGTTCTCATTGCATACCTTCAAATGAAAGGATATGAGAAATATCTCACTAGCACTAAACCACTATTACCAGCTGAACCACCTAGTGGTGCTAGTCTTTCTACTAAAAAACTTTGGGAGTTGGAGCATAAAACTGCTTATAATGAAAGAACAGACTGGGATGAAAATATGAAGAAATGTCAAGCCATTATTAAATTAGCTTTACAACCATCTCTCTGGACTTATGTTAAAGATACTCCACAGGCTACAATGACAGCCTTAGATACAATGTTTGGCACCAAAGGCATTGCGAAGTATTTTATACTTTACAAAGCTATCTTTAATTGGTCCATGAAATCTAGTTCAGATCCCATTCTAGCAATTACCAAGCTTATGAAGTTGGTATCTGACTTAGGAACTGAAGAGAAATATCAAATTCCTGATTTTGTCGTTTGTTTCTTCATCTTGCACAATCTTAATCATTTATATAGTAACCTCATTACTAATATAATTGATACCAAGATAGAAGATTTTACTGTTGACAAAATAGTTCCTAGGATTCAGAATGAATGGAATCTTATGCAGTCTAAAGGCAAACCTAGAACTGCATACAACAATATTGCAAACATTGGATCTAGTATCAACAAGAATCCCAATGCAAATCCTAATTGGAGAGATCAACACTCCAATAACACATTCAAACCTAGAGGTTCTTTCAGAGGACAATTCAATCATAGAAAGGGCTTCACACCTCATCAGAATTATAATTGTTTTAATAACAATTCTTCTTTATTGAAGGATGATAAGAAGAAAAGGAATCAACAGAATAGAGCTAACAAGAAAGCTAAAAATAAGGCTCTTGTTACAGAATTGAAAGAGTTGAAGAAACAAGGCAAATCTTCAACCACTATTCATTTCGCAAATCCAATGATTGTTGATTCTTATCCAACTCAGACAGTTGGGAACATTGATGAAGAAATCTCTGAACCTACATCTAGCAGGAAGTTGTTAGATAGGATTGGGGATGTTCATATATTTTTATCAGATGATAAGGATGAAGAACAAGTCAATTATGGTGAGACTGACACTGATTACAGTACTGGTGTGTTTTACAGAACACATAATACACCAGATGTATCCACACCAAGTGGATTTCACACTCCAGAACCACAGTATCTCAATCCTGAAGAGGAATTAGAATACTTTGGTGAACCTATGAACATAGTAACATTGGGTCAGTAAATTTCACTAATCATAATTACTCATCTAATACTGCTTTAGTGCTTGATGCACAATATCAAGACCAAATAAGTAGTAGCAGTACTTACAAATATGTATATGAGAATTATGAATCTAAAGTTCCTGGTGAACAAATTATGATTCTTAATAAGCATGATAAGTGGATTATAGACTCAGGTGCTACATGTCATTGTACACCATTTATAACTGATTTCACCAAATATCAGAAATTTATCACACCAATCAAAGTTACTACTGCAGATAAAAATGCAAAGACGCTTATTGAAGGTGAAGGACAAATATGTTTTTGCCATGAAAAACATGTTCTTAACTGGAATGTGTGCTATATGCCAATGTTACCATACAGAATTATTTCTGTACCACAACTAACTAGTATGGACTATCACATCCACCACACAAAACACAAAACTATCATACATAAAGGAAACATTACACTAACTGGATATCCTATAAAAACCAACTCCATTCATTGGTTATCTACTGTTATTAAAAGACCTTCTCAACATTTGTTAATCAACAAAAGTCCTAAGACTGTTGATTATTTCATTGCATCAAAGGATGGCACATCCAAGTGATAATGTCTTAAGTCATATGTTTCAGAATACTGAAAATTGTGTTAAAATTAATAAATCACATGAAGGACATATTTGTAAGACATGTGTTATGGGTAAACTTGATAATAAACCTTATCATATATCAACTCATAGAGCAACTCAATTATTAGAGTTGATTCATGTTGATCTAATTGAATTACCTATTCAGTCTTATCATAAACAGAAATATGCCTTATTAATCTTAGAAGACTATTCTTCTTTTGCCTACTTGGCATTGTTACAATCTAAATCTGACACTTTTAATGCTATAAAAGCTTATGTTGTGTTCACTGAAAATCAGTTGAATCAGAAGCTTAAAAGTGTGCATTTAGATCGAGGGGGAGAATTTGTCAATAAGAAGTTGATAGACTATTTTCAGGAGAAAGGTATTAACCATGAACTTAGTGCTCCACATGTTCATCAACAAAATGGTCAAGCTGAATGATTAAATGAAACCATTCTAAAGAAAGCACATATACTTTTATTAGAATCTGGTTGTCCTAAATCATGGTGGTCATTTGCATTTGAAACTGCAGTCCACATATATAATTGTACACCACTAAGAAGAACAAAATGGAAAACACCTTATGAAAACATGATGATGAAGAAACCTGACATATCACACTTTAAAATATTTGGATGTTTGGCATATGTTTATGTTGTTAAAGAACAACATAAAGATAAGTTATCACCCAGAGCTGAACCAATGATATTTATTGGGTATGAAAGCAAATCATACAAGTTCATGAATGATAAAAATACAATCGTCATTGCCACACATGCTATCTTTGATGAAAATATATTTCCCAAGTTATCCAAGAATACAAATATTCACAAGCAACAACAATACTCAACTTTAGAGTCTGACATAACAATTCCAACAAACAAACATAATCATTCTAATCATGACACTACAAAAAATGATAAAAGGCTATCATTTCATGATAATAATGATTCAAGTGATAGTGATTTGTTGGATTCAGATGATCATAAGTCTAATAGGAGATTGGACAATCATTTGAAAGACAGTACTTCAAAACATAGCAAGGAAATACAAAAGACAAAAACTGCCAGAAGACTTAAATCTAAAGCTGATAGAAAATATGATAAAGAGTTTAAGAAAAGGCAGATTAAAAATCTTGGTAACTATGATCCTAAACTAGATGATCATGATAAATCAGCATCTGATCATTCAAGTTATCATTCAGATTTAAATCAAGAAGTTGAACAACCTATTGAATCTTCTACAGTTATTGATAAAGGAAAAGGAAAACATAGAGATGATCCTCCTTCACAATCAAAATCATCTCATAGTAATCCTGATGTTGATCTTAGAGAGATTAGAAGTATATTTGATAAACATGATCAAAGTCCTTCTAAAAACATTAATGATCAAATAAATAAGGTCATTAATAAGTCTAAAACAACATTTCCTAAATCAAAATTTGTAATTCCTAAAAGCAAAGTACGCTTTGCTAATGATGATTTATGGAGAGATATTCAAAAGGATATCACACCTAGTCATGAAGTGTATAGGAATCAGAATTTAACTGATAGTCAAAGAGATTACTTAGTACCAACTGGCGGTAAACGCATTGGTAAAAAGTTAGATCTCACAGCTGCAAAAGAGATAAATTGCAAGCTGGAAGACCTAAGTTAATTCAGAAACCTAATATTCCAGATCAATCAACACATCCATTTGGTTTTAGAGAACAAGAAAGAGAAGTTATACAGCAAAAACTAGCAACTAGAAAAACTGCTAGGAGACCTAAAGTCAAGGTCATTGCTGACAATGTTTATGGAGATAAACATCCAGCTCAGATTGAAGCTGAGATTTGCAAAGAAACCAATTGGAATAAAGTGATTGAAAAGGATAAAAATAAACAAGTTGACAAACTTAGTCAACAACCACAATCATCTCAGGAAGAAGAATCCTTATATACTAAGGAAAGATTTCAAGATATGACTCTTGATGATCTCAGAACTACTAGAGAAATCAGTAGATCTGTACAACCAATATTATTCTCTAGAAATGAATCATCCTTAACACCACTTTCTGAAACATTCATAAGGGATTTAGATGAAACTGCCAGGCCTTTGCCTGAACCAGTTCAAACATACTTTGATAACAATGCTTGGATTCAAAGAAGAAATCAAAGAAGAGATAAACTTCTTTTATCCAGAGCAGCATCTAAACTTATAGATCAAGAAAACAGAAAGAAAGGGATACCTGTTGTATATAGAGATCTTTTGAGGATGAAAGATAATGATCCTCAACTATATCAAAAATGGGTAGATGCTATGAAAGAAGAAATTAAGTCTATTGAAAGTAGACATGTTTGGGAATTGGTTGATAGACCTAAAGACTGTAAACCTATAGGTTGTAGATGGGTTTATGCTATAAAGCAATCAGATAATAGATACAAAGCGCAATTGGTTGCTCAAGGCTTTTCACAAGTACCAGGAATAGACTTTGGAGCCACATTTAGCCCAGTTTCAAGATTCAAAACTGTCAGAATCTTATTAGCACTTGCAGCTTTAGAGGGATGGGTACTCAAAGCTCTAAATGTTAAAACTGCTTTTCTATATGGCCAATTAGAAGAGGAGATTTATATGGAACAACCAGATGGTTTCAAAACCAATGATAAAGACAAAGTATACAAATTGAATAGAGCTTTATATGGTTTGAAACAAGCATCTCTAGCTTGGAATATACAAGCACATACTAGTATAACCAAGTTAGGATTTAAAAGATTATTTGCCAACACAGGAATATATGTACAATGCAATGGAGATGATATAATTGTAATCATCTTATATGTTGATGACATAATATTCATGGGCAATAATGAAGTTGCAGTGAACAATTTCAAGAAGAAATTTATGGAGAAATGGGAAAGTAGAGACTTAGGTGATCTAAGTGAATATTTGGGAATGAACATTGTGATTGATAAAAAGCAACACACTGTTACTATTGACCAAACCAAATATGCTAAAAAGATAGTAGAAAGGTTTGGATTAATCAATGCAAAACCAGTAAAAACGCCTTTACCAGCTGGTTATGTCCCAAATAAATATACAGAAGGTAAAGCCACACAAGAAATGATCACATATTATCAACAATTGATAGGATCATTATTATTTCTTGCAATGTGTACAAGATTGGATATTGTATATGCAACTATTTTAATGTCTCAATTCCTGCAAGAAGACAATTGACGCTCTAGGCACTGCAGAACTTTACATCTCTGAAATTTTCAAATGGTTTGGCCTACCTGATGTTTTAATCTCAGATCGAGGACCACAGTTCTCTGCAAAAGTATTTCAGGAAATACAAAAAGCGTTAGGAATCGACTATAGAATGAGCACAGCCTATCATCCCCAGACAGACGGAGAAACAGAACAAGTCAACCAGGAACTAGAAGTCTATCTCCGGATGTTCTGCTTGAATGAACCACATCCATGGAAACCGCTTCTCCCAATAGCTGAGTTTGCCCACAATAACTGACATCATGACACAATCAAAACTTCCTCATTCAGACTAATGTATGGAACAGACCCTGTCACGCTTCCCACAGCTACAGCTCGAATGACCACACCAGCAGCAGAAGAATGCCTTCAGTTCCTAAGAAAAGTCAGAGAAGAAGCACTAGCAGCACACGAACTAGCAAGACAACTAGGGGCAAGACAACATAAAGACAAAGCAGTACGATTCGAAAAAGGCACCAAAGTATGGCTTGAGAACAGGAATCTCCACATACCATATCAGTCCAGAAAGCTAGCACCAAAACGAGAAGGACCCTTTGAAATCAAACAAGTAATGGGACCAGTGACATACAAATTAAAACTCCCAAAGCAATGGCACATTCACCCTGTGTTTCATACGTCACTCCTTATCCCGTATAAGGAAACGACTGTGCATGGCTTGAACTATGTGAAACCACCCCCTGATCTTGTAAATGGACAGGAAGAATTCGAGGTAGAAGCAATCCTAGCCCACAGGAAGCGAGGCACAGGCTACCATTACTTAGTTAAATGGAAAGGCTACGGATCAAATGATAATTCTTGGGAACCCACTCGCAATCTTACAAACGCCACTGATATCCTATCAGAATATCAACAATGTCAACACCTCTGAACCATGACTCGATATAGAAATTGCCATGTCTTGAAACAAAATTATCATTATACAAAGCAAAATTGTTTGACACTCTCTCAATACACTATAGCCCTTAAAGAAAAGACCGTCTATACCTGCATACAATACCTCCCCATCCGACACGCTCCTAAAGCACCAAATCTATCAGAAAAACCCACTCAAACTGTGGCATTGGTCACACAATATTACTGCATTCCTCAACTTAACTGCAATCATCAGAAGAATCCGTCAGGAACAATGGAAATCCCCTGCCGAGCAGTACAACAATACCTCCCTGGATTCTATCAATTATGATTCTCGATCAACGACCTACCGCCTTACACTACAGGCCTGCCAGTTTATCAGAATCTTGCAATAAAGAAAACTGACATTTATGACACTAGCCATGGCAGGCTCTTATGCCCAGAAGAATGTGAAAAACTTGACAAACTCTCTAAAAAAATACAAGACCTCAGTGCACAGGTCTGGTTATCCAATCAAGGAATCATGCTCCCAGGCAGACCGATCCTATCTATGGACGATTATACCAACGACCTTTGCTACTTGCTAGATGAGCAGAAAGACCTAGTACCCAACATCGTCAGGCAGATCAGGAGATTCCTCTCCAAACCCGTCACCGACCTCAGTACCTATCAGTTCATGGCCTTAGAAATGTTCATCAGGGAAGACCATGAGCTTCTCATGAACCCGGACATACTAAATCAAATAGAGATGGACGATGAGGACCTAGATCCAGATTTCGATGAGGATGACCTATAAAAGAACAGTCAAACCGACACTGATGAATCATCCCACTCACACTTGACACAATGTTCACCTTTTTCACCCTTGCTGCCTACTTCACTGTCCTGGCCCTCCTCTCCTGCACTCACTGGCACATCAATGAAACTGTCACCACCCTCTCACCCTTCATTGCCGTCCCAGACCTCTTGCTTGAGGTCTTTATTGAAAATACAACTATCATCCACTTCAAGGACGATGACCTTCACATCCACCCAGCCAACCTCCTTCCCCAGATACACCCAGACAATCACCACCTTCCCCACTTTGCTCAATTCGTAAAAAGGAACACCATGCTCACTGTCATCGCTGATGCCCTTGCTGCCACCACCTGCTGCATCACCAACCTCTCCTCCGCAACTGACAACCTCACCGCACTCATCCTCACCATTGACCCCCATGAAATGACCTACAAGGAACGTGATTCATTCTTGCGAAATGCTCAGAATCTGCATCGCACTGCTGAAGCGCTCAAATGGAAAGTAGAGACCTCCACAAAAGAGCTAGACAATGCTGTCAAGTGGGCCGAGTCCAGAACAGATCATGGCTGGACTACATCTGGCTGGTAGAAGTCGGTGACTTCTCGCATACAAAGGGGGTAATGTTACAGTTCTTTTTTCCCTTTGTTAATGAACTACATTTACTTGTTACAAACCCATAGTCACACCTGGACGTTATCTCTTTTTATAGATACCTTCATCTTTCCTTTCTTAGATAGCTATGCCTTTTCCCCTTTAGTTCCCATTGTTCTCTAGATGTATATAAACCCCTCTCATGTACCATAGTTCTTTAGTTCCAACTTAGTCAAATCTTATCCATAACTTGAAACACTCTTTTGCTCATCGCCTCAACCGCTCTCCTTGCTCTCTCACTAGCCTTCATCATTATCAGACTTAGTGCCTAGAACCCTTGTCCAGTGGCTGGGAACAGACCGAGACTCTGTTTGTCACTGTAGACTTGGACGCTGAACAACGTTGTGGACATCGACCATAACAGGAATTTGTCAAAAGTCATATGATGTCCAGTAGGGGGCTGGAGTATCAAAACTCAGTTGGGGCGAACTTGTTGAACAATAGCAGGAATTTGCATATTGGGATATGGATTCTTCTATGAAAATTAAGAAAGCCAATAGACTGATGTCCAAAGGTCTTTAAAGAACAACAGTTAAGAAGTGGGGCAACAGGGCTAGTTGCACGCTGGCTTCTTGGGACAAGAAGCCTTGAGGGGAAGGTAATGTTAGGAATCCATCCTAATGCTATTTTCTTCTTTTTTATCTTGCTAGTGGTCTGGGACCACTCTGGGACATCTATACATGATCTGGGATCATGGAAGGGACTATAGGAACACTTCGTGTGGGTTAGTGCATGGGAGCACTCATTAGAAGACAAGACAATGGTTGGTTGAACCAACCACTTACACATTAGGAAGGAGATCACAACTCTGGGTGACAGTGCATGTGGATCACATCAGTGCATCAGTACATCACCCCAATAAGGCATGGGATCAGCAGCAATGCTCGACAGCTTGATATGGCAATGGCAACTCCCTGTTGGGGATTGCAGGAGGCCTGTGAGCAGTATGCCTCATGGAATAGGGCCCAGACAGAGACTGTGGAAGTGCCAGGCTGAGGGGAAGGTTCTAGGCCATGGGCCCAGATGGAGACTGTGGGAGTGCCAGGCTGAGGGGAAGGTTCTAGGCCATGGGCGCATGTGGAACTGTCAAGGGCACACAGCATCGCTAAAGATAGATGAAGTCCAGAAGCAGTATGAGTCACTGAGGCTGTAGAGGTGCCAGTGGGAAGGGTCACAAGGGGTCTTAGTAGAATAGTATATAAGACCAGCTGTAGGTAGTCTTGGTTCCCCAAGACTTAAGATAGTTTATCTTACACTCATTGTATGGGCATTAGATTCTGTCTAATGTAGTCTCAATAACATTTCCTTCTCTCATTCTTATCCTCCTTCCTCTCTCTGTGAGGCTTGTGGGTTTGTGTTGAGCATGAGCTCATAACAAAGTTGAGGATAAGATTTGACTAAGTTGGAACTAAAGAACTATGATACATGAGAGGGTTTATATACATCTAGAGAACAATAGAGATGAAAGGGGAAAAAGCATAGCTATCTAGAAAAGGGAAGATGAAGGTATCTATGAAAGGAGATAATGTCCAAGGCATAACTTATGGGTTTGTAACAAGTAAATGTAGTCCACTAGACAAAGGGAAAATAGAACTGTAACAGTATGGGAATGTTGAGCCAGAATAAACCTGCCCAAACATCAACAGCAAATAAGAGGATGGATGCATTTAAAGCTAGCACACACACAATCTGCATAATCATTATATGATCAATTTCACTCAATTTATGACTGACTTCTAGAACTTGTAAATACAACAGACATCTAACTTGATTACAAAGTCATGACAAGATGTAGGATCATAAGAACAAAATTGGAAGTGAATATATGAGCCAGGCCATAGGAGGTGGATAACTAGAATTAACAATAGAACTCTTAACTAGGATGTCACACAGCAAAGCATAGATAGAGTCTGGGGTAGGATCAAACATAGAATGCCCAGTATAGGATTAAGTATGAAATACCCAAGGTGGGATTAAGAATAAAATACCCAAGGTGGGATTAAGCATAAAATTCAGACTGGGGTACCCTACCTGATAGGGCAGGGGGTGAAATATTTGTATCAGGAGGATTACATCAGCAAGGTGGCTTTGTGGCTACAAGGGGATAATGATGGTGTTAAATGACAACCTAACTCTTTTCTCTGAAAAAATTGCTTTACACATGCCAGCCCCTTGGGTTTAAGTAGAGCCCCATCCTGATCATAAATAACAGGCTTGGTACCCTGTGCCACATGACAAACTTTCTCAAGGATAGTGATCTTGCCTGCATTAGCTCTTCCAATGATAAGGATGTGAAAGTGAGAGCATGCATATCTATCCTTGAGCATATCCATTATCTCAGGGTCTTTGACTTTGTTAGAATTACACAATTGCTAATCCAAACATTTAAACTCACCCTCAGTGTGCACATCATGAAGATGTGTAGTCTCAGACATGATGAAGTTGAATATTGATATATTGGAATGGTATGAAACAGTATCTGTAGCCAGTTGAAAAAGACATATAGACTACAGATGTTACTTGTGATCACGGAAAGGCCGGAAAACGGTTGTGTGATGGTGAGCTCCTGATATCGGAATGATGCACGAAGAAACAAGCGTCTGGGACTAAAACGGTGTGACGAGAATGCCAACAAGCTGTTGTTGCGGGGAATGACTCTGATGTTGGATGGCGCAGGTGGTAGATGCGTGAGGGAGCATCGAGATGAAATATGTACATATATGGGAGGCGCGTTGGACGCCATGAAACACAGCAAATGCGAAGCATCCTAGCAGTTAGAACGAGAACAGCGTCCGTCACGGTCTTTGTAAACTGGTGCGAGTGAATGCATCATCATCCATCGTCCTACCTGCCCTACTGTAGTCATGTCAAGGACTAGAGCTTTCGCCATCGTGAGGCCAGTTGAGTCGATATAGTATGCTCTGTTGAACATAGCCCGTGACGTATCCCATCTGTGCCAATCAGCATGCTATTGCCACAGAGTATTTTCCTCAACACTATGTTGCATTAGGCTTCCAGTGACATACCCAAGATTTCCTTCACATTTGCTTCAGAATGATTCTTGCCTTGCCTTGGTGCATCCATGACTGACTTTGAGATGGGATTCTTGCTATCGCAGTAATGAGCAAGTCATGGCCAACAATAGGAAAGAGGTTTTGTACCGAATTTGGTGCGGTGCCTCAGTCTCGTCTAACCGCCATGTATGAGATTGACGCTGGGGCCACAGCCCACGCTCTGAAGACATAGTCATAGACCAATCTTGCAGACGCGGAACCTGGCGGCGATATTCCCGGCTAATATATATATATATATATTCTGTTTGTTTTCCTTCTTCGTTTTAAGAACCACGTACAGATGCTGGAGGTTCTTCTTTAGACACTTCCTCTCCGATTCGCGAATGGTGCGCCTCCACTCTGCCATTCGCGCCGTCGTCTTTCCCACCATACGTTCCCCGACCTGCATGCTCAACTTTGGCGAGGCAATCCGCTGACGCATCGTTCTATTGTCAGCGACCAGGCTGCGATCGATAGCGGGCTTCCCAGCAGAGGGGTTGATAACCTTTTCAGCCATCTCCAGAGTGATATCTGCAACTATAGAGCACTTTAGTGTATTGAATCATTTTATCATGAATCGGTTGAACGTTACCTCCCGTTTGAAAGTACCAGCAACAGCGTTATCTGACGCTAAAGCTAATCCAAAGTGAGTGAGCTTCTCCAAGAGACGGACCGTAAGGTGGTTGTTGACCCCTGCGCTGGCAGCAATGGAAGAAACAAAACTCTTGTAGGTGTTGACAAACAATTGCGTTGTCTGCTGGGACGTGAATACCTGCCGAAAGGCGGGGCTCATCGTATATAAGCTCATCAGCTCCTCTATCAACGCTTCCATCGTCAGCTCTGGGGTCCACAAGTGCTGGCCATCTGTAGTAAGTTTTCAGCTCTGTTTACGTTCAAACGGAAGAAACACGCCTTCAGGATTGTATATCAGTTGGCATCTCTCCGCAACAGGAACAAGTCCAGCCTGCAAAGAAGCCAAGATGGCCGGAAGAACATGCGTACACCAATTATCGTCGCTCCCGCAATTAGGCGCTTGATCCTGTGACCGGACACTGGTTGCCAACCGGCCTGTCAAAACACCAAACGCCGCTTGATGCACCTTTGCATCCCAACATCCTGGTACCACTGCCTTCAACACACTCCACCCGCTTACCAGCTCAAACTTGCGAATGAACGATGAGGAGAGGCCGATGGTAACACCAATCAGCAGTATTTGTTCAGCGATAATCGGAGTGGGGTTTTCACCGAGAAGTAATAGGCACATGCGAGTCAGTGATAAAACGGTGGTGAATTTAGAGTGATATTTCGGTATTGAGAGGAGGGACATAAATGCGACAAGGACTTGCTCTGCTTTTCCGCGCGTGTCTTTTTGATACATCCGGGGTAGGACGGATTGAGCTGATTCTGCGTGCGTTCCATCTACTTAGTTAAGAGTTAAACCGAGAAGAAACGTCCTTAACGATTCGAAAACGTTCACCTCCATGTAAAGTAGCAGCAAGATATGAAATTACTGGCTTTATAGATATCCTCCGAGTTTTGCCAGCTATTTTTCAGCCCATCCAGTAAAACACCCAACGCTCTTGACAACTCGTGTGCCGTCTGCGCAAACCGTCAGCATCTCCCACTTCTCGAATGAGTGAAATTTTGAATATTAAAAAAAGACCAACATTCGCTGCATAAACCAACCTCAACGCAACAGGTGGTCCTCCGACCTTCCACAACGCCTGGTTCAAGAATACAGCATTGACCAAGACGACGTCACCCTTGGCGTCAAACCGCGCTTTTACCTTTCCGTTGTTCTTCCCTCTTCCGTCCCCAGCTTCCACCGGAAGCATGGGGCACACACACTGGATCATGCCTTCACCAGGAAAAGGATCATGCGCATCCCGTGTACGCCCCGCACCCATTTTCGGCCTTGCTTGTTCCCTCCGCACCACAGCATATCGTGCGGACAGTGCAAACACGAACTGGCTCTCAAGCACACCCATGCCGTCTCTCAACGCCTTGGCCAAAGGGAACTCGATGGCCGACTTTGATTTCGCAGGAGCGTCGGACCTGAGCTTGGCACTTGCCGCAAGGTTGGCGAGGAACATGTTGAGGGCGGTGGATGAATGATATGTAAGAAACTTGATGAGCGCGGGGTCTTGGAATGTCCCCGAATAGCTAGGGTCGAGGTGGTAGACCAGCTTGAGGAGTTCATCCGCTGCCAAAACGAGTCGTGAGGAGAGAAAGTCCCAGAACAGAAGAAGCATTGCATACCTAGTGGCGTGGACAAGAGATAAGCCGAGGATATGCACCAGCTCAGTTGCGCCGATTCAGAGTCGTTTCCGAGGGTATTCTGTTCTCGTTTGTGAGTCGGATACGGGCCAAGAGTGGCATGCGACAGGAATGAGTCGCCAACGTGTGTCTTTGAAAGAATAAAACAAAAAGCAATTAATTGAACGTTGAGAAAATTTTGTTGAAATGATGACTGACCCTGAACCACTCTGCGTTCCTTGGATGCTTGTTCATCGCCTCGGAAAGGATGATTAACACCAACCGCGTGCTTTCCACGACATCTACCAAGAGAGGCTCATCTCCTGCCGTCTCGTCGACAACGACGACGACAGGTGAACGCCTAGCGATGGTAGTAAATACAGGGCTGAGAGGTTGTTCCTGCATGGTGGACAAGACACTCATCAGGACCAGAAACCCGTCCAGATCACGGAAGACGTCTTTCGTTCGTGGATCCTGGACCAAAATACGTTGGATCTCTGAGAGTGCCTGCCGGCGGCGCGTCGTCAGCATGTGTGGGTCGCTTTATGAGCGCGAAGAGACCACACCTCGGTTTTTGTCGTGACCTCCTGCGGATCCGCAGCTTTGAGGGTCTCGACAGCGTTTCTCATGAGCTCGACCATGACATCACGTGCGAAATCCTCAAGGCCATCGTCGTCCTCCCTGTTCAGGCTACCGTCTAGGAGGATACTGGAAGTGGAGCCTGAGCGAAGCAGGCGGGGCGAACGGGGAGATGAGGGATGGGTGGCAGAGCACGGGGATGCAGAGGAGTCGAAGCGGGCGCGGATAAGCGAGAGTAGGTTGCGTAACATGTCACTGTCAGTGAGTGAGGAGGCCGAGGTAAGTGCGTGACATGATGATATCTTTTTTTTTTTTTTTTTTTTTTTTTTCGCATACAGAAAGTGGTTTATTCGACCGGAAATTGACATACCAATATTACAGGATGGGGAGGCAGGTAGACTACGTCGTCGCTATGTACTCGGCCGTTCAAGAACGGTACTTATGTGGTTCACAGGCTTGGTAAGCGGGAGACCGGGTGGGACGTTGAGCTGACATGATGATATCACATGAGTGACGAAAGGAATGAGTACCTCAGCTGAGGAGCCACCCGACTGCATCTCAAACAAGGCGGAGGGCAGTGGGGCTAGTCTGGTGAAAACAATTTCTTAGTCGTAGCTGGTGACTCATACATGACGTCATTTTGTGAAGCAGGACATAAACATCTCCGACGGAGACCCTCAACTTCTCTACAGCTCACAAGGTAAAATGGAAAATTTTCTGGATGAGAAAAGCAAATTCTATACCATCGCTTCTATCAATGCTGGTAAGCCCCCTCATTGACATCGTTCTCTCAATTATCACTAGTTATCAATCACGTTCATGCAGATCATAGCAAGTGGAAGTGGAGCAAGGATGAAAAGAAGAAGTGGGAACTGGCACACGAGATCTGGCAAAATTTTATGACCCAGTGCGATAGCTTCGATCTAGAGTCCCGAGTACTCCGTCTTCCATTGAACATAGGAGTGCCCCCAATATTGATTCGCGACTGTTATTTGGAGGCGGAGAGAGCTGTTTGGACAAGAGCCATGCGTATGCGTCTTGGAATCCCTGACAGAGGGGTGATTATTACTGGTCAACCAGGCATTGGTACAAATTTTCATTCCTATCTACGTAAATCATATCTGAGAATCGTTTGCAGGGAAGACTCTCTTCATCTGGTATTTACTCGTCCATCTCTTGAAGATGAAACAAGTCGTCTTGTTTCATGTAGCTGGTCACCGTGTGCTTTTCTGCCACGATGGAGTTTTCTCCCCCGCAGTGGACGAACCATCACCTTTTACCCTTCCTTCCAGTATCGCTGATTCATCGGCGTTTATTTGGTCGTTACTTGATGTCATGAAGGATCAGAGAATCTCACCACTTGCGTTTGCCCCACCATGTTTCCCGGTTCAAGCTCCATCTCCTAATTCAGTCCGATATCGTGAATGGCAGAAGCAACTAAACCCGCTTTTCACTGGGTTCCCATTATGGAACCGTGACGAGCTCGTAAAAGCGTAAGTGCCATATCATGGCAAGTTACTTTATAGCTAATGCGTTTGGTTTCCAGTGCACGGCTTGATCCCAGATTCGAAGCATTCCATGCCTATTTGGACGAAGTTGTTTCGAGGAAGCCTGGAACGGAAATGGTCTCGAAAGTCCCTGAAAGCCCTGGTATCGTTGAGTTTTTCAAGCAAATTTATGTGGAAGATGTACCCGAATCAGCAGATGATGCTTTTGATGGTGTTGTGGATGGTCTCATCTGGCGCTTCGGACCCATGCCTCGGGAAATATTCTCCGCATTGTACACCGACTTCAACGTACAAGCGGAATTGCATGAAAGGGCGGTCTTTGTCGCTTATGAGGAACTGAGGGTTGCAGTCCAAACGGCGGCCTCGGAACTGCAGCTCCCAGATACGAACGGCCCCTCGCATCGCCTCGTTTCGATAAATCATACCGGGGGTTTTGAGGGTGGCGGGAAGTGGGAAATTTCCTTCAAGTCTCTGCCCATCGGCAAGCGGCTTGCGCGGCGACTGGCTGATCAAACTAAGCAAGAAGCGCGCCAGCTCATCCAATATTTCCTCCTCGCGACGCCAGCGAGAAGCTTCGCAGGAACCCTGTTCGAGCCGTTTGTTCACAAATACATCCAGAGCGGGGCACCTGATAACATTAAGCAATGGCGCCTCCGGAAGTTGCGTTCCACGGGGGATGCAGGTGCTCCAATCTTTGTCCTCGATCAGAGACTCACCAATATCATCAATGGTTTCCCACCAGTTAAGCGAGAGCAGGTCGTCTTTGACACGAGACTTCCTGAAGTTCTCAAGAATAATGAGTATTACATTCCTAGAACATCCAATCACCCTCTCTTTGATTCCTTCATTGTCAATATCAACATTGCCTCCAGGACTGCACGACTTTATCTCCTCCAGATGAGCACAGCCGCTGTGCATGGGGGCTCACAAACAGGCTACATAGTGGTACGAAATATCATCAAAAAAATCATCAAGCAGCTCGGACCCACCCCTGTGATGCAGCAAAATACAAAGAAGCAAAAGATAGAGAGTGATGAATCAGGGCCGTCTGTTAAAATATACTATGTTTTTGTTCGCCCCATTGAAGAAGAGAGAAATCCTTCCGTGAGATGGATATTTCCCAAGGGTTGGGATACCAGTGTATCACAGATTGATCATCGTGGAGCTGCTTACCTCCTTGATATCTCTCTGCATTCACCCTTTTCCCCGGTAACTATCCCATAGTTTATAATCTGTTTGTACACTTGTTGCTTGGTGCTCAAAACAAAAGTGAGGGTGACAAATTTTGTCAATGAACAATAATGTTACGCCTCGGCCTATAAAGTGTTTACAACTTACTACGGTATCTCGTTGAGTCGAGACGCCTTAAGCAACTACGCAGCCTTCACCAAAGCATTTCGTCCTGAGGAGGTGGGCCCATCAATTCCGGAGAGCCATAAGATTGGATGTACATCACGTACCTCGTTCATGAATTTCCGCATAACCTGGCGCGTCAAAAATGGCCAGGACCTTTTGATGTATATTTGCGGCTTCTCGTACCGGTGGACATCTTCAGCTTTAATAGGCGAGGGCGGAGATGCGAGGTAGTCGGAGAACTACTTTACAAACCCGGATCAGGGAGAGACGGCGAGAGTATCGGTGCGATACTCAATTCCGCATGATTCCTGTGACTTGCGTGGGAGAGGGTCCGATCGGAAACTCTGAACATAGCACAGCGCTCTGTCACCGTGAAACGATTGCTTACCATCTGCGTTCTTTGGATGCTGATGAGCACCAATTGCGGACTCTCCATGACATCTACTAAGATAGTGTCTCACTGTCTCCTACCACGGTGACCGGTCTTAGAAACAAGAGGAGAGAGAACGATGCGAGAGCGCGAGAGAGAGGAACGGGAAAGGCAGGAACAGGAAGAAGCAGAGGCTGCAGCGGAAGAGGAAGCGTTGATGCTGGAACTCGAGTACGAGGAAACTGAAAGGAAGAGGCGAGAGGACGAGGAACGGTGGAGGCAAGAAGAGTCGGAGAGGCTGGAGCGGGAAAAACAAGAGCTGACAGAGGAAATACCTGAACAAGAGACAGTCATGGTGTGCAAGTGCAGACAAACGCAGGGCGACGAAAAAGAGGACAAAGCGGAAGTGGCAAGTCTCCTTCGAGACTTGCTCTGGGAGACGGAAAAGGCGAGGAAAGCGCAAGAAGCTACTCTGAGCGCCATCCTATCCGAAATACGTACCCAAGCACGGATATCATCGGAAGTATTATTGTAGTCACGATACCAGACCGAGCTCTTGGGGAGGTTGGTCGCACGGGGCCCACATGGAAACTTAAGAGATACTTGGGGGATGTTGCTAAAGGAAGTGGAGGTCTCGATAGCACAGAAGGTCGTGGAAGAGACGGCCCCTACCGTTCGTGAGCTGGACCCTTCATTGTAAATGTGTTAGTATACCGTGCACAGAACGTCAGATCACTCTTTCAAAGGACCAACGACATTGGGAATGACGGGGAATGATTAATGAACGGTCAGACCAAGATTTCAACAAAAATGCTGATTCCAATTTTGATGTTCTACGCCTCATCTGGTAAGAGAGAAAGGTCGCGAATGAACACGACAAACTGTAAAACAGCAACAAAATTACAGACAACCCGGCGCAAAAAACAAACAAAGCGCAAACTTGACAGTAAAAACACACACACCTCGTCCCGATCCTATCCTCACTACCCTGTCCTAATCCCGATGCTCGTTGTCGTTGTCATTCCCATTCTCGTCCTCAATCTCTCCATCGTCATCCTTGTCCAACATGTCGTACTTGACCGTTTTCCCCGTAAAGTAGAGTCAATGGCACGGGGGATGTTCTATGTAATCTATGAAGTGAGTACGAGTATGATGAGACTGGGTAGGAGCAGGAACCTCTTTCTTGAAACATTCTCCAATCTGTAAGTCAACCTTGACCTTGCGCTGGATCTCTTTAACCTTGCGCAGGGCGATCTCTTCCAGCTCTTCACCGTCCATAATGGAGCTAAGGGACGGCACCTGGGGCGGGTTGAAGAAGTTGAAAAAGGATTCTGTTGCCTGAGCTTTGCCACGCAAGAGCTTGTGCGATTGGCACCCAACGCGCCTAACATTGCAGTGAGCGCGTGTATACATGGCGTATAGAATGATACTCACTCTTGCCATTTCTATTCTTCGTAGTAAGATCTCGGTCGTCCTTCCACTCGATCTCCGTCCCAATTGCACGAAATCACCCGAGTGCCCGACCTCTTCCCGGAAGAGATACGTCTTTTCGAGCATATCATTTTCGAAAAAGGGATTGGCGCCAAAGACAAACTTGAGATTAAAACTGGGCCTTCCATTGACCTCTAGCGCCGAATCCTCGTCAAGATAAGAGAGACGGATATCGAGGAGAAAGTTGAGGGCCTGGGCATCGCGATTGGTGACAATATCCTCAATAATGACGTGGTTCTTGAGGGCTGTGAGCCAGAACTCGGGGATGGCGGCAGCGACCCGGAGGAGAGTGTCCTTGGTCAGGGAAGTTTGCTTGGAATACTGCTCCCCGACCTCGATTTCCGATGTGGCAACGGCGTGGCCTGCAATCAAGGCTAGTCTTTGCTCATACAAGTGATTTTTGGAGCCCCAAATACTTGAGTTCTACAATCAGTTTCCACATTCTTGTTGTCATAACCGGGCGCGTCAAAAATGGCGAGGACCTTTTTGATACATATTTGCTGCTTCTCGTACATCCTTAGGTTTAATAGGCGAGGGCGAAGATGCGATAGCGGAGATGTGAGGTAGTGGGAGAACTACTTAGAAGAGTATTGGTGAGACCACACCTCAGTTTTTGTCGTGGCGAGCTCTTTACAGTGCCCCACACATTCCCGGTGGACTCCCGGGACTGTCCCGGGAATTCCCAGGACTCAAGACCCAACTCTCATTCTGAGATTTCCAGACTAAAATGTACCGGGAATAGGCCAGGACTGCACTGGGAGTCCTGTCAAATCCCCGGGAATCATCAGGAAATCCCGGAACTGAGTGTCCCAGGAGTCCTAGGGAATCCTGGTGGAGAGCAAGGCCAAGCCTAAATATGCAGTTCGTTTGGGCTGTCACGTGACAGCTGAAGACGCGTCAGACGCGCATTGTGTATTGAGCCATGCTCACGTGACACAATTTCCAGTCGACGTGGCACAGCCATTTTTTTTTTTTTTTTTCGCATGGGTAGGGTGTAGATTGGCAGGAAATACATAAGTACAAAAGGTACCGCAAAAGAGCGTCTCGTAAGGAGACGTGTGTAGTAAGCACAGGTATTTTTTTTTTTTTCACATAGGAATGAGTGATATTGGACGGAACTAAGGTATGTACAACAAGGTAGAGGACGGAGATGAAGAGACTGCAGTGGTATCTGTGTAGTAAGCCTAGGTAGCTGGCATCTCACATGGCTTTCCCAGTCTACTCGCGGTCAAAACTTGGTATGCCTCAATGTGGGCCGCCGCCCTCTAAAGCCCACCATGGCAAGGTCCAAGTCGCAATTCATCACTAAGTGTGAGGACTCACCCACTTTGTTCTTGCAGTTTGTCCGCTTTGTCACAGGCCATATGCCTTCTGCGGAGTATAGGTGCAGGTTTTTTCCTCAAGCGCCCATGCATTGTATCGATTGCCCTCAGCGCTGCCCTCTGACCCGTGCCCACATCATATGTGAGTGCCTGTCTTATCCGCCTCCTTTTACCTCTTTCAGCTCTTTCCTTCAGCATGACCACAACTATGTCGGCCTCATTGCCTTTCTTAAAGACCACCCCTGCGCTGCTACTTTCGACAGCCTGGTTCCTTTCACGTACCGCCCTCATTCTCGCCACCGCCATGTGGCTCTTTTCCCGGATTAGCTGCGACATCTCTCATCCTGTAGCCTACTTTCCCCCTAGCCACTTTTTGCTTACTATGTGCGACTCACTAGGCGTCACTCCACTCTAATAGTTTGACCTGTTTACATTGTTGTGGATACCTACCAATATACATTTATATGCGGAAAAAAAAAAAAAAAAAAAAGCCTAGGTAGCTAATAGAAAATATGGAAAGCAGCCGAAAGGTGAATCTGTCAGTCTGAGAAAAGCGCACAGTGAGGCCGGCGGCGTGTAGGGCGATAAATGTATGGGAGCAGGGCTTTGAAGGACACTGCGTGCGGGTGAGCTTTCAGAAAGGCGATGAGGCCGATGTAGTTGTTATCCTGGCAGAGAAAGGCTGGAAAAGAAGTAAAAGGAGGAGGAAATTGTTGACACTCACAGAGGATGTGGGAACGCGTTGTGGGGGTGCAGTGAGGGTAGTACATGCAGTGGGTCGGTGCAGCGGGGAAGAAGCGGCATCTGTATTTGGCTGAGGGAATGTGACTGGTGGCGAATCAAACAAAACGCGAGAAGAGCAGGAGTTTTTTCGCATAGAAAGATGTGTATTAGGAAACCATGTAAACAGAGAGAACCGTTGTAGAGGAGTGACATGTGGTGAGTTGCGGGTAATAAGCCAGGTAGCTAAAGAAAAGTAGGGAACTCTACGAAGAAACACTGTTACTTAGTCTGGGAAAAGTGCCATATGAGGACGACAGGAACAAGAGTGGTAGGTAAAAGGGACGAGACAGTTGAAGGTAGCTGCATGAGGTGGTCCTTCAGGAAAGCGATGAGGCCCACATAGTTGTTGTCTCGGTGCAGGAATGAGCTAAAAGTAGTAAAAGGCGGAGGAAAAGAGAGGCACTCACATATGATGTGGGTGTGCGTCAGAGGTCGGTGGTGCGGACAGTCGATGCAATGCATGGGCGCTTGAGGAAAAAACCTGCGCCTATATTCTGCAGAGGGCATATGGCCAGTCACGAACTGGACGAAACGAGAGAAAAGTGGCGGGGAGTCGTCACAGGCCTTGATGAAGCGCCGAGAAGAGCAGGAGTGAATCATCACACTGGGTAATGAAACGGGAGTGCTGGCGACCGAAGCAAGGGACCAGTGGGCGGCGCCAGCCATTAAGGCAAACGAGATTGAGGCCCCTTCAGGAACGCAATAAGGCCGATGGTGACAAAACCGCTAGTTGAGACATGGCAGTGCAGAGAGCCATCAGTCGCAAAAATGTGGACGTTGGGGTCCATGTGCCAAATGTGGAGTTGTACCCGAAGTGGCACAGCCATTCCGCTGAATGCGCAATCGACATGCCATCCCCCTCATCCAGAACTGCTGCTGCCCGCTCCCCACCGCCACGCTCTGAACAATCAGGCAAGAAACGGACCACATCGATGAGCTCAAACAAGAGCATCGAAAAGAAGGGGTGCAAAAAGGCCCGGTAAGTGTTCCCTTCACCCTCTAAATCCACTAGCTAACAGATTGCAGCCGCACATCTGCTGCACGCACAAACAATGACATAGCTGCAGCAGAACATGAACCTAGGACCAGGTATGCCTCCTTCCATCACTGTGACATTGTCCACTCATGATTTCCATCTCGTTTTCGCCATGACCCTCCCCCTTCTCATTGCTATCTGCTTTTTGCAACTACCACCTTGCTTGCCTCACCACCTGCCTACCCATTTTACCACCACCCTCTCTTCATCCACCTCCCCACTGCTCTCATCCCACATACCACCACTTGTTCTGCTGCACCACCACCCTATTTTCACCATCATCCCCCTTTTTTATCCACCTCACTGCTACTGGCACACTACCACCACCCTCCTTACCCTTGCCCTTACCCTGGTTCCACCACCATCACTCCTTGGTTCTTCATATATTATTTTTTCATGTAATATTTACTTTTTTAAGAGCTGAAATCCTGCTTGCTGAGAGTGGTGTGTCCATTGCACCACCCCCACGTCCCCAGGCATCTGTAGCCCAGCTTCTCCCTCCCCAAGTATTAAGTCAGGGATCTCATCAGGTTCAAGCTGAGGAATCAGGTATGATAAATGTATCAATGCAAATTTGTGAGTGACACTTGTCAGGGAGTGAATCCAGCAATAGAAGTGATGGTAGGAGGGTTAGTAGTAGCAGTGATAATGAAGAAAATATTGGGAGCAGAATCACAGAGGTATGTAATGTAATAGTAGAGGAATGGCTTTCTTAAGTAAAATCCAGGAACATGAAGAGGAGAGTGGGAAAGGGCAAACTGGTGTTGAGGAGGACTTTGCTAGTGCTGTGGTATGTTACTATGCAACTATCCTGTGTGTATAACTTACCTATGTATTGGGAAGCTTGATGTTCATGACAAGATGAGGGACAGAGATGAGGGTGATGACAGTTTATATGAGGATAAGGTGAATTGAAAACATAGCTGTTCTTATCTGTAGCTTACATTGCATTGCCAAGATTGCACCACCAACTATTGACAGGACAAGGGTAGAGGACACTAGCACAGGGAAAGACACATCCAGGAACAAGGTGAACTACAATGCTACATCCATCCTGGTGGCTGATTTTGCTTTGTCAAGATTGATCCATCTACTGACAAGGTGCCTGGAAATGTATCTGATGAAGGTTAGTCATATTCAATCAAGATCCCATATCCCTAACTCTCCAAAGATTTCAGAATGGGCTCTCCACCACCCCTTCATGGTTCATCCAGGACTACAGGTGCAACCACAAGAGGAAGAGCCTTGGGGAATGTATTCAACCCTTCAGATGCAGAGGAGTTTGCCCCTTTGCAAGATCAAAGGGGAGTAGTGAAACTATTCACCAGTATGGGTGAGAGAGAAGCCAACACTACACCATTGGTGGTCAGGACAAAGGTGGTACCTAGCATAGCCCCAGTACTAAGGAGATTGGCAAAACTTTCTCCTCAGATTGAAAGTAAGTGATTAATCATATTATCTAGTTATGTTTGAGGATGGTTGGTGGAGTATGTTGGGGAGCTATAGTTTGGCTGTGGAAGAAAATGAAGAAATCAAGTGGTTGCAGGAAAATGGATTATCAACACTAACCTTGTGCATTGTGAGTTAATTGTTTTCCTGTAATAACTCAGAACTCAAGACATGCAGAGTGCTACTGATCCATTAACAGCTAAATCAGGTAGTGGTAGCAGTGCAGTTGCTGCCCTTTCTGCTTCTCCAGCTCCAGAGAGCATAGCTGTTCAGTCTGGAGAGCACTCCAGGAAGGAACTCATTGCATTGCTCAATATTCCAGAGCATTTGACTACAGAGACCAAGGGCAAGAATCTTGGTGTTAGAGAATATTATGCCAGGTTCAGGGCATGCCTGGAAGCTCAGCACACCTTGAGTGAGAAGGTGAAGGGTGGTACATGGGCTAGCAAGAAACCAAGCAATATCAGCATAATCCAGCTGTTTACATCTAAGACTACATGGTTCAGCTATGTCATACCTGCTTTTTCCAACATCAATAATTTTCCTGAACTTAAAGAATGGCTAGAGGGAGGAGATGATTGCCCTAATGATGTGGAGGTTTGGGGTAAGGAGAAGGCTTCATATACATTTTCAGAATTGAAGGAGAAGGAGAGGAGGACCAAGAAGCCAGAGAAAGGAAAGAAAAAGAGGGTAGATAAGGTTGAAGCTTCTAGCTCCAAAGGTGAATCAAGGAAGCACAAGAAAACTAAGTAAGCAATCTGGTGTACTTAAATTTACATGCCACCCTTATGAATACAGAAATTTTGAAACATTGCAATATCTCTGTCAGACCAGTTGGCTCATGATTTGGATGATTATATTTTGCCAGCTTCCTGTTGTGGCTGCACAAGATGAAGCACCATTCCCTAACATGACATTCAAGATGTTTAATAAATTTGTGGAGAGCCATTTCAGCTCCTCTGTAATGTTGTCAACAGTCTTGATGACCCTCTTTACTATCACAGAGAACACAGACCTTCTGAGTTTGCACTTCAGGCAACAGAGGGGAGAAGGTCCAAGTGAAAGAAGCACAGTAGCAACTGGATGGATTAGGTGTCTTGGTAATGCATTGAACAAAAGGCTGAAAGAGACAAATTGTTACAATTCTCTTTTCCCTTGTTAACGGACTACATTTTACTTGTTACAAACTCATAGTTATGCTTGGACGATATCTCCTTCTATAGCTACCTTCACCTTTCCTTTCCCGGATAGCTATGCTCTTTCCCCTTTAGTTTCTATTGTTCTCTAACGTATATAAACCCCTCTCATGTACCGTAGTTCTTTAGTTCCAACTTAGTCGAATCATATCCATAACTTGAACGCTCTTTAGCTTGACGCCTCAACCGCTCTCCTTGCTCTATCTCTAGCCTTCGTCATCGTCAGACTTAGTGCCTAGAATCCTTGTCCAGTGACTGGGAACAGACCGAGACTCTGTTTGCCGCTGTAGACTTGGACGCTGAACGACGTTGTGGACATCGACCGTAACATAAGTTGGAACTCAGGACTAGCTCAGGGTATCATCCCTAGCCAACACCATTGAGACCCGCAGCTCTCAGGAACGACCCCCGAACGGATCCGTCATCTATAAGGGGAAATACTACCTTGGACAACGAGAAGTTTTTCTCTACCAACGAACTTGGTACTTTGTTACAGAAGGACGGAAACGAAACGAACCAGTCCCAGACAAATATTTTTCAGGAGACTTCTACTCAGGAGCCTTTGAATTCGATTTACCTGATCAAATCTACCTAGACTGGGGTAGTGAAATACAAGGAGAGCCACTCTACCTTGTTAAGGAACCAGAAAATGACCCAGGAAGGAACCTCTACAGAGAATTCTTTAGAGACAGCGACCGACACGGAATCACAGCTAGCCTTTTAGCAGAGTGGGAGGAATTACTACGAATTGAACAAGCCAAGCTTGAGGAAAACCCATTTGATACAGATTACTCGAAACAAGGACCACCCCCATCTCCGAAACCCAGTACCCCGAGTAGAACCCCTACTCCAGAACCGAAACCGATCACCAGAACACCAACCCCTGAACCACCAATTAACCCTGAACTACTGATCACTCCTGAATCAAGAATGGCGTCTGAAACCAGTGCTAGCTCTAAAGGAGATATCAAACCGCAGCCTATACGACCTTTTACAGGCAAACGAATCGAAGCAAGGTCATTTTTAGGACAGCTCAAGGATTACTTTACCCTCAACGAACAGAACTATGAAGGAAAGGATGAAAAAAAAGTCAGATACGCGCTTGCATGCATGGGACCAGAACTAGACAACTGGAAAACTATTATCCGAAGCGAATTGAATGACAACAGAGGCAGTACCACAGCCACGTTCAAATGGAGCAACTATGAAGCATTTGAAACACGTTTCATCAATGACTGGGGAGAAGTCAACAATGCCCTTCGAGCCCTGAACAATCTATCCAAATTAAGAGTTGGAAATGGCATTTCAGTCCCAGAATACATTAGAAAATTTTGCATGGACATAGGAACCTCTGGGCTCACTGGAATACCCGCTCAGTTACAGGCATTTGTCAAAGGATTACCCTTGGAACTCGCTAGGACGATCTTACAGGACCAAAGGAAGATCAAAACGATGCAAGAAGCCTATGATAAGGCTGAGGATCACCATAACACTTGGGACATGACAGGACAGGGAAACAGGAGAACCACTGATGGATCTGGAATGCGTTTCAGTTGAAACAACAATCAATCCGGAGCAATCAGAGCTATAAATACCACAACTCCTAGCCGATTGACAGATGATCAAAAGGAGGAATACCAAAAGACTGGCAAGTGTTTCAAATGTGGAACACAGGGACACATCTCCAGGAACTGCCCGAAACGCAATGATGCATCTTCATCCAGGTCTTATCAGAATAAGGCTGTCCATTCCGTTACTGAGGAACAACAGAAGGAAGAGGACGAACCAGCGAAGAAAATTAGAGCAATCTTTTCAGCAATGTCTACTGAAGAGAAGAATGCCCTCTTAAACGAATTTGAAAATGAGGGTTTTTAGTTAGGAAGCATCACTCAGCGGTTGGCCCTTCCTTATTATCGAGATCTGAACAGTTACCGCTTGATTCTGTAATAGTATTATCCAACAATGACAAGCGCATTTCATTAACTATCAAATCGACCGATTTACCCGCTGGAACATCTGCCCTAATTGATTGTGGAGCAGAAGGAAACTTCGTAGACGAGGGAGCAGTGAAAGAACTTAGGAAAGAACGACTTAAGAAACCAATCAAGGTCAGAAACACAGATGGAACAGTAAATGTGAAAGGAATGATCACACATCGGACCAAAATATGCTACATGATCGAAGGACAGCAATTTATCAATTGGTTCTGGATCACTAAGCTAGGCGATCAACAAATGATTCTAGGAATACCCTGGTTAGAAGAAAATAACCTGATCATCAACTGGCGAGAGAAATCTCTGAAAATTGGAGACCTGGACATGTCGCCAAAAGCAATCTGGCAGCTAGCCCTTGACTCCCAGCAATGGGGTGAGGATGACTATTGGATTAGAGTTAAAACATCGGCATCACAAGAACTAGAGCATAGGCTAAAGAAAGACGAACCACCCACCACTCTACCTACAGAATATGAGCAATGGCACACCATCTTTGACAAGAAGGCATCAGAACGCTTCCCATCCAGTTGACCATGGGATCACGCAATCAACACAAAGGAGGGTTTTGTCCCAAAAGCTAGTAAACTTTACCCTCTATTGGTCAAGGAACAAGGACTGTTAGACAAATGGATTGATGAACAACTCAAGAAAGGATACATTAAACCATCTACATCACCGCAGGCATCACCATTCTTCTTTGTAGAAAAGAAAGAAAGTGGAGCACTCCGACCCTGTCAGGATTACCAATACCTGAATGAATGGACGGTCAAAAACGCATATCCCCTTCCCCTTGTTTCCGATCTCATGACTAAACTACGAGGTGCCAAGTATTTCACCAAACTAGACCTCCGATGGGGATACAACAATGTTCGAATCAAGAAGGGAGACGAATGGAAAGCAGCCTTTATTACCAATCGAGGGCTCTACGAACCAACAGTAATGTTCTTTGGATTATGCAACTTGCCGTCAACCTTTCAAACTATGATGAACGAATACTTTAGGGACATGATCAATGAAGGATGGCTGATCATTTACATGGACGACATGTTAATCTGTGCGGAAACACTAGAACAGCTGGAGGAGCGGACAAAACAAATTTTACAACGGTTACAAGATAACAATCTATTCCTGAAACTTGAAAAATGCAGGTTCGCCACACAGGAAGTCAAATTCTTAGGAATGATCATCACCCCTGGACGCATTCAGATGAACCCAATAAAGTTAGCAGGGATTGCCGACTGGCCAATCCCTACCACAGTCAAACAAGTCCGATCATTCCTCGGATTTGGGAACTTTTACCGATGTTTCATTGGAAATTTTGCTGCCATTGCTAAACCACTTACCGACCTCACTAAGAAAACAGAACCATTTGACTGGACCACTGAACAGAACAATGCTTTTGAAATTCTAAAGAAACGATTTGCATCTATGCCGGTATTATTAATGCCAGATCCTACTCGACCCTTTATCCTTCAAACTGATGCATCGAATAAGGCAATAGGAGCAGTCTTGAAACCAGCAGATGAAACAGGATCTCTACATCCCTGCGGATTTATCTCACATGCATTAACACAAACGGAACAAAATTACCAGATCTACGATTGAGAACTCTTGGCAATTATCAAAGGATTGATGACCTGGCGACATTTACTACATGGATCACCCCACACCACTATTGTTCATTGTGACCACAAGAATCTGTCCTACTATCAAACCGCCCAATGCTTAACGCCCAGACAAGCTAGATGGTCTTCCCTACTATCAGAATTTGACCTATGCATTGAGCACGTCCCTGGCACAAAAATGTTTGAAGCGGATGCCCTATCCCGATGCCCTGATCATATGGGAAACAGTGAATTACAAGAAGACGTTGTAGTCCTACCAGAGGATCGTTTTATTCATCTTATTGCAGAAGATCTAGTCACAGAGATTCGGAAAGCAATGTCAAAAGATGATTTTGGACGTATTCTAATCGAGGTTATCACCACACACCATGCCCCACCAATCAAATCGAACATACAGGATTGGTCTTATACCAATGGCATCGTTCATTACCTTGGTAAAACTTACATCCCTGACCAAGATGGATTACGGACCAGACTGATTAAAGAGAAGCATGAAGCATGATCATCAGGTCACCCTGGACGATTAAAGACCCTTGAACTCCTTAAATGCGACTACTGGTGGCCCGGAATGTTCAAACACGTCAGAGAATGGACGGAAGGATGCGCCCTCTGTCAACAGATGAAGATTAACACACACCCAAATGTACCTGCCCTTCACCCAATTCTGTCAAAAGCAACTCGCCCTTTTCAACAAGTAACCCTTGATTTCATCACCGATCTACCCCTCTCTGATGGCTTTGACTCGATCCTGGTCACGGTGGACCATGGTCTTACAAAGGGGGTAATTTTCACACCTTGCAAAAAGACAATCGACGCTCTAGGCACAGCAGAACTTTATGTCTCTGAAATTTTCAAACGGTTTGGCCTACCTGACATTTTAATCTCGGATCAAGGACCACAGTTCTCTGCAAAAGTATTCCAGGAAATACGAAAAGCACTAGGAATTGACCATAGAATGAGCACAGCCTATCATCCCCAGACTGATGGAGAGTCAACCAGGAACTAGAAGTCTACCTCTGAATGTTCTGCTCCAATGAGCCGCATCTATGGAAACCGCTTCTCCCAATAGCCGAATTTGCCCACAATAACCGACATCATGACACAATCAAAACTTCCCCATTCAGACTAATGTATGGAATGGACCCTGTTGCGCTTCCTACAGCTACGACACGAATGACTACACCAGCAGCAGAGGAATGCCTTCAGTTCCTAAGGAAGGCCAGAGAAGAAGCGCTAGCAGCACATGAACTAGCAAGACAACTAGTGGCAAGACAACGCAAGGATAAAGCAATACGATTTGAAAAAGGCACCAAAGTATGGCTTGAGAACAGAAATCTTCACATACCATATCAGTCCAGAAAGCTAGCACCAAAACGAGAAGGACCCTTTGAAATCGAACAAGTGATGGGACCAGTAACATACAAATTGAAACTCCCGAAACAATGGCGCATTCACCCTGTGTTTCATACGTCACTCCTTACCTCGTATAGGGAAACGACTGCGCATGGTCCGAACTATGTGAAACCACCCCCTGATCTCGTAAATGGACAAGAGGAATTCGAGGTAGAGGCAATTCTAGCTCACAGGAAGCGAGGCGCAGGCTACCATTACCTAGTTAAATGGAAAGGCTATGGATTGAATGACAATTCTTGGGAACCTGCTCGGAATCTTGCAAACGCCACTGATATCCTATCGGAATATCAACAATGCCGACACCTCTGAACCATGACTCGATACAGAAACCGCCATGTCTTGAAACAAAATTACCACTATACAAAACGGAACTGCTCAACACTCTCTCGATACACTATAGCTCTTAAAGAAAAGACCGTCTACACCCGCATACAATACCTCCCCTTCTGACATGCTCCTAGAGCACTGAACCTGTCAAGAAAACTCACCCGAACTGTGGCATTGGTCACACGATACTACCGCGTCCCTCGACTTGATCACTGTCACCAAAAGAACCCTTCAGGAACAACAGAGTTCCCCTGCAATGCCATCCAGAACTATCTTCCCAAGTACCATGACCTACGATTCTCAACCGACAATCTACCTGCCTATAATAAGGATCCACCTGCCTACCAACTTCTAGCCATCAGAAACAGTAACGTTTATGAAAGCGCTCATGGAAGACTGCTATGTCCAGAAGAATATAAGCAGATGGACGAGATCACTAAACAGATACGGGAGTGTAGCATACAAATTTGGTTAATTAACCAAAGAATCAGAATACCAGGAAGGCCTCGCATTTTCATAGAAGACATCCTTGATGATCTTCAATATTTATCTATTGCACTGGGAGAAGTAATAGCGGACATTGTCAGGAGAATCAGAAGATTCTTAGTTACCCCAACAACAACACCAGGAATCCAACATCTAGATTCGCTAACCAGGTTCATCACAGAAGAATGAGAACTCCTCACTGACCCTGCAATCGAAGATCCACTGGATATAGAAAGTTCAGATTCGGACACGGAAATTAACAATCTGGAATACATATAAGTTCTGCAAGTATCATTGCCTAGTGCCAGACTCACACGCTGAAACCATGTTCACCTTCTTCGCCCTCGCCGCCTATTTCACCATCCTCCTCCTCCTCTCTTGCGCTCATTGGCGCATCGACAAAGCCACCGCCGCCCTCTCACCTTTCATCGCAGTCCCAGACCTCCCGCTTGAGGTCTTCATCAAAAATACCACTGTTGTCCACTTCGAGGACGACGACTTACATATCCACCCTGCCACCTTGTTTCCCCAAGTACACCCTGATGACCACCATCTTCCCCACTTTGCCCAATTTGTTAAACAAAACACCACACTCACCGTCGTCGCGGATGCCCTCGCCGCCGCCACCTGCTCTATAACCAACCTATCCTTTGCTACCGACAACCTTGCCGCCCTTACTCTTACCATCAACCCACACGAGATGACCTATGAGGAACACGACTCCTTCTTACGAAACGTGCAAAACTTGCATAGAGCTGCTGAAGCTCTTAAGTGGAAGGTGGAGACATCAACAAAAGAACTAGATAATGCTGTCAAATGGGCCGAGTCTAGGACGGATCACGGTTGGACAACCTCTGGCTGGTAGAAGTCGGTGACTTCTCGCATACAAAGGGGGTAATGTTACAATTCTCTTTTCCCTTGTTAATGGACTACATTTTACTTGTTACAAACTCATAGTTACGCTTGGACGATATCTCCTTCTATAGCTACCTTCACCTTTCCTTTCCCGGATAGCTATGCTCTTTCCCCTTTAGTTTCTATTGTTCTCTAACATATATAAACCCCTCTCATGTACCGTAGTTCTTTAGTTCCAACTTAGTCGAATCATATCCATAACTTGAACGCTCTTTAGCTCGACGCCTCAACCGCTCTCCTTGCTCTATCTCTAGCCTTCGTCATCGTCAGACTTAGTGCCTAGAATCCTTGTCCAGTGACTGGGAACAGACTGAGACTCTGTTTGCCGCTGTAGACTTGGATGCTGAACGACGTTGTGGACATCGACCATAACACAAATAGCAGGCTGTTGAAGAGGTCAGATTTCCATCAAGGAATGACTGAGGAGAATTTCAGTATTGCATTGGGTGTCAAACTTGAAGCAATGGCAAACCTCCTTGGCCTTAATCCATACCAAAACACAGATAGATACAAAAGGAACTTGAAACCTATTTCTCACAAAGAGTTGCAACCCATCTTTGTTATATGCCCTGGTAGAGCTGTGTGCCATAATGTTGCTTGTGAAAAGGGGGCTCTATATCAGTGGTCAAGACAAAGGGACATTCCATTGGTGAAATTAATCAAGAATTACTCCAGCTATGACAATGTACCTGTCATTTCAGGGCATTGCAAAAAATGTAAGACAACATACTATGCAGATCATGAGAGATTCCCTGCTGTGGATGGTGGGCATGCAAGACTGTACCTCAATGCTGCAAAATATATTAAGATAGGCCAGAACTTATGGGTAGACCGCATGTTTACCTCTGCTGTGCTGAGTAGCATGTATAATTTCCATGCATCTGCAACTGCATATGCTGATTTCTGGAATGATGCTCTGATCAAAATAGGAATGGTGACAAGGTGTCAAGTTTGGCAGGCCTTTGTACAAGAATCAATATGCCTTGTTGCTTCACAATCAGCTATTGAGCTTGTATTGCAGGATGGTCTTTCCATAGATAAAGTTGCATCTGAAGCTTTCAACATTGTTGGAGAAAATGGAATCATAAGAGCTGCTGATCAACACACCTGTAATGAATGTACACAGAAGTACAAGAGATATCCAGATGTAATATCAGCCAATGATCCATCAGCCACATTAGGGGTAGAGATCATTCAATATAACCAGGGTGCTGCAGGTGATCAGCCAGAAGATGATCAGGATCAAGCTCCAGTGAGAATGATTGTCATGGATGGCATTGTTATAGGTCACACACACTGTGCCTATGGTAACTGTATCAGTGAGTTGCAAAATGCACATGGAGGTGTATATTGTGCCTTACATGAGAATATGTATGGAGGCTTTTGTCATGTTGAAGAGTGTACAAATGCCAAGGTACAAGGCACACTAGCTTGTGAGGTGCATCAGAGCACTTGGAGACAGTATCTTGCAAGCCATAGGAAAAATGGATTAGGAGGCTATAGGAGGGCATTGAGAAGGTCAGATGAGAGTTGGCCTTGGATGGCTGAGATGAGGGGCAACACACAATCACATGATGCTGTGCAGCAAGTACAAAGAGTAAAAAATCATTTCACAGCAGCCAGGTTCTATTGTATTGAGACCATCTGTGCTCCTTGTGGAGTTGTTATTGCATGGGCCAAGTTTGCAAAATCTGAGTCCCCTGCAAACATTATGCAATTTTTAGAAAGTGTCTACCCCACAGTAGAGTCCAGACCTGACTATGTTTGCATTGACAAGGCATGCATGGTACTACACAGTTCCCTACAAAATGGCAGATGGGAGGAGTGGAAGGAAACAACAAGATTTATTGTTGACTCATACCACTATATTAATCATCGTGTTAATGATGATTTATGCTGAACTTGGTGCAACCCTGCTCCATTAAATGGATCTGCACCAAATCTGGTGATTGCAGCCAGAAACAATCAAGGAGAACTTTATTATAAACGGGCATTCAATACACAAGCCTGTGAACAGCTGAATGCATGGTTAGGTGGTTTTGAACAAATACTCAGAAGGATGACTCCTGGGAATTTCAACTGGTTCCTGCATGCAATGCTATTTTACCACACAAAGCATGTTATCCATAGACAGACATCACATGGGAAAAATGAAGAGGAAGAAGATGCAGAAGATATGAGGGAAGAAGCATTTACAGCACAAGATGGAGGGGGTGAAGAAGCAGATCCATAGCTCAGTCTATTTGTCATTGATAGCATGCTTGCAGCCAGATGAGTAGTAATAATGTTTGAATATGTTTGAAATGGAAATATCCTTTCTCAAGTTAGGCAAAGTTTGTTTGGAAAATAAGCACAAATATTCCTCATAGGTAGCTGATTACAATTATTGCTTGTACAGCTTAGTTGGCTGTTGTTTGGGTCATTTATAGTATACATAAGCCCAAAGAAGAGAGATTGATAAATTGTATTGGTAAGGTAAACATAACCAGACTGGACCAGGAGTACAGTCTAAATGGCTCAGAACTTTATTTTGTTTATGGTCACATGACTATGACTGTTTGTGATACTCACACTGGGGTGTGCCTATCCCATTGACATTGAGAGCCTGTTGGTGCAGGCTAGAATGAGATGGAAAAGCAGATGTACATGCTACTCCTGCCAAATTCAGATGCATATCTTAGTTGAGTGTTATTTCCAGGTGTTTATAATACATATGTAGCCAATTAAGTGGTTTTATTCATGGGTTAACATGACCAGGACTAAGCCAGGACTAAGCCAGGACTGGACCAGGAGTCCTACCTGGGTCTTGTCCAAAGAGCCAGGACTGAACCAGGAGTCCAATGGGACAGGTGGGGCAGTGTAAAGTACTGCTCTGAACCATGACTCGATACAGAAACTGCCATGTCTTGAAACAAAACTATCATTATACAAAAGAGAATTGTAACAAAAACTATCTAGTAGCTAAAAAATAGAAAGGGAGACAAAAACTCCCATAGTGGTATAAGGGCATTAACTCTTGGCCGATGGGGGGTGCACGAAGCCTTTACAGGGGGTTGGACCCTGATATCCACCATGAGGTGGCCCCAAATCTGTGACAGTTTTACTGTGTGGTCTGTCAAAACCATGACTATTTGGGGTAGTCAGCCCATGTGAGAATTTTGATTTCTGTGTTCCACAACACAGGGTGACTCAGAAATGCCACTCCAAATTTTTAGTCAGTGTTCCCACACTGTCAGCCACAAGGGTGACTGAAATGGTATCCCTGCTACCATTAAGCAGATCATTTTCCCCATGATCATGGGTTAGCTGCTAGACAAATATGCAAGAGATTAGTAAGAGGAAACACCTACATACACACACAATCTGCTATGAGCCCATCAGACCAATAGAGGGCCTTCGGCCATATTGTTTTATCTGATATTTTTGAGGGGCTGAGCAAATCAAACACAAAACTAATCTAAAGGATTACATATGTACACTATACCTGATCCTTCCATCCATGGCACAGTCAACATCAATGACAACAAAGGCCATCGCTTCAAGGCTGTTGCTTGGGGCCCATAACCTGTTAAATCAGGGGAGGGCAGCACAGGACCAGTGACTAAGTAAGGATTCAACTAACATCTTAGTACTGTTTAGCCTTAGAGTTGACTTGTAGTTCTTGGAACTGAGGGACAATTGTCCAGAATGCCCTCCTTATATGCATTTTGGAACCCTAGCTTACATACACATTATTCTACCAATGGAGTAACTATGAGGCTATGTGCACACAGCTATTGCTGTGTAAGAGCTATACAAATGCAGTACAATTGCTGTACTTTGCACAGCAGATGACTGAGCATTGCTGCACATTGCTATTAATGAGGTCATTCTGTACCTTATCTTATTATATTCCTTCTAATATGTTCTATATGATATCATAAAGTTCTTTATGACTTCATTATCTACTGATAGTTATCTCAATGATGTCAATATGACTTCATTATGTACCTGATGATATCATATTGTGCCTTATAATGTCATCTCTATCAATAGATGTTCTAGACCATGAATATAATAACAGTTAAATATGAAACACACTAATTATTCACTATTAATTCATTATCTTGCTCATATCTAATCCGTTAATCGTTATCTAATCTCTAATCTCCAATTATATAATACTCTGATAAGATATTGATTAGACGAGATAAGATAAGATAAGATGTGAAATGGATGAGTATTAAGTGAATACATTTCCTATGTATCTTTTAACAGGCTGAGGGGCAGCTAAGCCACCTTTTTTTTTTTTCTGAAGGAAGCTGCAAACTGCCTCATCTCGGATTTCTGCACCAACATCTGCCCAGCTTTTTGCTCTCACCAAGTGGCAGTCAGCCACTTCTGTCATACCACTGGTGTCCATTGGACTATGGCTGGCATACATTGGTGCCTGGCCTGGATGTCACAGACAACCTGCAGCCACAACTTTGTCCACCTCAATGGTAAATGCAAACTGCTCACCCCATGCCTGGGCAGCTGCCACTCTCACTTCATCACTCAATGTGACAACTTGCCTCACCTCTTTGCGCAGTTTGTCCACTTCACTACAGGCCATATGCCTTCTGCTGAGAATAGGCAGTGCTTCTTCCCAGTGGCCCTGACACATTGCACCTTTTGCCCACACTGCACTCCTGCAACCCATTCCCACATCATCTGTGAGTGCTGTCATTTCTCTCCTCCGTTCACCTCTTTCCCAGCTTTTTTTTGTTGGGACAACAACTACCTAGGCCTCATTGCCTTTTTGAAGAATTTCCAAGTGGCTGCCACCTTTGACAGCCTTGTGCCCTACGTGCACTGCCCCTCTTGTTGCCAACCTCATCAGGCTTTATTCCTGGATTAAAGGACTTGCCTCTCGGCTGTTTCCCATATTTTGTCTCTTAACTGCTGCTTACCATGCAGGGGCCAGGGTGGTCCCCTCTCCTCTGTAGTCTATTGTGTCATACATACTCTAGTTCTGCAATATCACACCTTTCCTATGTGGAAAAAAAAAAAAAGACCTTGGACACTTCATTATGTTATGGTCAATGTCCACAATGTTGTTCAGCGTCCAAGTCTACAGCGACAAACAGAGTCTCGGTCTGTTCCCAATCACCGGATGAGGATTCTAGGCACTAAGTCTGACGATGACAAAGGCTAGAGAGAGAGCATTCAAGTTATGGATATGATTCAACTAAGTTGGAACTAAAGAACTACAGTACATGAGAGGGGTTTATATACATTGAGAGAACAATAGAAACTAAAGGGGAAAGAGCATAGCTATCTGAGAAAGGAAAGGTGAAGGTAGCTATAAAAGGAGATAACGTCCAAGTGTAACTATGGGTTTGTAACAAGTAAATGTAGTCCATTAACGAAGGGGAAAAGAGAACTGTAACATTACCCCCTTTGTATGTGAGAAGTCACCAACTTCTACCAGCCAGAAGTAGTCCAGCCATGGTCTGTTCTGGACTCAGCCCATTTGACAGGGTTGTCCAATTCTTTTGTAGAGGTCTCTACCTTCCACTTGAGCGCTTCAGGGGCACAATGCAGATTTTGAGCGTTTCGTAAGAATGAATCGCGTTCCTCATAAGTCATTTCATGAGGGTCAATGGTGAGGGTGAGCATGGCGAGGTTGTCGGTTGCGGAAGAGAGGTTAGTGATGGAGCAGGTGGCGGCAGCAAGGGCGTCAGCGACGACGGTGAGCGTGGTGTTTCGTTTGACGAATTGGGCGAAGTGGGGAAGGTGGTGATCGTCTGGGTACACCTGGGGAAGGAGGTCTGCTGGGTGGATGTGAAGGTCATCGTCCTTGAAGTGGATAATGGTAGTGTTTTTGATAAAGACCTCGAGAGGGAGGTCTGGGATGGCAATAAAGGGTGAGAGGGCAGCGACGGTTTCATCAATGCGCCAGTGAGCGCAGGAGAGAAGGGCCAGGACAGTGAAGTAGGCAACAAGGGCGAAAAAGGTGAACATGGTTTCTTGTTACGATGTGAGTTTGGCATTAGGTGGTGATACTTGGAGAATTTATATGTATTCCAGATCACTGATTTCCATGTCTGAATCCAAACTTTCTATATCTAGTGGATCTTCGATTGCAGGGTCGGTAAGGAGTTCTCGTTCTTCTGTGATGAACCTGGTTAACGAATCTAAGTGTTGAATTCCTGGTGTCATTGTTGAAGTGACTAAAAATCTTCTGATTCTCCTGATAATGTCCACAATTATTTCCCTCTGTTCATCAAACAAGTACTGAAGGTCATCGAGGATGTCTTCTATAAGGATACGAGGCTTCCTGGGATTCTGATCCTTTGTCCAATTAACCAAATTTGTGCGCTACACTCCCGTGTCTGTATAGTGATTTCATCAATTCGTTTATATTCTTCTGGGCATAACAGTCTCCCGTGAGCGCTTTTGTAAACGTCACTGTCCCTGATGGCTAGAAGTTGATAAACTGGTGGGTCTCCATTATAGTTAGGTAAATCTGTTTTTGCGAATCGTAAATCATGGTATTTGGGAAGATATTTTCTGACAACATTGCAGAGGAGCTCCGTTGTTCCTGACGGATTCTTCTGATGATCACGGTTAAGTCGAGGGATGCAGTAATATCGTGTGACCATTGCCACCGTTTGAGTGGGTTTTTCTGATAGATTTGGTGCCTTAGGAGTATGTCGGAGGGGAAGGTATTGTATGCGAGTATAGACGGTTTTTTCTTTAAGAGCTATAGTGTATTGAGAGAGTATCGAACAATTTCATTTCATATAATGATAGTTTTGTTTCAAGACATGGCGGTTTCTGTATCGAGTCATGGTTCAGAGGTGTCGGCGTTGCTGGTATTCTGATAGGATGTCAGTGGCATTTGCAAGATTGCGTGTGGGTTCCCAAGAGTTATCATTCGATCCGTAGCCTTTCCATTTAACTAGATAGTGGTAGCCTGCGCCTCGCTTCCTGTGAGCTAGAATTGCCTCTACCTCGAATTCCTCTTGTCCATTTACGGGATCAGGGGGTGGTTTCACATAGTTCAGGCCATGCGCAGTCATTTCCCTATACAGGGTAAGGAGTGATGTATGAAACACAGGGTGAATGCGCCATTGTTTCGGGAGTTTCAATTTGTATGTTACTGGTCCCATCACTTGTTCGATTTCAAAGGGTCCTTCTCGTTTTGGTGCTAGCTTTCTGGACTGATATGGTATGTGAAGATTTCTGTTTTCAAGCCACACTTTGGTGCCTTTTTCAAATTGTATTGCTTTATCCTTGCGTCGTCTTGCCACTAGTTGTCTTGCTAGTTCATGTGCTGCTAGCGCTTCTTCTCTGGCCTTCCTTAGGAACTGAAGGTGTTCCTCTGCTGCTGGTGTAGTCATTCGTGTTGTAGCTGTGGGAAGCGCAACAGGGTCCGTCCCATACATTAGTCTGAATGGGGAAGTTTTGATTGTGTCATGACGTCGGTTATTGTGAGCAAATTCGGCTATTGGGAGAAGCGGTTTCCATAGATGCAGTTCATTGGAGCAGAACATTCAGAGGTAGACTTCTAGTTCCTGGTTGACTCATTCTGTTTCTCCATCAGTCTGGGGGTGATAGGCTGTGCTCATTCTATGGTCGATTCCTAATGCTTTTCGTATTTCCTGAAATACTTTTGCGGAGAACTGTGGCCCTTGATCCGAGATTAAAACGTCAGGTAGGCCAAATCGTTTGAAGATTTCAGAGGTGTAAAGTTCTGCTGTGCGTAGAGCATTGATTGTCTTCTTGCAAGGTGTGAAAATTACCCCCTTTGTAAGACCATGGTCCACCGTGACCAGGATTGAGTCAAAGCCATCAGAAAGGGGTAGGTCGGTGATGAAATCAAGGGTTACTTGTTGAAAAGGGCGAGTTGCTTTTGATGGAATTGGGTGAAGGGCAGGTACATTTGGGTGTGTGTTAATCTTCATCTGTTGACAGAGGGCGCATCCTTCTGTCCATTCTCTGATGTGTTTGAACATTCCAGGCCACCAGTAGTCACATTTAAGGAGTTCAAGGGTCTTTAATCATCCAGGGTGACCTGATGATTGTGCTTCATGCGTCTCTTTAATCAGTCTGGTCCGTAATCCATCTTGGTCAGGGATGTAAGTTTTACTGAGGTAATGAACGATTTGATCGGCAGGGCGCAATGCGTGGTGATAACCTCAATCAGAATACGTCCGAAATTGTCCTTTGACATTGCCTTCTGAATTTCTGTGACTAGATCTTCTGCAATAAGACAAATAAAGCGATCCTCCGGTAAGACAATGACATCTTCTTGTGATTCGTTATTTCCCATATGATCAGGGTGTCGAGATAGAGCATCTGCTTCAAACATCTTCGTGCCAGGGACATGCTCAATACGTAGGTCAAATTCCGATAATAGGGATGACCATCTAGCTTGTGTAGGTGTCAAGCGTTGGGCGGTTCGATAGTAGGACAGATTCTTGTGGTCGCAGTGAACTATAGTGGTGTGGGGTGATCCATGTAGTACATAAATGTCACCAGGTCATCAATCCTTTGATAATTGCCAAGAGTTCTCAATCGTAGATCTGGTAATTCTGTTCCGTTTGTGTTAATGCGTGTGAGATAAATCTGCAGGGATGTAGAGATGAAGGGGATATGCATTTTTGACGGTCCATTCATTCAGGTATCGGTAATCCTGACAGGGTCGGAGTGCTCCACTTTCTTTCTTTGCTACAAAGAAGAATGGCGACGCCTGTGGTGATGTAGATGGTTTAATGTATCCTTTCTTGAGTTGTTCATCAATCCATTCGTCTAACAGTCCTTGTTCCTTGACCGATAGAGGGTAAAGTTTACTAGCTTTTGGTCTTGATCTTTCTTTGGTCCTGTAAGATCGTCCTAGCGAGTTCCAAGGGTAATCCTTTGACAAATGCCTGTAACTGAGCGGGTATTCCAGTGAGCCCAGAGGTTCCTATGTCCATGCAAAATTTTCTAATGTATTCTGGGACTGAAACGCCGTTTCCAACTCTTAATTTGGATAGATTGTTCAGGGCTCGAAGGGCACTGTTGACTTCTCCCCAGTCATTGATGAAATGTGTTTCAAATGCTTCATAGTTGCTCCATTTGAACGTGGCTGTGGTACTGCCTCTGTTGTCATTCAATTCGCTTCGGATAATAGTTTTCCAGTCATCTAGTTCTGGTCCCATGCATGCAAGCGCGTATCTGACTTTTTTTTCATCCTTTCCTTCATAGTTCTGTTCGTTGAGGGTAAAGTAATCCTTGAGCTGTCCTAAAAATGACCTTGCTTCGATTCGTTTGCCTGTAAAAGGTCGTATAGGCTGCGGTTTGATATCTCCTTTAGAGCTAGCACTGGTTTCAGACGCCATTCTTGATTCAGGAGTGATCGGTAGTTCGGGGTTAATTGGTGGTTCAGGGGTTGGTGTTCTGGTGATCGGTTTCGGTTCTGGAGTAGGGGTTCTACTCGGGGTTCTGGGTTTCGGAGATGGGGGTGGTCCTTGTTTTGAGTAATCTGTATCAAACGGGTTTTCCTCAAGCTTGGCTTGTTCAATTCGTAGTAATTCCTCCCACTCTGCTAAAAGGCTAGCTGTGATTCCGTGTTGGTTGCTGTCTCTAAAGAATTCTCTGTAGAGGTTCCTTCCTGGGTCGTTTTCTGGTTCCTTAACAAGGTAGAGTGGTTCTCCTTGTACTTCACTACCCCAGTCTAGGTAGATTTGATCGGGTAAATCGAATTCAAAGGCTCCTGAGTAGAAGTCTCCTGAAAAATATTTGTCTGGGACTGGTTCGTTTCGTTTCTGTCCTTCTGTAACAAAGTACCAGGTTCGTTGGTAGAGAAAAACTTCTCGTTGTCCAAGGTAGTATTTCCCCTTATAGGTGACGGATCCGTTCGGGGGTCATTCCTGAGAGCTGCGGGTCTCAATGGTGTTGGCTAGGGATGATACCCTGAGCTAGTCCTGAGTTCCAACTTATGTTACGGTCAATGTCCACAACGTTGTTCAGCATCCAAGTCTACAGCGACAAACAGAGTCTCAGTCTGTTCCCAATCACCGGACGAGGATTCTAGGCACTAAGTCTGACGATGACGAAGGCTAGAGAGAGAGCGAGGAGAGCGGTTGAGGCGACAAGCGAAAGAGCGTTCAAGTTATGGATATGATTCGACTAAGTTGGAACTAAAGAACTACGGTACATGAGAGGGGTTTATATACGTTGAGAGAACAATAGAAACTAAAGGGGAAAGAGCATAGCTATCTGAGAAAGGAAAGGTGAAGGTAGCTATAAAAGGAGATAATGTCCAAGCGTAACTACGGGTTTGTAACAAGTAAATGTAGTCTGTTAACAAAGGGGAAAAGAGAACTGTAACGTGCGGGCCGATCGTGCCAAATTGACCCCGAGGACAGGTGGATACCCCTCTGGCGACATCCCCATAAGGGCGTCTCAGTGGATGAAGAGGAACACTCCTTGCGTCAGATCGGTGTGGGATCTGAGCAAGACGGAGTTTTTATTACAGGGGCTCATTGAGAGCTGTATCGAGGACGAATGGCACGCACAAGAAAACACCAACTATGCATGGTGGCAAGCCATCAACCCATTTTTGATATAGTTGAGGATCATTATCTTTCATCCTCAAAAGATATCTATATACAACAGGTATCCCTTTCTTTCTGTTTTCTTGATCTATAAGTTTAGATGCTGCTCTGGATAAAAGAAGTTTATCATGTCTTTGATTCCTTTTTTGAATCCAGGCATCATTATCAAAATATGTTCTAACTGGTTCAGGTGATGGCCTAGCAGTTGCATCTAAATCCCTTATAGGTGTTTCAATGTTAAGGGTGATTCATTGGAAATCATCTTGATTCCACTGATCTACTAATTTCTCTAGTAGTTCTGAGATCATCAAGAGTCATATCTTTGAATCATTCTTTAGTATATAAAGATTCTTCATCCCGAGATGATTGTGGTTGTTGACTAGACTTGTCAACTTGTTTACCTTTATCCTTCTCAATCACTTTATTCCAATTGGTTTCTTTTTGAATCTCAGCTTCAATCTGAGCTGGATGTTTATCTCCATAAACATTATCAGCAATGACCTTGACTTTTGGTCTCCTAGCAGTTTTTCTAGTTGCTAGTTTTTGCTGAATAACTTCTCTTTCTTGTTCTCTAAAACCAAATGGATGTGTTGATTGATCTGGAATATTAGGTTTCTGAATTAACTTAGGTCTACCAGCTTGCAGTTTATCTCTTTTTGCAGCATGAGATCTAACTTTTTACCAATGCATTTACCACCTGTTGGTACTAAGTAATCTCTTTGACTATCAGTTAATTGCTGACTCCTATTGTCATGACCGACTGAAAAGCTTCGGCTTTTTCACTAAGTCATTTCCATTTTATTATTTATTTTTCATATTATATAACCGCATGATGACTAAGCAGGCGCCTATTGCTTGGCACTTAGATAAAGTAGTAGATAAGATACTGGAGCCCGGTGCTGATGACTCATTACTATTACCACATGCGCAGTCGTCTTACTCATACCATACTATATTTAGAGTAGGGCTTAGGGTAGTGCACAGACCACCTGTCATAGTATATAAAGAGTGCAATTCAGCACCCAGAGTCCTCAGTTGAGTTCTCTCGGGTTTCTCCCCTCTCTCCTCTCCTCCTGTCAGTTCACTGCTGGGGCTCTTAGGCATCATGCTGAGGGGTTCCTGATAGTAGAACTCGACTACTTCTCTAACAGCCCCACGCTTGTAATAGCCGGACCACAGGCTTAAGTGGACGAGTACAGGGGGAATCACACAGTCGTATGCCGACTATAAAATTGCGGTACCAGTTACCAGACACCATTGAAAACTGCGCACCTGTGGCCCTGCCTCGTGGCCCTTGACTAACTTGGCATTACGTTCCCAGTCTATGCAAACCGAAGTACCTAACCCAGTAGATAGGGTCACCTGTGCACAGGAAACCAGTGCTGGACTTATCACACGATATGTGATATGTATCTAGGGACCAGCCTCACCAGCCCCCTAGCGCGTTAAATTGCCCTGGTCTAGGCCTCTGAAGGCTATATTTTTAGTTTACGTAAACACCCTTTCACCCTACCCCTTGGAGATAGCCAGCACTTGCCCATGTGTCTTTGAGAAAGGCCCACACCCGTACGGTGTAGTGGCAACTGGACAACCGTTTGGACCCAGTTTAGTTAGACCCTTCATCCATAAATAAAACAAGTAGTCAGTATAGTAAATTGTAGCACTGCAGGGGTAGTTGTAGACCCTGAGTGCACGTTTCATACATATGTTCCCAAGCAAGTGACAGGCCAAGACCTCCCTCACTTACGTACAAGTACAAAATAGGAGATACAAACAACAATACTTTTTGGGATGTCACAGGCGATCTTGATCCAAACGACGCAGGTTTTAGTTCATCAGAAGGGGAATCTACTTCCTCATCATCATCACACTCCACAAACTCTATCACAGAGGAACCACATCAGTGGGAAGCAGCACCATTTCCCATCTTAGTACCAAATCCAGCCACACTAAATCCAAACCTATTATTCAACTCCGACGCCGATTTCATCGGAAAACCCGCACCACCTTTTTCATCACCACCACCCCCGCTTACACCATCATCTACATCGCCACTGCCACACTATCACAGTATGGCAGCACCCCAAGAAATGACCTCAGCAGAACTGCTGAATCTCCTTAATGCACAAGCCACAACTATCCAAGCCCTCCAAAACCAGCTGACACAGCTACAGACAAACACTGCACAGGTCGCTGCGGCTGCAGCAGCCCATACCCCTCCCCCCACCAATATCGTTAACATACTGCCAGGAACGGTATTCAATATTCCTGGAACTGGAAACGGCGGATCATCTAGGATAGATGTAGCCAAACCTCCAATCTTTTCCGGAAAGATGTCCAAAGTGACAAATTTCATCAACGCCTGCAGGTTATACATTAAATTAAAGATGCCGGAATCCGATGAGGAACGGATCCTGTTAATCATCTCATACATGATGGAAGGCTTTGCCACAGATTGGAAGGACAATCTGTTGGAGCAAATGGCCAATGATGAGGAAGGAATTCCGCAAACAGCGGAACAATTGTTTAGGCAGATCAGAAGGGATTTCAGTGACACTGATGAGCAGTCATCGAAGATCTCAGAGATGCGGACCATGACGCAAGGGTCCAGTACATGTGAGGAACATGTGCAAAAATTTAAAAAGGTATCACGAGGCACCGGATACCTAGGAAGAGCTCTTATCGAAGAGTTCAAACGAAGTTTGAATACCAGACTCTGAAAAAGAATCATGGAGGCCGACAAGGTACCCGAAACCATTGAAGGATGGTACCAGAAAGCAGTAAAGTTGGATCGCCAGTGGAGACAGGTGAAAGCCGAGGAGAAGTACTACTCCTTGCGGACCAGTAACTCCGCCAATAGGAGTGAAGGAGCATCCAAAGGCCCGGATATGGTGAAGCTGGTAGCCCCTGGCCAGCCCAAACCCCAATGGAGATTCAGATCGGGATCAGCAAGTCAGGGACGATTGGGAGCTGGAGCCTCCGCGAGTTCAAGTAGTATGGCAAATTGGCTGGACCCTAACGCAATGGACGTCGATCAAAATCAAAGACTGCCCCTCTGATGTTACAAATGTGGCAAGATCAGACACATTTCCAGAAACTGCAGATCAGGACTCAATATTCGCACCATGACGTTTGATGAGATGAAGGAGTATTTCAAAAAAGAAGAAAATTTAAAAGAGGAAGAGAGTCAGTAGGTCCCATACTGGACTCTCGTAATAGATACGCTGTACTTGATAAATTAGATAGTGCACAGCCCCTTGATATAGTGCCTAGCGCCGACCGGGTTGATGCAAGGACAATCTCGGGAGTCTCAAGGACTTCTGAGACGTTCCTGCAAGAGGCGAACTGCCAGGTGAAACACTGTGATATAGCGCACTGTGCTGAAAGTGTCACTCCCAAGGAGCATGGCAGGGCGGCAAAACCTGTGCTTGATTCCTCGTTACCAAATACAGTAGTACAAGTATCTACAAAGGGACAAAAGGACTTAAAAGGGAAGCAGCATGATATAGCGCCCAGCGCTGAAACTGCTTGCCCAAAGAGGAAGTTGAAAAAAGGAGAAAAAGAGTTTGTAATTAGGTCAATAGGATGGAAGGACAAGATCCTGATGGAAATAAGGTTGGAAAGGTTGGACACACATGAACAAACTCAGCAAACCACGTTGCTCGATTCAGGAGCAACAGGGCTGTTCATGAACACCGCATATGCAAAAAGGATGGGCTTTAAACTCATACCCTTGGAATGTCCCATTCAAGTTCGGAATGTGGATGGAACAAACAATGAAGGAGGAATGATCACCCACGAGGTCGATCTTCTTTTATCTTATCAAGGGCACAAAGAACGAGCCACCTTTGAGATATGCGAGCTGGGAAAAACCAACGTAATCATTGGATCAACATGGTTACGAAAACATAACCCTGAAATAAACTGGGAGACTGGTCAAGTCAAATTGACATGTTGTCCACGAAGTTGTGGACATAGGTAGAGGGAGTGGACCAAGAAGTGGGAGCAGAAGGTCCGATCAGCAGAACACTGGCGTGTTCTGGAATATCTGTGGGAGCAGGAGAAGGAATTAGACTTCGCACACTGGCTCAAAGAAAAAGAAGAAAGTGAGAAGCATCTCACGTACATGGAACAAATGAAACACCCAGGTCAATACAAGTATGGGGATAAATACCCATTCTTGCCAGTGTTTCCATCTGTATCTGCTGGACCAACAGCCGGATCAATGAGACATGTACAAGAATTGGCAAAACTCACAGCCAAGGAGATGGTACCTGAGCAGTACCACCAATTCCTCAAAATCTTTGAGAAAGGAGCATCAGAGCGCATGCCGGCCAGAAAACCTTGGGATCACACCATTGATACCAAACCTGGTTACCAGCCCCGAAAAGGGAAGGTCTATCCCCTATCCCCAGATGAACTTCAAGAAGTACGGAACTTTGTGGATGATCAACTAGCAAAAGGGTACATCCGACCCTCCAAATCACCACAAACGTCACCCATCTTCTTTGTAAGTAAAAAGGACGGAAAGAAGCGGATGGTTCAGGACTACAGATACCTGAATGAGTGGACAGTTAAAAATAACTATCCACTACCTCTAATATCTGAACTTGTAGATCGAGCAGGCAGTGCTAAATACTTCACTAAGCTGGATCTTAGATGGGGGTATAACAATGTACGGATCAAAGAAGGCGATGAATGGAAAGCCGCATTTACTACCCCTGAAGGTTCTTTTGAACCAGTAGTGATGTTCTTTGGGCTGACCAATTCACCGGCCACCTTCCAAGCAATGATGAATGACATTTTCCGCAATATGATCAATGCAGGAAAAGTCATTGTGTACATTGACGACATCCTCATCTTTACTAAAACAAAAGAGGAGCATGATATAATCATACAACAAGTCTTGCAACGATTGGAAGAGAATGATTTGTATGTAAAACCAGAGAAATGCATGTGGTGCATGGAAGAAGTAGAATTCTTAGGGGTGGTCCTTGGACCAAAGGGAATTCAAATGGATACAAAAAAGGTTGAAGCTATCATCAGCTGGTCCACCCCATCTTGTGTCAAAGATGTACAAAGGTTCTTAGGCCTTGCCAATTACTACAGGCACTTTGTACAAGACTTCGCCAAAATCGCACAACCATTACATGATCTGGTCAGAAAAGACAAAACATGGGAATAGACAGAGGTCCAAGATAGGGCTTTCAAAAACCTGAAAAAGATATTCACGGAACAACCATTGCTAGTTGCTCCAGATTCAGATAGGAAGTTCAGAGTGGAGTCAGATGCATCAGATTACGCTACAGGTGGCGTTCTATCTATGCTCTGTAAGGATGACAAATGGAGGCCTGTGGCCCACCTATCAAAGTTGCTCAATGATACCAAGCACAATTATGACGTCCATGACAAGGAAATGCTAGGCATTATGTGTTGTCTGGAAACATGGTGTCACTATTTAGAAGGAGCACGTGAACAGTTCAAGATCTGGACTGATCACAAAAACCTTGAGTACTTTATGAGTGCAAAAAAGTTGAATCGCAGACAGGCCAGATGGGCCTTGTACCTAAGTCGGTTCAATTTTGTCTTGCACCATAAAGCAGGTGTTACCATGGGAAAGGCCAATTCTGTCCAGGAGGCCAGACCATAAAAAGGGGGTAGATAATGACAACAAGGATGTCACGCTCCTCAAACCGGACTTTTTCAGAATTGCTGCACTACGTCATGGACACGTATTCGTCCATAGCTCAGAAAAAGAATTATTAAACAAAATTTGACACTCTGAAGCACGTGACGAAGCAGTAATAAAGGCAGTAGAAGCCATGAAAAAGGCTGGTGTTAAAACACTAAATGCTCGAGAATGGGAGATGGAGCAGGGACTTATCCTCTGGCAAGGAAAAGTCTATGTACCTAAGGATGAGAAGCTGCGGATGGAGATAGTCCGCTTACACCATGACACACCTATTGCGGGACATGGAGGACAATGGAAGACGATTGAGCTTGTCACAAGAAATTACTGGTGGCCTGGAATCACCAGATTTATTAAAAAAATACATTAGTGGGTGTGACAAGTGTCAGCGGAACAAAAACTTCCCTGAGCCACCAGCTGGAAAGCTAATGCCAAATTCGGCACCAGCAAGGCCTTGGACGCACATCTCCGCCAACTTTATCACAAAATTACCAGAATCACATGGTCACAATGCGATCTTGGTAGTTTGTGACTGAATGTCCAAAATGGCACATTTCATCCCCACATCAGAGGAAACATCGGCTCAGGGGTTAGCCACACTATTTAGGGACCATGTTTGGAAACTTCATGGACTCCCTGAATCTATAATTTCAGATCGCGGTCCACAGTTCACCACGCAAATGATGAAGGAGCTGAATCAAATGTTGGGCATTAGTACAGATTTGTCCACAGCATTCCATCCACAAACGGATGGACAAACTGAACGAATGAATCAGGATTTAGAGCGGTACCTGAGGATCTTTGTAGACCATAGACAAGAAACGTGGTCTGGATGGTTAGCCATCACCAAATTTAGCTACAACAACAAAATTCAGGCATCCACCAAACAGACACCATTCTTTGTACAAACACCCCAGGATGGGAATTGAGCCAAGAAGGGAAGGTAGCCACCGGGCAGCATCAGAGTTTGCCAGAAAAATGAAGGAAATCCATGAGGAAACTCAAGCAGCCTTGTTAAAATCACAAAGTGATATGAAGCTGTACGCAGATAGACACTGATTGGACGCACCAGAGTACAAAATTGGAGATAAAGTCTGGTTGTCAACAAAAGATCTAAGGTTGACAGGACGACCAACTATGAAGCTGGTGGAAAGATGGATTGGGCCATACCCAATCAAGAAAATAGTGTCGCCGAATGCAGTGGAACTAGATCTACCCTTCTCTCAACAGATCCACCCGGTAGTAAACGTTTCACGAATACGCCCTTGGAAACGACCAATGAAAGGGCAAAAGGCACAACCCCCACCGCCAATTGAGATAGACAGTGAAAAAGAATATGAAGTGGAAGAGATAATAGATGTAAGATTAAAAAGGAACAAAATGGAGTACTTGGTTAGATGGAAAGGATACACTGCCAAGCATAACTCATGGGAACCATTGGACAATCTACAAAACGCAAAAAGAAAGATAAAAAACTTTTACAATAGAAACCCCGGAGCTATCAGAAGGCTTGACAAAGCAACCTTTGATAGGTTGACTTTCAGACCCTATGAAAACTTCACACAATCCTCAGACAAAGTAGTGTCCAAAATCAATGTTAATGCAGTAGCACCAGCTGCAAAATGGGAGCAAAACTGGCAGAAATGGAAAGGAAGAAAGGGCTTAGACACCCTTACAGAGCCAGGAGATGCGGAAGGACCATGTCAATGTAACATGTGCCTATGCCAATCGCATGATATAGTGCCTCGTGCTGAAACAATTAAAGATTTCACCCCACCTTCCCGCCCACTCTCACCCATAATTGAGGAACTAGAGAAATCATCTATGATAGAGCACAATGCGCTGAAAGATGACAACGAAGTATAAATTTGTCTGGAAGCCAAATCTTAAAAAAGGGGGTACTGTCATGACCGACTGAAAAGCTTCGGCTTTTTCACTAAGTCATTTCCATTTTATTATTTATTTTTCATATCATATAACCGCATGATGACTAAGCAGGCACCTATTGCTTGGCACTTAGATAAAGTAGTAGATAAGATACCAGAGCCCGGTGCTGATGACTCATTACTATTACCACATGTGCAGTCATCTTACTCATACCGTACTATATTTAGAGTAGGGCTTAGGGTAGTGCACAGACCACCTGTCATAGTATATAAAGAGTGCAATTCAGCACCCAGAGTCCTCAGTTGAGTTCTCTCGGGTTTCTCCCCTCTCTCCTCTCCTCCTGTTAGTTCACTGCTGGGGCTCTTAGGCATCACACCGAGGGGTTCCTGATACCTATATATTTCATGACTAGGTGTGACATCTTTTGAATGTCTCTCCATAAATCATCATTAGCAAAATGTACTTTGCTTTTAGGAATTACAACTTTTGATTTAGGGAATGTTGTTTTAGATTTATTAATGACCTTGTTTATCTGATCATTAATGTTTTTAGAAGGGCTTTGATAATGTTTATCAAATATACTTCTGATTTCTCTAAGATCAACATCAGGATTACTACGAGATGATTTTGATTGTGAAGGAGGATCATCTCTATGTCTTTCTTTTCCTTTATCAATAGTTGTAGAAGATTCAATAGGTTCTTGATTTAAATCTGAATGATAACTGAATGATCAGATGCTGATTCATCATCATCATCCAGTTTAGGATCATAGTTACCAAGATTTTTAATCTGCCATTTCTTAAACTCTTTATGATATTTTCTATCAGCTTTGGATTTAAGTTTTCTGGCAGTTTTTGTTATTTCCTTGCTATGTTTTGAAATACTGTCTTTCAAATGATTGTCTAATTTCCTATCAGACTTATGATCATCTGAATCTGACAAATCACTATCACTTGAATCATTATTATCATGAAATAATAGCTTTTTATTATTTTTTGTAGTGTCATGATTAGAATGATTATGTTTGTTTGTTGGAATTGTTATGTCAGACTCTAAAGTTGGGTATTGTTGTTGCTTATGAATATTTGTAGTTTTGGATAACTTGGGAAATATGGTTTCATCAAAGATAGCATGTGTGGCAATGACTATATCATTCATGAACTTGTATGATTTACTTTCATACCCAATGAATATCATTGGTTCAGCTCTTGGTGATAATTTATCTTTATGCCAAACATCCAAATATCTTAAAATGTGATATGTCAGGTTTCTTTATCATCATGTTTTCTTAAGGTGTTTTCCATTTTGTTCTTCTTAATGGTGTATGATTATATATGTGGACTGCAGTTTCAAATGCAAATGACCACCATGATTTTGGACAACCAGATTCTAATAGAAGTGTATGTGCTTTCTTTAGAATGGTTTCATTTAATTGTTCAGCTTGACCATTTTGTTGATGAACATGTGGAGCACTAAGTTCATGGTTAATACCTTTCTCCTGAAAATAGTCAATCAACTTCTTATTGACAAATTCTCCCCCTCGATCTGAATGTACACTTTTAAGCTTTTGAGTCAACTGATTTTCAGTGAACACAACATAAGCTTTAATAGCACTAAAAGTGTCAGATTTAGATTGTAACAATGCCAAGTAGGCAAAAGAAGAATAGTCTTCTAAGATTAATAAGGCATATTTCTGCTTATGATAAGACATAATAGGTAATTCAATAAGATCAACATGAATCAACTCTAATAATTGAGTTGCTCTATGTGTTGATATATGATGAGGTTTATTATCAAGTTTACCCATTACACATGTGATTTATTAATTTTGTCACTATTTTCAGTATTCTGAAACATATGACTTAAGACAGTATCACTTGGATGTGCCATCCTTTGATGCCAAATAAAATAATCAACAGTCTTAGGACTTTTGTTGATTAATAAATGTTGAGAAGATCTTTTTATAACAGTAGATAACCAATGAATGGAGTTGGTTTCTATAGGATAACCAGTTAGTGTAATGTTCCCTTTATGTACAATAGTTTTGTGTTTTGTGTGATGGACATGATAGTCCATACTAGTTAGTTGTGGTACAAAAGTAATTCTGTATGGTAGCATTGGCATATAGCACACATTCCAGTTAAGAACATGTTTTTCATGATGAAAACATATTTGTCCTTCACCTTCAATAAGTGTCTTTGCATTTTTATCTGCAGTAGTAACTTTAATTGGTGTAATAAATTTCTTATACTTGGTGAAATCAGTTATAAATGGTGTACAATGATGTGTAGCACCTGAGTCTATAACCCACTTATCATGCTTATTTAGAATCATAATTTGTTTACCAGGAACTTTAGATTCATAATTCTCATGTACATATTTGTAAGTACTGCTACTACTTATTTGGTCTTGATATTGTGCATCAAGCACTTGGTTGTTGGTTAAGTCATCAAGCACTAAAGCAGTATGAAATGAATAATTATGATTAGTGAAATTTACTGACCCAATGTTACTATTGTCCATCATGTTCATAGGTTCACCAAAGTATTCTAATTCCTCTTCAGGGTTTAAATACTGAGGTTCTGGAGTGTGAAATCCACTTGGTGTGGATACATCTGGTGTCCTATAAAACAAACCAGTGCTGTAATCAGTTTCTGTCTCACCATAATTGACTTGTTCTTTATCCTTATCATTTGATAAAGATATATGAACATTGCCAATCCTATCTAACAGTTTTCTGCTAGATGTAGGTTCAGAGATTTCATTGTCAATGTTTCCAACTGTCTGAGTTGGGTATGAATCAACAATCATTGGATTTGCAAAATGAATAGTAGTTGAAGATTTTCCTTGTTTCTTCAACTCTTTCAATTCTGCAACAAGAACCTTGTTTTTAGCTTTCTTGTTAGCTCTGTTCTGTTGATTCCTTTTCTTCTTATCATCCTTTGATAAAGAAGAATTGTTATTAAAAAAATTATAATTTTGACAAGGTGTGAAGCTCTTTCTGCGATTGAATTGTCCTCTGAAAGAACCTCTAGGTTTGAAAGTATTGTTGGAGTGTTGATCCCTCCAATTGGGATTTGTATTGGGATTCTTGTTAATACTAGATCCAATGTTGGCAATATTGTTATATGCTTGTCTAGTTTTTCCTTTAGACTGCATAAAATTCCATTCATTCTGAATCCTAGGAACTATTTTGTCAACAGTGAAATCTTCTATCTTGGTATCAATTATATTAGTAACAAGGTTACTATATAAGTGATTAAGATGAAGAAACAAATGACAAAATCCAGAATTTGGTATTTGGTATTTTTCTTCAGTTCCTAAGTCCACAAATTACTGATTCTGACATTCCCCACTCTACCAAGCTCAGAGATGAAATCTTATCCCTTGTGTTACAGTCAATGTCCACAACGTCATTCAGCATCCAAGTCTATAGCGACAAACAGAGTCTCGGTCTGTTCCCAGCCACTGGACAAGGGTTCTAGGCACTAAGTCTGACAATGATGAAGGCTAGAGAGAGAGCGAGGAGAGCGGTTGGAGCAATGAGCAAAAGAGCATTCAAGTTGTAGATATGATTTGACTAAGTTGGAACTAAAGAACTACGGTACATGAGAGGGGTTTATATACATTTAGAGAACAATAAGAACTAAAGGGGAAAAGGCATAGCTATCTAGGAAAGGAAAGGTGAAGGTAGCTATGAAAAGAGATAATGTCTAAGGTGTAACTATGGGTTTGTAATAAGTAAATGTAGTCCGTTAACAAAGGGAAAAGAGAATCATAACATTACCCCCTTTGTATGTGAGAAGTCACCGACTTATACCAGCCAGAGGTAGTCCAGCCATGATCCGTTCTGGACTCGGCCCATTTGACAGCGTTGTTTAGCTCTTTTGTAGAGGTCTCCACCTTCCATTTGAGCGCTTCAGCAGCGCAATGCAGATTTTGAGCATTCCATAGGAATGAATTGTGTTCCTCATAGGTCATTTCATGGGGGTCAATGGTGAGGATGAGCGCGGCAAGATTGTCAGTAGCGGAGGAGAGATTGGTGATAGAGCAAGTGGTGGCGGCAAGGGCGTCGGCAACAATGGTAAGTGTGGTGTTCCTTTTTACGAATTGGGCGAAGTGGGGAAGGTAATGGTCATCCGGGTGTACCTGGGGAAGGAGGTTGGCTGGGTGGATGTGAAGGTCGTCGTCCTCAAAGTGGACAATAGTTGTATTTTCAATGAAGACCTTGAGCAGGAGGTCTGGGACTGTGATGAAGGGTGAGAGGGCGGCGACGGTTTCATTGATGCGCCAATGAGCACAGGAGAGGAGGGCCAGGACAGTGAAGTAGGCGGCAAGGGCAAAGAAAGTGAACATGGTTTCTGACACGAGTAAGATGATTGCTGGTATTGGGCAGACTGTTCTTTATAGGTCCTCGTCGAGATCTGGATCTAGGTCCAAATTGTCCACTTCTAGTTGATTCAGGATATCAGGGTTTGTGAGAAGCTCGTGATCTTCTCTGACAAACATTTCCAATGCCATGAACTTGTAGGTGCTAAGGTCGGTGACAGGTGTGAAAAGGAATTTTCTGATCTGCCTGACGATGTTGAGTACTATGTTCTTTCATTCATCAAGCAGGTAGCAGAGATTGTCAGTATAGTCATCCATGGATAAGATTGGTCTTCCTGGGAGTGTGATTCCTTGATGTAATAACCAGATCTGTGCCCTGATTTCTTGTGCCCTTTTGGAGATTTTGTCAAGTTTCTCATACTCTGTTGGGCATAAGAGTCTGCCATGACTTGTGTCATAAACATTGGTTTTCTTTATTGCAAGATTCTGGTAAACTTGTGGGTCTGTATTGTAGGGTAGTAAATCATTGACTGAGAACCGTAGTTGATAAAATCCAGGGAGGTATTGTTGTACTGCTCTGCAGGGGATCTCCGTTGTTCCTGACGGATTCTTCTGATGATTGTGGTTAAGTTGAGAAATGTGATAATATTGTGTGACCAATGCCACAGTTTGAGTGGGTTTTTCTGATAGATTTGGTGCTTTAGGGGCGTGTCGGATGGGGAGGTATTGTATGCGGGTATAGATGGTTTTTTCTTTAAGGGCTATAGTGTATTGAGAGAGTGTCAAACAATTTCATTTTGTATAATGATAATTTTGTTTCGAGACGTGGCGGTTTCTGTATCAAGTCATGGTTCAGAGGTGTCGACATTGTTGGTATTCTGATAGGATATCAGTGGCGTTTGTAAGATTACGAGCAAGTTCCCAAGAATTATCATTCGATCTGTAGCCTTTCCATTTAACTAGGTAATGGTAGCCTGCACCTCGCTTCCTGTGGGCTAGGATTGCTTCTACCTCGAATTCTTCTTGTCCATTTACGAGATCAGGGGGTGGTTTCCCATAGTTTGGGCCATGCACAGTTGTTTCCTTATACGGGGTAAGGAGTGACGTATGAAACACAGGGTGAATGCGCCATTGCTTCGGGAGTTTTAATTTGTATGTCACTGGTCCCATTACTTGTTCGATTTCAAAGGGTCCTTCTCGTTTTGGTGCTAGCTTTCTGGACTGATATGGTATGTGAAGATTCTTGTTCTCAAGCCATACTTTGGTGCCTTTTTCGAATCGTATTGCCTTGTCTTTGTGTTGTCTTGCCACTAGTTGTCTGGCTAGTTTGTGTGCTGCTAGTGCCTCCTCTCTGGCCTTCCTTAGGAACTGAAGGCATTCCTCAGCTGCTGGTGTAGTCATTCGTGTTGTAGCTGTGGGAAGCGCAACAGGGTCTGTTCCATACATTAGCCTGAATGGGGAAGTCTTGATTGTGTCATGATGTTGGTTATTGTGGGCAAACTCAGCTATTGGGAGAAGCAGTTTCCACAGATGTGGTTCATTAGTGCAGAACATCCGGAGATAGACCTCTAGTTCCTGGTTGACTCGTTCTGTTTCTCCATCGGTTTGAGGGTGGTAAGCTGTGCTCATTCTATGGTCGATTCCTAACGCTTTTCATATTTCCTGGAATACTTTTGCAGAGAACTGTGGGCCTCGATCTGAGATTAAAACATCAGGTAGGCCAAACCGTTTGAAGATTTTGGAGATGTAAAGTTCTGCAGTGCCTAGAGTGTTGATTGTCTTCTTGCACAGTGTGAAAATTACCCCCTTTGTAAGGCTGTGGTCCACTGTGACCAGGATTGAGTCAAAGCCATCAGAAAGGGGTAGATCAGTGATGAAATCAAGGGTTACTTGTTGGAAAGGGCGGGTTGCTTTTGACAGAATTGGGTGAAGGGCTGGTACATTTGGGTGAGTGTTAATCTTCATCTGTTGACAGAGGGTGCATCCTTCAATCCATTCCCTGATGTGTTTGAACATTCCAGGCCACCAGTAATCCCGTCTAAGGAGTTCAAGAGTCTTTAATTGTCCAGAGTGACCCAATGATCATGCTTTGTGTGTTTCTTTGATCAATCTGGTTTGTAATCCATCCTGATCAGGGATGTAAGTTTTGCCGAGATAGTGAACAATGCCATTTGTATAAGACCAGTCTTGTATATTCAATTTGATTGGTGGAGCGTGATGTGTGGTGATAACCTCGATTAGAATGCATCCAAAATCGTCTTTTGACATTGCTTTCTGAATATCCACAACTAGATCTTCTGTGATAAGACAAATAAAATGATCTTCAGGCAAGACTATAACATCTTCTTGTGATTCGTTGTTTTCCATATGATCAGGGTGCCGAGATAAGGCATCTGCTTCAAACATCTTTGTGCCAGGGACATGCTCAATGTGTAGGTCAAATTCTGATAATAGGGATGACCATCTAGCTTGTCTAGGCGTTAAGCGTTGGGTGGTTCGATAGTATCAGGGCCCCACTAGTAGACTTAGGAGGAGGAGGATGGGAAGGAGGGATTAAACCCGAGAGAACTCAGCTGATAACTCTGGGTGCTAGTTGCACTCCTTATATACCTAGGTACATGGTCTGTGCGTACACTACACGAGGTAACGGCGAGGCACTGCGCATGCTGTGCATTGCTGTGCAATGAGTCAAGATGTTGACTCATCCTTGCCGTGGTCCGCTATCTAATCTTATCTTATCCCTATCTGTTATCTAAGCGCTGACTGATAAGCGCCTACTTTAGTCAGCCAGTGTTATATAATAAAGAAGAAAATGAATATAAAATAACTTCGTGAAAATGGAGTTTTCAGTCGGTCATGACAGTACCCCCTTTTTAGAATTTGGCTTCCTAGACAAATTTAAACTTCCTCATCATCTTTCAGCACATCGCACTCTATCATGGATGATGAATCGTCATCCTCTACTTCTTTGATAATGGGTGATAATGGCTGTGACGGCGGTGTTTCTGGCAAAGCATACTTGGCTTGGAGTTTTTGCATAGTTGTTTCAGTGCGTTGCGCTATATCATGCAACTGTTGTCAAAGACACATGTTACAAGTACATGGTCCTTTCTCTTCTCCAGGTTCTGTTGCCAAGGTTTCTGTTACAGTTCTCTTTTCCCTTTGTTAAATGGACTACATTTACTTGTTACAAACCCATAGTTACACTTGGACGTTATCTCTTTTCATAGCTACCTTCACCTTTCCTTTTCTAGATAGCTATGCTCTTTCCCCTTTAGTACCCATTGTTCTTTAAACATATATAAACCCCTCTCATGTACCGTAGTTCTTTAGTTCCAACTTAGTCAAATCATATCCATAACCTGAACACTCTTTTGCTCGTCACCTCAACCGCTCTCCTTGCTCTCTCTCAAGCCTTCGTCATCATCAGACTTAGTGCCTAGAACCCTCGTCCAGTGATTGGGAACAGACCGAGACTCTGTTTGTCGCTGTAGACTTGGATGCTGAACAACATTGTGGACATTGACTGTAACATAAGTTGGAACTCAGGACTAGCTCAGGGTATCATCCCTAGCCAACACCATTGAGACCCGCAGCTCTCAGGAACGACCCCCGAACGGATCCATCACCTATAAGGGGAAATACTACCTTGGACGACGAGAAGTTTTTCTCTACCAATGAACCTGGTACTTTGTTACAGAAGGACGGAAATGAAATGAACCAGTCCCAGACAAATATTTTTCAGGAGACTTCTACTCAGGAGCCTTTAAATTCGATTTACCCAATCAAATCTACCTAGACTGGGGTAGTGAAATACAAGGAGAACTGCTCTACCTTGTTAAGGAACCAGAAAAGGAACCAGGAAGGACCCTCTATAGGAAATTCTTTAGTGAAAGTGACCGACACGGAATCACAGCTAGCCTTTTAGCAGAGTGGGAGGAATTACTACGAATTGAACAAGCCAAGCTTGAGGAAAACCCATTTGATACAGATTACTCGAAACAAGGACCACCCCCATCTCCGAAACCCAGAACTCCGAGTAGAACCCCTACTCCAGAACCGAAACCGATCACCAGAACACCAACCCCTGAACCACCAATTAACCCCGAACCACCAATCACCCCTAAACCAAGAATGGCATCTGAAACCAGTGCTAGCTCTAAAGGAGATATCAAACCGCAGCCTATATGACCTTTTACAGGCAAACGAATCGAAGCAAGATCATTTTTAGGACAGCTTGAGGATTACTTTACCCTCAACGAACAGAACTATGAAGGAAAAGATGAGAAGGTCAGATATGCACTTGCATGCATGGGACCAGAACTAGACGACTGGAAAACTATTATCCGAAGTGAATTGAATGACAACAGAGGCAGTACCACAGCCACGTTCAAATGGAGCAACTATGAAGCATTTGAAACACGTTTCATCAATGACTGGGGAGAAGTCAACAGTGCCCTTCGAGCCCTGAACAATCTATCCAAATTAAGAGTTGGAAACGGCGTTTCAGTCCCAGAATACATCAGAAAATTTCGCATGGATATAGGAACCTCTGGACTCACTGGAATACCCGCTCAGTTGCAGGCATTCGTCAAAGGATTACCCTTAGAACTTGCTAGAACGATCTTACAGGACCAAAGGAAGATCAGGACGATGCAAGAAGCCTATGATAAGGCAGAGGATCACCATAATGCTTGGGACATGACAGGACAAGGAAACAGGAGAACCACTGATGGATCTGGAACACGTTTCAGTCGAAACAACAATCGAACCAGAGCAATCAGAGCTATAAATACCACGACTCCTAGCCGATTGACAGATGATCAAAAGGAGGAATACCGAAAGACTGGCAAGTGTTTCAGATGTGGAACACAAGGACACATCTCCAGAAACTGCCCGAAACGCAATGATGTGTCTTCATCCAGGTCTTCTTATCAGAATAAGGCTGTCCATTCCGTCACTGAGGAACAACAGAAGGAAGAAGACGAACCAGCAAAGAAAATTAGAGCCATCTTTTCAGCAATGTCTACTGAAGAGAAGAATGCCCTCTTAAACGAATTCGAAAACGAGGGTTTTTAGTTAGGAAGCATCACTCAGTGGTTGGCCCTTCCTTATTATCGAGATCTGAACAGTTACCGCTTGATTCTGTAATAGTATTATCCAACAATGACAAGTGCATTTCGTTAACTATCAAATCGACCGATTTACCTGCTGGAACATCTGCCCTAATTGATTGTGGAGCAGAAGGAAACTTCGTAGATGAGGGAGCAGTGAAAGAGCTCAGGAAAGAACGACTTAAGAAACCAATCAAAGTCAGAAACACAGATGGAACAGTAAATGCGAAAGGAATGATCACACATCGGACCAAAATATGCTACATGATTGAGGGACAACAGTTCATCAATTGGTTCTGGATCACTAAGCTAGGCGATCAACAAATGATTCTAGGAATACCCTGGTTAGAAGAAAATAACCCGATCATCAACTGGCGAGAGAAATCTCTGAAAATTGGAGACCTGGACATGTCGCCAAAAACAATCTGGCAGCTAGCCCTTGACTCCCAGCAATGGGGCGAGGATGACTATCGGATTAGAGTTAAAACATCGGCATCACAGGAACTAGAGCATAGGTTAAAGAAAGACAAACCATCCACCACTCTACCTACAGAATATGAGCAATGGCGCACCATCTTTGACAAGAAAGCATCAGAACGCTTCCCATCTAGTCGACCGTGGGATCACACAATCAACACAAAGGAGGGTTTTGTCCCAAAAGCTAGTAAACTTTACCCTCTATCAGTCAAGGAACAAGGACTGTTAGACGAATGGATTGATGAACAACTCAAGAAAGGATACATTAAACCATCTACATCACCGCAGGCATCACCATTCTTCTTTGTAGAAAAGAAAGAAAGTGGAGCACTCCGACCCTGTCAGGATTACTGATACCTGAATGAATGGACTGTCAAAAACGCATATCCCCTTCCCCTTGTTTCCGATCTCATGACTAAATTACGAGGTGCCAAGTATTTTACCAAACTAGACCTCTGATGGGGATACAACAATGTTCGAATCAAGAAGGGAGACGAATGGAAAGCAGCCTTTATTACAAATCGAGGGCTCTACAAACCAACAGTAATGTTCTTTGGATTATGCAACTCGCCGTCAACCTTTCAAACTATGATGAACGAGTACTTTAGGGACATGATCAATGAAGGATGGCTGATCATTTACATGGACGACATGTTAATCTGTGCGGAAACACTAAAACAGCTGGAGGAGCGGACAAAACGAATTTTACAACGGTTACAAGATAACGATCTATTCCTGAAACTTGAAAAATGCAAGTTCGCCATGCAGGAAGTCGAATTCCTAGGAATGATCATCACCCCTGGACACATTCAGATGGACCCAATAAAGTTAGCAGGGATCGCCGATTGGCCAGTTCCTACCTCAGTCAAACAAGTCCGATCATTCCTCGGATTTGGGAACTTTTACCGATGTTTCATTGGAAATTTTGCTGCCATTGCTAAACCACTTACCGACCTCACTAAGAAAACAGAACCATTTGACTGGACCACTGAACGGAACAATGCTTTTGAAATTCTGAAGAAACAATTTGCATCTATGCCGGTATTATTAATGCCAGATCCTACTCAACCCTTTATCCTTCAAACTGATGCATCGAATAAGGCAATAGGAGCAGTCTTGAAACAAGCAGATGAAACAGGATCTCTACATCCCTGCGGATTTATTTCACATGCATTGACACAAACGGAACAGAATTACCAGATCTACGATCGAGAACTCTTGGCAATTATCAAAGGATTGATGACCTGGCAACATTTACTACATGGATCACCCCACACCACTATAGTTCACTGCGACCACAAGAATCTGTCCTACTATCGAACTGCCCAATGCTTAACACCCAGACAAGCTAGATGGTCATCCCTACTATCAGAATTTGACCTACGCATTGAGCACGTCCCTGGCACAAAAATGTTTGAAGCAGATGCCCTATCCCGACGTCCTGATCATATGGGAAACAGTGAATTACAAGAAGATATTATAGTCCTACCAGAGGATCGTTTTATTCGTCTTATTGCAGAAGATCTAGTCACAGAAATTCAGAGAGCAATGTCAAAAGATGATTTCGGACATATTCTAATCGAGGTTATCACCACGCACTGCGCCCCACCAATCAAATCGAACATACAGGATTGGTCTTATACCAATGGCATTGTTCACTATCTCGGCAAGACCTACATCCCTGACCAAGACGGATTACGAACCAAATTGATTAAGGAAACGCACGAAGCACAATCATCAGGTCACCCTGGACGATTAAAGACCCTTGAACTCCTTAAGCGTGACTACTGGTGGCCTGGAATGTTCAAACATGTCAGGGAATGGATAGAAGGATGCGCCCTCTGTCAACAGATGAAGATTAACACACACCCAAATGTACCAGCCCTTCACCTGATTCTGTCGAAAGCAACCCGCCTCTTTCAGCAAGTAACCCTTGATTTCATCACGGATCTACCCCTCTCCAACGGCTTTGACTCGATCCTGGTCACGGTGGACCATGGTCTTACAAAGGGGGTAATTTTCACACCCTGCAAAAAGACAATCGATGCTCTAGGCACAGCAGAACTTTATGTCTCTGAAATTTTCAAACGATTTGGCCTACCTGACATTTTAATCTCAGATTGAGGACCACAGTTCTCCGTGAAAGTATTCCAGGAAATATGAAAAGCACTAGGAATTGACCATAGAATGAGGACAGCCTATCATCCCCAAACCAATGGAGAAACAGAATGAGTCAACCAGGAACTAGAAGTCTACCTCTGAATGTTCTGCTCCAATGAACCACATCTATGGAAACCGCTTCTCCCAATAGCTGAGTTTGCTCACAATAACCGACATCATGACACAATCAAAACTTCCCCATTCAGACTAATGTATGGGATGGACCCTGTTGCGCTTCCCACGGCTACTACACGAATGACCACACCAGCAGCAGAGGAGCGCCTTCAGTTCCTAAGGAAGGCCAGAGAAGAAGCACTAGCAGCACATGAACTAGCAAGACAACTAGTGGCAAGACGACGCAAGGACAAAGCAATACAATTCGAAAAAGGCACCAAAGTATGGCTTAAGAACCGAAATCTTCACATACCACATCAGTCCAGAAAGCTAGCACCAAAACGAGAAGGGCCCTTTGAAATCAAACAAGTGATGGGACCAGTAACGTACAAATTGAAACTCCCAAAACAATGGCGCATTCACCCTGTGTTTCATATGTCACTCCTTACCCCGTATAGAGAAACAACTGTGCACGGCCTGAATTATGTGAAACCACCCCCTGATCTTGTAAATGGACAAGAGGAATTTGAGGTAGAGGCAATTCTAGCTCACAGGAAGCGAGGCGCAGGCTACCATTACCTAGTTAAATGGAAAGACTACGGATCGAACAATAATTCTTGGGAACCCGCTCGCAATCTTGCAAACGCCACTGATATCCTATCGGAATATCAACAATGCCGACACCTCTGAACCATGACTCGATACAGAAACCGCCATGTTTTGAAACAAAATTACCACTATACAAAACGGAACTGCTCAACACTCTCTCGATACACTATAGCTCTTAAAGAAAAGACCGTCTACACCCGCATACAATATCTCCCCTTCCGACACGCTCCTAGAGCACCGAACCCGTCAAGAAAACTCACCCGAACTGTGGCGTTGGTCACACAATACTACCGTGTTCCTCGACTTGATCACCATCACCAAAAGAACCCTTCAGGAACAACAGAGTTCCCCTGCAATACCATCCAGAACTATCTTCCCAAGTACCATGACCTACGATTCTCAACCGACGATCTACCTGCCTATAATAAGGATCCACCTGCCTACCAACTTCTAGCCATCAGAAACAGTAACATTTATGAAAGCGCTCATGGAAGACTGCTATGTCTGGAGGAATATAAGCAGATGGACGAGATCACTAAACAGATACGGGAGTGTAGCATACAAATTTGGTTAATTAACCGAAGAATCAGAATACCAGGAAGGCCTTGCATTTTCATAGATGACATCCTTGATGATCTTCAATATTTGTCTATTGCACTAGGAGATGTAATAGCGGACATCATCAGGAGAATCAGAAGATTCTTAGTCACCCCAACAACGACACCAGGAATCCAACATCTAGATTCGTTAACCAGGTTCATCACAGAAGAACGAGAACTCCTCACTGACCCTGCAATTGAAGACCCACTGGATATAGAAAGCTCAGATTCGGACACGGAAATGAGCAATCTGGAATGCATATAAAACTCTACAAGTATCATCGCCTAGCGCCAGACCCACACCGTAACAAGAAATCATGTTCACCTTCTTTGCCCTTGTTGCATACTTCACCACCCTGGTCCTCCGCTCCTGCGCTCACTGGCGCATCGATGAAACCGTCGCCGCCTTTTCGCCCTTTATTGCCATCCCAGACCTCCCGCTTGAGGTCTTTATCGAAAATACCACTGTCATCCACTTTGAGGATGATGACCTTCACGTTTACCCGGCCGATTTGCTTCCCCAGGTACACCCTGACGACCACCACCTTCCCCACTTTGCCCAGTTTGTCAAAAGGAACACCACACTCACAGTTGTTGCCAACGCCCTTGCTGCTGCCACCTGTACAATCACCAATCTCACCTCAGCTACCGATAACCTCGCAGCCCTCACCCTTACCATCAATCCACATGAAATGACTTACGAGGAACGTGACTCCTTCCTACGCAATGCTCAGAACCTGCACCACACCGCTGAAGCGCTCAAATGGAAAGTAGAAACGTCAACAAAAGAACTCAACAACGCCATCAAGTGGGCAGAGTCTAGAACAGATCATGGCTGGACAACCTCTGGCTGGTAGAAGTCGGTGACTTCTCGCATACAAAGGGGGTAATGTTACAGTTCTCTTTTCCCTTTGTTAAATGGACTACATTTACTTGTTACAAACCCATAGTTACACTTGGATGTTATCTCTTTTCATAGCTACCTTCACCTTTCCTTTTCTAGATAGCTATGCTCTTTCCCCTTTAGTACCCATTGTTCTTTAAACGTATATAAACCCCTCTCATGTACCGTAGTTCTTTAGTTCCAACTTAGTCAAATCATATCCATCACCTGAACGCTCTTTTGCTTGTCGCCTCAACCACTCTCCTCGCTCTCTCTCGAGCCTTCGTCATCATCTGACTTAGTGCCTAGAACCCTCGTCCAGTGATTGGGAACAGACCGAGACTCTGTTTGTCGCTGTAGACTTGGATGCTGAACGACGTTGTGGACATTGACCGTAACAGTTTCCAGGCCTTTCTTGCCTTTCCACTTTTGCCAATTGCATTCCCATTCTGCAGCTGGTGCTACTGCATTGATATCAATTCTGGACACAGCTTTGTCCAAGGATTCCGTGAAGTTTTTGTAGGTCTTGAAAGCTAAACCATCAAAGGTGGCCTTGTCTAGCCTTCTGATAGCTCCAGGATTTTTATCGTAAAAATGTTTTATTTTCTTTTTTGCATTTTTCAAATTGTCCTTTGGTTCCCAAGAATCATGTTCTGTGGTGTATCCTTTCCACCTGACCAGATATTCCAGCCTATTTCTTTTTAATTGTACATCCAATACTTCTTCAACTTCATACTCCTTTTCTCCTTCAATCTCTATTGGAGGAGGTGGTTGAGCCTTTTGTCCTCTCATTGGTCATTTCCAAGGACGTATTCTAGACACATTCACAACTGGGTGTATTTGTTGTGAGAAAGGAAGGTCCAATTCAACAGCATTTGATGAGATAATTCTCTTGATTGGGTATGGACCAATCCATTGTTCTGCCAATTTCCTGGTTGGTCGGTCTGTCAACCGTAAATCCTTGGTTGACAACCATACTTTATCACCAACTTTGTATTCAGGAACATCTGACCAATGTCAATCTGCATACAAACTTCATCTCATCCTGCGATTTACGGAGGGCAGCTTGGGTTTCCTCGTGTATTTCCTTCATTTTTTGAGCAAATTCCTCTGCTGCCGGATGACTTCCTTCTCTCCTGGGCTCTATCCCCATTCGTGGATGTTTTCCGTAGTTCACGAAAAATGGTGTCTGTTTCGTAGATGCCTGTATCTTGTTGTTGTAGCTGAATTCGGCAATAGACAGCCACCCAGACCAATCCTCTTGTCTATGGTCTACAAATATTCTCAGGAACTGCTCTAAGTCCTGATTCATCCTTTCCGTTTGTCCATCAGTTTGCGGATGGAACGCAGTGGACAAGTCTGTTGAAATCCCCAGCATTTGATTTAATTCCTTCATCATTTGCGCTGCGAATTGCGGACCTCTATCTGAAATAATGGATTCAGGGAGTCCATGTAATTTCCAAATGTAATCCCTAAATAAACTTGCCAACCCCTGGGCTGATGTCTCTTCTGATGTGGGTATAAAATGAGCCATTTTGGACATTCTATCACAAACTACCAAAATCGCGTTGTGACCATGTGATTCTGGTAGTTTTGTAATAAAGTCTGCAGAAATGTGTGTCCAAGGCCTTGCTGGTGCCGAATTTGGCATTAGCTTTCCAGCTGGAGGCTCAGGGAAGTTTTTGTTCTGCTGGCACTTATCACATCCACTAACGTATTTTTTAATATATTTGGTGATCTCAGGCCACCAATAATTCCTTGTGACGAGCTCAATCGTCTTCCATTGACCTCCATGGCCTGCAATGGGTGTGTCATGGTGTAAACAGACTATCTCCATCTGTAAACTTTCATCTTTTGGAACATAGACTTTTCCCTGCCAGAGGATCAGTCCTTGCTCCCACTGCCATTCTCTGCTGTTCAAGGTTTTCACACCTGCTTTCTTCATTGCTTCTACTGCTTTTACCACTTGTTCATCTCGTGCTTCCGAGTTTCTGATTTTGTTCAGTAGTGCTTTTTCTGAACTGTCAATGAGCACATGACCATGCTGTAATGCAGCGATTTTGAAAAAATCAGGCTTCAAGAGGGTGACGTCTTTGTTATCATCATCCACCCCCTTTTTGTGATCTGGCCTCCTGGACAGAGAATCCGCCTTGCCCATGGAACTCCCAGCTTTATGCAACAACACAAAATTAAAGCGACTGAGATACAGAGACCATCAAGCTTGGTGCCGATTAAGCTTCTTGGCACCCATGAAATACTTGAGGTTCTTGTGATCTGTCCAAATCTCAAAAGTCTCCTTGGCACCTTCCAAATAATGCCGCCAGGTTTCAAGACAGCGCATAATCCCTAACATTTCTTTATCATGAACATCATAATTATGTTCAGTATCATTAAGAGATTTGGATAGGTAGGCTACTGGTCACCATTTGTCATCGTCACATTGCATGGAGAGAACACCTCCCATGGCATAATCTGATGCATCAGACTCAATGCAGAACTTCCGATCTGAGTCAGGTGCCACTAATAACGGTTGCTCCGTAAAAATCTTTTTTAGAGTTGTAAACACTTTTTCTTGGGGTTCTAGAAGCCCACTCCCATGCCTTATCTTTTTGTACCAGATCATGCAACAGCCGTGCCACTTTTGCAAAGTCTTGGACAAACCGTCAATAATAGTTTGCCAGTCCTAAGAACCTTTGCACATCCTTGACACATGTTGGTGTTGGCCATTGAACAATAGCATCCACCTTCCTGGTATCCATTTGAATTCCTTTTGCACCAATGATTACGCCTAGGAATTCGACTTCCTCCACACACCATGTACACTTCTCTGGTTTCACATACAGATCATTCTCTTCCAATTTTTTGAGAACTTTCAAAACAATCTTATCGTGCTCCTCCTTTGTTTTGGTAAAGATAAGGATATCATCGATGTAGATTATTACTTTACCTTGATTGATCATATCTCGGAAAATATTGTTCATCATCGTTTGGAAGGTAGCTGGTGAATTGGTAAGCCCAAAGAACATTACAACTGGTTCAAAAGAATCTTCTGGTGTTGTAAATGCAGCTTTCCATTTGTCACCTTCTTTGATCTGTACATTGTTGTACCCCCATCGAAGATCCAACTTCATGAAGTACTTTGCACTCCCTGCACAATCAACCAACTCCGAGATCAACGGTAAGGGATAGTTATTTTTAACTGTCCACTCGTTAAGATACCGATAATCTTGTACCATCCTCTTTTTCCCATCTTTCTTGCTCACAAAAAACACTGGTGATGTTTGTGGTGATTTTGAGGGACGTATGTACCCTTTGCTTAACTGATCATCAACAAAGTTATGTACTTCCTGCAATTTGTCAGGAGATAAGGGATATGCTTTAGCCTTTTTTGGTTGGTACCCAGGCTTTGTATCAATCGCATGATTCCATGGCTTCCACATTGACATTCTCTCGGAGGCTTTCTTTTCAAAGATTTGGAGGTATTGATGATACTGTTTAGGTACCATCTCACTAGCAGTGACTTTAGCTAGTTCCTGCACACGTAAGGATGATCCTGCTTTTGGTCCAGTGGATCCTGAAGGAAACAGGGGCAAAAATGGGTATTTATCCCCATATTTATATTCCCTTGGATGTTTCATCTGTTCCAAATATGTGAGGTTCTGATCTTCCTCCTCTTTTTCCTCAAGCCAATGAGCAAAATCCAACTCCTTCTCCTGTTCCCACAAATATTGCAACACCTGCCAACGTTCAGCTGTGCACACTTTCTTTTCTCGACGTTTGGTCCACTCTCTTTGCCTATGTCCACATGACCATGGGCATCGAGTTAACTTTACTTGTCCAGTTTCCCAATTGATCTCTGGATTGTGCTTTCGTAACCATGTAGATCCAATGATTACATTTGTTTTGCCTAATTCGCAAATCTCAAAGGTTGCTCGTTCCTTATGACCTTTAAAGGAAAGCAGAAGATCAACCTCATGGGTGATCATTCTTCCTTCATTATTTGTTCCATCCACATTCCGTACTTGAATGGGACATGTCAACGGGATGAGTTTAAAACCTTTTTTGTTTGCATATTTGGCATTCATAAACAATCCAGTGGCGCCGGAGTCTAACAAAGCCTTCTGCTGCGTCTGCTCATGAGTGTCCAATGTTTCTAGCCCAACTTCCATAAATATTTCGTCTTTCTGGCCAAGTGTCCGGACCAGATGTTGATGTCCCTTAGGTTCCCTTGGTAATATAGTTACAACTTCAGCACGAGGTGCTATATCACATCACTTCTGTACTATTTTACTTGTAGATGATAAAAAAGAGGAATCAAGCACAGATTTAACCGCTCTGCCTTGCTCGTGGGGAGTGACACCTTCAGCGCTGGGTGCTATATCACAGTGTTTCACCTTTGAGATCGCCTCTTGCGGAGATGTCTTGGATTTCTCTGAGACATCCGTTTCTACTGTAAAGTCCGAATCAAGTACCGAGAACCAATTGTGAGAATCTAGTGTGGGACTCACTGATCCTCTTGCTCTTTTAAATGTTCTTCTCCTTTTGCAAAGAACTCCTTCATTTCTTCGAACGTCATTGTTCTAATGTCCAAAGTTGATCTACAGTTTTGCGAAATATGTCCTAATTTTCCACATTTGTAACACCAGAGTGGCGGGCGTTGATTTTGATCCACATCCATTGCGTTTGGGTTGGGCTGATTTGCCATACTATTTGAACTCCTGGAGGCTCCAGCTCCCAATTGCCCCTGACGCGCTGATCCAGATCCAAATTTCCATCTGGGTTTAGGCTGGCCAGGAACTACCATTCTTGCTGGATCCGGGCCTTTGGACGCTCCTTCGCTCCTCTTAGCGGAGTTACTGGTCCGGGAGGAATAATACTGCTCCTCAGCTTTTGCTTGTTGCCATTGTCGATCTAACTTGACTGCTCGTCTGTACCATTCTTCCATGGTGTCCGGAATGGTTTCTGATTCCATGATTCTCTTTTGTAATCCATTATTCAATCAACGCTCTTCCAAAGTAGCCGGTACCTTGTGCTACTTTTTTAAACTTTTGCACATGCTCCTCACATGTGCCGGCTCCTTGTGTCATTGTGCGTAATTCCGATATTTTGGATGACTGCTCATCGGTGTCTCCAAACTTGTTCTTGATCCTCCTAAAAAGGGCTTCCACTGTTTGTGGAACTGTATCATCATCGTCTGCCATTGCTTCCAATAGATTGTCCCGCCAATCTACTGCAAATCCTTCTGATACATAGGACAGGACTAATAAGATCTGTTCTTCATTGTCTGCATTCGGCATTTTGAGCTGCAAGTATAACCAACATGCGTTGATGAAGTTGTTGACTTTGGACATCTTGCCCGAAAACACTGGTGGCTTGGCCACATCGATCTTTGATGTGCCATTTCCATTCGAGGGAATATTAAATACCATCCCTGGCGGTATATTAACGACGTTTGCTGGTTGGGGTGGCTGTGCTGCAGCCGCAGCAGCTTCGGCAGCATTTGCCTGGAGTTGGGTTAACTGGTTCTGGAGGTTGGTGATGGTGGCAGCTTGCGCGTTGAGAAGATTCAGCAGTTCTGCTGACGTCATCTCTTGTGCTGCTGCCATTTTGACGTAAATAGGTGGTGGTGATACTGGGGATAGTGATAGTGATGGTGGTGGTGGTGAAAAAGGTGGAGCGGGTTCACCAATGAAATTGGTGTCTGAATTGAAGAGTAGGTTTGGGTTTAAGGTTGCAGGATTAGCGACAAGAATGGGAAACGGTGCTGCTTCCCACTGATGTGGCTGTTCAGTGATTGAGTTTGATGAGACTGATGAGGAAGGGGTGTGCAATGGTGGTATTGAATCTGAATCTGATACAAACGATCTGTATCTAATCCTTCTAATACTTCTTGCCACAAAGGATCAATCTTGATGGAAGTGAGGGAGGTCTGGGCCTGTCACTTGTTTGGGATGGGTAAATACGTATGTACGAGGTGCACTCAGGGTCCACAACCCTCCCTGCAGTGCTACAATATAGGTACGGTATTTAAAGATTACGACGACATGGGAAGGTTTATCTAAGTGGGGGCCGAATGGTTGTCCCACTGACGCTACACCGTACGGGTGCGGTCCTCTCTCGGAAGCGCGTGAGCAAGCGCCGGCTACTTCCGAGGTGTACAAAAAAAGGGTATTTACGGTATCTACTTGTATAGCCTTAAGGGGCCTAGGCCAGGGCAATTTAACGTGCTAGGGGACTGGCGAGGCTGATCCCTAGATGCGTGTCACATATCGTGTGACAAAACCGGCACTGGTGTCCTGTGCACAGGTAACCCTATCGACCAGGTTAGGTCCTTTGGTTTGCATAGACTGGGAACATAATGCCAAGTAAGTCTAGGGCCACGAGGCAGGGCCACAGGTGCTCGGTTTTATAGTGCCCGGCAACTAATTCCGCAATTTTAAAGTCGGCATACGACTGTAGAGATCCCCCTGATTCCTGCCACTAAAACCCTGTGGTCTGGGTATGAGAATGTGGGGCGGTGAAGATGAGCTAGCCGAGTTCTACTATCAGGATCCCTTCGTCGAGACAACTCAGGGCCCCACTAGTAGACTTAGGAGGAGAAGGATGGGAAGGAGGGATTAAACCTGAGAGAACTCGGCTGAGAACTCTGGGTGCTAGTTGCACTCCTTATATACCTAGGTACATGGTCTGTGCGTACACTACATGAGGTAACGGCGAGGCACTGCGCATGCTGCACATTGCTGTGCAATGAGTCAAGATGTTGACTCATCCTTGCCGTGGTCCGCTATCTAATCTTATCTTATCCCTATCTGTTATCTAAGCGCTGACTGATAAGCACCTACTTTAGTCAGCCAGTGTTATATAATAAAGAAGAAAATGAATATAAAATGACTTTGTGAAAACAGAGTTTTCAGTCGGTCATGACAGATAGTAGGACAAATTCTTGTGGTCACAATGAACTATGGTGGTATGAGGTGATCTGTGCAGTAGGTGTTGCCAGGTCATCAATCCCTTAATGATTGCCAAGAGTTCTCAATCATAGATCTGGTAGTTTTGCTCCATTTGTGTTAATGCATGTGAAATAAATCCACAGGGGTGTAAAGATCCTGTTTCATCTGCCTGTTTCAGGACTGCTCCTATCGCCTTATTTGATGCGTCAGTCTGAAGGATAAAGGGTCGAGTTGGATCTGGCATCAATAACACTGGCATGGATGCAAATCATTTCTTTAGTATTTCAAAAGCATCGTTCCGTTCAGTGGTCCAGTCAAATGGTTCAGTTTTCTTAGTGAGGTTGGTAAGTGGTTTAGCAACGGCAGCAAAATTCCCAATGAAACGTCGATAGAAGTTTCCAAATCCAAGGAATGATCGGACTTGTTTGACTGTGGTGGGAACTGGCCAATCAGCAATTCCTGCCAGTTTTATTGGGTCCATCTGGATGTGTCCAGGGGTGATGATCATTCCTAGGAACTCAACTTCCTGTGTGGCAAACTTGCACTTCTCCAGTTTCAGGAATAGATCGTTATCTTGTAACCATTGTAAAACTTGTCTTGTCCATTGTTCCAGTGTTTCTGTGCAGATTAACATATTGTCCATGTAGATGATTAACCATCCTTCATTGATCATGTCTCTGAAGTATTTGTTCATCATAGTCTGAAAGGTTGACAGTGAATTGCATAATCCAAAGAACATAACTGTTGGTTCATAGAGCCCTCAATTGGTAATAAAGGCTGCTTTCCATTCGTCTCCCTTTTTGATGCGAACGTTGTTGTATCCCCATCAAAGGTCTAATTTAGTAAAATACTTGGCGCCTCGCAGTTTAGTCATAAGATCGGAAACAAGGGGAAGGGGATATGCGTTTTTGACAGTCCATTCATTCAGATATTGGTAATCTTGACAGGGTCAAAGTGTCCCACTTTCTTTCTTTGCTACAAAGAAGAACGGCGATGCCTGTGGTGATGTAGATGGTTTAATATATCCTTTCTTGAGCTGTTCATCAATCCATTTGTCTAACAATCCCTGTTCTTTGACAGATAGAGGATAAAGTTTACTAGCTTTTGGGGTAAAACCCTCTTTTGTGTTGATTGCATGATTCCATGGTCAACTAGATGGAAAACGTTCCGATGCTTTTTTGTCAAAGATGGTGCGCCACTGCTCATATTCTGTCGGAAGAGTGGTAGATGGTTCGTCCTTCTTTAGTCTGTGTTCTAGTTCCTGTGATGCTGGTTCGTCTTCTTCCTTCTGTTGTTCCTCAGTGACGGAGCGGACAGCCTTATTCTGGTAAGAAGACCTGGATGAAGATGCATCATTGTGTTTTGGGCAGTTCCTGGAGATGTGTCCCTGTGTTCCACATCTGAAACACTTTCCAGTCTTTCGGTATTCCTCTTTTTGATCATCTGTCAATCGGCCAGGAGTCATGGTATTTATAGCTCTGATTGTTCCAGATCAATTGTTGTTTCGACTGAAACATGTTCCAGATCCAGCATTGGTTCTCCTGTTTCCTTGTCCTGTCATGTCCCAGGTGTTATGGTGATCCTCAGCCTTGTCATAAGCCTCTTGCATCGTTTTGATCTTCCTTTGGTCCTGTAAGATCGTCCTAGTGAGTTCTAAGGGCAATCCTTTGACAAATGCCTGCAACTGAGCAGGTATTCCTGTGAGACCAGATGTTCCTATGTCCATGCAAAATTTCCTAATGTATTCTGGGACTGAAACGCCATTTCCAACTCTTAGTTTGGATAGATTGTTCAGGGCTCAAAGGGTGCTGTTAACTTCTCCCCAGTCATTGATGAAACACGTTTCAAATGCTTCGTAGTTACTCCATTTGAACATGGCTATGGTACTGCCTCTATTGTCGTTCAATTCGCCTCGAATAATGGTTTTCCAGTTGTCCAATTCTGGTCCCATGCATGCGAGTGCATACCTGACTTTCTTTTTGTCTTTTCCTTCATAGTTCTGTTCATTGAGGGTAAAGTAATCCTCAAGCTGTCCTAAAAATGATCTTGCTTCGATTCGTTTACCTGTAAAAGGTCATATAGGCTGCGGTTTGATATCTCCTTTAGAGCTAGCACTGGTTTCAGAAGCCATTCTTGGTTCAGGAGTAATCAGTGGTTCAGGGGTTGGTGTTCTGGTGATTGGTTTTGGTTCTGGAGTAGGAGTTCTACTCGGGGTTCTTGGTTTCAGAGATGGGGGCGGTCCTTGTTTCGAGTAATCTGTATCAAATGGATTTTCCTCAAGCTTGGCTTGTTCAATTCGTTGTATTTCCTCCCACTCTGCTAAAAGGCTAGCTGTAATTTCATGTCAGTTGCTGTCTCCAAAGAATCTTCTATAGAGAGTCCTTCCTGAGTCGTTTTCTGGTTCCTTGACAAGGTAGAGCGGTTCTCCTTGTACTTCACTACCCCAGTCTAGGTAGATTTGATCAGGTAAATCGAATTCAAAAGCTCCTGAGTAGAAGTCTCCTGAAAAATATTTGTCTGGGACTGGTTCGTTTTGTTTCCATCCTTCTGTAACAAAATACCAGGTTTGTTGGTAGAGAAAAACTTCTTGTTGTCCAAGATAGTATTTCCCCTTATAGGTGACAGATCTCTTCAGGGGTTGTTCCTGAGAGCTGCGGGTCTCAATGGTGTCGGCTAGGGGTGATACCCTGAGCTAGTCCTGAGTTCCAACTTATGTTATGGTCAATGTCCACAATGTCATTCAGCGTCCAAGTCTATAGTGACAAACAGAGTCTTGGTCTGTTCCCAGCCACTGGACAAGGGTTCTAGGCACTAAATCTGATGATGACAAAGGCTAGAGAGAGAGCGAGGAGAGCAGTTGGAGCAACGAGCAAAAGAGCATTCAAGTTGTAGATATGATTTGACTAAGTTGGAACTAAAGAACTATGGTACATGAGAGGGGTTTATATATGTTTAGAGAACAATAAGAACTAAAGGGGAAAAGGCATAGCTATCTAGGAAAGGAAAGGTGAAGGTAGCTATGAAAAGAGATAATGTCTAAGGCGTAACTATGGGTTTGTAATAAGTAAATGTAGTCCGTTAACAAAGGGAAAAGAGAATTGTAACACCTTGCCAGTGAGACAAAGCTCAATCTTAGAGATGCCCTTCAAAGAGTCCCAGGGAAGGTCTCACTTACCTTTGATGCATGGACATCAAAGTCTTTTGACCCTTATTTGGTTGTTACTGCCCACTATATTACTGCTCTCCCTGACAAATCAAATGAGTGGGAGCTAGTGTTGCTATCAGCTAGCTTAGCCAGTTTTTAGCCAAGCCATAGCCTATATTTGGCTGAGGCTATGATTGGCTAAGCTATGACCAAATAGCTGCTCCAAGCCAGCTATAGCCAGTTTTCTCTACCCTCTCCCTTCCCTCAACATTCAATTGCACTCACTGTCACCACTTGTCATCACCACCACCCATTGTCACCACCACCACCATTCACCCACCATCACCATCACCATCCACCATCACTGCCACCCATTGCTGCCATCACCCATTGCCACCACCACCTGTCACTGCCACCCACCACTCACTATCACCACCACCCATCATCATCATCACCATGGCCATCACCATGCCTCCTACTCACCACTATCATGTCACCAACTTGCCCCCTCATCCCCTTACTACCCAGACAATATCAATCTGGGCCCCTGTACATTTGTTTTGGTTTTTTTGAATAGCTACTAACATTTTTGAATCTTTTGTCCACTCTCACATGCACCCTCACTCCAAGCACTTGCACCCACACTGTTATGGTTGATGTCCACAACGTTGTTCAGCGTCCAAGTCTACAGCAACAAACAGAGTCTTGGTCTGTTCCCAACCACTGGACAAGGGTTCTAGGCACTAAGTCTGACAATGACAAAGGCTAGAGAGAGAGAGTGAGGAGAGCAGTTGAGGTGACAAGCAAAAGAGCGTTCAAGTTGTAGATATGATTCGACTAAGTTGGAACTGAAGAACTACAATACATGAGAGGGGTTTATATACATTTGGAGAACAAAAGAATCATAAGGGGAAAAAACATAGCTATCTAGAAAAGGAAAGGTGAAGGTAGCTATGAAAGGAGATAACATCCAAGCATAGCTATTGGATTCTTCTATGGAAAGCAAGAAAGCCAATAGACCGACGTCCAAAGGTCTTTAAAGAACAACAGTTAAGAAGTGGGGCAACAGGGCTAGTTGCATGCTGGCTTCTTGGGACAAGAAGCCTTGAGGGGAAGGTGATGTTAGGAATCCATCCTAATGCATCTTTTTCTTCTTTTATCTTGCTAGTGGTCTGGGACCACTCTGGGGCATCTATACATGATCTGGGATCATGGAAGGGACTATAGGAACACTTTGCGTGGGTTAGCGCATGGGAGCGCTCACTAGAAGATGAGACGATGGTTGGTTGGGCCAACCACCTACATACTAGGAAGGAGATCGCAACCCTGGGTGGCAGTGCGCGCGGATCACATCAGCGCATCAGTACATCACCCCAATAAGGCATGGGATCAGCGGCAATGCTCAACAGCTTGATATGGCAACAGCAACTCCCTGTTGGGGATTGCGGGAGGCCTGTGAGCAGTATGCCTCATGGAATAGGGCCCAGACGGAGACTGTGGGAGCACCAGGCTGAGGGGAAGGTTCTAGGCCATGGGTGCATGTGGAACTGTCAAGGGCGCACAGCATCGCTAAAGATAGATGAAGTCCAGAAGCAGTGCTCAAGGGTCTGGAAGCAGCGCTCAAGCAGTATGAGTCACTGAGGCTGTAGAGGTGCCAGTGGGAAGGGTCACAAGGGGTCTTAGTAGAATAGTATATAAGACCAGCTGTAGGTAGTCTTGGTTCCCCAAGACTTAAGATAGTTTATCTTACGCTCATTGTATAGGCATTAGATTCTGTCTAATGTAGTCTCAATACCATTCCTTCTTCTATTTCTTATCCTCCTCCCTTCTCTGCAAGGCTTGTGGGTTTGTGTTGAGCGTGAGCTCATAACACTCCAGTCCACATCTGGGTTGTGAAATTTTAACCAGTTGTGTCCTAGGAATAGATCTGTCTTCCTGAGGTTTGAGACACCAAACTCCCAAGTCTCTTTGTGCGTGTTGATTTTCACCTTCAACTGCACCATTTCCGATAAACACCCATCGACATTTTCTGATCCATCAGCATTATAAACAGGAATTGGATGGGGGAGTTTCCTCGTGTTGAGATTATTCCGCTTCACGAAATTCCTATTAATGCAAGAACCCATACACCCCAAGTCCAGCAAAGCCGATGATGAGCTGTGTCCAGCTACGACCGTGTAGGGCTTCTTCAAAAGCCTTACCTTTGGAATGCTAGGGATCCCACACATGCGCTGACCCCTTCACTAACATTTGTACTTGCCAAGGTTGTCGACAACATCCGATTATCCGACGCTCTTTTCCGCGCGACAGTCATTCACCCGATAAGGCCAGGTTCCGATTATCCGACGAGATCCGACAGTCACACAGCGCAGGTCTATTCCGCAAGCCGCCTCCCATTACCACCGCCTGTACACCACAGTCTGCCTCCCCGCAGTGCAGTCGGCTGACTCAGCACGACCATAACAGGAAGGACGGACGTATAGCCACTGCCGGATCGGGATACATCGTTGCATCAGTCACAATACCGATCACTCGGTTCATCAACGATCGATCACAAGAAGACTATTTTCCGCCCAGGAAAATGGCTTACGATCGACTATGTATGACGGTCACTAGGGAGCAACAAGCAAGGACCTATATCGGATAACGGGATCGCGTCCAAAATGCAGGAACGCGACTGCCAAAGAAAGAGATAGCGGCACAAGTGGTTTTTACAGGTCACCGGAGCGGCGTTTGACGCTAGTGCCCTGCGCACATCAGAGACATACCAGGGTCGTGCTACGAAGCCATACGACAGCAGCAAATGAAGGATTTTCCGAGCGTCTAGGCTACATTGAGGATTACCTTTTAAACACGGATTTGGACGAAGGAGTAGAAATTGCAGAGTCATTTCGTCTCAGTAGAGTACAAAAAGTATATAAAGTGTTCGTTTTCCTTAGTAAAAATAAGAAGAAGTTCCCCCTCAGTCCAAGTCTCATCGGTTTCGTCTCGTCTCTTAGTTTCTCTGTCTCTCTCTATCGTTCTTGTTCTCTCTCTCTGGTTTTCAAGTCCACAGTCGCGTTGGATGTGTTGCCCTTGTCATCGACGAGCTCAAAGTCACCTTTGACGCTGTGCACTGCGTTCCGCGCATACCATACAAGTCGCTATACGCCGCGACAGGCGTAATTATCCTATTATCCGCACTTCCGCACTTCGATTATCCGGTTTATCCGTGATCCTATTATCCGAGGTTCCGCGTTATCCGTTCACACGCCCAATTATCCATACTTGCATACTTGCGCGCTAATCGCAGTCCAACAGACGATTTGACGGGACTCCTCTTGGGACTCACACAACACGCTCCCCGTCTTTAGCCGGTGGAGTAGGATATTACCGATATTGTAATGGATTGTCCCGTTGTGACATCCATAACCATCATGGGTATGTTCAATTGTCTTTTCCCAGTTCCTATCACCTGCTTAGGTTTATTCCTTAAGTGATTCAAGTACCAGGCTGCTTGTACCTCTGTTGTGTTATTCAGACTCTGTACCAGATCTTCCATTACCTCCTCCATCCTGGAGTCGTGACTCCAGGATTGGAGATCTTGAAGGGCTTGGCTCATGGGTCGTTCCCATATGCGCCTTACCATCCATGGAGTCTGCCAGGGCCTCAAGCGATCTTTTCCCGTTGTAACGGGCTCATTCCTTATTTTTTGTGTTCTTAGTTTGTAATCAATGCAATTTAACTTAGTAGATTGAACTGCATGACTATTATTACACATTGTCGAACTAGTACTACAGGCCTTCTGGTTGGAATAGTTTCCGGTTGGCCGCTTCAAAAACCCAAGGCCTCGCTAATAGCCTTCTTGTCATCTTCAGTGGCATTGTCAAGCCACTCTTTCCAACCCATTTCCCTTACACAGGTTTTCCCTTTCCAGTTCTTGGGCTTCTTGCAATCTCTGCTCATATGCCCAGCTTCTCCACAATTATAACATATAATTGTGCACCTTTTTCTATCTACATCCATGGCGTTGGGGTCCCTGGCGCTCGACATTGTGGCTGCTGTCGGTGGTGGGCCTTGTGTTGCTCCACTGGTCTGAGTCACAGGCGTTGGTGAAACCCTGTTATGGGTACCCTGTGTCCTCGCTGTCGATGCCTGGGGTTGGTGCGACCCTTGCCCTGGATTTACATTATAGAATTTCTTGGCATCCCACCAAGCTTTATTCAATTCCATCACCTTTGTGTACCACTTCTCCAAATCTTCTATGGTGGTCCCATCTCCCGATGCTCCTGTTTCCACAATCCTCAGCCCCAGCTGTGGATGTAATCCCCTCCTAAATTGCACAATAAGTGCGATTTCGTTATAGCCCATGAGTTGGGCTAGTCCTCGGAAATCAACAATGTAGTCTTCTACATTGCACTTCCCCTGTTGCAACCCCTGGATTTTACGAATTGTGTCGTCCTGGGTTTCTGTTGTTAGGAAGAACTCATGTGCTTCCGTGTCAAATTCTTGCCAACTTGTAAAAGGTGGCTTGTGAATGAACGCTGTTTGCTCAACACTCTCCACTCTATCTAACAACGACATTATCCCATGTTGCTCTTGTATTAAGGTCGTTCCTGCCCTCCAGGTTCCTAATGTCTTCTGCTCTTCACGCTCCAACGCATTCTCCAGTATTTGTTGGAGCTTGACTCCTGCCCAATTTCCTGCTCAATTAGCAGACCCACCTTGGATGCGCTGAAGTGACATTGTCACTTGTTGTGATACCATTTTTTGCTTAATCAACTGGAAATAGATTGCCATGCTTCTTAACCAGTTGGCAATCAATTCCGGTTGTCCTTCATAGTAATCCGGCATATCCAGCTTGACGGTGGGAGTGGTCTCTTCCCTGGGTGGTCAGAACAGTGTTTCCGCCACTGTACCTATCCCCTCCATGAATGGTCTAACCCAGTTCCGACGGTCATGTTCAGAACATCCTTCCCATGCCATTGTCCCGAATACTGCAATGTATGCGGTGACCAACATGAGAATTGCGGACATGAACGCATTGGTGACCGTAAATCCTACACAGCGGTGGTCGGGTCCGAACCATCTCCATACTTTGTGTGCTGGGGAACCCCACTCCTCATCTTTCTCTACGTGGTAAATCTGACGTTGTCAGTCATATGATACTGACACCGAAATATCCAGATTTCGCATGTCCTTCTCGTAGAGGGCTATCTCTACCCAAGAAGGATTTGCCTTCCATGTGAAACTTGACCAGTATTGTGGTTTGAACAACCACAGGTAACAGTATCCTGGTGTGTTTGGCGATACATTCGTGTGTCCTCGTTGTGGGAGCGCATAACCATCCCACTGTTGCACATGACTGATCTGGTCTTCCACGTTGATCTCATATTGGGGAACGTCATCCAGCCACCTAATACTGAACTCGTGTTCTCCCCACACCCGCTCTACTGGTGACCTCCTTTGAATATTGGTGTTGGTTACATCCTGTAATACTCTTCGAGGGTACACCACTTGTTCTTCTGGTTCTGCGCCTAAGCACACTGTCCTCCATCCAGCACCCACACTCCAGTGGGTCAGTTCGTCGATATCCTTCCACGTATAGGTGTCAATATTGTCAACTTCTTCCGGTTGAGCCAATACTATGTGGAAAATTCCCTGCTCTGGTCCATCTTGTAATTTGAACCATGTCGTCTTGTCCTGCATTTCGATTTCCCAAGAGGAAATGTCATATAACATTGGATATTTGGGCCATTTGAACTTGTCCCAAAATTTCCTCTTGAATAACCATAGGTAACACCACCCATGGATCATGTGTTTCGGGATCTTGACCAACATCCTGGCGGTTCGTTTTGTTTTTGCAAAATCTGCTTTGGTTTTTGCTGGACCAGGGAATATTGTCTCCACTGACTTTCTCCACTCCTTGGTACAAGTGCACTGCTCCTTCAGCAACTCCTCTCCCATTTCCTGTAGGAACATGGTTAAACTGAGCCCGACAGATCTGTCAAGGACTCCTTCCCCTTCGTACTCGTTTGGCGTTGGTGGCAGCGCCATATTGCGTGGCTTTGTCATTCTCAATGGATCGTATCGTTGAACTCACAAATAATGTGCCGAGTTCTTGATGTTTCCATTGAGCGCATGCACTAGTCTGTTCATGGCCTTCTGCAACAAATGCCAATGACAGCCCACCAGTACCAAATCGTGTTGTGTGCAATCAAATGCACACCTGACATAACTAGCCAGAACTTGGAAATCTAATTCGATTTCAAATACCAAGTTCTGTTCATCATCAAATCCCTGTCCTCCAACTTTCTTTAAGTTAATAAAAGTGGACTGGGACCACTTCGACTTTTTGTCACGGATCCACTTGTTACACTTCTGCATGTGAACCAAGTTGTAGAGCAATTCCTCCTGATTGCCCAACTCAATGCAGACATCTGGCATATTCTCCAGCTGGTTGACCATTTTGTTGTATTTGGTGTACACCTGTTTGTATAGCGCCACTGCTGATTTTCTTTTATTATCCCAATTTGCTTCAGGGATAAATCTGCCAACTAGCTCATTGGCCATGTACTTAAAATTGGGAACCTGCTTGGTTCCTGGTGTCGTGACTGCCGGGGTTGAGGGCTTGACCTCCACTGCCTTCCTTGGTACCACCAGTCTGATCTGATGCGCCTTTTGTGCCCTTTCTTGGACACGTGTGGCCTGCGCCTTTTCTCTTTCGAGACGCGCTGCCTCCTCACGTTCCTTATGCTCCTTGAGTAGCGCCTCCCATGCATTGGCTTGTTTGGCCCAAGCCACTCTGTTGGCCTTGGCAAGAAGATGGCATGTCTCCTCAATCTCATGCCTACGGTGCTCCACAGCTTTGTGGATAATCCACCGACATACGTGCATGTTATGGTCGGCGGGTACTGGCTGTCGTGCCAGTTGTGCAAGCTGTCGCTGCTCATAAGCTTGCCATCATGCATAGTTGGCGTTCTCTCTGGCGAGCCACTCGTCCTCGATACGGCTCTCGATGAGCCCCTGTAACAAAAACTCCGTCTTACTCAGATCCCACACCGATCTGACATAAGGAACCTTCCTGTTCATCCGCTGAGACACCCTTACGGGGATGTTGCCAGAGGGGTTTCCACCTGCTCTTGGGGTCAATATGGCACGATCGGCCCGCACCCCTGCAGAACTCTTCAATTTCATTTCACCATGTGACACAGGGAGGTGGTGCCCAGGTTTTTGCTTGGATGTCCTCATGCTCACGGAACTAGCCATGATACGTGATTGGTATTCCGAGACTGTGCATCCTTGATACATGGCACCCCCCTGCGTTGCTTTCGGGTGTTTTCCCACCCTCTTCCACTGTGCCAGCTGCCAGCCCCCCTGACCCACTATCCCAGGGCAGGATGGCACTCTCACTGTGCACAGTTGTGTCACCTTAGATGCTGTGACCTGTGAAAAAGAAACTGAAAAGGAGCTCATACCGGCTCCACTGACTGATGCACTCTGTTGAGCAACTTGAACTGTTGCGTCAACGATGCCTTGAGTAGTTGCGCTGTTAGCACCTGAGGTCTGAGTTGCCTGTGACGCTGGCATAGCAAACAGTTGTCGCAGTCGGTAGACGATACCTATGCGAGGTGGTCTTCAAGGCTCTTGATTTACAAGGTCAGTAGACCAAGTTGCACAACCAGAGGAGAAGAAAGAAAGAAGAAAACTCTGTAGCACTTGTCTATGACAGTGACTATCAAGAGCCTGGGGGTTCTCAGGCTCTAACTACTACTATATACTTCTCGCCTCATGGCCCCCTCATGTCTGCCTCCCTTCAACCACATGCCCCACTGATGTAAGCTAGGGCACTACCATGGGCGCCTGTCTGTCATGCATGTCACCCATTGTGACATGAAACCGTTGAATTGTAACAATAACAAGCATTGGGGCTGCTAGAGAAGTAGTTGAGTTCTACTATCAGGAACCCCCCAGTGTGACACCTAGGAGCCCCAACAGGGAACTGAGGAGAGGAGAGGAAGGAGGGAAGAAACCAAAGAGAACTCAACTGAGGACTCTGGGTGCTGAATTGCACTCCTTATATACTACAACAGGTGGTCTGTGCACTACCCTAAGCCCTATTCTAAATATAGTACTTGTATGAGTAAGGTGACTGCGCATGTAGTAATAGTAATGAGTCAGCCACACTGTAGTCTGGTATCTTATCTACTATGTTTATCTAAGTGCCAAGCAATAGGTGCTTGCTTAGTCAGCATACATTTATATAATATGAAGAAATAAATAATAAAATCAAAATGACTTAGTGAAAAAGCTGAAGCTTTTCCATCAGTCATGACACCTTTCCACTGTTGCCAATTCCTTTTTAATTTCTCGAGGTAGTCACACTCGAATTTGCCATCTTCCCAACTGAACAACCACTTGGGAGCCTTTGTATCCATGTAGTTGTGCCAATTTTTGAACCATAAGTCCGTCGATGCCAATTGTCAAGGTGCACTTGGGTTTTTCCTGTGGAATTTCTGAACCTCCTTCTTAGTGTTAGTGAGGTTCTCAGCTGGTTCCCATGTGGATTCTTCTACAGGGTAGTTTTTCCACTTGACCAAATACTCCAGTCTGCCCCCATTCTGTCCACTAACTCTGCTGTCCATGACTTCTTCAACCTCATACTCATCATCCTCAGATTCCTCAACCATTTGCACCTCTTTGTGTTTGGCAGCTTTTTCAATTTGGTTGGGAAATTCTGGGGGATAATAAGGCTTCAGGAGCACTTCATTGAAGACGTTGTAGATCTTCCAGGCAGCAGGGACCTTCAACCAGTATGCAGATTTACTGACTTTTTCAACCACTTCCAAGGGACCCACAAATTTGCCATCCAACTTCTTAGTTGCCTGAAGCATCAGCAAATTCTCTGTACTGAGGTACACCTTATCTCCTGGTTTGTATTGCCGCACCAGTGCTCTGTGCGCATCCCATCGTGTCTTCATGGATTTGGCAGTTTTCTCCAGTGCGGTCTTTGCCTTGGCATGAATGTCCTCGATTTCTCTGACAAGTTCCTCCATTACAACGGTTTTCAGTTGATACAGCAGATTCATCCCCTTATTTGGATAATGCCCACAGTTCATAAAGAATGGTGAAAACCCTGTGGATGAGTGTATGCGATCATTATGGCAGAACTGAGCCACAGCAAGCCAGCCACTCCAATTACCTTGTTGGTGATTGACAAACATTGTCAGAAATTCCTTAACCTCTTGATTGACACACTCCATTTGACCATTGGTTTGCAGGTGATAAGCCATTGATCTATTTGCCTGAATTCCTAAAATTCCATACAGATCATCCATGAACTTAGAAATGAATTGCAGTCCTTGATCACTGATAACCTTCCTTGGCAAGCCATGTTCTCTGAAGATGTTATCCCAGAATGGAACTGCTACTCCTTGCAATGTAATTGATGACGTTGTTGGAAGGAAGTATGCCTTCTTTGTGAACCAATCCACCATGACCATGATCATGTTGTTTCCCTTGGAATCTGGCAACAGTCCAATTAAATCCACTGAAATTATTTCCCAAGGTGCATCAGGGATTTCATTCGGAACCAGTGGTGCTGCCTTTGGTTGTCAGTTCAGTTTCACCTTTTGACATGTCTCACATCCTCAAATGAAGCATTTGATATCTTTTTGCATCTGCGGCCACCAGAAATTACAGGTGAGACTTTCTATGGTCTTGGCTACCCCTGAATGCCCCCAAGAATGATGGATCTGAATCAGATCTCCCCTGATTTGTGCATCCACTGGAATGTAAATCCAACCCTTCCATTCAACTAACCCCTTAGCAATCTTAAAGTCAGGGTTCTGCTGGTCTATTCCTTGTCAAACCTGGATTTCCCACTGTCTTGCCGAAACCTTCTGGATCTCCTTAATGATGTCTTCAATTGCCCAATCATCATCATAAATCCTTATGAACAAATAATCTTTCAGGAGTATTACCCCTTCATTATCATTTTGTCCCTTTTCATGTCTGGCTCTTCTCAACAGCAGGTCTGCCTTGGAGTTTGATTTCCTGGACCAGTGTTTTATGACAAAGTTAAATTCCTGTAGATCCATGACCCAGCATGCCTGTCTGCAATTTAGGTTTTGTGGCTTTCGGAAATATGTGAGGTTTTGGTGATCTGTTAGAACCTCAACTTGCTCTTTCACGCCTTTGAGATAGTGAGACCATTCGTAAAATGCATGCATAACTGCGAGCATTTCCTTATTGTAAATCTCATAATTTCGTTCTGCCTCATTCAGTGACTTTGAAATGAATGCCACAGGCCTCCAAGTTCCATCCTTCCCCTGCTGGGACAAAATTCCGCTGATTGCAAAATCAGATCCATCAGCTTTGACACAAAATTGCCCATCATCATCTGGAATTTTGAGGACTACCTCCCTCGCCACAAGGTCTGTCAGTCCCTGAAAGGCCAGTGTCTGCTGCTCAGTCCACATCCACTCAACCTTGCCCATGAGATGGGTTAATGGCTTGGCCATTTTGGCAAAACCTTGGACAAATTGCTGATAGAAATTCACAAAGCCCAAAAATTGCTGGAGTTTGCGTTTGCAAGTAGGTTCCACCCAGTCAAGTATGGCCTGAACCTTACCCTTCTCCATCTGGATGGAGTCCTGACTAATAACCAAACCCAGGAAATCGATTTGCAGCTGATCAAACCAACACTTTTCTGGTTTTAATGATAGCTTATGGTTCTCCAATTTGGCCAGAATGCAATTGACATGCATCATGTGTACATCCTGAGATTGTGAGAACACCAAAATATCATCCATGTAGATGATGACCCATCCTTCCACAATCTCCTGCCTAAAGATGTCATTCATCATTGTCTGAAAAGTTGCCAGAGAATTGCAAAGACCAAAAAACATCACTAGGGGTTCGAACAAGCCCCTATGGGTTTTGAAGGCTGCTTTCCATTTGTCACTTTCCTTAATCCATATATTGTTGTAGCCCCAACAAATATCCATTTTGGAGAAGACCTTGGCTTTTGATAGCTGATCAATTAATTCTCCAATTAAGGGCAACAGGTATTGGTTTTTCCTTGTGATGTCATTTAACTTTCGATAATCCTGTACTGGCCATAGTTTGCTGTCCTTTTTCTTGACAAAGAAGAATGGAGATGCCTGTTCTGAGTACTGGGCCTTATCCATCCAGACTTTAAGTTATCTTCAAGGAACTAGTCTAATTGTTCTCATTCCTCTTTATTTAGCGGGTAAACTTTGCAATCCATTGGCTTTCCCCCAGGGATGAACTCAATGGCATGGTCCCATGACCGTTGTGGTGGTAGCTCATCAAATGTTTCCTTCTCAAATACCTTTTGGTGCTTGAGATAGTGTCCTGGCACCGTTTCTTCCAATGAGCGCTTTTTGCTAGCTAGTGCCTCCTTAGCTGCAATATCTGTTGAGAGTGGTCATAACTTTAACTCTCCAAATCCTATGTGTACTGCAAGAAGGTGTTCCCCATCTTCCAAAGATTCGGCTTCCTCCACCTCCTCTTCAGGTTTGTTTACACTGGATTGATTCCAACATGTTCCCAGGCATCAGCTAAACATTACTTCATGTTTTCTCCAATTCATACTTGGATTGTGTAATTGTAACCAGTCATACCCCAGGAACAAGTCTGTTTTTCCAAGCTGTGCTACACAACAGTCCATTACTTCCTCATGGTCCCCAATTTGTAACTTGAACTGGACCATACATATATTCGATATTCCCCATGGTATTTCGGGTTCCATCTGTGTTATAGACTGGTACGGGCTGTATTAGATGCCACTTATTCATCTGGTGTTTTTCCACAAATTCATCATTGATGCACAACCCTGTGCATCCTGAATCAACTAATGCCAAGACAGGAATTGTGGATCCTGTGTCCATAGTTGTGATTATTCCTTTTAGGTTCATTTCCTGTTTTCCTGAAGCTTTAACAAACTGCTGTTGTAGCTGTGTGAGATTCCAGATTGCTTCTTGTTCCGACTGTTGATTTAGTTCTTTCAACAACTGGGGAGTTACTTCAGGTAGATGTTTATCATGAACCCATGCTCTTAAACATTCTATGGCAATTTCTTCATTCTGCTGCCATATTTGTCTCATTACCCATGTGGGGTCCATTGTTTTATCCAGGGTTTTGTGCTCACACTCAGGTTTCTTATCCAATGAATATAAGGAGAATATTCATATAACAATTCTGGTACATTTATACAAGAGTCATTGTCCGGTGTAGAAACCCTACTAGCCAGCAGTGCTGAGCGCTCACCTACTGGCTTTCTCCAAAACCCTTTTCCTTTCCAAGCTCCTTCCATTGTTCCTCAGTGAGCTCCTCAATTTTTACTTCTCTCACTTTCCATTTCCCTTTATCCTTCCACCTGGGTTTTCTCGGTTCTGGGCAATCACACATGAAATGTCCCTCCTTTCCGCAATTGTAACAATTACCCATGACTGGTCTTTTATGCTTATTGATGTCCATGGCATTTGGGTCCTTAGATGTTGTCAGTGTGCTGTACTGGAACTGGTTCAGTTTTCCTTATATCCGCCTTTTTGTCTATCTGGTCCATATGCTTCTGTTGCCTTTCTATGGGCCCTTGCCAATTCTATGGCCTGATCCTGAATCTGTTTCAGGGTCGCATTGTCCCCCAAGTTTCCATGCCAAATCAGATCTCATCTGAGTACAGGGTTGATGTTTTGTTTAAACAATGAGATCAACACCCTATTGTCCCATCCAACCAATGGCAACAGGGCATTGAACCTAACCACATGGTCTTCAATCATTGTGTTCCCTTGTTTCAGTGCCAGAATTGCATTGGTTGCCTTTTCCCTAGTTTCTGTCAACATAAAGAACTCATGCATCTGCACTGCAAAGTCTTCCCAGCTTGTAAAAGGAAACTGATTTCTTAAGGGTCACTGAACTTCATGATTGTTAACTATGATACCTTGGTTAAGTACTTCCCACAACAAATTGGTTGGCCATCTGGATGCATCTATCTCATTCTGATATTCTTGTTGTGCATCCTGTACTGCTTTAAGCTTGACTCCTGCCCAATCACCTGCTCGATTGTCCTTTCCCTTTCTGATTCTGTATAGACAGATGGAGATTTTTCAATCCAGTTGGACTTCCCTGGCTAGCGTGAAATATGTCCTCATTTGCTGTAACCATCCGTCCACCATGCGGGGATCTCCCTTATAGTAATCTGGCATCTCTGCTTTGGTAAGGGGTGCAGGGGGGGGGGGGGGAATCAGGTTGGCTCAATGATATTCATTAACAATTCCCACCACTACCTGTCCAATGGCAGTGATGGTTTCCTCGTGCTGAATCTGCTGCCTTTGAATGGCATCTTCCTGAGCCACTATCTGCGCTGGAGTGGCACCTTGAGGAGCAGGCAATTCCGTCTCCTCTGCCCATGTGGTTGGTGAGCATGTCACCAGTGAACCAGACACTCCAAGCCATTTGTGTCTGGAGCCGGATTGGTTCATTAAATCCAAATGCGCCCATCCATTGTACCCATTCATCTGCTTATCGATGTGATAGCAATGTTCTAGACCATGGGTATGACGAATCGAAATTCTGATCTGTTCATTTCATAGATTAGGGTCCCATGATATTACTTCATGGATCTGGGGGTAAGCAGGCCAATTATACTTGTCCCAATATTGTGCTTTGATCAGAAACAGGTAGCAGAACCCTGTAATATCCGGAGGAAGCATGTGCCTATCATACCAGGGCTTTGGATATGGGTAAGGAGTGGAAATATCCTTTTTAATTTCTCTTCTCCAGTTATCAATTTCCCGTTTCCATGCTTCTGTATTGGACAAACTAGGTGCATCTAGATCTTCTCTTAACCAGTCTAGTGGGTTGGTGACGGATCTGCCATTCCATGTCCAGTCTGCTCCCTGCATTCTGGTTAATGCTTTACTTGGTCCAAACGCGCTAATGACCACTTGGGAATAGGACTTCTTCACCGTGACTTGTCCTAGCTCAGGGAGGGATCTGACCAATGGGTTTTTGACACTCCTTGCACAAACAAGGCTATGGTTACAGGTGATTTGGATCTGGGTTTTTGGATTTACCCTGTCTTCCAAATTGACCCTTCTTATTGAACTTTCCATGCCACTCAAGACACTCCAGATCTTTCCAAGTATAAATCTCATCTTTTTTGAGACTTAATTCTGCCCACTCTAGTACATGGAATTTATCTGGTTTAACATTGTCCTGTAACTTTTTTACTGCACACCCCTGTGCCCACTCAATCAAGAAAGTAATCCCAATTTCTTCAAGGGTCATGCCAGCCCTTGGCAAAATGTAATTGAATAGCCCTGCCATTCCGATTGTGGTTTTGATCTTTTCCTAGTCCGCGATAAGATGCCTCAAGTAGAGGGATGTTGCCTGTTCTTCCATAGTAGTACTTCCTAATACTTCCACTGTTTGATGTGGTCAATAATGCACCTGCACTCAAATCTTTGATTTGATCCCTTCAACTGACCCAAATATGTGGTGCCTGGGGCTTCACTGAGATGTCCTCGTGCTCAGATCAATAGATCTGATATGTGATTGGTATTCTCAGACTGTTCTCCTTGCTACACAACACACAAATGAATTTTCTTTGGGAGTTTCACTCCTTTTTCCGCAGTACTAGTGCTGGTGCCTGCAAGACCCTGCCCAGTCAACTACAGCATGCTCCAAGCTCTCGTCTAGTACTGTTTTATTGCCAGTAGCCAATTGGCCATAGTCACTTTACAACGGTAAAGCAAGGCTATCTGTTATCGCAGTCATTGTTGCCTAGAATCCTCGAGGCTGTCTGTAGGCACATGCTGTAACATGTACAGAGTCAGACAGTTTACTGATCAATAAGATCCTCTTGGTCACTGTCTGCGACAACGAGCAATGTGGGCTCCGTGCTATGACCAACAACAAAGGGTGTGATGAGAAGACTCTAGATTATGTTTGGACTAATCCTCACACAATCACAGGCTCCATAAAGAAGAATGTATCATAGAGACGAGACTTTGACACAATAGTCTGTGACCTATGAGAAGGAAACAATCTAGAGTCTTAAGGACTCCTACCTACAGAGCGCACACCTTATATACCTGAGTCGTTGGTCTGTGCGCACAGTCTGCACAGCTGCTAAGGCTTTGCACGTGCAGCAACAAGACCCAGACCCATCTCCCAGACCTGTCCAGACTCATCCAGAGTCTCGGTCCCTTCCTGCAAATGCCATTTCACCCAATATCCCCTAACGGCCTTGATCATATAGCCACCTTGTGTCTTGTCATGCATCTGTAGGCCTCTGAATAAAATAGAGAAAAATATGAAAAAAGTCCATATCATAACAAGTTTGGCATGTTAAATCAGGGGAGATCAGTGCAGGACAACTGACTAAGTAAGGATTTAACTACTTACATTTCTGTTCAGTGTTTAGCCTTACAGTTGACTTGTAGTTCTTGGAACTGAGGGACAGTCGTCCAGAATGCCCTCCTTATAAATGATTTCCACCACAACCTCACAGCCTTAAGCTCCATGTATACCAACTTTACCTGCACTATGGCATGTGTTGGTCTCGTCCTCAAACCTAATAAGACGGAATTGATCCACTTTCTGCCCTTTAAACACACTGTCCACTTACCCACTGCCATTGCTGCCACCCGTGACCACTGACACTGACTGCTGCAGCGTAGTTAGTTTAAGAATCCACTTCAGCTGACGTTCCACGACGCGATCCTTTGCGCAGGGATGAAGTTGATGAACCAAGGGCTACATGTACAGGTTGCGACAGGCCAATTTCAAGCGCATCCAACGGCGCGCCGCACAGTGATGCCAAAAGGGGTATGTCGATCGAGACCAAGTGGCTGACATGTCAGCAACATACAAAAGTCGCCGCCTAATGCACGCCCAGCTCCTCTTTCCAGTTAACCACTATGAAATACTACACACCCATGCACGCTATTATGCCCTGCCCTGCACTCTCCTCCTACTCCTCCTACTCCGCTTCCTCAGACGCTGGTCGTCTTCCTATCGCCGCACCCATTCCTATCCGTCCTCTCCACAACGCCATTAAATTTTGGGAGGCCGCCTTGGACGTCCAGGACGTCATCCCTGCCAAGGACACAACCCCCACTCTTACCCGCCCCCGTCACATGGTTGCTGACAATTTACAGGATAGTTTGGATCTCCAGGCCTTTAACACCACCAAGAAGACTCCGGTCGTCTTGTCACCAGTGCCACAGGAAAACAACAATCGTTTCTCCATGGACGATGTTCCCCTCGCTGACCTAATTGCGTATGCTAAACAAATCCGAACTCTCGACGGGCTGGAAACTCACAACAGAGATCTTTTATCACTGGATGATATTCCTCTCGCCGACCTACTTGCGTTCACCAAACAAATTCGGACTCTGGATGTTGGTGCCAAAAAACATCAAGAGGAACTCTACTCATCGCCAGCGCCACTAAAACGCAAAAGAGGACGATTTACCATGGACGACGTCCCCCTCGCTGACAAAGCTGCGTTCAACAAATACATTCGAACTCTCGACAGGCTTGAAACTCTTGCTATCCTTGAAGGCAAGAAACGCCCTCTTCCTGAAGATGCTATGTTCTTTGACTGGTGGTCTTGGTCGACGCTTCAGTACTGTAGGTTTCTTTACCGAACCGACGCTCTGGCTATACTGGAAGGCGTGAAACCTCATCCCGCTCAAGATGATCTTGCCCAAGCTGGTCTGTCCTTGCCTTCTGTCAATAAACCGGAAGGTCTTGAGCATCAAGAGGGTCTCTCTGGCGACGATTCAATTGTGCTTGCTGAGTCTGAGACTTCTTTTCTTAACCGCGCAAATAAAATCAACAAGCGAGCTGGCCGTGACATTCTCAAACGCCGTGAAAGCAGGAAGGCGCGTCTCCTTGGTGGGCTAATCCTTCAAGCTCACCTCCGCCCTTAATGGGCTTGGGCAGCAATGCTCAATAGGATTTGTTTTTCTACTTTTTTTTCGTTTTCAAGTGTGGCTGACGTTTTTTTCTTTTTCTAGTTTCGTTAGTTATTACTCGTTTAGGCTTTTACGGATCTGGTGACGAACCGATATCTTTTTGTATTATGCTAATGTCTCCACTTTTCCAGAGTAGTTTCATTTAGGTCTTTCCTCGTCGCCGCCCTGTCGCCCCGTCGCCCGCCCGTTCGCCGCTCGAACAAGGTGAGTCTTTCCTTTCCCAGGGATGGTGAAGAGGCTATTTGTCTCTTTTCCTCGTGCTTCCCTTGTCGTGAGCCCTGGGCTTAAGATCCTTTGGGATCGAACCAAAAGCACGGAAATCTTACCTAAAACTTTTGTCTTAGGACGTTTGAATATTTCTGACAGGTATTCTACAGATTTGAAGCAGTTGTTTGGGTTGGGTTAGCATGGTTTGCATTGAATGGATTGTTGAGTGATGTCAGTGTATTTACGCTATGGCGTATCTCAACGGGTTAAGCAAAAGTAATATGACAGTGACTGCCACGCACCATATTCAAGTTCAACTCGCACAACGACATCAGACGGTTTGTGATGCAGATATTGGCGGGATGTCAACCATTGACGCTAGAAGTTTTGGGGAGACATGCGCTTCGGTGTGAAAGCTGGAAGGCGCACAACATTCAAAAGTTTTGGTGGTTGTACCTGCAAATTGACGGGATATGTCAAATCACGGCCTTCAATGGGTGGCGAATATAAATTCAGTGTCTAACCTCTAAGCTTGACGTTGCCTGTTTGAAGAGAGGAATACCCAGGCGACGGGAAAAGGATCCTAACTTTAGTCGCAGATGTAAAACCCATTGCTCCGATACAATTGGGTTAAGCCGGCTTACGCTTTTTACCGGGTAGGTTGAACTCCCGACGAGTGAATCCCACTGGCGTGGTAATCTGATATCCAGCAACAGCTTGAATGGGACTTCCGGTGGTGCCCGATCCAATATCTTTGAACGCACATAATTTCATTAGCTCTGGCCTCGACAACTAGCACTACCACTTTCTCAGCACTAGGAAGCTTTACATAAAGTTCCGATAGGCCGGATGTGCGTGCATTGTCCTTTTTCGCCACCGACTGACATAAAAGATCTAGCCACCTATAGTTTTCCGGTGTGGCAGGCTCAATTCCGATTAGCGACTGGTGAAACGTATTGGCAGCTCTTCGGCACCAGCTCATCAGCACTACTAGAGTTCATCAGCACTACTTAAACTACTTTGACGTGATTGCTTAGACCGACGTATAATCGCGGCATGAATACGAATACGGAAGCACTTCAGAGCAAGTTCAGTTTTAAAGGGGCCGCGGCCGGTTAGCTTTGTGCTGAGGTGTAATTTGAGTTACACCGAGTGCTCAAGGCGGTGAGGGTTAAGGAGTGTGAAGGTGTGGAGGATCCAGAATCGGTGAAGGCGTTTCGGATGCGTCACTGACAATGTCACATGTCACACCTGAAGTTGTCCGTCGGGAGTGAAGACTTTGGACGCCGCTCCCACCCACCCGTGGGGTGGGTGCTATCCAAATGCCCCAACAGCAGACCTACCGCCTCGCCCAAGTTCTCGGGGCTGGTGCATATGTGAGCCATACTTTCTTCCTTCGGTCTTGATATCCTGACAGTTCCTGAGGGTCTTGTCTTCCAAGCTGTAGAAGTCAACTCGGGACAAACTGTTGCACTCAAGGTATCGCGGGTATCACAGAGAGTCAAGCGTACTATCCTTCAATACGAGAGCAGGATACTTCAGCTCCTCCAAGGACATCCAGCAATCCCGGAGATATATGGATATGGCCAACTCCCTCACTTTGAGTACCTAGCGGTGGCCCTCCTGGGCACAAGCGTTAAGTACTGTGCTACTGGGCCTATAGCTGCAATAACGGTTGGTCGCATTGTTCTACAGATGGTGTGTTAAGCTCAGACCGCTCCCTTGTGTTCGTTTACATAGCTGATATCTGTCATAGCTTTCTGCCTTAGAGCATATTCACAAACATGGTTTCGTTCATCGGGATATTAAGCCGGACAATATACTTTGTTCGCTAGCAGACCCATCGAAGATCGTTCTCATTGATTTTGGCATCTCCCGGCATATCAAACCTGCTCCTCCGACCAGGTATAATCCGTTGAAAGAGTCAAAGAATATCGTTGGAACGCTTCATTGGGCAAGTCTCAACGCCCACGCTGGCATTGGTGGGTTGTTAGCTTTCTTTTTATACAAGATGAGTTTGTTGAAAATTATAGACCTCGGACCGCGCGACGATCTCGAATCCCTCGCCTACTGTGCCTTTTTCCTCTTACATGGTGATCTCCCTTGGAGAACTTCTGGTTCTCATAGCGAGTCCATCACAAAGAGTATGCAACGCATTCATGCGTCAAAAGCAGCATTGTCTGGCGATCAACTTGGCGGTGGTTTTTCAGCTCAGTTTGGATACATGCTGGATTATAGTCGTGGGCTTGAATATGATCAGATGCCGGACTATGCAGAGTTGAAAGGGCAGTTTTCTGACCTTGTTGAGGGTACAGATACTGAAAGTCCTCTGGAATGGATATCCGTCATCTCAGAGGAGAAAAATGGTTCTCAGATTGCTCATTTTACAGGCGTCACAGAGAGTGATGATGACGATGGTGACGATGGTGATAATGACGAAGAGGAGAATTTTGAAAACAGTTACTTCGACTGGGATATTGCTGACTGGGATATACAGGGCGCACGGGATCAAAGTTTGACGCTTCCAATTGAAGAGGTTGAGCTGGTGGACAGTAGTATACCGCAAATTGTAGAGGTAACGAAGGCTTTTGTGTGAATTGCGAAGTAGCTTTACAACTTTTAGTAAACAGAGTTTGTGGTAGTATTGGCGCTTAACTAGTTAACGTTTAACTTCCAACGGATGTAATTTTTCCGGAAAACGTTCTTGTGACTACCTCTCCACAATATCACTAGCTCATTTTTGGGCAGGGAGTGAAAGAAAAGTGTACCACGACAATAAGGGCAGCAGCGGAATATTGAGATCGTCCAGGTTACCTGGCAATCTGGTCTTGTGTCTCATGGTCACAGAAGGCGGGCAGTGATATGAGTCATATGATAGGCCGACTACGACACCTGAGAAACGAGGATCGTTGATTTCGACATCGTCCGGGCTTAACGAGGTGGAGAGGATTACTTTCTCACATCCTTGGAAAGTCCCTTTGGAGAATCTGGGCAAAACTTAACTCCTTGCTGGAAACCACCAGGTGCTTGGATTTATTCTAGCCTTCGCCACAGGCACCTTTACCGAGACTAACCTGTTCGGCTTGCTTTGAGTTCCACAGCGTTATTCCATAAATGGACAGACGGAACCGTTGAACTCAAATCCTTTCGGGTTCACCGGTCACCACCCGTTGAGATTCAAAAAGACCAAATACATATTCAATTAATCAATAATCGATAATCATATATCATATCTTGGTCGCCTCCCGTTGAACAGATGTTTTATTCCACAATGCCCTGTGTGTAGACGTTCTCTTCAACAATTTTCAACCCATTCCTTTTGCATTCCAGAAGCACGTCGGCCTCGGTTTATGTGGGCCGCCATGGAGCACTGTTAAGCGCATACCTTCAGTTTTGGGAAAGTAACGGCGTATCCCATCTGGGGCCCCACAATTGAGGCCTTGAGGTCCGAAACGCTCACCAATTTAGTATTGCTCTAACCTACTCGAATTCCGCACAGGATGCAAAGGTTATTTCATGTCATGTGGACGACCCATTTATAGGAAAATTCTTGTCTTTTTCCCTGATCCAGAGACAGCATGGTTTCGTGGACAGGTTTTTTAAGCTTCCGTTCGTTTTCGAATGCGTCTATGTTCTCCTGATGCGATGAATAAGGTTCGACTTCTTCAAGGAGATCTCCTGCTTGCGCACAAAGTTAGACAGCAAGTGTGGATATATATGCGCACAAAGTGACCTGGAACTGCATCACCTAGGTAGTCACCGTCGCCTCCCGCCACACCAACTTGCTATGTTTTTCTCCATCTTTCTCCTCCTTGCCGCGATATCTAGCATTGCCTTTTCTTCCCCCTTCAAACCGCGTGATATCAATCAGTACATACAGGATCTGCAGCAGCTCTCTAATGACATAAATGTCCTTTCCTCTGCCGTCAATTCTTTTGCCAATTCAATCACGATTCAAGGAGCCATGGTAAGTGCTTTAAGGAACAGAGAATGAAAGCTCTACTATTCGCACAGGCAATCTATAACGCCGCTGGTCAAGTGGATGCCGATTTCAATCGATGCAACAGTGACTATGGGGTAAGCACCAGGATCTAGCAGATCAGTTGCAAGAGCTAACTTTTCGGCCTGTTTTCTCCACCCGGTGTCCAGAACATTGGTAGCCTGACTTACAACGATGCAGAGACCGTCCTAAGCATCTCCGAAGGCTTTACCCCAGTCGTTGTGAGCACGTTGGGCACTATTGGGCAATTGAAAAACGTCGTTGAACAGTACTATTCTTCCATAATTCCTCTCATCGCCCAAGCACTCGAAGTATTGCACAATGCTGCAACGCAGTTATTGGGTGATATAGTTGCAATGGAACCGGTTTGTTTTTGTTTTTTTTAAAGGAAATTCATGCTTTGCCGAGAACAACACTATAGTCCGATCTCCAGGGAGGCGCTATAAATATCGAAAACCAAATCAATGCGGCATTCGATCAGGCAATTGCAATTTATTCTTAACAACGGAGTTAGGATAGCAGACACGACGGACTTCTTGCTTGTACTTGTACTTGCTTCATATATGTATATTTGCGTTTCCAGGGAAAGTCTGCTGGAATAAATGTATTCCTCGCGTCTTAAATAGACAACTCCCAAAAAAGAATTGATGCGACCTGTTAGCCCAGGCTATTCAACATGGGATTACAGGTACGAACAACATCAAATCATGCAATGAAACATTCAAAGGCCGTTTCGACATATATAAGTAGTACAAAACAAGTGGAAGGTAGACGACCAACAGTTTATACATTTTTGATCACTCTAACACTTGTCTCACACGCATGGAAAGAACCGGCTCTACTTCACTAGCGAGTTTCGGCCGCGGCAAGAAGCCTGCCACATGGAGGTCCAGTTCCGTATCAGGACCATTCAGTAGCTCGAAACTGAAGTTTCGGACCAGGACTGATAGGACAGCCTACAGAAAGAATGATGATTAAATCCGGTTTACGATACGAAAAAAAAAAAAAAAGGTGCTCTCACCTTGAACTCAGCCTGAGCAAATCCCTTCCCTAAACATATCCTCGGTCCATCCGCAAACGTGAGCAGATGTCTATGACCGTGAAGGTCTTTCGACATGTACGGGTTTTCTTGTAGCCATCGCTCAGGAACAAAAGAATTGGCATCAGGGCCCCAAAGTTTGTCATGGCGGTTAATAAATGTTACTGGTACTCTCATGTGTGTTCCTTTAGGAACGAAGAGCGAGTCTATCATTTGTCCAGATGCTGTTTCAATTGGGGAGCCCAAGGGAATGATATCGTCTTCGGCAGCCTGAAAATGGCTAAATCGGCTTTCCATGATGTAATTAGAACACATACCTCGCGGGTCATTTGATCCACGGGTGGATGTAACCTCAACGTTTCATGCACGACAGCGTCAAGATAAGGTAGTCCGGACATTAGCTGGTCCCATGTCGGATCGCTACTTGCAAATTCGCTCAACTCATCCCTTAGCTTGCGTTGTATCTCTGAATTACGCGCTAGTTCTACTAACGCCCACTAGAAAAGAATTAGAACAGGGACAAACATGAATGCAATGTGCGTACCGATAAGCTGACTATGGAAATTGAACTCTTTAGATTCCAGTATGCAGAGGGATAATATTGATTTACTTACCAGCTGTCGTTTCATATCCTTCCACAAGAAACATGTCGGTAATCAAAATTCATCAAAAGCGTCTACTAAATGCTCACCAGCAAACAGGAGTAAATTCTAGACAATATAATATTAATTTTTGGAGCAGAGATGGGGAAAGGATATACATACAATCTGCTAAAAGTGAGTGATTGATCATCATTGGTTGAAGTAAACGTACTTGTGAAATAGCTTCATCGTGATTTAGCTTGAAGCTTGCATCATCGGATTCTCCTTTCACTACCATCCATAGATAAATCACACTAATCGAAGAGAGTGGTATGTCATGCGTACATAATAGGCCAAGAATTGACCTGTCTTGGACACTTTGGGCGTTTTGGAGCAAAACGGCAGCCATGTCCGACGTCGCCTTTGACATCTGCTGAAGCATGCGGGTCCTCTCAGTTGGCACCTTCAAGATTTGCGGGAATATCGGCCCAAGAAGGAGAAGTCGTTGTCGACCGCTTCTGGGCTTGTTAAATGATTCAAACACTTTGAGAACAGGGGATTCATGTCCTTCCAATGCTTTGAAATCGTGCCCAAAGCCAGCAATGCCAATGGAATCAAGCCTGCGTAAATTTGAGACCTAAGCAATCTTTCCGTTGCCAAGTAGGTAAAAACTAACGTGATCCAATTCATCCTAAACATGATATATTAGACCATGGACAAACCTCGCGTTTTTCAAGCCAACATACCATTTCTGGACGTCAATTATAGCTTCATTACTGGACTCGAATAATGAACTCCAATTAGCTTTGGCCTGGATAATGAATCGTCAGAGAAATTCGCTATACATTGACGCACGTTTTACCTTGTATGCTGCGTCATAAAAGACGCTTGTTACTGCGCGGATCGCGGCATTACTGAATGCAGGAGACAGTGCCCTACGTTGTCTTTGGAACATTTAAGAGCATTCAGTCTCAAAACTTATCGTGCGTACCTCCGATGGTCTTCTCCCTCGACAAACAGCATACTGGGCCCGAACTAACAATATATAATTATAAGACTAACCGTAGAATCTGTGACAACTTGGTATGGCTTACGAAATTCTTGGAAAGAGCCTTCGACAAAGACGGTCGGAAATAGGTGATCGTATCCTTAGAAAAGAGATGCCCGACAGCTTTTGGATCGCAAAGGATGACACTTCGTTGGCCCAACTGGATTGGCATTTGGAACACAGGACCGTACTCGGCTGCCCAGCGTTCAATGACAGAATCACGATCCTTCGCTGAGGGCAACACTTTCTTGACACTGCCGAAAAAAAAGCCGCTACTGGGTGGGCCTTTCAACTTGATGAGACGAGCATTGCGTTGGTGGTTCAGAAAGAATTTGTACGCGATCCAGATGATAAAAAGCGAGATGAAGGTACTGTAAGGCGTTAGTAGATGATACATGGTGCTATGATAGAGTGTTATGTCTTGAGGCAGAGATGGCCCTATTTAACCCTCAGGTATCAGTAGCCACCCTGAGGGCGAGTCATTCAGTATAAATGTGCCACCGCGCTCCGAGGAGTGCCAGTAATATCGATCTTTGAAATCCGCAGCGAGCGGTTCCTACATAGACCCGATGTGTGCGACCTACCACAACAAGTCCGAGTCACATCTCGAGTCCAAGCGTTATCGATTATCTTTACATCCAGCCGGACTTTATAAATCTCCTTCTCGTCAAGAAAGTCCTGCCAAAAGCTGATTCCAACGTTTGGGTTTCTTTACATGATGCACAGCGTTCCAGACATGCCATCGCATAAGGAAGCGCCGACCCAAATATTGGCACCACTGGCAGCACGTTTGTCACGGCAACATTGGCTCCGAGGCCACATTGAGCCACTCTACTTTTATCCTCTCCATCAAGGCTCATTCTATACTAGACTACCCACGGTCTGGTCCTGGAACCACTATAGGCCTGAACCTAAGAAGGAGAGAGTGGCTACAAGGACAGGTGCGAGTGGCATCGTCCTGGCACCTGTCTCGTCGTCTCTATCCTCTTTCACCACATGTTTATATACACCAAGCCCAGCCAATACAATAACCACCACAACCCCATCCACCAGCGCTACCCACGCTTGCTCCCCGCTTAGCCATGTCCCTCCCTCATATCCCCGCATCTCAATGCATGTTTCGATCCTAGCCGATATCAGTTGTCACGCTGTCCGGCAGCATTGACAAGGCAGCCAACCCCCCCACACAATGAAGGTTCACATATTCGGCTATCCCTGCAAAAACTGCCCACCACTATTGCTGGTCTCACTGTGCTCCTCCCTATCAGTCAATCCACGTCGATTGTTCCATATATCGAAAAGCGGCTCCCTCTGACAAAAAAGTCACGCCGACGCGTGACGCAACAAAAACGACAAGCAAAAGGCTTCGAAATTCTTGTATTTGCCGTCAAAGGCATCAGGAATGGCAATTCTGGGCTCGGCGGCATGGCAGCTCCGGGATTCCCCTAAGGCTGTCAGCTGCTGAAGCGACCTGAACAGTACCTTCGGCAATATTTTCACTAACTGCGTGAGGACCTGATGCAAGTTCGTATCGTTTCGGAGACTAATGTATCTATCCAGCGTTGCAAACTGCTGAACCTGGTTTCCGTCGCTTTTCGGTTGAGCCTTGGAGAAGCCATATTCGCCTCTGATGTTAGTCGGGAAATGAGGGCATTCAGTTTAGAGCGCTCTTCGTCCTAATGTGATGAAACCTAATCTCATCGATGATAAGAATAAGTAGGTTCAGTTACGGATAGGCTTATGACGAATGAGATTGAGGGGACGAACTGGAGAAAAGAAGTATGTATACCTGGAAAGGCGAGACATAAGAACGGGTCAGTACAAGCCCCAATACGATGGCGTGCAGTGTTAATCATTCCAATTCGTAGAATCGCGCTTCGCTGTAGCGATGTTATTTGGCTGGCCTATATGAATATGAATTTGTCGTGCGGAAACTCATGGTCTGTCTTCGTGGTACAGTCAGAAGGCTTCGATTGTCCAACACGGTATTCGATTCCCTTTTGCGTGGACGAGAATATGTGAATATTCTCAGTACACTGTGCTCATCATAAACTCAGAATGTGGGTTTACGCGCCACTCACAGTTCCTTGCCCTTCTTTGTTGCCGTAATTTCTGCTGAAAAACGGTAGCTTTGGCTTGATTGATTGATCAGCTGACAGCTCGACAGTTGCTATTACATGCTAGTGTGAGTAGTTTCCCTGCCATGAGGCAGGAAGGAGCATTTCGGTACCGTTCAAACGCCCTTACATTTTAGGAATCTGCATATTATCCGACTGAATTGGGAATGCCTTGAAAAGTGACATGTCTTATCTCCGTCGCAAAAGGCATTTACGGCGTTTTGACAGATGCAGTACAGCGCAGGTGACATCCACGGAGGGTCCTTGGGTGATGTGATTTCCTAGTGAGTGACCAGACTTTTGCTCCTCGCATAACTAATTCCAGAAACTGGCGTGTATATTTGTTCAGAATTAAGGAAATTCCCAAGAATGAGGCTGGCTAAGTTTGGTTTGCATCTGCAGATTCAATCAATTGAGTCACACGCCGTGACAAACCGTGCCCGATAACAGAAAAATCTACTCGAATTATAATAATATTATTGTGGTGGCGACTGGGAGAGCTTATTGAACGAAGTTGTCATTGTTTTTTCAGTTCAAGTAGGTTTGTTGCATAAAACGCCGCAAGCAGATAAAAGCTGAACGTTGACAGCATTATATGCAATGACCCGACATCCAACAGTGATCCATTTATACATTCGGCTAGGGAGCACATGTACATGAGGGAGGTGGCCAAGGAATTCGGTCAATTCCGAATTTAGCGCGAATTGCATTTTGAAGCGTCTCCTCTCGTCTGATTACTGGACTTCTCCGCGGAAACTCATACATGGCCCTTGTTCAATTTGCCTCCCCCGCATATTTGTCTGTTGAGCTTGCTCCATTCACGAATCTTCTTTTCCAGATAGCGTCGGGCTGACGACATCCCACTGTGTGACTTCTAGTCTTATCATTTCTCGGGTGAGTTTTATCTGAGTTCTTGGCGCTTATTCAGTACAGAGTCCATGCTAAACTTGGTTACGACCAATTATGTATTAATTTCCGTAATAACGGGTACCTCAAAATATTCATCAACAAATCAAGATCCACGAATACAAAACCGACACGGTGTGCAATTTGGACTTCTACTATCGCAGTGCTCGAACTTGACCTAACCTATTCTAGCTTTGCACGGCGTGGTTCATTGCCCGTCATGTGGCGACCCATTCTATGGAAATTTTGGCATCAATCCCTGCTGTGAAGACAATATCGTTTTTGCGCTTGTACTCTTTATCGTCATCCACGTGTCCCAGTTTTGGAAGGTTCTGGGTGCAGATCTTCCGTAATTTGTGTACGAGTTGGAGAGGAAGTGTGAAGCATGCTCTTGCTCAAGAGAACAAAAGACTGATTCAATCCCTAGGCTTGCGACGACCGTGATAGTGACACTTATAGTCCCGGTCATCGCTGACGTCCTGACCGTCAGTTGACCAGCCACCACTGCACCGAAAACTTTGACGCCAAGGACTAGCCAAGGCCATTGACTTTTTGATCAACTGTCATGAAGTATTGAACATCAAATTAATTTGACTGGTCAATCCGGTCAATGACCGCACTTGAGTATGTGGAAATCGCACCAGGCACATCTTTGGATTTGAGTATTAATGGCAGCCATTGTCCGATAAGGCTCTTGTCGCCTACTAATGAAGTCAGGTATCATGCTTCCTGTCTGGCTCATCGCGCTTGGAATAACTTTGCTCTTCGTGGATAATGGATGGTCTGTTTCTACTATTGGGGGATTACTCGCGAACGAGCAAACCTCCAATACACCCACTCATTCGGAATCCTTGCCTACCCCGCATTTCGTGATTTACGCTGATTGGGGACTTCCACAACCAGCGTCAATACAAGTTCGTAAATTCGTGAATCTTGTCTCCTGATATTTATGTATATGCGTTCACAGGGTTTCAATACATTGTATGTACTCTATTTGCCATTGTTCGCTTCTCAACGTTGTGAAGAAACCTGGGGTTCCTCCTTCATGAAGGTCCTGACGATAACGTCTATTCTCTTCATCTTTCAATGAACTGTGCTTACTGTTCTAAAGGCACTCGAGTGGACCAAGATGAACGACTCCCAGCGCTCAATAATTAAGTCCCAGTATGCAGCTGCAGGTATCCATTTATTGGTATCCGCTTTCGGTCCCCAGGATGCTCCCACAACATGGAGAGTGGATCCAGTCAATACTGCCAACACCATGGCAGCCTGGGTTAAAAAATATCAGTTTGACGGGATTGACGTTGACTATGAGGACTTGCACGCTTTCGATCATGGCAATGGCACCGCAGAGGTTTGATTTCATTACTTGAAGACCGTCATTGATCACCCAGAGCAATCTCCAGAACTGGTTAATCATGTTTACGCAGACATTACGGTCTCAACTACCTGTAGGACAATACATCATCACACATGCACGTGAGTACATTGTTTCTCATTTGAGAGACGGTATGATTTCTGATCGTGAAATGGAGCCGTTGCACCGTGGTAATGGAGTGTCTATTTACTGTAGTTAAGCAACTGACTGCGTTGAAGGTTCGAACCCAATAGATGGCATGGTGGAGGCTACCTTGCGATAGATTCCGCTGTGGGTAACTTGATTGACTGGTATAATGTGCAATTCTACAATCGTAAGTTCAGACCTGGACCATAAGCAAGTCTACTGATGGTTTGATTTTGCAGAGGGAAAGTCAGAATATATTACCTGCTCGGGTCTTTTAACCGAATCATCGGAAAACTTTCCGGAAACAACAGTTTTTCAGATGGCGGCCAATGGTATTCCCATGTCTAAAATTGTCATTGGAAAACCTGCTACTCCCGCTGATGCTAATAACGGTTACATGGATCCTTTCACTATTTCGACGTGCTTATCCCAAGCGAAAGACCAAGAATGGGGTACGTGACTCGTTCGATTTGTGACAGTCAAGATTCTCATTTAACCAGCCGGCGGTGTTATGACATGGGAGGTATGGGTGTTCCTCTCTTGACAAATTCCCGTGCCAAATCCTTCCAGTACCCCCACGCTAGTGCACCCTGGATTTTAAATGTCCGGTCTAAATCATGGCCCGTCACTGTCACTTAAATCGAAAATGTGTACAAGTTGGATGTTATCACTGAATTTCCGTCTGGATTTTTTGATGAAGTTTTCACGCGGTGCATGGCAGTTTAGCTAGCAGATACACTTCCGCAGTTACTATTAGACTGAGTAACTAGATCGGCTACAGTGTCTCGTACTAGTTGACATTTGTTCATTTTCGTACTTGTTGGCGCTAGTCACTCCTGTAAAAGTTTGTTCGATACCATTCAATTGGAGATCGGCCTGACCCCTGCTGAGCTATTTCCAGCATGTTGTGCATTGCCAACGTCGCCCGAAGACTGCGTTTGTCAGGTCACATTGTCCGTTAGCAATTGGTCGGGCTAGCCTGCGAGTTTTCTGATATCGCTTGCATAGGCGCGTGGAATACCACCCCTTGTGTGAGGCTGGTGTTTGCATTTTTTGAGCTGTTGAGATGCACGTGAACTGACTAGAAGAAAGCTGGAAATTCACATTGAGAAATGTCAAAACTCCGCTTGTGACGGATTTGGATGTTTCACTAAGGCTTTTTTCACTCGTGATAGGCAGTAAACTTAAACTGATGATCTGATGCGCATGCATAAAGTCAAATACAAGGAACGATTCTCAACGATCTACATGGGTAAAACCCGGGGCCCCACAATGTAAAGGTAGTGCCCCTTAGGAATAGATTTTGATCACCTTGTCAAATGCCTTGTTGATCTCGCTCTTGATATGTAATGCTTCTCTCTTGAGGGTGCCAGACTAGAGTGATGAAATTTTAGTCTTGGTAAAGTATGGATTTGTGAAAGCCACGAACGGGTTCCAAATCAGCTATAGCAGTCGTCAACTTCGTCGCACTGTTGCGCAATCCCACAAGCGCTTTCTCAATTTCAGGAATGTTGACGCCAGGAAATTTGGCAACGACAGGCTTCTTCTCGCCAAACCTCTCCAACGCTTCCAAAATAACCGGAGTAAAACCTGCAGTAATATCAAGGACCTTCTTTGCCTCTTTGAAAGAGACATGGTGGACGCTCTGGACAGAAAAGTCAGATCTTTGGAATTGAGCTGCTAAAGAGACGACTTACTTTGACCTCCTTGTTGGCTTGGTTGAAATAGTCTTGGACTTTCTGGGATGCACTATGAATGGCCTAAACGAATATGAAGGGATGTTGATGTTCCATAATATAAAATGCTTACCACGGCCTCTGCAATCGTCAGTTTCTTGCCAATAGCATTGACGGCAGACGCCAGGTGGGAAATACCACCAGAAAGCTGGTCCAAATCTCCAATGAACTTATTGATACCGTCCGATTGGAGGGGGGAAGCAAAGACAAGGCTAGATATGGTAGCAAGGAGAAGGAAAATGGACGCGAAAAATTTAACCATAGCGAGTTGGTGCAGCAGCTGACGACAATGAGAGATTATAAGCATTCCAAATTATATACTCTTGGGCGGCTGTCAACGCGTATACATTTACAGCAATTTTCCAGCATCGTAAGAAGGACCCCAACCCTCTATTCGCGGCATCAAGGGACATGGCACATTTCAAACCAAATAGAACCTTCTCGTGTCGAAAATATTGTTCTCGCTGCAGGGATTGATGCGAGGATTCCCGTATCGTGTCGGCATAGTGGAGCCTAATGACCGATTGCGGTACTTTCATCGCCGTATGCAGGGTAAAGAAGCCCAGATTGAACACACCGGGTTGAAGGTACGATGGCAGCCATGCTGTAGAGTGTTCTGCGGCCGCTTGCAGGAGTCATACGTTACGAGGCCTGTCTTGGTCCTTTCTAGGTCCGATATTGATGCAAGAGGAGGTACGAATGACGCCAAGTGATGCTTAACAAACAAATACGCGGCTGCATGGGGGGGAAGGCAGATTAGAGAGGGCCAGGCACGAGTCGCCGCAGAGGAGTGGCGGAATCGGAGTCTCCAGTTGCATGTGTGTCGTGCAAACCGCGTTTTGATGGATGCATCACATCATTGTCTTGTCACGGACTCACAGCTTTTGGCACAACAAAAGCTTTACCAGTCATTTCATCAAGCAATTTGGCTTGAATTAATCAATATGTTTCCCTGATTGCCATCTACTTTCTGATTGCTCGCGTCTATCTGCCATTCTAACGAACGGTATCGGATCTGCCACCGGATATCTTTTTTCGGCTGTCGAGCATTGAAAACTTTGCACCTGAGCAGATGTTGTGTGTGCAGATGAGCCTCAACCACAAAACATCGATGCCATAGCAAGCAGGTACAAAGCATGTCACTTTTCGATCCATTGCTGAGGATGATATGGAGATTCCTAAAAATTGAACAGTACCGAGTAATCCTTTTATGACATGCTTTTCCTTGCCTCATTGTGCGGAAAGTCGCGGCGTTACATTACGTGAAACGCATCATCTGGACCGCTTGACCAAGCGCAGGATACCATTTTCTACAGGAGTTGTCTGGGTGGTAATTAAACCAAACACAATGTATGGTGCATGATGCGTCTAATCCGTGGCATAAGATTGTTCGCGGTGTATGTTTGGGGTCTTCAAAAATTTGATGTCCGTGACACCGGTTCGCACGTTCAGAAGGTACTGTCGCCCTTTGGACACAGAACATCACGAGACGGTAACTGGCTGAGGAATTCCTATAGTTAAATTGGCTGCCAAACCAGCTTTTGGCCGTTCTAGCATTAGATAATTGATCGTTTGAAGGGAATGGGTTGGAAAAATGTTGGTGGAGATGGCAAGAGTCAGAAACTGACTTGACTTGTGTTTGTCATGTCATCTACCTCGACGACGTCGAGCAGAAGAAAGTGGGTTCCCCTTGCAATGGTTGGCCTTTCAGCGCACGACAGTCGTTCATGTTTTGAGTGTCTCCGCAGGTCGCAGGCACGACCATCGTGCTTGCCGTTCCCCTCCTCTGGCTCATTCGGCGACGACCTCCACCCACTCATCCCCTTCCCACCACGGCCGTCTCAGCACTCAACTTCGCCAGAGGCCGAAGCACCCCAATAAGCACCCCCACAACCACGGAGTCCTCGTCCACGGGCAAACCTTCGTCTTCCTCATCCTCGCTCCCCGGTCTCTTCTCTGCCATATCTCAGTCAGATACTTCGACTGCCCTCTTTGCCGCCAAAGCCCTCGGAATCGCAACATGCATCGTAACAGTATCAAGCCTCGGCATCGCATGGGGAGCTAAATCCACTCTGGGGGTCCAAGACGTGCGTTCCGAACCTCTTTCTATTCGTCCACACTCATCCCCATCCTACAGATGCACGAATTCGCACACCTCGCTCGCCAAATGGTATCGACACATCTACCCAGCCTCTCGGCACGCATATACCGGCTTCCCCAATGTGATGCAGAACGTGCCCCCCCAGCACAAAGCACTGCTGGAAAGCCGGAGCTCTACGCTCAGGCTGAGGCTACGTGGGACATGGAACAAGTGATGAAACAGTTGGATTCGGATTTAGAAAATGAACATGAGAAAAGATTTAAGTAGCCGTCAAATGAACGTCTTTGTCTCGCAATGAATGAACTGAACGAAACGAATAAACGCAGTATGAAACAAAAGGTAAAACAAAAACGCAAAACTGACGAAATGTTGCTGGTTGCTAATACCTTCCTCGGTTCGTTGCGCGGTTCTGCCGCAATCTTCTCTATCTTGCGCAGCTCTAGTGAATAGAACAATGCCCGATGTTTTGCCAACGACGGTACCATCTGCTGCGCAAGTAGTTGGAAACGCAGTAACGACGCCAGGCGTAGAGTTCCAGAGCTCAACATCCCGGCTGTCCAGCCGCACTGGATATTGGCATGTCACAGCGAGACAAAGTAGGACCGGTATAAGATCTTGTGTTGCCACGACAAGTTAACGTTCTATATTATATAGCATGATTCCGATAGCATCGTATTACCTTGGTCTAGTCCATGATTGTCCAGCCCTTCGCTCGTCTGCGCACCGGTTCTCGGAGTCAGTGGTTTCGTCAATGACTTTAACGTTTAACCATCATGACCGACTAACCAGGAGTGCGTGATGCGTAGTAACCAGTATGGGAGGAGACTCTTTTTTTTGTCACCGTGCAACTACCAGTTTCGCGTATCAATCATGCTGTTCCACTTGTTGGTGATGAGTAGACGCAGACTGCACGCTCTCGTTCAACTAACTCTGTTATGCGACAGAGTGCAATCAGTTAACGAATCTCTTCCAAATGGCTTGTTCAGATGTGACGACAAAACGAACAAACCAGTTCGTGCCGAATTCGTACTAAACAACCGTCCCCCAGTCCATGTCACAAGCTTCGTTTACCCCGGAGAACAAATTGCAATTTTAACTCCGTCGGAGTTATCCGTGCAAGGTGGTTGTGACATGCGTGACATTCAACTCTTCGTTTCGACCACAGTGCAGCGTGTCATCACTTGGATAGGTAACTCTCATTTTCGTCATGACAGCATTGGATGTTTCTTATGATTTTCCAGGAAATGACCAGTAAGCCAGAAAACTCCTCACGTTTGATCATTGCCAGGGAAGTAGCTATTGAACGGGGAGAGTTCACTGAAGTTCATGGGAACCAAGTATGTTCCATTGTTTCACATGTGCGATTTATTCGATAATCATTATAATCCAGGTTATCAACAATAATTACATCAATGCAGTACCACCTTCTTTGACTCTACCAGCTTTCATGTTATCACCCATGACAGGTCCCAGTGCCATGTTCATAGGTCGAGATAGCTACCTCCATAAGTTGAAGGGATTTTTCAGCAATGATACACAAGGGCACAGGAAATCATTTCTCTTGTATGGCATGGGAGGTATTGGTAAATCTCAGATCTGCCTTAAATTTATTCAACAGAATGCACAACTGTAAGAACATGTAATTATGCTTGGTCAGCCTTGTCAACTGATCATCCTAGGTTTTCTGATACTTTCTGGATTGATGCATCATCTCAGAACACCATCTGCCTTGCACTGGACCAGATTACACATGCACTTAAACTCACATCTGACACAGTAGATTCACCCACATTGGCTCTCAAGTGGATCTCTCAGAGAGCTAACTGGCTTGTTGTTTATGATAGTGCAGATGGAGGATATGAAATTGTTGAAAAATACCTCCCACCTGGAAATATTGGCAATATTTTGATAACAAGCAGGAATTGTGATTTACAGAGAATTACATTGGCCAGGAATTCATTAGAGGTGGTTGATATGGAAGAGGAAGAGGCTCTCACATTGCTCTTGGAGTCAGGCTCACTGAATAGCACATCTGGGAATATCAGGCTGTCAGGCAAGCAACTGATTTCCAAAATAGGTGGAATACCACTTGCCATTGATCAAGCTGGAGCATATATCAGGTCCTGTGGTTGTACTATTGAGGATTACATGGAGATTTATGCTAGACATCACAAATTGATGTCTAGTGTTGAATTCAAAGGAGCATCTAACTATGGCAATTCAGCATATGAAACATGGGATGTATCTATGCAAAAGGTTGAAAGAATAGCAGCAAGAAAAGATGGTTCCAAATCAGTTGCATCAGAGAGTGCCATTGCATTAATGAAATTATTTGCATTTTTACATCATGCCAATATACCACAAGAATTGTTCAAGAGGGCTGCTGAAAATTATGGAATGATGTCTTCACAAAAGTCTCTCCAAAACTCAGCAATCTTGTTAGATGCTAATTTCTTGTTTTTGAATAAAGAAGGGACATGGGAGAGTGCATGCTTCATGGCTGGCATTCAGATTTTGGTTACTTTCTCACTGATAAAGGCCAATAATAACTTGTACTCAATGCATCCATTAGTTCATTCATGGAGTAGGGACAGAATGTCTGAAACAGACACTGCCATCCACTACTACAAAACAAGAAAAGTGTTGTCCTGTGCAATAAAGCTTGACTATGATATAAATAACATTGCCTTTTATCAATTGCTTGCTCCACATATCAAGTCAAGCAATCAATACAGGACAGCAATGAACATGGAATGTGTTGAGGATGAGGATGAGAAATTTTCCTGTGTGTTTTATGTGATTGGAAATTGGAATGAAGCAGAAAAGCTGGACTTGGATGTGATGAGGGTTAAAACAGCCAAATTAGGACCAGCTCATCCAGACACATTGATCAGCATGGCAAATTTGGCAGACACATACAGGAAGCAGGGCAGATGGAATGATGCAGAGAAACTTGAACTGGATGTGATGAAGGCAACAACAGCAAAGTTTGGAACAGACCACCCAGATACACTCTTGAGCATGGGCAATTTGGCAGCCACATACAGGAACCAGGGCAGATGGAATGATGCAGAGAAACTTGAACTGGATGTGATGAAGGCAAGAACAGCAAAGTTTGGAACAGACCACCCACACACACTCTTTAGCATGGGCAATTTGGCAGCCACATACAGGAACCAGGGCAGATGGAATGATGCAGAGAAACTTGAACTGGATGTGATGAAGGCAAGAACAGCAAAGTTTGGAACAGACCACCCAGACACACTCTTGAGCATGGGCAATTTGGCAGCCACATACTGGAAGCAGGGCAGATGGAATGATGCAGAGAAACTTGAACTGGATGTGATGAAGGCAAGAACAGCAAAGTTTGGAACAGACCACCCAGACACACTCTTGAGCATGGGCAATTTGGCAGCCACATACTGGAAGCAGGGCAGATGGAATGATGCAGAGAAACTTGAACTGGATGTGATGAAGGCAAGAACAGCAAAGTTTGGAACAGACCACCCAGACACACTCTTGAGCATGGGCAATTTGGCAGCCACATACAGGAACCAGGGCAGATGGAATGATGCAGAGAAACTTGAACTGGATGTGATGAAGGCAAGAACAGCAAAGTTTGGAACAGACCACCCACACACACTCTTGAGCATGGGCAATTTGGCAGCCACATACAGGAAGCAGGGCAGATGGAATGATGCAGAGAAACTTGAACTGGATGTGATGAAGGCAAGAACAGCAAAGTTTGGAACAGACCACCCACACACACTCTTGAGCATGGGCAATTTGGCAGCCACATACAGGAACCAGGGCAGATGGAATGATGCAGAGAAACTTGAACTGGATGTGATGAAGGCAAGAACAGCAAAGTTTGGAACAGACCACCCAGATACACTCTTGAGCATGGGCAATTTGGCAGCCACATACAGGGAGCAGGGCAGATGGAATGATGCAGAGAAACTTGAACTGGATGTGATGAAGGCAAGAACAGCAAAGTTTGGAACAGACCACCCAGACACACTCTCTAGCATGGCCAATTTGGCAGCTACATACTGGAAGCAGGGCAGATGGAATGATGCAGAGAAGTTACAGCTGGATGTGATGAAGGCAAGAACAGCAAAGTTTGGAACAAACCACCCAGATACACTCTTGAGCATGGCCAATTTGGCAGCCACATACTGGAATCAGGGCAGATGGAATGATGCAGAGAAGCTTCAACTGGATGTAATGAAGGCAAGAACAGCAAAGTTTGGAACAGATCACCCAGATACACTCTTGAGCATGGCCAATTTGGCAGCCATATACTGGAAGCAGGGCAGATGGAATGATGCAGAGAAGTTACAGCTGGATGTAGTAAAAGCAATAACAGCAAAGTTTGGAACAGATCACCCTGACATACTCACTAGCATTGCCAATTTGGCAAGGGTGTATAGGGACAGTGGAAGGTTGGATAAAGCAGAGAAGCTTGAACTAGGTGGGACATTGTCAATCACAGAGAAACTTAGAACCAACCCAGAATGAGTCCTCCAACACATCAGAAAATATGTGGGTGAGTTATAAGCCATTTTTGTATTGAATGCCTGCTTGTCTTTGTGTATTTAGATGTATCTGGGATGCATATAAGGAGTTTAATAGGTAACTTGAATAAATTGATAAATACACAAACTACCACTGTGTTACATATCTTATATGCTAATGCAATAGTGAAAAAAGGGAAGTTGATGGCAAAGGTTTCTGCACTGGAATAAAATGTAACTGCTTTTTAGGAGTGGTTTTGCACTGAAGTTGTAGTGTGAGACAATTGGGTGGGGAGTAGGGTCAAACTTCATCTATATGAAGTAACACTATTAGTAGCTTATATTTCAATGAATTTTCTTCAGGAATATCTTACAGAGAGCACTTCCCTTCCCAGGATGCTATGCATAGCCACTGCAAAAGATTCTGCACAATCTCCCACATTCCACTATATTAGCATATAAAAACTGACAGCCAATGGAGCTGTGAAATTGTAGATCATAGAGATGTGTACAAGATGATGTCTTTCAAAATCCACACTGACCAAAATCCACACTGACCAAAAGGAACTCCATGCCCTGGTCCAGCATGCTCATTATGTTCATCCTAGCCCAACTAGAGTATGTCATCTGCAGAACTTGGAAGTGTTACAGTTCTCTTTTCCCTTTGTTAACAAACTACATTTACTTATTTCAAATCCATAGTTACACTTGGACATTATCTCCTTTTATAGCTACCTTCACCTTTCCTTTCCAAGATAGCTATGCTCTTTCCCCTTTAGTTTCTATTGTTCTCTTAACATATATAAACCCCTCTCATGTACCGTAGTCCTTTATTTCCAACTTAGTTGAATCATATCTACAACTTGAATGCTCTTTGCTCGTCGTTCCAACCACTCTCCTTGCTCTCTCTCTCTAGCCTTCACCATCATCAGACTTAGTGCCTAGAACCCTTGTCCAGTGGCTGGGAACAGACCGAGACTCTGTTTGTTGCTGTAGACTTAGACGCTGAACGATGTTGTGGACATCGACTGTAACATAAGTTGGAACTCAGGACCAGCTCAGGGTATCACCCCTAGCTGACACCATTGAGACCTGCAGCTCTCAGGAACAACCCCTGAATGGATCCATCACCTATAAGGGGAAATATTACCTTGGACAACAAGAAGTTTTTCTCTACCAACAAACCTGGTATTTTGTTACAGAAGGACGGAAATGAAACAAACCAGTCCCAGACAGATATTTTTCAGGAGACTTCTACTCAGGAGCCTTTGAATTCGATTTACCTGATCAAATCTACCTAGACTGGGGTAGTGAAGTACAAGGAGAACTGCTCTACCTTGTTCAAGAACCAGAAAACAACTCAGGAAGGACTCTCTATAGAAGATTCTTTGGAGACAGCAACAGACATGGAATTACAGCTAGCCTTTTAGCAGAGTGGGAGGAAATACAACGAATCAAACAAGCCAAGCTTGAGGAAAATCCATTTGATACAGATTACCTGAAACAAGGACTGCCCCCATCTCCGAAACCAAGGACCCCGAGTAGAACTCCTACTCCAGAACCGAAACCAATCACCAGAACACCAACCCCTGAACCACTGATTACTCCTGAACCAAGAATGGCGTCTGAAACCAGTGCTAGCTCTAAAGGAGATATCAAACTGCACCCTATACGACCTTTTACAGGTAAACAAATCGGAGCAAGATCATTTTTAAAACAGCTTGAGGATTATTTTACCCTCAATGAACAAAACTATGAAGGAAAAGATGAAAAGAAAGTCAGGTATGCACTTGCATGCATGGGACCAGAATTAGACGATTGGAAAACCATTATCCGAGGTGAGTTGAACGACAATAGGAGCAGTACCACAGCCACATTCAAATGGAGTAACTATGAAGCATTTGAAATGCATTTCATCAATGACTGGGGAGAAGTGAACAGCACCCTTTGAGCCCTGAACAATCTATCCAAATTAAGAGTTGGAAACAGCATTTCAGTCCCAGAATATATTAGGAAATTCCGCATGGACATAGGAACCTCTGGCCTCACAGGAATACCTGCTCAATTGCAGGCATTTGTCAAAGGACTACCTTTGGAACTCACTAGGATGATCTTACAAGATCAAAGGAAAATCAAAACGATGCAAGAAGCCTATGACAAGGCTGAGGATCACCATAATGCTTGGGACATGACAGGACAGGGAAACAAGAGGACCAATGATGGAACTGGAACACATTTCAATCAAAACAACAATCAGTCCAGAACCATCAGGGCTATTAATACAACAACCCCTGGGCGATTGACAGATGATCAGAAGGAAGAGTAGCAAAAGACTGGAAAGTGTTTCAAATGTGGAACACAGGGACACATCTCCAAGAACTGCCTGAAACGTAACGATGCATCTTCATCCAGGTCTTCTTACCAGAATAATGCTGTCCGTTCTGTCACTGAAGAACAACAGAAGGAAGAAGACAAACCAGCAAAGAAAATTAGAGCCATCTTTTCAGCAATGTCTACTGAAGAAAAGAATGCCCTCTTAAATGAATTCAAAAACGAGGGTTTTTAGTTAGGAAGTGTCACTCAGTGGTTGGCCCTTCCTTATTATCGAGATCTGAACAGTTAGTGCTTGATTCTGTAATAGTATTATCCAACAATGACAAGCGCATTTCGTTAACCATCAAATCAACCAATTTACCCACTGGAACATCTGCCCTAATCGATTGTGGAGCAGAAGGAAACTCTGTAGATGAAGGAGTAGTAAAGGAACTCAGAAAAGGACGACTCAAAAAACTGATTAAAGTCAGAAATGCAGATGGAATGGTAAATGCAAAAGGAATGATCACGCATTGGACCAAGATATGCTACATGATTGAAGGACGACAATTCATAAATTGGTTCTAGATCACTAAGCTGGGCGATTAACAGATGATTTTAGGAATACCTTGGTTAGAAGAGAATAACCCAGTTATCAATTGGCGAGAAAAATCCTTGCAGATTGAAGATCCTGACACATAGCCAAAAGCAATCTGGCAGCTAGCCCTCGACTCTCAGCAATGGGGCAAAGATGACTATTGGATCAGAGTAAAGACATTGGCATCACAGGAACTGGAGCACAGGTTAAAGAAGGACAAACCATCCACCACCCTACCATCCAAATATGAGCAGTGGCATACCATCTTTGACAAAAAGGCATCGGAATGTTTCCCATCCAGTCGACCATGGGATCACGCAATCAACACAAAAGAGGGTTTTATCCCGAAAGCTAGTATACTTTATCCTCTATCTGTCAAAGAACAAGGACTGCTAGACGAATGGATTGATGAACAGCTCAAGAAAGGATATATTAAACCGTCTACATCACCACAGGCATCACCGTTCTTCTTTGTAGCAAAAAAAGAAAGCAGGACACTCTGACCCTGTCAAGATTACCAATATCTGAATGAATGGACCATCAAAAACGCATATCCCCTTCCCCTTGTTTCCAATCTTATGACTAAACTGCGAGGTGCCAAGTATTTCACCAAACTAGACCTTCGATGGGGATACAACAATGTTTGCATCAAAAAGGGAGATGAATGGAAAGCAGCCTTTATTACCAATCAAGGGCTCTATGAACCAACATTTATGTTCTTTGGACTATGCAATTCGCTGTCAACCTTTCAAACTATGATGAACAAATACTTCAGAGACATGATCAATGAAGGATGGTTAATTATCTACATGGACAATATGTTAATCTGCGAAGAAACACTGGAACAGCTGGAAGAACGGACAAGACAAGTTTTACAACAGTTACAAGATAACGATCTGTTCCTGAAACTGGAGAAGTGCAAGTTTGCCACACAGGAAGTTGAGTTCCTAGGAATGATCATCACCCCTGGATGCATCCAGATGGACCCAATAAAACTAGCAGGAATCGCTGATTGGCCAGTCCCCATTACAGTAAAACAAGTTCAATCATTTCTTGGATTTGGAAACTTTTATTGACATTTCATTGGGAATTTTGCTGCCATCGCCAAACCACTTACCAACCTCACTGAGAAAACTGAACCATTTGAATGGACCACTGAACGGAATGACACCTTTGAGGTTCTAAAGAGACAATTTGCATCCATGCCAGTATTATTGATGCCAGACCCAACCCAACCCTTTATCCTTCAAACTGACGCATCAAATAAGGCGATAGGAGCAGTACTGAAACAGGCAGATGAAACAGGATCCCTGCACCCCTGTGGATTTATTTCACATGCATTAACACAAATGGAACAGAATTACCAGATCTATGATTGAGAACTCTTGGCAATCATTAAGGGATTGATGACCTGGTGACACCTACTACATGGATCACCCCATACCACCATAGTTCATTGCAACCACAAAAACTTGTCCTACTATTGAACTGCCCAATGCTTAATGCCCAGACAAGCTAGATGGTCATCCCTACTATCAGAATTTGACCTATGCATGGAGCACGTCCCTGGCACAAAGATGTTTGAGGCAGATGCCTTGTCTCAGCGCCCTGATCATATGGGAAACAGTGAATTACAAGATGACGTTATAGTCTTGCCTGAGGACTGTTTTATTTGTCTTATTGCGGAAGATCTAGTCACAGATATTCAGAAAGCAATGTCAAAAGATGATTTTGGACATATTCTAATCGAGGTTATCACCACACATTGTGCCCCACCAATCAAATCAAATATACAAGATTGGTCTTATACAAATGGCATTGTTCACTATCTCGGCAAAACCTACATCCCTGATCAGGATGGATTATGAACCAAATTAATCAAAGAAACACATGAAGCACAATCATCCTGAACAATTATAGACTCTTGAACTCCTTAAACGTGATTACTGGTGGCCCAGAATGTTCAAACATGTCAGGGAGTGGATTGAAGGATGTGCCCTCTGTCAACAAATGAAGATTAACACTCACCCAAATGTACCAGCCCTTCACCCAATTCGGTCAAAAGCAACCTGCCCTTTCCAACAAGTGACCCTTGATTTCATCACTGACCTACCCCTTTCTGATGGCTTTGACTTGATCCTGGTCATGGTGGACCATGGTCTTACAAAGGGGGTAATTTTCACACCTTGCAAGAAGACAATTGATGCTCTAGGCACTGCGGAACTTTACATCTCCGAAATTTTCAAACGGTTTGGCCTACCTGATGTTTTAATCTCAGATCAAGGCCCACAATTCTCTGCAAAAGTATTCCAGGAAATATGAAAAGCATTAGGAATTGACCATAGAATGAGCACAGCCTACCACCCTCAGACTGATGGGGAAACAGAACAAGTCAACCAGGAACTAGAGGTCTATCTCCAGATGTTCTGCACTAATGAACCACATCTGTGGAAACCACTTGTCTCAATAGCCGAGTTTGCCCACAATAACCAACATCATGACACAATCAAAACTTCCCCATTCAGGCTAATGTATGGAACAGACCCTGTTGCGCTTCCCACAGCTACAACACGAATGACAACACCAGCAGCTGAGGAATGCCTTCAGGTCCTAAGGAAGGCCAGAGAGGAAGCGCTAGCAGCACACGAACTGGCTAGACAACTAGTGGCAAGACGATGCAAAGACAAGGCAATATAATTCAAAAAAGGCACCAAAGTATGGCTTGAGAACAGGAATCTTCACATACCATATCAGTCCAGAAAGCTAGCACCAAAACGAGAAGGACCCTTTGAAATCAAACAAGTGATGGGACCAGTGACATACAAATTAAAACTCCTGGAGCAATGGCGCATTCACCCGGTGTTTCATACGTCACTCCTTACCCCATATAAGGAAACGACTGCACACAGCCCAAACTATGTGAAACCACCCCCTGATCTTGTAAATGGACAAGAAGAATTCGAGGTAGAAGCAATTCTAGCCCACAGGAAGCGAGGCGCAGGCTACCACTACCTAGTTAAATGGAAAGGCTACAGATTGAATGATAATTCTTGGGAACCTGCTTGCAATCTTACAAACGCGACTGATATCCTATCAGAATATCAACAACATCGACACCTCTGAACCATGACTTGATACAGAAACTGTCATATCTTGAAACAAAATTATCATTATACAAAACGAAATTGTTCGACACTCTCTCAATACACTATAGCCCTTAAAGAAAAGACCATCTATACCCGCATACAATGCCTCCCCATCTGACACACCCCTAAAACACTGAATCTATCAGAAAAACCCACTTGAACTGTGGCATTGGTCACACAATATTACCACATTCCTTGACTTAACTGCAATCATCAGAAGAATCCATCAGGAACAACAGAGATCCCCTGCTGAGCAGTACAACAATACCTCCCTGGATTTTATCAACTGCGGTTCTCAGTCAACGATTTACTACCCTACAGTACAGGCCCACAAGTTTACCAGAATCTTGCAATAAAGAAAACTGATGTTTACAACACGAGTCATGGCAGACTCTTATGCCCAGCAGAATATGAGAAACTTGACAAAATCTCCAAAAAGGCACAAGAAATTGGGGCACAGATCTGGTGATTACATCAAGGAATCATATTCCCAGGAAGACCGATCTCATCCATGGAGGATTATACTGATGACCTCCACTACCTGCTTGACAAACAAAAGAACATAGTACTCAACATTGTCAGGCAGATCAGGAAACTCCTTTTCACACCTGTCACCGACTTTAGCACCTACAAGTTCATGGCATTAGAGATGTTTGTCAGGGAAGATCATGAGCTTCTCACAAACCCTGACATCTTGAATCAAATAGAAGTGGATGATTTGGACTTGGACCCAGATCTTGATGAAGACTTATAAAGGACAGTTTGCCCAACACCAACGATCATCCTACTCACGTCAGAAACCATGTTCACCTTCTTTGCCCTTGCCACTTACTTTACTGTCCTCACTCTTCTCTCCTGCGCTCATTGGCACATCAATGAAACCATTGCCTCCCTCTCACCCTTCCTTGCCATCTCGGACCTCCCACTCGAGGTCTTCATTGAAAATACAACCATCGTCCACTTCAAGGATGATGACCTCCACATCCACCCAGCTGACCTCCTCCCCCAGGTACACCCCAATGATCATCACCTCCCTCATTTTGCCCAGTTCGTCAAAAGAAACACTACACTCTCTGTCATCACTGATGCCCTCGCTGCCGCCACATGCTCCATCACCAATCTTTCCTCTGCCACCAACAATCTCGCTGCCCTCACCCTCACTATTGACCCACATGAGATGACCTATGAGGAATGCAATTCCTTCCTCCAGAATGCACAAAATTTGCACCGAGCTGCTGAAGCTCTCAAATGGAAGGTGGAAACATCAACAAAAGAACTGGACAACACTGTTAAATGGGCTGAGTCTAGGACAGATCACAGTTGGATGACCTCTGGCTGGTAGAAGTTGGTGACTTCTCACATACAAAGGGGGTAGTGTTACAGTTCTCTTTTCCCTTTGTTAATGAACTACATTTACTTATTACAAATCCATAGTTATGCTTGGACGTTATCTCCTTTTATAGCTACCTTCACCTTTCCTTTCCAAGATAGCTATGCTCTTTCCCCTTTAGTTTCTATTGTTCTCTTAATATATATAAACCCCTCTCATGTACCATAGTCCTTTAGTTCCAACTTAGTCAAATCATATCTACAACTTGAATGCTCTTTGCTTGTTGTTCTGACTACTCTCCTCACACTCTCTCTCTAGCCTTTGCCATCATCAGACTTAGTGCCTAGAACCCTTGTCCAGTGGCTGGGAACAGACCGAGACTCTGTTTGTTGCTGTAGACTTAGACACCGAATGATGTTGTGGACATTGACTGTAACAGGAAGTGTCAACCAATATGCAGACACCAATGTTGGCTGCATTGACATACAATTTACTTTCATTACTATAATTTTAATAGTGATGGTTTCTGAATTGGGCAAGGTATTACAACATGAGTGTAGAGTGTAAGAAGAGAGGCAATTGTCCCTGAAGAGCCCACAATTGATGAGTGTTAAGATCAATGTCCTCAATGTTGTTCCATGTTCAACTCAACAGCAACAAGCAGAGTCTTTGTCTCCTCCCAGCCACTGGATGAGGGTTCTTGCTGAGTCTGAAGATGAGCAGAAGATCACATTCAAGTTGAGGATAATATTCAATTAAGTTGAAACTTGAAAGGGCTTCATGTCAAACCTCAGGAGAGCATTACTGTTACAGTTCTCTTTTCCCTTTGTAAGACAGACTACTTTTACTTGTTACAAACCCTTAGCTACACCTTGGATGTCATCTCCTTTTGTAGCTACCTTCATCTTCCCTTTTCTAGATAGCTATGCTCTTTCCCCTTTCGTTTTCCTTGTCCTCTAAACATATATAAACCCCTCTCATGTACTGTAGTTCCTTAGTTCCAACTTAGTTGAATCTTATCCTCAACTTGAATGCTCTTTGTTCATTGCCTCAACCACTCTCTTCACTCTCATTCTAAGCCTTCATCATCATCAGACTTAGTGCCTAGAACCCTTGTCCAGTGGCTGGAAACAGACCAAGACTCTGTTTGCTGCTGTAGATTTGGATGCTGAATGAGATTGAGAACATTGACTGTAACATAAGTTGAAACTCAGGACTAGCTCAGGGTATCATCCCTAGCCAACACCATTGAGACCCACAGCTCTCAGAAACGAGCCCCAAATGGGTCCATCACCTATAAGGGGAAATATTATCTAAGATGATGAAAAGTCTTTCTCTACCAACAAACCTGGTACTTTGTCACAGAAGGACAAAAATAAAACAAACCAGTTCCAGACTGATACTTCTCAGGAAACTTTTATTCAGGAGCCTTTGTGTACCTAGATTGGGGTAGTGAAGTACAGGGAGAACTGCTTTACCTCATCTCAGAACCAGAAGACAAATTAGGCAAGACCCCTTACAGAGTCACAGCTGGCCTTTTAGCAGAGTGGGAGGAATTATGACAAATTGAACAAGCCAAGCTTGAGGAAAACATGTTTGACACAGATTACTTGAAACACAAACTGCCCCCATCTCCAAAACAGAAAACCCCAAGTAAAACTCCTACTCCAGAACTGAAACTGATTGCCAGGACTCCTACACCTGAGCCAGAACTGAAACAGATTCCCAGAACACCAACCCCTGAACCAGAACCAAAACTGATTACTCCTAAACCAAGAATGGCATCCAAAACCAGTGCTAGCTCTAAAGGAGATATCAAACCACAGCCCATATGCCCATTTACAGGCAAATGAATTGAAGCAAGGTCATTTCTAAGACAGCTTGAGGACAATTTTACCCTCAATGAACAGAACTATGAAGGAAAATGTTACAATTCTCTTTTCCCTTTGTTAACAGACTACATTTACTTGTTACAAACCCATAGTTATGCTTGGACAATATCTGCTTCTGTAGCTACCTTCACTTTTCCTTTCTTAGATAGCTATGCACTTTCCCCTTTAGTTTCCATTGTTCTCTAAATGTATATAAACCCCTCTCATGTACTGTAGTTCTTTAGTTCCAACTTAGTCAAATCATATCTACAATTTGAATGCTCTCTTTTGCTCATCACCTCAACTGCTCTCCTTGCTCTCCTTGCTCTCTTTCTAAGCCTTTGTCATTGTCAGACTTAGTGCCTAGAACCCTTGTCCAGTGGCTGGGAGCAGACCGAGACTCTGCTTGTTGCTGTAGACTTGGATGCTGAACAATGTTGTGGACATTGACTGTAACATAAGTTGGAACTCAGGACTAGCTCAGGCCATCACCCCTAGCCAACACCATTGAGACCCGCAGCTCTCAGGAACAACCCCTGAACAGATCTGTCACCTATAAGGGGAAATACTATCTTGGATGAAGAGAAGTTTTTCTCTACCAATGAACCTGGTACTTTGTTACAGAAGGATGGAAACAAAACAAACCAGTCCCAGACAGATACTTTTCAGGAGCCTTTTATTCAGGAGCCTTTGAACACGATTTACCCAATCAAATCTACCTAGACTGGGGTAGTGAAGTACAAGGAGAACTGCTCTACCTTGTTTTAGAACCAGAAGACAAACTAGGAAAAACTCTTTACAGAGACTTCTTTGGAACCAGGAACTGACACAGAATCACAGCTGGTCTTTTAGCAGAGTGGGAGGAATTACAACAAATTGAACAAGCCAAGCTTGAGGAAAACCCATTTGATACAGATTACTTGAAACAAGTATCACCCCCATCTCCAAAACAGAAAACCCTGAGTAGCATCTGAAACCAGTGCTAACTCTAAAGGAGATATTAAACCACAGCCTATACAACCTTTTACAGGCAAACAAATCAAAGCAAAATTGTTTCTAGGACAGCTTGAGGACTACTTTACCCTCAACAAACAGAACTATGAAGGAAAAGATGAAAAGAAAGTCAGGTATGTGCTTGCATGCATGGGACCAGAATTAGACAACTGGAAAACCATTATTTGAGGAGAATTGAATGACAACAAAAGCAGTGCCACAGCCACATTCAAATGGAACAACTATGAGACCTTTGAAATGTGTTTCATCAATGACTGGGGAGAAGTTAACAGCACCCTTCAAGCCCTGGACAATCTATCCAAATTGAGAGTTGAAAACAGCATTTCAGTCCCAGAATACATCAGGAAATTCTGCATGGACATAGGAACATCTGGTCTTACTGGAATGCCCACTCAGTTGCAAGCATTTGTCAAAGGATTACCCTTGGAACTTTCTAGGATGATCTTACAGGATCAGAGGAAGATTAAAACTATGCAAGAAGCTTACAACAAAGCTGAGGATCACCATAATGCTTGGGATATGATGGGACAGGGAAACAGGAGAACCAATGATGGTTCTGGAACATGTTTTAATTGTAACAGCAATTGATCCGAAACAATCAGAGCTATTAATACCACAACTCCCAGACAACTGACAGATGATGAAAAGGAGGAGTACCAAAAGACTGGAAAATGTTTCAGATGTGGAACACATGGACACATCTCCAAGAACTGCCTGAAATGCAATGATATGTCTTCATCCAGGTCTTCTTACCAAAATAAAGCAGTCTGTTCTGTTACTGAGGAACAACAGAAGGAAGAGGACGAACCAGCAAAGAAGATTAGAGGCATCTTTTCAGCAATGTCTACTGAAGAAAAAAATGCCCTCTTAAACAAATTCAAAAACAAGGGTTTTTAGTTAGGAAGCATCACTCAGTGGTTGGCCCTTCCTTATTATCAAGATCTGAACAGTTAGCACTTGATTCTGTAATAGTACTATTGAACAATGACAAGCACATTTCATTAACTATCAAATTGACCAATTTACCCGTCGGAACATCTGCCCTGATTGATTGTGGAGCAGGAGGAAACTTTGTAGATGAAGGAGCAGTAAAAGAACTCAGAAACAAATGACTCAAAAAGGCTATTAAAGTCAGAAATGCAGGTGGAACAGTTAATGCAAAAAGAATGATTATGCATTGCACCAAAATATGCTATATGATTGAAGGATGACAATTTGTAAACTGGTTCTGGATCACCAAGCTAGGTGATCAATGAATGATTCTAGGAATACCTTGGTTAGAAGAGAATAACCCAATCATCAACTGGCAAGAAAAATCCCTGCAGATTGAGGATCCAGATGCATCACCAAAAGCGATTTGGCAACTAGCCTTAGACTCTGAGCAATGGGACGAAGATGATTACTGGATTAGAGTGAAAACATCAGCATCACAAGAACTAGAGCACAGGCTAAAGAAAGACAAACTGCCTATCATGCTACCATCAGCATATGAGCAATGGTGCACTATCTTTGACAAAAAGGCATCAGAACATTTCCCCTCTAGCCAACCATGGGATCATGCAATCAACACTAAGGACAGCTTCATCCCAAAAGCCAGTAAACTCTATCCCTTATCCATCAAAAAACAGGGACTGTTAGATGAATGGATCAACAAACAACTCCAGAAAGGATACATTTGACCATCCACTTCACCACAGGCATCACCATTCTTCTTTGTAGCAAAGAAAGAAAGTGGAGCACTTTGGCCCTGTCAGGATTACCAATATCTGAATGAATGGACTGTAAAAAATGCATATCCCCTTCCCCTTGTGTCCGATCTCATGACTAAACTGCAAGGTGCCAAGTACTTCACCAAACTAGACCTCCAATGGGGATACAACAATGTTCAGATCAAGAAGGGAGATGAATGGAAGGCAGCTTTCATTACCAATCAAGGGCTCTATGAACCAATGGTCATGTTCTTTGGATTATGCAATTCACCATTGACCTTTCAGACTATGATGAATGAGTACTTCAGAGATGTGATCAATGAAGGATGGTTAATCATCTACATGGACAATATGTTAATCTGTACAGAAACACTGGAACAATTGGAAGAGCAGACAAAACAAGTCTTACAGTGGTTACAAGATAACAATCTATTCCTAAAACTAAAAAAGTGCAAGTTTGCCACATAGGAAGTCAAGTTCCTTGGAATGATCATCACCCCTGGACAAATCCAAATGAATCCAATTAAATTGGTGGGTATTGCAGACTGGCCAGTTCCCACCACAGTCAAACAAGTCCAATCATTCCTCAGATTTGGAAACTTCTATCAATGCTTTATTGGAAACTTTGCTGCCATTGCCAAACCACTCACTGATCTCACTAAGAAAGCTGAACCATTTGATTGGACCATTGAACAGAATAATGCCTTTGAAATCCTGAAACAACAATTTGCATCTATGCCAGTGCTACTAATGCCAGATCCAGCTCGACCCTTTATTCTTCAAACCAATGCATCAAATAAAGCGATAGGAGTGGTCTTAAAACAGGCAGACAAAGCAGGGTCCCTGCACCCTTGTGGATTCATTTCACATGCATTAACACTAATGGAGCAAAATTACCAGATCTATGACCGGGAACTTTTGGCAATCATTAAAGGATTAATGACTTGGTGATATCTATTGCATGGATCACCCCATACCACCATTGTTCACTGTGATCACAAGAACTTGTCCTATTACTGAACCACTCATCACCTAATGCCCAGACAAGCCAGATGATCATCATTACTGTCAGAATTCAACTTGTGCATTGAACATGTCCCTGGCACAAAGATGTTTGAAGCAGACACCCTATCATGACAACCTGACCACATGGGGAATAGTGAATTACAAGAAGATGTCATAGTCTCACAAAATGATCATTTCATTTGCCTTATTGCAGAAGATCTAGTTACAGACATCCAGAAAGCAATGTCAAAGGACAATTTTGGACGTATTTTAATTGAAGTCATCACCACACACCACACCCCACCAATCAAATCGAACATACAAGACTGGTCTTATGCAAATGGCATTGTGCATTATCTTGGCAAGACCTACATCCCTGATCAGAATGGTCTACAAACCAAATTGATTAAAGAAATGCATGAAGCACAGTCATCAGGTCACCCTGGATGATTGAAGACTCTAGAACTCCTCAAACGTGACTACTGGTAGCCTGGAATGTTTAAACATGTCAGAGAATGGATTGAGGGATGCGCCCTTTGTCAGCAGATGAAGATTAACACACACCCAAATGTCCCAGCCCTCCACCCGATTCAGTCAAAAGCAACATGCCCATTTCAACAAGTAACCCTTGATTTCATCACCGATCTACCCCTTTCTGATGGTTTTGACTCGATCCTGGTCATGGTGGACCATGGTCTTACAAAGGGGGTAATTTTCACACCTTGCAAGAAAACAATCAATGCCCTGGGAACAGCAGGACTTTACATCTCCGAAATCTTTAAATGGTTTGGTCTACCTGACATTTTAATATCAGATCGAGGACCTCAGTTCACTGCAAAAGTATTCCAAGAAATACAAAAAGTGCAGTACTTTACACTGCCCCACCTGTCCCATTGGAGTCCTGGCTCTTTGGACAAGACCCAGGTAGGACTCCTGGTCCAGTCCTGGCTTAGTTCTGGCTTAGTCCTGGTCATGTTAACCCATGAATAAAACCACTTATTTGGCTACATATATATTATAAACACCTGGAAATAACACTCAACTGAGATATGCATCTGAATTTGACAGGAGTGGCATGTACATCTGCTTTCCCATCTCATTCTAGCCTGCACCAACAGGCTCTCAATGTCAATGGGATAGGCACACCCCAGTGTGAGTATCACAAACAGTCATAGTCATGTGACCATAAACAAAATAAAGTTCTGAGCCATTTAGACTGTACTCCTGGTCCAGTCTGGTTATGTTTACCTTACCAACACAATTTATCAATCTCTCTTCTTTGGGCTTATGTATACTATAAATGACCCAAACAACAGCCAACTAAGCTGTACGAGCAATAATTGTAATCAGCTACCTATGAGGAATATTTGTGCTTATTTTCCAAACAAACTTTGCCTAACTTGAGAAAGGATATTTCCATTTCAAACATATTCAAACATTATTACTACTCATCTGGCTGCAAGCATGCTATCAATGACAAATAGACTGAGCTATGGATCTGCTTCTTCACCCCCTCCTTCTTGTGCTGCAAATGCTTCTTCCCTCATATCTTCTGCATCTTCTTCCTCTTCATTTTTCCCATGTGATGTCTGTTACAGTTCTCTTTTCCCTTTGTTAACAAGCTACATTTACTTGTTACAAACCCACAGTTATGCTTGGACGTTATCTCCTTTTATAGCTACCTTCACCTTCCCTTTCCAAGATAGCTATGCTCTTTCCCCTTTAGTTCTATTGTTCTCTTAATGTATATAAACCCCTCTCATGTACTGTAGTTCTTTAGTTCCAACTTAGTCAAATCTTATCCATAACTTGAATGCTCTTTTGCTCATTGCCTCAACCGCTCTCCTCGCTCTCTCACTAAGCCTTTGTCATCATCAGACTTAGTGCCTAGAACCCTTGTCCAGTGATTGGGAACAGACCGAGGCAGCACCACAGCCACATTCAAATGGAACAACTATGAAGCATTCGAAACACGTTTCATCAACGACTGGGGAGAAGTCAACAGCACCCTTCAAGCCCTGAACAATCTATCCAAATTAAGAGTTGGAAACGGTGTTTCAGTCCCAGAATACATCAGAAAATTTTGCATGGATATAGGAACCTCTGGACTCACTGGAATACCCGCTCAGTTGCAGGCATTTGTCAAAGGATTACCCTTAGAACTTGCTAGAACGATCTTACAGGACCAAAGGAAGATCAGGACGATGCAATAAGCCTATGATAAGGCTGAGGATCACCATAACGCTTGGGACATGACAGGACAGGGAAACAGGAGAATCACTGATGGATCTGGAACACATTTCAGTCGAAACAACAATCGATCCGGAGCAATCAGAGCTATAAATACCACGACTCCTAGCCAATTGACAGATGATCAAAAAGAGGAATACCGAAAGACTGGCAAGTGTTTTAGATGTGGAACACAGGGACACATTTCCAGGAACTGCCCGAAACGCAATGATGCGTCTTCATCCAGGTCTTCTTATCAGAATAAAGCAGTCTGTTCCATCACTGAGGAACAACAGAAGGAAGAAGACGAACCAGCAAAGAAAATTAGAGCCATCTTTTCAGCAATGTCTACTGAAGAGAAGAATGCCCTCTTAAACGAATTCGAAAACGAGGGTTTTTAGTTAGGAAGTGTCACTCAGCGGTTGGCCCTTCCTTATTATCGAGATCTGAACAGTTAGCGCTTGATTCTGTAATAGTATTATCCAACAATGACAAGCGCATTTCGTTAACTATCAAATCGACCAATTTACCCGCTGGAACATCTGCCCTAATCAATTGTGGAGCAGAAGGAAACTTTGTAGATGAGGGAGCAGTGAAAGAGCTCAGGAAAGAACGACTTAAGAAACCAATCAAAGTCAGAAACGCAGATGGAACAGTAAATGTGAAAGGAATGATCACGCATCAGACCGAAATATGCTACATGATCGAGGGACAGCAGTTTATCAATTGGTTCCGGATCACTAAGCTAGGCAATCAATGAATGATTCTAGGAATACCCTGGTTAGAAGAAAATAACCCGATCATCAACTGGCGAGAGAAATCTCTGAAAATTGGAAACCTGGACATGTTGCCAAAAGCAATCTGGCAGCTAGCCCTTGACTCCCAGCAATGGGGCGAGGATGACTATTGGATTAGAGTTAAAACATCAGCATCACAGGAACTAGAGCATAGGTTAAAGAAAGACGAACCATCCACCACGCTACCTACAGAATATGAGCAATGGCGCACCATTTTTGACAAGAAAGCATCAGAACGCTTCCCATCCAGTCGACCATGGGACCACGCAATCAACACAAAAGAAGGTTTTGTCCCAAAAGCTAGTAAACTTTACCCTCTATCGGTCAAGGAACAAGGACTGTTAGATGAATGGATTGATGAACAACTCAAGAAAGGATACATTAAACCATCTACATCACCGCAGACGTCACCATTCTTCTTTGTAGCAAAGAAAGGAAGTGGAGCACTCCGACCCTGTCAGGATTACCGATACCTGAATGAATGAACCGTCAAAAACGCATATCCCCTTCCCCTTGTTTCTGATCTCATGACTAAATTACGAGGTGCCAAGTATTTCACCAAACTAGACCTCCGATGGGGATACAACAATGTTCGAATCAAGAAGGGAGACGAATGGAAGGCAGCCTTTATCACCAATCAAGGGCTCTACGAACCAACAGTAATGTTCTTTGGATTATGCAACTCGCTGTCAACCTTTCAAACTATGATGAACGAGTACTTTAGGGACATGATCAATGAAGGATGGCTGATTATTTACATGGACGACATGTTAATCTGTGTGGAAACACTAGAACAGCTAGATGAGCAGACAAAACAAACTTTACAACGGCTACAAGATAATGATCTATTCCTGAAACTTGAAAAATGCAAGTTCGCCATGCAGGAAGTCGAATTCCTAGGAATGATCATCACCCCAGGACGCATTCAGATGGACCCAATAAAGTTAGCAGGGATCGCCGATTGGCCAGTTCCTACCACAGTCAAACAAGTCCAATCATTCCTCGGATTTGGGAACTTTTACCGACGTTTCATTGGAAATTTTGCTGCCATCGCTAAACCACTTACCGACCTCACTAAGAAAACAGAACCATTTGACTGGACCACTGAACAGAACAATGCTTTTGAAATTCTGAAGAAACAATTCGCATCTATGCTGGTATTATTAATGCCAGATCCTACTTGACCCTTTATCCTTCAAACCGATGCATCAAATAAGGCAATAGGAGCAGTCTTGAAACAAGCAGATGAAACAGGATCTCTACATCCCTGCGGATTTATCTCACAGGCATTAACACAAACGGAACAGAATTACCAGATCTACGATTGGGAACTCTTGGCAATTATCGAAGGATTGATGACCTGGCGACATTTACTACACGGATCACCCCACACCACTATAGTTCACTGCGACCACAAGAATCTGTCCTACTATTGAACCGCCCAACGCTTAATGCCCAGACAAGCTAGATGGTCATCCTTATTATCAGAATTTGACCTACGCATTGAACACGTCCCTGGCACAAAAATGTTTGAAGCGGATGCCCTATCCCGATGCCCTGATCATATGGGAAACAGTGAATCACAAGAAGACATTGTAGTCTTACCAGAGGATTGTTTTATTTGTCTTATTGCAGAAGGTCTAGTCACAGAAATTCAGAAAGCAATGTCAAAAGACGATTTCGGACGTATTCTAATCGAGGTTATCACCACACACCGCACCCCACCGATCAAATCGAACATACAAGATTGGTCTTATACCAATGGCATTGTTCACTATCTCGGAAAGACCTACATCACTGACCAAGACGGGTTACGAACCAAATTGATTAAGGAAACACACGAGGCACGATCATCAGGCACCTGGGATGATTAAAGACCCTTGAACTCCTTAAGCATGACTACTGGTGGCCCGGAATGTTCAAACATGTCAGGGAATGGATAGAAGGATGCGCCCTCTGTCAGCAGATGAAGATTAACACACACCCAAATGTACCAGCCCTTCATCCGATTCCGTCAAAAGCAACCCGCCCCTTTCAGCAAGTAACCCTTGATTTCATCACTGATCTACCCCTTTCCAATGGCTTTGACTCGATCCTGGTCATGGTGGACCATGGTCTTACAAAGGGGGTAATTTTCACACCTTGCAAGAAGACAATCGATGCACTAGGCACTGCGGAACTTTACGTCTCCGAAATTTTCAAATGGTTTGGCCTACCCGACGTTTTGATCTCGGATCAAGGACCACAGTTCTCTGCAAAAGTATTTCAGGAAATACGAAAAGCATTAGGAATCGACCATAGAATGAGCACAGCCTATCATCCTCAGACTGATGGAGAAACAGAACGAGTCAACCAGGAATTAGAAGTCTACCTTCGAATGTTCTGCTCCAATGAACCACATCTATGGAAACCGCTTCTCCCAATAGCCGAGTTCGCTCACAACAACCGACATCATGACACGATCAAAACTTCCCCATTCAGATTAATGTATGGGACGGACCCTGTTGCGCTTCCCACAGCTACAACACGAATGACTACACCAGCAGCAGAAGAACGCATTCATAAAGTACTCGAGATTCTTGTGGTCAGTCCAGATTTTGAACTGTTTACATGCTCCCTCCAAATAATGATGCCATGTTTCCAGACAGCACATAATGCCTAGCATTTCTTTGTCATGGATGTCATAATTGCGCTCAGTGTTGTTGAGTGATTTTGACAGATAGGCCACAGGCCTCCATTTATCATCTTCACAGAGCATTGATAGTACACCACCCATGGTGTAATCTGATGTGTCTGATTCCACCCTGAATTTCCTGTCCGAGTCCAAGGCAGCCAACAGGGGTTGCTCTGTAAATATCTTTTTTAGGCTTTGGAAAGCCTTATTTTGGACCTCTGTCCATTCCCATGTTTTGTCTTTTCTAACTAGATTGTGTAATGGTCATGCAATCTTGGCAAAGTTTTGTACAAAGCGCCTGTAGTAATTGGCAAGGCCTAAAAATCTTTGTACATCCTTGACACAAGAAGGTGTTGGCCAGTTAACAATGGCTTCAACCTTCTTGGCATCCATTTGAATTCCCTTGGGTCCCAGGACGACTCCCAAGAATTCAACTTCTTCCACACACCAAACACATTTTTCTGGTTTTATGTACAGATCATTTTCCTCCAGTCATTGCAGGACTTGTTGCAGAATTGCGTCATGCTCTTCTTTTGTTTTAGTGAAGATGAGTATGTCATCAATGTAAACAATGACTTTTCCTGCATTGATCATATCATGGAAAATGTCATTCATCATTGCCTGGAAGGTGGCCGGCGAGTTGGTTAACCCAAAGAACATTACTACTGGTTCAAAGGAACCTTCAGGGGTAGTGAATGTGGCTTTCCATTCATCACCTTCTTTGATTTGTATGTTATTATAACCCCATCTAAGATTTAACTTAGTGAAGTATTTGGCACTCCCTGCTCGATCTATGAGCTCAGATATTAGTGGCAGCAGGTAATTATTTTTGACTGTCCACTCGTTTAGGTATCAGTAGTCCTGTACCATCCGCTTTTTTCCATCTTTTTTGCTTACAAAGAATACAGGTGACGTTTGTGGTGATTTAGAGGGTCGAATGTACCCTTTTGCTAATTGATCATCCACAAAGTTTTGTACTTCTTGTAGCTCATCTGGAGATAGGGGGTAGACTTTCCCTTTTCTAGGCTGATAGCCTGGTTTGGTATCAATTGCATGATCCCAAGGCTTTCTGGCTGGCATGCGCTCTGATGCTCCTTTCTCGAAGATTTTAAGGTACTGATGATACTGTTTAGGTACCATCTCCTTGGCTGTGATTTTTGCCAATTCTTGTACATGTGTTATTAATCTGGCTTTTGGTCCGACGGATGCGGATGGGAACACTGGTAAGAATGGGTATTTATCCCCATACTTATATTGACCCGGGTGTTTCATTTGTTCCATATATGTGAGGTGCTTCTCATTTTCCTCTTTTTCTTCGAGCCAGTGTGCAAAGTCTAACTCCTTTTCTTGTTCCCACAGATATTCCAGAACACATCAGTGTTCTGCTGATCGGACCTTCTGCTCCCGCTTCTTGGTCCACTCTCTTTGCCTATGTCCACAGCTTCGTGGACAGCATGTCAACTTGACTTGACCAGTTTCCCAATTGATTTCAGGGTTATGTTTTCACAACCATGTTGACCCAATGATTACATTAGTCTTTCCCAGCTCGCATACTTCGAAGGTAGCTCACTCCTTATGCCCTTGATAAGATAAGAGGAGATCAACCTCATGAGTGATCATTCCTCCTTCATTATTTGTTCCATCCACATTCCAAACTTGAATGGGACAATCCAAGGGTATAAGTTTAAAGCCCATGCTCTTTGCATATGCAGCATGCATGAACAACCCTGTTGCTCCTGAGTTGAGCAACGCAGTTTGTTGAGTTTGTTCATGTGTGTCCAACCTTTCCAACCCAATTTCCATCAAGATCTCATCCTTCCACCCAATTGACCTAATTAAGAACTCCTTTTCTCCCTTTTTCAACACTCTCTTTGGACAAGCAGTTTCAGCGCTAAGTGCTATATCATGCTGCTTTCCTTTTAAGTCCTTTTGTCCCTTTGTAGATACTTGTACTACTGTATTTGGTAATGAGGAATTAAGCACAGGTTTTGCTGCCCTGCCGTGCTCCTTGGGAGTGACACTTTCAGCGCCATGCGCTATATCATGGTGTTTCACCTGGGAGTTTGCCTCTTGCGGGAACGTCTCAGAAGTCCTTGAGACCTCCGAGATCATTCTTGCATCAACCCGGTCAGCGCTAGGCACTATATCAAGGGGCTGTGCACTATCTACCAATTTATCTAATACAGCATATCTATTTCAAGAGTCCAGTATGGGACCTACTGACTCTCTTCCTCTTTTAAATTTTCTTCTCCTTTCTTGAAGTACTCCTTCATTTCATCAAATGTCATTGTGCAAATATTGAGTCCTGATCTGCAGTTTCTAGAGATGTGTCCGATCTTGCTGCATTTGTAACATCTGAGGGGCAGTCTTTGATTCTGATTGATGTCCATTGCGTTAGGGTCTGGCCAATTTGCTGTACTACTTGAACTCACGGAGGCTCCAGCTCCCAATCATCCCTGACTTGCTGATCCCAATCCAAATCTCCATCAGGGTTTGGGCTGGCCAGGGGCTACCGGGTTCGCTGTATCCGGGCCTTTGGATGCTCCTTCACTCCTATTGGCAGAGTTACTGGTCTGCAAGGAGTAGTACTTCTCCTCGGCTTTTGCCTGTCTCCATTGGCAATCTAATTTCACTGCTTTCTGGTACCACCCTTCGATGGTTTCAGGTACCTTGTCAGCCTCCATTATCCTTTTTCAGAGTCTGGTATTCAAACTTTGTTTGAACTCTTTGATAAGAGCTCTTCCCAGGTGTCTGGTGCCTCATGATATCTTTTTAAATTTTTGCATGTGCTCCTCACACGTACTGGACCCTTGTGTCATGGTCCGCATTTCCAGGATCTTTGATGACTGCTCATCAGTATCACCAAAGTCCCTTCTGATCTGCCTGAACAATTGTTCCACCATTTGCAGAATTCCTTCTTTGTCATTGGCCATTTGCTCCAACAGATTATCCTTCCAATCTGTGGCAAAGCCTTCTGTCATGTATGAGATGATCAATAAGATTTGTTCCTCCTCATTGGATTCCAGCATCTTTAATTGAATGTAGAGTTGGCAAGCATTGATGAAATTTGTCACTTCTGACATTTTTCTGGAAAAGACCGGAGGCTTGGCTACATCTATTCTTGATGATCCATTGTTGCCGGTCCTGGGAATATTGAATACCGTCCCTGGCAGTATGTTAACGATGTTGGCAGGAGGAGGGGTATGTGCTGCTGCAGCCATGGCAGCTTGTGCAGCATTCATTTGCAGCTGTGTCAGCTGGGTTTGTAAGGCTTGGATTGTTGCGGCTTGCGCATTGAGGAGGTTCAGCAATTTTGCTGATGTCATTTCTTGGGGTGCCACCATATTGTGATAGTTTGGCAGTGGCAATGTAGGTGATGGTGTAAGCGGGGGTGGAGGTGATGAAAACAGTGGTGTGGGTTCTCTGATGAAATCGGCATTGGAGTTGAATAGTAAGTTTGGGTTTAGGGTTGCTGGGTTAGGTAGTAAGATGGGAAATGGTGCTGGTTCCCACTGGTGTTGTTCCTCTGTGATAGAGTTTGTAGATTGTGATGATGATGATGATGTAGATTCCCCTTCTGATGATGAACTAAATCCTGCGTCATTTGGATCAAGATTGCCAGTGATGGCATCCCAAAAAGTATTGTTATTGTTATCTCCTATCTTGTACGTAGAGGTGAGGGAGGTCTTGGCCTGTCACCTGCTTGGGAACATAGATACAGAAATGTGCACTCAGGGTCTACAACCACCCCTGCAGTGCTACAATTTACTTTACTGACTACTGGATTTATGTAAAGGAAGGGTCTAACTAAGTTGGGTCCAAATGGTTGTCCACCTGCCACTACACCGTACGGGTGTGGGCCTTTCTCAGGAGTGCGTGACCAAGTGGCAGCTACTCCCAAGGGGTACGAAAAAAGGTATTTATGTAATTATGAGTATAGCCTTCAAGGGCCTAGACCAGGGCAATTTAACACACTAGGGGGCTGGTGAGGCTGGTCCCTAGATACGTGTCACATATTGTGTGACAAATCCGGCACTGGTTTCCTGTGCACAGGTGACCCTATCTACTGGGTTAAATACTTCGGTTTGTGTAGACTGGGAACATAATGCCAAGTTAGTCGAGGGCCACGAGGCAGGGCCACAGGTGCGCAGTTTTTAACAGTGTCTGGCAACTGGTACCACAATTTTATAGTTGGCATACAACTGTATGATCCCCCAGTTCTCATCCACTTAACCCTGTGGTCCGGGTATAACAAGTGTTGGGGCTGCTAGAGAGGATAGTCGAGTTCTACTATCAGGAACCCCCCAGCGTGATGCCTAGGAGCCCCAACAGAGAACTGAGGAGAGGAGAGGAGGGAGGGATGAAGCCCAAGAGAACTCGACTGAGGACTCTGGGTGCTGGATTGCACTCTTATATACTATGACAGGTGGTCTGTGCACTACCCTAAGCCCTATTCTAAATATAGTACCTGTATGAGTAAGACGACTGCACATGTAGTAATAGTACTGAGTCATCAGCGCCATGTTCTGGTATCTTTATCTACTATGTTTATCTAAGTGCCAAGTGATAGGTGCCTGCTTAGTCAGCATGTGTTTATATAATATGAAGAAAATAAATAATAAAATTGAAATGACTTGGTGAAAAAGCTGAAGCTTTTCAGTTGGTCATGACAATATCTTGGTGCGATGCATGATCATTCCTTTTGTGTTTACTGTTCCATCTGTGTTTCTTACTTTAATAGGTTTCTTGAGTCATTCCTTTCTGAGCTCCTTCACTGCTCCTCCATCTACAAAGTTTCCTTCTGCTCCACAATCAATTAGGGCAGATGTTCCAGTGGGTAAATTGGTTGATTTGATAGTTAATGAAATGTGCTTGTCATTGTTGGATAATACTATTACAGAATCAAGTGCTAACTGTTCAAATCTCAATAATAAGGAAGGGCCAACCACTGAGTGATGCTTCCTAACTAAAAACCCTCATTTTCGAATTCATTTAAGAGGGCATTCTTCTCTTCAGTAGACATTGCTGAAAAGATGGCTCTAATCTTTCTTGCTGGTTTGTCCTCTTCCTTCTGTTGTTCCTCAGTGATGGAACAGACAGCCTTATTCTGATAAGCAGACCTGGATGAAGACACATCATTGTGTTTCAGGCAGTTCCTGGAGATGTGTCCCTGTGTTCCACATCTGAAACACTTTCCAGTCTTTTGGTATTCCTCCTTTTGGTCATCTGTCAATTGGCCAGGAGCCGTAGTATTAATAGCTCTGATTGTTCCAGATTGATTATTGTTACGACTGAAACGTGTTCCAGATCCATCATTGATTCTCCTGTTTCCCTGTCCTGTCATGTCCCAAGCGTTATGGTGATTCTCAGCCTTGTCATAGGCTTCTTGCATCGTCTTGATCTTCCTTTGATCTTGTAAGATCATCCTAGCAAGTTCCAAGGGTAGTCCTTTGATGAATGCCTGCAACTGAGCAGGTATTCCAGTGAGACCAGATGTTCCTATGTCCATGCAAAATTTCCTAATGTATTCTGGGACTGAAACGCCATTTCCAACTCTTAATTTGGATAGATTATTCAGGGCTTGAAGGGTGCTGTTAACTTCTCCCCAGTCATTGATGAAACGTGTTTCAAATGCTTCATAGTTGCTCCATTTGAATGTGGCTGTGGTACTGCTTCTGTTGTCATTCAATTTGCCTTGAATAATGGTCTTCCAATCATCTAATTCTGGTCCCATGCATGCAAGTGCATACCTGACTTTCTTCTCATCTTTTCCTTCATAGTTTTGTTCATTGAGGGTACAGTAATCCTCAAGTTGTTTTAGAAACAATCTTGCTTCGATTCGTTTACCTGTAAAAGGTCGTATAGGCTGCAGTTTGATATCTCCTTTAGAGCTAGTACTGGTTTCAGACACCATTCCTGGTTCAGGAGTAATCGGTGGTTCAGGGTTAATTGGTGGTTCAGGGGTTGGTGTAGTAGTGATTGGTTTCGGTTCTGGAGTAGGGGTTCTACTTGGGGTTTTCTGTTTTGGAGATGGGGGTGGTCCTTGTTTCGGGTAATCTGTATCAAATGGATTTTCCTCAAGCTTGGCTTGTTCAATTTGTTGTAATTCCTCACACTCTGCTAAAAGGCTAGCTGTGATTCCGTGTCAGTCACTGTCTCCAAAGAAGTTTCTGTAAAGAGTCCTTCCTGAGTTGTTTTCTGGTTCTCGGACAAGGTAGAGCAGTTCTCCTTGTACTTCACTACCCCAGTCTAGGTAGATTTGATTGGGTAAATCGAATTCAAAGGCTCCTGAATAAAAGGTTCCTGAAAATATCTGTCTGGGACTGGTTCATTTCGTTTCTGTCCTTCTGTAACAAAATACCAGGTTTGTTGGTAGAGAAAAACTTCTTGTTGTCCAAGATAGTATTTCCCCTTATAGGTGATGGATCCATTCAGGGGTCATTCCTGAGAGCTGCGGGTCTCAATGGTGTCAGCTAGGGATGATACCCTGAGCTGGTCCTTAGTTCCAACTTATGTTATGGTCAATGTCCACAACATTGTTCAGCATCCAAGTCTACAGTGACAAACAGAGTCTCGGTCTGTTCCCAGCCACTGGACAAGGGTTCTAAGCACTAAGTCTGATAATGACAAAGGCTAGAGAGAGAGCGAGGAGAGTGATTGAGGTGACAAGCAAAAGAGTGTTCAAGTTGTAGATATGATTCGACTAAGTTGGAACTAAAGAACTACAGTACATGAGAGGGGTTTATATACATTTAGAAAACAATGGGAACTAAAGGGGAAAAGGTATAGCTATCTGAGAAAGGAAAGGTGAAGGTAGCTATGAAAGGAGATAACGTCCAAGGCGTAACTACAGATTGGTAACAAGTAAATGTAATCATTAACAAAGGGAAAAGAGAATTGTAACAGAAGCAAGGGTATGGTTTGTGCACAAGGTGAGCAAGATTTGGTCATATCTTAGCCATTTCTTGATGGATTCTCTTCAATATAGGCTTATTAAAAGCCTATTCTTTATGCATTAACCATTTTGCACTGTGCATGCTTAAGTGTGTCCATCAAGATAAAGCTAAGTCACACCTTATGTTGTTTTCATCATATCTCCCCCAATGTTTGATGGTTTTCCTTCAATCTTGCACCATTTGGAAGTGCTTTTAATACTCTTCCTTTTCATCTTGACTGCTTGATTCAGCATGCTCTCATTGTTTTATCATTCATGAATCTTTCATTCACATTCTATGGTACATGCTAGTGGGGTCATATCTCACTTATTCATGGTCAGTTTCATTCCAATTGTTTGTATTTATATGTTTTTCCTTGCACCTATGAAACTTGATGCATTGCAAGCACTTTTGGTCAGGATGAATAATTAAAGCAATGAAACATACTTATACCTAGCCTATTTTATCACAATCCAGTCATGACTTGAAACCCTAATGGAAATGAATTTTATACATGTTGACTAAAAAACAGAAAACTCAGTATATGACTATACATATATGTAAATAGCAAAACAATGAATGCATATTGTATCAAGTAGTGACTGCATTGAAAAAAAAGTGAAATGCAAGTCTAAACAATGCAGGAATAAAACAAAATGCTTTGGAAACAAATGAAATATAATAAAAACAGGTTTGATAGAGAATTTGATAAAGAACAAAAGAATGAAAACATGCTGCATCAAATGCTCATAGCAACAAAGAAGAGGGTCAGAAATGCTTCCAAATGGTGCAAGATTGGAAGAAAACCATCAAGAATTGGGGGAGATATACCAAAAATGAAATAATGCATGACTTAACTTTATCTTTATGGGCATAATTAAATGCACACACATGCCAAATGGTTAACACATTGAGACTAATCGTTAGAAAAGCTTTCAAATGAGCCTATATTGAAGGAAATCTGTCAAGAAATGGATGAGGTATGACCAAATCTTGCTCACCTTGCACAGACCCTACCCTGGCTTTTAGCCAGCACTCTCCAACCTTCTCAAGGCAAGGGATGGGAAAATGAAAGCTTCCAAAAAGCTTACAATGTGTGAGAAAGTATTATATTGGATGCAACATCAGTTGCTCAAAAATCACCTTTGGTGCCTGAGCCAAGCTTTGGCAAGCTTTGGCAACACTACTAGTGCCCTCAGGGCATGAAACCACATACTACAGTTGACTACAACATGCTACAATCAAAAACCAGATTTGCTGATGTCTATTGCCCTGTTTCTATAAACTTGAAACCACCTGCAAGTCCCATCACATTGTGGGGATCATACATACACTTCAGTTCCTGAAGCCTAGGTACATTGGATCCATACATTGACTCCAGAGGAGTTCCAACCGGCGCATAATTGGGGTACAGTGCTCCCTTCCTTGCACCCGCTTGCCCGTCCGCAAGCACCACTTCATGGAGCTGGCTCGTGCTGAGCTTGCCTGCCATCTTGAAATTGTTGTCGTACACTGCCAAAGTCCAACTGAAGCTTATGTCGAATGGCGATAGTCCGTATATGCGCTGAGGGGGATACGCGCTAGTGACTGTGTTGAAAGATAAGATGTCAGCCAGGAAGGGCTCGATGTCAGCCAGGAAGGGCTCGATGGCGTAGGTGATGACGGCCGCCGACTTGTCAGTGAGCTTGGCTCCCCAAAACTGTAACAAATCGGTCGTCAATCCGAGTCACTCGTTTAAAAAACAACGTACCATGGTCTCGTTGACAATAGCGTCTATGACGACCGGGGAATAACGTTGAATTGGTGTTGTATAGAAAGAATTTCGTTCACCGAAGCTCAAATTCGCAGGTGAGGATTGGATAAGAGACACCAAGCTCCGGGTAGACACATCCGCTGCAATTGACGGTATTTTCATGAACCCATCAAACACGCCCGTCGGCGGGGTCGGAGCATCGTAGAACATGAGCTGCGCAACAACGACCTGGATCATATCAGATTGAAGCTCAAACGAAGGGGATAAAATTATACCTCGCCTGGGACAGCGTTGAACGCAGTGATCATGCTCGCCTTTGGATCGGTGACCGTGTTCACAAACTGTGTTACAGCAGCTTTGATTTCTGTGATGCTTTCCTGTGCATATATGATCACGCCTCCCCAGACTTGCGTTTGGGGGAAGGCTTTCATTGTAAACTTTGTGACGATTCCAAAGTTGTTGAGGCCACCCTTGAGCCCAAAGAACAAATCTGGATACGACTTTCCGTCAACTTGAACAATGTCTCCGTTGGGTAGAACCAGCTCATATGCGACAACGGTATCAAGTGCCAAACCACGTTGGTTTGTATGCCACGAATACCCTTGGAAATTGTCATTGCCCTGGCCACTCCATGGTGACCAAAACTGACCTCCGCCGAGAACCAATCCCGCGACTCCCACACCACTAACCCTCCCGCCCACAACACTCACACCGTGGGGCTCCAACGCCGCAAACACATCGTCCCAGATCAAGCCCGCACCGATATCCGCCGTTTTACGATGCGGATGGTAGCTGACTTTCGAAAAGCGAGACATGGCAATCAGAACGCCCGGAGTCGACGTAAACCCACGGTTGGGCGAGTGTCCGCCTCCCTTGATACCGAATGGTGTTCTGCTTTCGCCCAGAATGACGATCTTGACGACAAAAGGAATGGAGGAAAGTGTATTTTGTACATGGTGAACTTACTATTGACGATACGTCCTCCGCAGTGCCAGGCTCAACGGAGCACGTCGCATTTTGTACGTTGACGCTTGACCAATTGGTGATGTCCTTCGTATACCCAGCATCGCCTTCAGTTTAAAAAGGGGAGAGGAAGTGAGATGATAAAGAAGTCAGGAGCACAAGCTCACAAGAAAAATTCAAAATTACCAGGATAGAACACCTGACTATTGGAAGAGATGTTTCGCGCAATTTTCTCGCAAACCTTCCTATAGTCTGTTTTGTCTTGCAAAAATTGTCCCTTAGCGAGCCACGCAAATGCGATGAGAGCGACGACCTGTAAGCAAGAGCCGAGATGCATAAGAGCTGAAACGAGACCTTGGCACCTGAAAGCGCCATTATTTATTCACGGTCGTCTCCTATTCCAAAACAGGCTGATTCCGTGCTTGAGGAAGGCGGAAGTCGGAAGTCGGAGTGGCTAGCCACATGTCACAAAATGTCACAGCTTTACATATCACTGTCACATTGTCTTTTTTTTTTTTTTTTTCGCATACAGAATATGGTTTATTCGACCGGAAGTTGACATACCAATATTACAGGATGGGGAGGCAGGTAAACTACGTCGTCGCTATGTACTCGGCCATTCGCAAACGGTGCTTATGTGTTTCACAGGCCTGGTAGGCAGGAGGGCGGGTGGGACTTTGAGCAAGGTCTTGTATTGACCGGGAGTTAGACGGCGGGGTCAGTAAGCGGTTGGGCTCGCTGGGCGTGGCGCTGGGTCCTGTGGAGGGAGTTTCTTTGGGTCCGGGCTTTCTCCAGAGTGGCGAGAACCTGGGGCTTGTAGCGGGCCCTGTAGAAAGGGCAGATGCGCTGGGTGGCGTCGTGAGGGCCACTACAATTTATGCACTTCGTTTGAGCAAAAGAGGCGTCCAGGCTGACGGCGGCGTCGTGTACCAAGGACGGATGGGGGCCGGTGCAACGGGAGCACCACGGGAGTTTCGACTTGCAGACGTGGGCAGTGTGGCCCCACCGTAGGCAGATGCCACATTGCGGCGTAGCCCTAGTCAAGGACCAAGGTTGTGCGCGGCGGCGTGTCCCCCAAAAGGAGACGTCCGTCTGGAGTAGGCGACGCGCAGTCGAGCCTGCACAATCGTCGAGGATGGCACACTTGACAGTGCCCGAGAGAGTCTGTGTCCGATCCTTGGAGGCCGGGATGAGATACGTGGGGGGTGTAGCAAATTGCACATCCGTCCACTTGGGGTGGAGGCGGAAGGGGACTTGGAGGTTGGCGTCAGTGAGAGCGGTGCCGTCGGGGAGGCGTGTAGGTACGTGGTTGAACTTAATGTATGACACGGTAGGGCGGCGGAGGACTTCGGCACCCCGGGTAGAGGTGAGGTTGTCGACCACGGCCAAAAAGGCAGTCAGCCACGAAGGGCTGGAAGGGAGGGCGGACTTGAAGGTGAACTCCAAGTCGCCTCGTAGGGTCCACTGGCCAGAGGTGATCTCCTCACCAGGGAGGAGTAATCGACGCAGGTGCTCGAGGAGAAGGGAGGCTGGGAGCCATGAGGCTTGTGTCCCGGTGCCAGGCCTGATGACAAGCTTGGAGGATTTCGTGCCTTGGCGGATGCAAGACTTGACCTTGGTCGAAGTCTTGGATTGTGTGGGCGGTTGAAGGGGGCGGGGGGCCGTCTGGAACGCTGGGTCCGGGGCATATGTCCTAGCAACCGATGCATAGGACGGTTGGTTCGGACGTTTCGGGGTGGTCGGTGCTGCAAGCTGAGAGCGAGGAGTGTGGGCCAGGGGCCTAGGCTGTGTAGGTGGGCCACGAGGTCGAGGGGTCACGGGTGAGGTCCAGCGAACTGTCGGGGGTCCCACTGTGGGACCCAGGGTCACGGGAAAGCCAGGGAGCAGGGCAGGAGCCGTGGGGAGAGGGATCTCCACAGCTGGAGTGGGACCAGGAGGGGGGTTTATGGTTGTGTTGTCCCGTAATTGGGAAAAAGCATAACGCAGGAGTTCCACACTTTCCAGTGGGACAATGTCGAGCACAGGCAGCAGTCTGCCCAACGCATTGACAACAATCGAGCAGTCTGCAGCTGCTAGGACACCGGCGATCTCCGGATTGTCGTCGTACTCTGGGTGTTCAATGTCAGGGAGGACGTCAGAGGACGCAAGGGGAGCTGGGGGGTTGATATATGAGTCCGAAAGCCCTGGGGAAGCCTGGTCTTGGATTCGGATGCCAGCTTCGGTGAGCTGATCCCTAAGATACTGAGGGACGTTAGCCCCTGTTCTCTCGAGGAGTCTCGCCTCTTCCAACAACTTCTTCTTCGACTTCGGCATACCCTTCGGTGAGTAGCCACTGTATTTCTCAGGTAGACGAGCCCAGTGGGGGTCCGCCATACCGTGGGAGAATGCGGGGATGATGGTGGTTACAGGTCAAGGGGCGATGACTGTCACATTGTCGATGTCCGACACCGACATCTGTTAGAGTGCCCCCAACTTCTACCCTCCTAAAGGAATACACAAGGGCCAGAAGAACACGAGTGTTGAGGGCTTTTGCGTGCTCAGAGTTCTCGAGGCATCCTCGTTCAAGAAAGTTTAGGCATTGCCATGTGGTGAATATCCCTGAAGCGTTGAATGTTGAACGAAGTTGAAGTCTGGTGCGATAGATTGTTGCCAGCGTGGAACCCTAGTTGACAAGACTCGTACTTTGATCTGGAATTACGCGACATTCCTCTGCTCCCGCGACGTCACTCTGACGCTCTCAGCTTCTCACGCTGCGGATACCCCTCCCTGCCCATTACCGGGCATAAAGCAGCCACGTACGCCTGGATGGCAAGAAGAAGGGGGTGCGCAAGGAAAGCTAGTGAGTGGAGGAACAGGACAAGCAGGTAGGAGTGCTGGGGCAACTAAGGGGCGAGCAATTGAACCATGATGAATATGGGTGAAAAAAATTGGGGGGAAGGTACAGAAGAACGGCTTGAGCTGGCATCGGACACACGTTGGTGGAAATAGTCTCCCAGGACAGAGTGACTTGACTGACCACCTCATTGCATGCCAGTCGTGCTCCACCTTGCCCAAATGATTAGCATCTCGGCCATCACCGACCCTTGATTTGAAGTTGAATATTCAAGTTACGGCAATGGTCAAACCATTCTCCTAAATCGCAATCACAATAGTTTTTTTTTTTTGGCGCGCAATGTCATACAAAGTTCATCGTCGATAAATTGGTTTATGAAATCGGTACCTCAAAACCTCCTGGGCTTCACGGAATCCCGTTACTGTGAGCGGCCGCAGAGCACTGCAAAATATGTTGATGATCGTACTTTAACCCGGTGTATCCAATCTTGGGCTCCCTCTACACCGCATATCACTCTTTGAAGCTTCCAATGCACAGGATTAATTGCCCGTCATTATGGCGACACATCATGTGAAAATTCTGACATCTGTCCCTGCTGCCATAATAAACACATGGTTTTCGCGCTCGCGTACTTTCATGAGAAGCTTCTATTTGGTTTCAAGCCTGGCGTGTCCCTTGATGCTATGATAATAAGGGACGAGATCCTTCTTTACGAAGCTGGCCTACGCGTTGGACAGCCCGTTAAGGGAATAACAGCATTTTTTAGAAACGGTTATAATCCCCCCCTTCGTTGCCTCTGGAGCTGCACTCAACTCGCAATGGTTAAATTCCTCTCATCCAGTCTCTTGCTCCTTGCCGCCGTATCTAGCGTCGTTTTCGCTACCCCTGTTCAACAGGATGGTGTCAAACAGGTCATTGTAGCTCTGGAAGAGCTTTCTGGGGGTATTACCCATTTGACCTCTGCCGTCTTTGCTGTCGGCAAGGTATTCACGGCACCAGAGGCCTTCGTAAGTGGTTTAAATTACGGAAGCATAAGCACCTATTCATATTCGTGTTATTATTATAGGCCATCAGTAAGGCAGCCTCAGAAGTAGAAGGCGAATTGAAGCACGCCATCAGCGAGGTCAAAGTAAGTAGTCTTTTTTTCTAGCGGAATAATATTATAAGAGATCTGACTTCTCTTGTCCAGGGCGTCCACAGTGTCTCGCACAAAGATGGAGAGACAGTCCTCAAAATTACTTCAGACTTTACATCCGAGCTTAAGAAAGGGTTGACGAGGTTGGAAGAGAAAAAGCGTGTCATTGAAGAGCGGTTCTCTGCTGCCGAAGTTGAGGAAGCCTTGAAGGGATTGTTCGTCGGTATGGAGGAATTGACAGGTGGAATAGTTGAATTTGAACCCGTTTGTGGCTTTTTACTACTTGATGTCCCTCTCAAGACTGACTTCTTTTTTTTCCGCAGGCCAGCCTCAAGGGAGAAGCAAAATTCTTCAAGGCTGAGCTCGCCGTGGCGATTGGCAAGGCGATTAAAGTCTATTCTTAAGGATCGAGCTTCATCATTTCATTTGTCCATGAGGAAAAAACTAAGGGATAAGCTGTCCATAGTGCTGTATGCTAGTATAATGGCCTGCCGTATCCCGAGTTTTTTTTCTTTTTTTTTTTTGATGTAACTTGTAGATCACCGAGAATCGTTTCCTAATATCAGAGACTTTGAAACCAGCTGCGAGTCCGATCACATTAATTGTGAGGATCTGCATAAAGTTGTGGGCGACGACATTGACGAACATCATGCCAGTTCAACCCCTGCCAAGACCAATGCATTGGTACTGTCCTTGCACGTGTGTCCTCATAGCCTACAACAATACTTTGTATCATGTTGCATGGCTATGCCTTCAAGTTGATAGACATCTCAGTAGCATTGAACGCGAGAATCAAAAGGCTGTGACTCCGGGAGAAGCAGTGATTGTCAGAATTCGGCAAACACCATGATGGGCTGTCGGGGACATACCACCTCCGGCGGAACGTGTAGTGTAGATCGAGATAGTCACACGCTAACCCGTAGCTGGTCTAAGATCGCACGTTTCATATGTAGTATATATGTAGATGAGCAGTGGGTGCAGCTGTCATTTGCAAGCCATACTATGTAATTTACCAAAGCAATATATGTGTGTGTGCAGCTAATAGCCTCGGTGCTTGTTTGTAAAACATGAGAGTCGGATTGTGTTGAAGGGTGTGATTGTGAGGGATTACTGTCAAGTCTTGGCCAGGGAGAGAGAGCCCCAAGTATTTTATAATATATGTTATGATGGATGTTGTGTGATGCCGCCCATACGTAATCAGAAAAGTCCTCTCGCAAGCTGGTTCAGCTGAGCCGCCATCGCAGGATAGTTTTTCTGGAATTCGATCTGCGCTTCCGTAGCCTACCCAACCCAAATATCAGCACCAAGTCTCCCTCCCATAAAATGAATCGACTTACATATTTATAAGTCAGTGCATTGTTCAGCTCTGGCTCACTCCTGGCGAGCAGGACCTGCTTGTCAAATATCTCGACAGCGCTTTCGATTTTGCCTTGTTGGAGGTTGAGCTGCGCCAGCGTTGCCACCGCCGCTTCGCACTCTGGGTCAATGCTAAGGGCTTCGTTGCAACAATGTTCAGCAGCACTAATGTCCTGTTTCCATTGGAAAAGTGCAAGTCCCTTGTTCACGAGCGGGAGTACGTTAGAGAATGGCCTAGCAGCACTAATTTTTTTGACAATCATGAGAGCCGCGTAACAATGGGGGAGTTGGATACGGCATACTACTCACTTGGCCTTCTCCAACTCAAATGCCTTGTCAAACTTCTCAACCGCTTCTTCGAACCTTGATTGGTCCAGCAAAAGCTCGCCACTTTAAACACACATCATTAGCATGATACGAAGACGCCCAAAACACTAAACACTCACTAATAGTTCGGCGGCTCGCTCCTTTGTGGGAATGCCTTCAACGTCCGTCGAAACGTTGCCATACTATTACCAAGATTGCCCGACTTGTATTGGGCAACCGCCAGCTGAATATGACTAAACACAAATGTGTCATCGAGCTCCATAGACCGAGTATAATTCTCCGCTGCTTCCGTGAACTCGTTCATAATGAATAAGACTAAGGACATTTCAGGGCATATAATTATACATATAAATCATATACCTACCTTGACCTCTATGATAGAAAATGTCAGGGTCATTAGGGTTATGACTCGTCGCGTCATCAAAACATTGGAAAGCTTTTTTGGGTTCGCCTTGTTCCATGTACACGCTAGCCAGCTTGACAAGGCTCTGCGTAAATCCGGGAGCGAGCGTAACAGATTGCACGAGATCGTCTTTGGAGCCTTCCACGTCACCCGTCAAGAATCTGCGTTAAAAAGTTGGTGTTAACGCGAAAATCATCATCAGACAAAAACCTGCGACGCACTTGAAGGTTCCACGGAGGTTGAGAGCCTCAGCTTTTCCAGCGTCCCACGAAATCCCCTGTTCCAACGATTCATTGATGAACGAAAAGGCATGTATATAATCTAATGCGTCGAGGGCTTCTAGCGCCAATTTTAGTGTCTGATCGCCTTGTGAAGGGCTTTCAGGGAAAGAAGGGTGTGGTCCTATGAGTAGAGTCAAAAAACAAAAGAGAACCATCTCACGATACTTGGACATACGAGGGCGAAAAGCGGCAAAATAGGCTTGAATGAAGTTAAAGGAAGGTAATCGTGGTTCTCTGGTCTATTTATCATTCAGTCGCCAATTCAGCCATTGGAAAAAGAGACAAACGGCAATGATTTCAGCAGCCTTTTTTGTTGCCAGTTTTTTTAGTACGCGTTCTACAGACTGCGCGGTAGCCTGATTTTGGAATTTATCCAAAATAGTTGCGGCCGTAAAATCTAACGTGGAAGTATAAGAGCTTAAAAGAGACAAGAAAAAAAAAGACATGAAACGTACCTCGGAGAGACTCTACATATCTCTCCAAACTTTCCAAGGCCGATGCGCGCCTGTTCAGGGCTTTGACATACGTGGGATCCAATTTCAGCGCTTCGTCGCAGTCTTCGACAACGAGTTCATACTTAGGCGGGGACATGTTGATATAACCTGCAACACCTCTTCATCAGGCGGGCAGCCACGGTCACATCTAACAGACACGTACAAGCAGCACGGTTGGAGTAAAACACGGCATCAGCCTTGGGCGTCACCTTGATCGCAAGCGTGTACAACTCTACTGCCTTGATATAGTTTTTGGACGCGTACGCAGAGTTTCCTTTAGCCTTGTAGTCTGAAGCCTTTGTTGCCCGTTCCTATATATATAAAAAACCGGACACATTCAATCCTCGAGGGGAACGAAAATGCGGCACGAGCATCACCTCGATTGACAGTCCAACAATTTGAGAGTCTGTCAATATATCGAAATCACTTTCGTCTGAGTCCTTGTTAGCGTTGGAGCCCCCCAAAAAAAAAGAAAGAAAAGAAAGAAAAAAAAAGGAAGAGAGCGTTTTATTGAGGTGGAGGGGTACTCACCCGCCACTGACACAGACGAAGAGGTGGTTGTCGTTTTAGGTTCCCTCTCCTCTAGAACCGGACCGTCATTGTCCTTCGTCGTCGTCTTCTTGTTCTTGTTCTTGCTCTTTCTCTTCTTGCCTTGGCGCTCACCCTCGCCCTTTTCCAAATCCCCATCTTTTCTCAACTTTTTCCTAGATGCACCTGGGCCTGCAGACGAAGCGACATGGTACTGGTAGGCCACGACACCACCTAGGGCCAGCAAGGCGGCGGCCGTGCCGATGAGAATCGCGCGTTTATTGTCTGAGATCAAGTCTTGAAGACGATCTAGAAGCGGAGGGGAGTCTGAGGAGGGCGTGCCAGAGACATGGACGAAGGGCGGCGTCGAGGGGGAAGAGAGAGAGGCCATGATGGTTGGCAGAACAGAAGCGTGGGAATCCAGCATCCTCCACAAATACCATTCCACATTTACCATTCCACATTTACCATTCCACATATTAGTACCATTCCACATTTACCATTCCGCATTTACCATTGGTATTGGTATTGGGTTGGGTTGGGTATAGGCAAGCTATCCAAAAAAAAAATTCATCCAGAAAATCCATAAAAGAGTCCTACCGCACACTCCTCTTCTCCTCAACCACTTTATCCATCCACTGTACAACCACCTGCTCAAGCATCTCATCCCACCCTTCTTCTTTCCGGGCCACCAAACGCGTATCAAATTCAATTGTCGATTCTCCAGAAGACATCGGCCGCGGCATGGCACCAGGCGAGCTGGAAGGTGACTGTAGGCGGCCGAGAAGCTCAAGTGGTTGGTTGGGTGTCTGAATAGGAAGCATGTAGCGTAGTTTAAGAGCCCTTAACGCAGGAAATGTCAGTCAATACTCAGCAAGGCGAGCTTGTGTGGACACTCACCCAGCCCACAACCTTAGATTATCCGTCCTTCTAAACGTCCACCCTTTGCGCCTGGTCCCTTCCCCACCTTCCGTCTCCGATTGCGTCCTCTCGAGTGCAATAATATCATGTATACTGTCCTTGCTGACGTACCCCCAGGGTTTCTTGCTCCTGCGCACACAGGTATTATACGCGACGCACAGCAACTGACCTGAGGACAGACTGCTTAAAAAGTCTATCCTCGAGTTCTTGGGGCCCAGTGCGGGTAAGAGTTGGCTGGGCAAAAAAGCGCTCAAAAGCGCATGAGCTCTGCCTATCGATTATTGCATATCAGAACGTTCTGAAGATTCAACATGGAAATACGCAACGCACCCAAGTCATCACCAACGAAATGGCCGCGCTTCGCCCAGTCAGGCAAATCCTCGTCGTCCACAGGTTCGGTGAAATCGATTTCTTCAGGCTCCTCCGTCAAAGTCGCGCCCCTCAACAACTCCACGACTCCCGTGCTCACCCTTCGACGGTTGTCCACCACCACTCTCATCCGTCGCCCTTCTCCATCCCCACTGCTGACTCTCCGACCAGCCTTCCTGCGCTCCCTCTCCCATCCACGCTCCTGCTCCTCTCGCTGCGCTCCGAAAATGACCCGATCCACCACATCCAAATAGCTCTTCACCACCTCCCTCTCCTTCTTCATCTCCTCCATCCTCACATCCTGCATATACAACCACCCACTCCCCAACACCAGCCTCTCATCCCACAACTCCCGCTTCTCCTTCTCCTCCTCGAGATCACTATCGCTCTCCTCGTCCTCCCAAACTGGCACCTCCTCCACTCTGTCCCCAACCTGGATCTGGACGAGGGAATACATGATCGACAGATCACCATCATGATCGTGATGCCGCGCGTCCAGCTCATGGTCGACCGGTTCAGGACTGACCATCGTCGCCCGCGCTCCATTACCACCGCCGACACCGACGCCAACACCACCGCCAACACCGTCACTCAGCGCGTCGTACGCCTCGTCGCTCAGAGGTAGCCTGTACCGCTCCTCCACCTCCCTTAACGCCGCCAACACCTCCAACGCCGACTTGCGCACCAGCGCAGAACCATCTTCCGCCGCCGCTCCCTTACTTGCATGACGGTGTGCGCCCCCCTCTATCGTCGGAAAAGACGAGTCGGACGCGTTCTTCCTCACATCCCCGTGCTGCTGCGCATGTAGCCGAGGTGGTTTCCGATACGCCATAGCCGTAGCCGTAGCCGTAGCCGTAGTCGTAGTCGTAGTCGTAGTCGTAGCCGTGCTGAACGTCGCCGGTCTAAACTGGGCGCGCGAATGGAGGACAGGGGAGAGCACAGAGTCATCAGGGAGCGAGACGAGGTAGTTTCGCGTCGAGCGGATAGCACGCGTCGTCGTCTTGAGCAGCTCGAGGACGTCAACGGGGGTACTACTAGATGGGCTGCTGATGCTGATCGTGACGATAGGTTGGTCCGGCGTAGACGATGATGATGATGATGGTGGAGCAGGATGGAATGGAGATATATCGGTGGTGTCAAGGTTCCAGGCACGGGTGACGGCTGTCAGGTCCTCAACCACGCCTGGGAGGAGCGAGTCGGGGTCGGTTTCGTATGTCTTGGGTTGGTTGGGCGGAAAGGAGAGTCTGGGTTGGACTTGGATGGGGTCTGGTGGGGTATGTATGATGGGTATAGATGATGAGGAAGGGGTAAAAGTGGGTATATAGGCAGGACCTCCGATGGCAGGGACGAGACCATAGTGCGGTTTGTCGAACAGACTTGTAAGTAGGGCAGAGGTTAGAAGTGCTCTGGCCATGGCTTAGGGGACGCGAGACGTACTCTCTGTTGGCACTAAGCCCCGTTTTCGTAAAGTAGTGCTGCAGGTGCTCGATGCTCCCGAGCGCCAAAACGCTCTCTCGTTTGGCCGCGCTCCGACTAAACGGTTTGAGGGTCTTTGTGTTTGATTTTGCATTAGGAGAAGCGGGGATTGAGTCACCACCGATTCCAGTCGAGTCTGGCGTGAGGGCCATTGGCGAACTGTCTGTCGTCGACGGTGTTTTCGCCATCTCCCCGTGGGAACTCTAACAGTAACCAGGAACATACTGTACATATGTATACCCTTATACCCAAAACCACGGCGCCGACCATCAAGGACCTTCATTAGCAACAGATACATACCAGGGGCCCAATTGACAGTTGAACCCCTTGGTCCGCACAGGTACGGTCACACTGGCATCAGCAAAGTAAAGAATAGACACAACCCATAACGGCAACGGAACCTGCGCAAACCTCTGCCATTCCTCAAACGAACAACATTCCCCCTGTCTCAATTAACCCTCTGGAGGCCGCCCGCTCCGGAAGGACCGGCTCCAACTCCCGCCACAATTATCGAAGCACAGGTCACCGACAAATCATCTCGCTTTGGAATTAATGCAGATGCGATGTTGGCCAAATCTTCAACTGTTCCCAGAAAAAAAAAAGACCCTGGTATCCATCATGACGTGATCATAGCCACAGGAAGGATTGCCGTTGTGCAGGTGCACTACCAGGCACCGTTTCCACACGCGCGTTAAAATAACCTGTTCAGGTCCGAGTTAAAACGGGAGAACTTGTTATGTAGTCCGTTCCGAACGCAGAATTATGGTCAAGCTCTCATATGCACTTTTTGATAGCAAGTGTTCAGGCCGTTTGTGGGGAAGGTGGTGCTCGCCACTCGCGTGAACGTTCAATCACAAAGGTATGCCAACAGAAGAAAACGATTCGTCGGGAACTTGGTGGCACTCTTCGAGTTCTGGTTACTTTGTCCGCAACGTAAAGATTTTGGAGAGAAAAATTAACTCTCCAGTGGTGATTTCTGTTGAAAAACCATATTTGGATGCGGTCCCAAGGTTTCCCGTCCGCCACTATTGGAGCCATGTTCAATGTCATCAAAAAAAAAGCTGCGTTGAGAAAAACGAACTCAGTCATTAGTAACCTCCATGGAAGTCATGATTTGCTGGAGACGCGGGAAGGTAGCAAAAGCGTGTATTTAATTTTTCATGTGAGTTCGAATACGTCGGATCTCCCATTGATTCTTGAACTATGCAATCAAAGATCATATGCTAGAATGCTGAGTAAAGGACAGGAGCAGGCAGGCGTGGAAGATTATTGCAGGAAGAAGGTGTTTGCAGATTCTAACTTGTAATAACAAAACATAGTGCTTTTCCATGCGGTTGAGGTAACCGTGAGGCACGTGATACGTTTGACACTTGTTTCTCACCTTCTCCTTCTCAGGTTGTGGGTACAATCATTTCATTTGCAATGCCGAGGAATAAATCGAAGCAAAAGAGTGAAGATGAGAAACCAAGTACTCCAGGTGGTCCTGCCCAGTTGGCATGTGCACTGGCGTTATCGCTATTAACTGTTGGCTGACATGCTATGGAGGAGGAATCCGGATCGTCAATGACGAGTCACCGACGCCTGCGTGAAAAGATCAAACATAGTCTTTTCAACGTACTGAGATTCAATCACTCGTCAAGTCTTGCCGCTCGCCATCAAAGTCCCTCAATAACTTACCGGGTGAGATATAGATCGTGGATCTGTAGCACCATCGGCTCACATGATCCAGGCTGCGACGCCTTTGACTGATCTTGAGGTAGGTGACGCTCATATAACGCATTCGCGTATTGCGGTGCGTTTTTTGTTCCTATTCATATCTATGCCCTTACCGCAACCACGGATGACAAGGCGCCTGAGAAGAACATTCACCATTTGAACAGTCACGTCAAAGTTGAATCTACGGTGTCTGAATCGAGAGACAACGTTTCCTTCAAACCTGTCGTGGTGCGTCGGACGATCGGAGGCAGGACTTGTGAAGTTAATGGCGTTTGAATAGAAAGATCCACCTCATTTCTTCCAGGGCGCAAGTAACTTTGAGATACAAGGCAGTCGATTCATCTCCGCAGGGGGAAACGTCACTCTTAACAACTATGTCACGAACTACGTGGAAGGTTAGCTTATTCGGTCGTGACTAGCAACTTTTTTCACATATCATCTTCAGACCGTTCACTTAGCATACTGCCGTATGCCGAAGGAGCAGGTATTGACACTACAAAGACGTGTTTGAAGGGCACGAGGACTGACATCTTGACGAAAATAAAATACTGGATCAGCTCTAACGACGAAACTGTTTCACGTGTTCTCTTGCTTTCAGGCCCTGCTGGTACTGGCAAGTCTGCAATCGCCCATACCATTGCACAATGGTGGATTGAGGAGCTGAAGGGCATTGGATCTTGCTTCTGCTTCGACAGACAGGCTACCACGCGTCGCGAAAAACTAGTCACCACCATGGCTCGTGATTTAGCTATCCGCGTACCGAGTTGGAAGGACCATTTGATTGAACTGGTCGCGAAAGAGCCGTTTCTTGTCACTACTCCCGACATTCCTCTGCAGTGGCGAAGCCTCATTGAGACTCCCATCGCTTCTTTTTCAGGGAGCCTGACCGGTCCTATTGTAATGATTATTGATGGTCTAGACGAGAGCGGCGATGCATTATCACGTCGTCATATCCTTCCAATCCTTACAAAAAATGCTATCAATCTACCATCCCTCTTTCGTATACTTGTCACTTCTAGACCCTTGGCCGACATCAACAAAACGTTCCATGGTGCAAGTGGCGTTAGGCTCGAGTTCATGGATCAAATCTCTAGGTCATCTACAGAATGTGACATTCAGTTGTACATCTCCCATCATTTAACAGATGTTCATGACTTCAAAGATGGAATGATTAGCCAACTTACGAAGAAATCGGATGGGTTGTTTGAATGGGCTCGGATTGCTTGCGAATACATCAACTTCGCAACTGACTTTTTGACAGAGAGAGAGCGATTTGAAAAGCTTATTGCGCAAGCCGGAGAGGGCGAAGCACTTCTCGATAACATGTACATGATGGTTTTGCGAAGCATCATGGGATATCATCTTGACAACCGTTCCCTTGACCGCTTCCGCTCTGTCCTACGGCTGGTGCTATCAACACGTGAACCGCTTCCAATGGATTCCTTGGATGTTTTGCATAGAAAAATGGACTTACAACATGATCAGTATGGGGTAGCTACAGTTCTGCAATACTTGGGATCACTACTCAGTGGCATATCCAATCAATTGGTCCCTATCCGTGCCTTACACTCCACATTTTATGAATTCCTTACTACACATGAAAGAAGTGGACCATTCTTCATCAATCTTACAGGCATTGATGTGCACCTGGGGCATGCCTGCCTTCAGGTGATGCAGCAGCATCTGTGTTTCAACATATGCAACCTGAAGAGCTCATATATCCCTAATTCAGAGGTTGCTGACTTTGACTGGCTTGTGAATGCTCATATTAAACCATACTTGTCATATTCATGTTGCTTCTGGGCTGATCATATGAGACTGGCACCATATCAAGCACACTTAGCAGGTCAAATATCAGAATTTCTCTTGAATGAGAAAATATTATTCTGGCTTGAAGTTCTTGGCTTGTTGAATCAAATAAACCTTGCCCCAACTATACTCAGTAATGCAGCAAGCTGGCTTCAGGTAAGCCAATTAAAGGTTTGTATTATATTATGTGAAGTACAATCTTGTATAGGGCAATGAACATTATGATGCTGTGGCAGTAGCAAGAGATGGCATTAAATTCTGCAGAATGTTTGGAGCTGTTATTTCAGAATGCACTCCACATCTGTATCTATCAGGATTACCTTTTTCACCAGAAAACAGTGTGATAGGTAGGTATCAGTCCCAGAAATTTCCAAGGGTGCCAAGAGTTGCTTCTGGAAAAGCAGCAGAATGGCCTAACCTGCAGTTGACAATCAGAGGACATACAAGCTTGGTCTCTTCAGTGGCATTTTCACCAGATGGGAAGAGCATTGCATCATGTTCTCATGATGCTACTATCTACATCTGGGATGCTGAGACTGGGATCCAAATTGGCATTCCTCTCAAAGGACACACTAAATGGATCAGATCAGTTGCATTTTCACCAGATGGGAAGAGAATTGTGTCAGGCTCTGCAGACAAAACTGTCTGCATCTGGGATGTTGAAAGTGGCATACAAGTGGGGAGTTCCCTCAAAGGTCACACTGGATATGTCAATACAGTTAGTTTTTCACCAAATGGAAAGAGGATTGCATCAGGTTCTGCAGATGAAACTATCTGTATATGGGATGCTGAGACAGGAGGGCAGATGTGCAGTCCTTTCAAAGGACACACAGATTGGGTCACATCAGTTTGTTTTTCACCAGATGGAAAGGTGGTTGTATCAGGTTCTGATGATAAAACCATTTGCATTTGGGATGCCCAGACTGGGGTGCAAGTGGGTAGTTTTACAGGACACACTGACAGTGTCACATCAGTAGCATATTCACCAGATGGAATGAGAATTTCATCTGGTTCTAATGATAAGACTGTTTGCATTTGGGATGTTCAAACTGGGGCACAAGTTGGCAGTCTTCTTAAAGGGCATTCTGGATATGTCAATACAGTTGCATTCTCACCAGATGGAAGAAGAATTGCATCAGGTTCCAGGGATGAAACTATTTCTATCTGGGATGCTAAGACTGGGGAGCTTGTAGGTAGCCCTTTCAAAGGACACACTGACAATGTTACATCCATTGCATTTTCACCAGATGGAAGGAGGATTGTATCAGGCTCTTTTGACAAAACTGTCTGCATATGGGATGCTGAGAATCAGAAACAACTGCAAAGTCCTCTCATCAGTTCCATCACTTCAGTAAAATTTTCACCAGATGGAACAAGAATTGTATCAGGTTCCAGGGATGAAATGGTTTGCATCTGGGATGCTGTGACAGGTGATCAAGTGGGAAATTCTCTGAAAGGGCACAGTGAAAGTGTCTCATCTGTTGCATTTTCACCAGATGGCAAAAGGATTGTATCAGGTTCCCTTGATGGATCTCTGTGCATCTGGCATGTTGAGGCAGGGGTGCAAGTGGGAAATTCATTAGAAGGACACACTGGACCTGTCAATTCAGTCACTTTTTCACCAAGTGGAAAGAAGATTGCATCAGGTTCTCATGATGAAACTGTCTGTATCTGGGATGCTGAGACAGGAAAACAAGTGGGCAGTCCTCTGAAAAGATATGTTCATTCATTCTCTTCAGTTGGATTCTCACCAGATGGTAAGAGGATTGCATCAGGTTCTGAGGACAAAATCATCTATATTTGGGATACTGAGACTGGGGAGGAGGTGGGTAGTCTTAGGGGACACACTGACTGTGTCACATCAGTTGCATTTTCCCCAGATGGAAAGAGGATGGTATCAGGTTCTCTTGATAGAACTGTCTGTATTTGGGACCCTCAGATGTGGGAGAGAGTTGGTTGGACTCTCAGAGTCAAAGGACATACTCAGAGTGTCACATCAGTTGCATTTTCACCAGATGGAAAGAGGGTTGCATCTGGTTCTCGTGATGCAACTGTGTGCATTTGGGATGCTAAGACTGGGGTGCATATGTGCAGTCTTCTAAAAGGGCATACTGCATCTGTGCAAACAGTTGCATTTTCACCAGATGGTCAAGTGATTGCATCTGGTTCTATGGATAAAACTCTGTGCATCTGGGATGGTGAGACTGGACTTCTAGTGTCTGGTCCTATAAAAGGCCACATTGGTTCCATTGAATCAGTTGCATTTTCACCAGATGGAAAAAGGATTGCATCAGGTTCCACTGATCCAAGTATCTGTATCTGGAATGCTGAGACTGGATTATTATTGGGCAGCCCACTCAAAGGACATGCTGAGGTGGTCACTTCAGTTGCATTCTCACCAGATGGGAAGAGGATTGTATCAGGTTCCAGGGATAAAACTGTCTGCATCTGGGATGCTGCAACAGGAGCACAAGTGAGTGTCCCTCTAAAGGGACATACAGGTATTGTAACATCAGTGGCATTTTCACCTGATGGGACAAAGATTGCATCATGTTCTAGGGATGAAACTGTCTGCATTTGGGATGCTACAACTGGGATACAAGTTAGCAGTCTTCTTGAAGAAGGCACTTACTGGGTCTCTTCTGTTGCATTTTCTCCAGATGAAAAAAGGATTGCATCAGGTGCCAGAGATGCAAATGTCTGTATCTGGGATATTGAGGAAGGAGTACAGGTTGGTAGTCTTGAAGGACATGCTCAGTGGGTCACATCAGTTGCATTTTCTCCAGATGGAAAGAGGATTGTATCTGGTTCTGATGATAAAACTGTCTGTGTTTGGGATGCTGAAACTGGGGTTTTAGTGTGCAGTCCTATCAAAGGACATGCTGGCCCAGTTAAATCAGTTGCATTTTCACCTGATGGAAAGTGGATTGCATCAGGTTCCAGTGATCATACTGTTTGCATTTGGGATGCTGAGACTGGAGTGGAAGCATGCAATCCTCTAAAAGGACATACTGGGACAGTTGAATCAATTGCATTTTCACCTGATGGAAAGAGAATTGTATCAGGTTCTGATGATAGAACAATCTGCATTTGGGATGCTGAGACTGGATTGAAAGAGGACAATCCTCTCCCTGACTGGGTTTCTTCCATTATATTCCCACCAGGCCAGGACTGGAGAAGCAAGATTTTTCTAAATGCTCAGGGTTGGGTCACTGGACCACAAGGCCAGTTGTTGATCTGGCTACCACCAGCCATTCAGAAGCCATTGTTACTACCAAGAATGCAAGGAGTCATTCCACAACCAGCAGTGAAGCTGGATCTTAGTAAGATGGTACATGGCCATATGTGGGACCAGTGTTATGAGAACTAATTAATGGGATTGGTCACTCTTGTATGTATTGTACTATGTTATATGTATATGTAACAAGACTTTAACCTGAACCATAAATGAACCTATTTAAAGTTAAGCTTCCATTACATGGGATTCCAACCTATCTGATCAAAGTGTCAAGAATGGGACATTTGGCCCCTTAATACATGTACCAAGAACTGGTGCCTTCATCAGTCCTACTGACTATTCTAAAATACTACTATGGATACCCAATTTGTACCTGCCCACAGTAGTAATCAGCAAAGTCTCCAACCTCATCTAGTACTTATTGATTGCCTAGTGAGCACTATGCTTGTAGTCAAGGACAGCACTTGTTTCTTAATCTAAAGTGCTGGGAAAAACATCTATGATCCAATCCAACCCCAATTGTGGTTGGAGTTGAGCAGGAAAACTAAGTCACTGTGTTCAATTATAAATACAGCCACCCACAAAAAAACACCAACTCTTTTCAATTGACTACCATCAGAGGTATGTACCATCAGTTAAATATCCTTGATCTTTGCATAAAGAAATGTAATTCCTTCCTCATTTTGAAAGGAATAGTATCAAAAATGATTTGAGCCTTGAGTTTCTTCATGTAAACCTGGTTTTTCAATTGTTCCAAGATATCCTTGACAGACTGTATAAAATATTTTCCTGACCAAAATGACAAATGGTGCAAGTGGAAGGGCAATCACATGGCTCTCTACACCTTACCAGATGATGATGAAGCTTTGGTTCATATGGACACAAACCCTTAAGAAGGGCATAATGTTACAATTTGATCTCATCTCATCTTATCTCCTATCTGATCAGGATGGGATTTGTTATTGAGTCATCTAAGATCTAATACATCAGCAGGACATGAGGTGTAGGGGAGGCAGGCATGTGTTGAAGGCAAGGCAAAAGTGTCATTAGCCTGGGAACCCCCAGGCTCTTGATTGTTATTGTTGTAGACATTGCTACAGGGTTTTTCTTCTTTTCTTTTCCTACATTGGGCAATCCTTGAATGGCTCATTCATATCTGTTACAATTCTCTTTTCCCTTTGTTAATGGACTACATTTACTTGTTACAAACCCATAGTTACGCTTGGACATTATCTCCTTCCATAGCTACCTTCACCTTTCCTTTTCTAGATAGCTATGCTCTTTCCCCTTACGATTCTTTTGTTCTCCAAACATATATAAACCCCTTTCATGTACCATAGTTCTTTAATTCCAACTTAGTTGAATCATATCTACAACTCGAATGCTCTTCTGCTTGTCACCTCAACCGCTCTCCTCACCTTCATCATTGTCAGACTTACTGAGACCCGCAGCTCTCAGGAACGACCCCCAAATGGATCCGTCACCTATAAGGGGAAATACTATCTTGGACAATGAGAAGTTTTTCTTTACCAACAAACCTGGTATTTTGTTACAAAAGGATGGAAACAAAATGAACCAGTCCCAGACAGATATTTTTCAGGAGACTTTCACTCAGGAGCCTTTGAATTTGATTTACCTGATCAAATCTACCTAGACTGGGGTAGTGAAGTACAAGGAGAACCACTCTACCTTGTCCAAGAACCAGAAAATGACTCAGGAAGGACTCTTTATAGAAACTTCTTTGGAGACAGTGACAGACATGGAATCACAGCTAGCCTTTTAGCAGAGTGGGAGGAATTACAACAAATTGAACAAGCCAAGCTTGAGGAAAATCCATTTGATATAGATTACTTGAAACAAGGACCACCCCCATCTCCAAAACAGAAAACCCCAAGTAGAAGTCCTACTCCTGAACCACCAATTAACCCTGAACCACCAATTACTCTTGAACCAGGAATGGTGTCTGAAACCAGTGCTAGCTCTAAAGGAGATATCAAACTGCAGCCTATACGACGTTTTACAGGTAAACAAATTGAAGCAAGATCATTTTTAGGACAGCTCGAAGATTATCTTACCCTCAACAAACAAAACTATGAAGGAAAAGACAAAAAGAAAGTCAGGTATGCGCTTGCATGCATGGGACCAGAATTAGACAACTGGAAAACCATTATTTGAGGTGAGTTGAACGACAACAGGAGCAGTGCTACACCCACATTCAAATGGAGCAACTATGAAGCATTTGAGACACGTTTCATCAATGACTGGGGAGAAGTTAACAGTGCCCTTCAAGCCTTGAATAATCTGTCCAAATTAAGAGTTGGAAATGGCATCTCAGTCCCAGAATGTATTAGGAAATTCTGCATGGACATAGGAACATCTGGCCTCACAGGAATACCCACTCAGCTGCAGGCATTTGTTAAGGGATTACCCTTAGAACTTGCTAGGATGATCTTACAGGACCAGAGGAAGATAAAGACAATGCAAGAAGTCTATGATAAGGCTGAGGATCACCATAACGCCTGGGATATGACAGGACAAGGAAACAGGAGAACCAATGAAGGATCTGGAACATGTTTCAATCATAACAACAATTGACCCGGAACAATCACAGCTATTAATACCACAACTCCTGGTTGATTGACAGATGATCAAAAGGAGGAATACCAAAAGACTGGAAAGTGTTTCAGATGTGGAACACAGGGACACATCTCCAGGAACTGCCCGAAACACAATGACGTGTCTTCATCCAGGTCTTCTTACCAGAATAAAGCTGTCCATTCCATCACTGAGGAACAACAGAAGGAAGAAGACGAACCAGTAAAAGAGATTAGAGCCATCTTTTCAGCAATGTCTACTGAGGAAAAGAATGCCCTCTTGAACAAATTCGAAAACGAGGGTTTTTAGTTAGGAAGTGTCACTCAGCGGTTGGCCCTTCCTTATTATCAAGATCTGAACAGTTAGCACTTGATTCTGTAATAGTATTATCCAACAATGACAAGCACATTTCATTAACTATCAAATCAACCAATTTACCTGCTGGAACATCTGCCCTAATTGACTGTGGAGCAGAAGGAAAGTTTGTAGATGAAAGAGCAGTAAAAGAGCTCAAAAAGGAACGACTCAAGAAACTGATTAAGGTTAGAAATGCAGATGGAACAGTAAATGCAAAAGGGATGATCACACATCACACCAAGATATGCTATATGATTGAAGGATGACAATTTGTAAACTGGTTTTGGATCACAAAGCTAGGCGATCAATGAATGATCTTAGGGATACCTTGGTTAGAAGAAAATAACCCAATCATCAATTGGCGAGAGAAATCTTTGCAGATTGAAGATCCAGACACATTGCCAAAAGCAATTTGGCAGCTAGCCCTAGACTCTCAGCAATGGGGTGAAGATGACTATTGGATCAGAGTAAAAACATCAGCATCACAGGAACTGGAGCATAGGCTAAAGAAAGACGAACCATCCACCACACTACCATCAGAATATGAGCAGTGGCACACCATCTTTGACAAAAAGGCATCGGAATGTTTCCCATCTAGTCGACCATGGGATCATGCAATTAACACTAAAGAAGGTTTTGTCCCAAAAGCTAGCAAACTTTATCCCTCATCCATCAAAGAACAAGGACTATTAGACAAATGGATTGATGAACAGCTGCAGAAGGGATATATTAAACCATCTATGTCACCCCAGGCATCACCATTCTTCTTCATAGCAAAAAAGGAAAGTGGAGCACTCCAACCCTGTCAGGATTACCAATATCTGAATGAATGGACTGTCAAAAATGCATATCCCCTTCCCCTGGTCTCTGATCTCATGACTAAACTGCGAGGTGCCAAGTATTTCACCAAACTAGATCTCCGATGGGGATACAATAATGTTTGTATCAAAGAGGGAGATGAATGGAAAGCAGCCTTCATTACCAATTGAGGGCTCTATGAACCAATGGTCATGTTCTTTGGACTATGCAATTCACTGTCAACCTTTCAGACTATGATGAACAAATACTTCAGGGATATGATCAATGAAGGATGGTTAATTATTTACATGGATGATATGCTAATCTGTGCAGAAACATTGGAACAATTGGAAGAGTGGACAAAACAAGTCTTACAACAGTTACAAGATAATGATCTCTTTCTGAAATTAGAAAAGTGCAAGTTCGCTACACAAGAGGTCAAATTCCTAGGAATGATCATCACCCCTGGATGCATCCAGATGGACCCGATTAAACTAGCAGGTATTGCCAACTGGCCAGTCCCCACCACGGTTAAACAAGTCCAATCATTTCTTGGGTTTGGAAACTTCTATCAATGCTTTATTGGAAATTTTGCTGCCATTGCTAAACCACTCACTGATCTCACAAAGAAAACTGAGCCATTTGATTGGACTACTGAACGGAATAATGCCTTTGAAATTCTAAAGCGATGATTTGCATCTATGCTGGTGCTATTGATGCTGGATCCAACTCAACCCTTTATCCTTCAAACTGACACATCAAATAAAACGATAGGAGCAGTCTTGAAACAGGCTGATAAAACAGGATCTTTGCACCCCTGTGGATTTATTTCGCATGCATTAACACAAACGGAGCAGAATTATCAGATCTACAATTGAGAACTCTTGGCAATCATTAAGGGATTGATGACTTGGCAACATCTATTACATGGATTGCCCCATACCACCATTGTCCATTGTGATCACAAGAATTTGTCCTACTATTGGACCACTCAACACTTAACACCTAGACAAGCTAGATGGTCATCCCTATTATCTGAATTTGACCTGTGTATTGAACATGTCCTTGGCACGAAGATGTTTGAAGTGGATGCTCTGTCTCGATGCCCAGATCACATGGGAAACAGCCAATTACAAGAAAATGTCATAGTCTTGCCTGAGGACTGTTTCATTTGTCTTATTGCAGAAGATCTAGTCACAGATATTCGGAAAGCGATGTCAAAAGACGATTTTGGACACATTCTAATCAAGGTTATCACCACGCATTGTGCCCCACCAATCAAATCAAATATACAGGATTGGTCTTATACAAATGGCATTGTTCACTATCTTGGCAAAACCTACATCCCTGATCAGGATGGATTACGAACCAAATTGATCAAAGAAACACATGAAGCACAATCATCAGGTCACCCTGGATGACTAAAGACTCTTGAACTTCTTAAACAAGATTACTGGTGGCCTGGAATCTTCAAACATGTCAGAGAATGGATTGAAGGATGTGCCCTCTGCCAACAGATGAAGATTAACACACACCCAAATGTGCCAGCCCTTCACCCAATTCAATCAAAAGCAACACGCCCATTCCAACAAGTGACCCTTGATTTCATCACTGATCTACCCCTTTCTGATGGCTTTGATTCAATCCTGGTCATGGTGGACCATGGTCTTACAAAGGGGGTAATTTTCACACCTTGCAAGAAGACAATCAATGCTCTAGGCACCACAGAACTTTACATCTCTGAAATCTTCAAACAGTTTGGCCTACCTGATGTTTTAATCTCAGATCGAGGCCCACAGTTTTCTGCAAAAGTATTCCAGGAAATACGAAAAGCATTAGGAATCGACCATAGAATGAGCACAGCCTACCACCCCCAGACAGATGGAGAAACAGAACGAGTCAACCAAGAACTAGAGGTCTATCTCTGGATGTTCTGCACTAATGAACCACATCTATGGAAACCGCTTCTCCCAAAGGCCAAGTTTGCCCACAATAACCAACATCATGACACAATCAAGACTTCCCCATTCAGGCTAATGTATGGAATGGACCCTGTCGCACTTCCCACAGCCACAACATGAATGACTACACCAGCAGCCGAGGAACGCCTTCAATTCCTAAGAAAGGCCAGAGAGGAAGCACTAGCAGCACATGAACTAGCAAGACAACTAGTGGCAAGACAATGTAAAGACAAGGCAATACGATTTGAAAAAGGCACCAAAGTATGGCTTGAGAATAAGAACCTCCACATACCATATCAGTCCAGAAAGCTAGCACCAAAACGAGAAGGACCCTTCGAAATTGAACAAGTGATGGGACCAGTGACATACAAATTAAAGCTCCCAAAGCATTCACCCCATGTTTCATACATCACTCCTTACCCTGTATAGGGAAACAACTGCACATGGCCTGAACTACATGAAACCACTCCCTGATCTCGTAAATGGATGAGAAGAATTCAAGGTTGAAGCAATTCTAGCCCACAGGAAGCGAGGTGCAGGCTACCACTATCTAGTTAAATGGAAAGGCTATGGATCAAATGACAACTCTTGGGAGCCTGCCCACAATCTTTCAAATGCTACCAACATCCTATCAGAATACCAACAATGCTGACACCTTTGAATCATGACTTGATACAGAAACCACCATGTCCTAAAGCAGAATTACCATTATACAAAACAAAACTGTTTGACACTCTCTCAATACACAGCCCTTAAAGAAAAGACTGTCCACACCAGCATACAATACCTCCCCATCTGACATGCCCCTAAAGCACCAAATCTATCAGAAAAACCTACTCGAACCATGGCATTGGTCACACAATATTACCACATTCCCTGACTTAATTGCAATCATCAGAAGAATCCATCAGGAACAATGGAGATCCCCTGCCATGCAGTACAACAATACCTCCCTGAATTCTATCAACTACAATTCTCAGTCAACGACTTACCATTCTACAGTACAGGCCCACCGATCTACCAGAATCTTGCAATAAAGAAAACCAATGTTTATGACACAAGCCATGGCAGACTCCTATGCCCAGAGGAATATGAGAAACTTGACAAAATTTCCAAAAAGGCACAAGAAATCGGTGCACAGATCTGGCTATCTCATCAAGGAATCACACTCCCAGGGAGACCAATCCTATCCATGGACAATTACACTGACGACCTCCACTACCTGCTTGACAAACAAAAGAACATAGTACTCAATATTGTCAGACAGATCAGGAAATTCCTCTCCAAACCCATCACTGACCTTAGTACCTATAAGTTCATGGCTTTGGAAATGTTCATCAGAGAAGATCACAAGCTTCTCACAAACCCTGACATCCTGAATCAAATAGAAATGGATGATTCGGACCTAGACCCAGATTTTGATGAGGACGACCTATAAAGACAGTCTGTCCAGTACCAGCAATCATCCTACTGCATCAGAAACAATGTTCACTTTCTTTGCCCTCGCTGCCTACTTCTTTGTCCTTGCTTTTCTCTCTTGCACTCACTGGTGCATCAACAAAACTGTTGCTGCCCTCTCACCCTTCCTTGCCCTCCCAGACCTCTCACTTGAGGTCTTCATCAAAAATACTACCATTGTTCACTTTGAAGATGACGATCTTCACGTTCACCCAGCTGACCTACTTCCTCAGACATACCCTGAGGATCACCACCTTCCCCATTTTGCCCAGTTTGTCAAACGGAACACACCAACCTCTCCTCCACCACCAACAATCTTGCTGCCCTCATCCTCACTATCAAACCACATGAGATGACATATGAAGGATGCAACTCATTCCTGTGGAATGCCCAGAATTTGCATCGTGCTGTGGAGGCACTCAAATGGAAGGTAGAAACTTCCACAAAAGAACTTGACAATGCAGTCAAATGGGCTGAATCAAGGATGGATCATGGCTGGACAACTTCTGGCTGGTAGAAGTTGGTGACTTCTCACATACAAAGGGGGTAATGTTACAATTCTCTTTTCCCTTTGTTAACGGACTACATTTACTTGTTACAAACCCATAGTTACACTTGGACGTTATCTCCTTCCATAGCTACCTTCACCTTTCCTTTTCTAGATAGCTATGCTCTTTCCCCTTACAATTCTTTTGTTCTCCAAACATATATAAACCCCTTTCATGTACTGTAGTTCTTTAGTTCCAACTTAGTTGAATCATATCTACAACTCAAACACTCTTTTGCTTGTCACCTCAACCACTCTCCTCACCTTCATCATCATCAGACTTAGTGCCTAGAACCCTCGTCCAGTGGCTGGGAACAGACTGAGACTCTGTTTGTCACTGTAGACTTGGACACTGAACAATGTTGTGGACATCAACCATAACACATGCATTTTACGAATGGTCTCACTACCTCAAGGGTGCAAAGGAACAGGTTGAAGTTTCAATGGATCACCAGAACCTTACGTATTTCCGGAAACCACAAAATCTAAACTGCAGACAAGCACGCTGGGTCATGGACCTTCAGGAATTCAACTTTGTCATAAAACACTGGTCTGGGAAATCAAATTTCAAGGCAGATTTGCTGTCAAGAAGAACAGGACACAAAAAGGGACAGAATGATAATGAAGGAGTGATCCTCCTGAAAGATCATCTGTTTGTAAGGGTCTATGATGATGATTGGGCAATTGAGGACATCATTAAGGAGATCCAGAAAGTTTCAGCTAGACAGTGGGAAACCCAGGTTTGACAAGGTATAGACCAACAGGACCCTGACTTTAAGATCGACAAGGGGTTAGTTGAATGGAAGGGTTGGATTTACATTCTGGCAGACATGCAAATCAGGGGTGACTTAATTCAAATCCACCACTCCTGGGGACACTCTGAAGTAGTTAAGAGAGTGGAGAGCCTCACTCATAATTTCTGGTGGCCACAAATGCAGAAAGATATCAAGTGCTATATCCGAGGATGCAAGATGTGCCAGAAGGCCAAACCAAACTGACACCCAAGGGCAGCACCACTGATTCCAAATGAAATTCCTGACACATCATGGGAAATAATTTCCATAGATCTGATTGGACCTCTACCCAAGTCAAAAGGAAATGATATGATCATGGTTGTGGTGGACCACCTCACAAAAAAGGTGTACTTCCTACCCACTACATTGTCAATTACATCACAGGGAGTAGCGGTTCTCTTCAGGGATAATGTCTTCAGAGAACATGGTATACCCAGGAAAGTCATCAGTGATAGGGGACTGCAATTTGTCTTCAAGTTCATGGATGACTTGTATGGAATCCTGGGTATCCAAGAGAATAGATCAATGGCATATCATCCACAGACTGATGGCCAAACCAAGCACATCAATCAGGAGGTTAAGGAATTCTTGACAATGTTTGTCAATCACCGACAGGACAATTGGAGTGACTGGCTTGCAGTGGCTCAGTTCTGCCACAACAACCAGATACACTTGTCTACTGGGTTTTCACCATTCTTTATGAACTATGGGCATCATCCAAACAAGGGGATGAACCCATTGCACCAGCCAAAAACCATTGCAATGGAGGAACTAGTCAAAGAAGTAGAGGACATTCAGGCCAAGGCCAAGGCAGTATACCTCAGCACAGAGAATTTGCCAATGCTTCGTGCAACGAAGAAGCTTGACAGCAAATTTGTAGGTCCCTTGGAGGTGGTTGAAAAGGTTGGCAAGTCTGCATACCAATTAAAAATTCCTGCTGCATGGAAAATTTACAACATCTTCGATGAAATACTTTTGAAACCCTATCACACTCCAGAATTCCCCAATCAGATTGAAAAAGCAGCCAAATGAAAAGAGGCGCAGATGGTTGAGGAATCGGAAGATGATGAGTGTTACGGTTGATGTCCACAACGTCGTTCAGCGTCCAAGTCTACAGCAACAAACAGAGTCTCAGTCTGTTCCCAGTCACTGGACAAGGGTTCTAGGCACTAAGTCTGACGATGACGAAGGCTAGAGAGAGAGCAAGGAGAGTGGTTGAGGCGACGAGCAAAAGAGTGTTCAAGTTATGGATATGATTCGACTAAGTTGGAACTAAGGAACTACGGTACATGAGTGGGGTTTATATACGTTGAGAGAACAATAGGAACTAAAGGGGAAAGAGCATAGCTATCTGAGAAAGGAAGGGTAAAGGTAGCTATAAAAGGAGATAACGTCCAAGCGTAACTATGGGTTTGTAACAAGTAAATGTGGTCCGTTAAACAAAGGGAAAAGAGAACTGTAACATTACCCCCTTTGTATGCGAGAAGTCACCGACTTCTACCAGCCAGAAGTTGTCCAGCCATGGTCCGTTCTGGACTCAGCCCACTTGACAGCATTGTCCAATTCTTTTGTTGAGGTCTCCACCTTCCACTTGAGCGCTTCAGCGGCGTGATGCAGATTTTGAGCATTCCGTAAGAATGAGTCGCGTTCCTCATAAGTCATTTCATGAGGGTCAATGGTGAGGGTGAGTGTGACGAGGTTGTCGGTCGCGGAGGAGAGGTTAGTGATGGAGCAGGTGGCGGCAGCAAGGGTGTCGGCAACGACGGTGAGCGTGGTGTTCTGTTTGACGAATTGGGCGAAGTGGGGAAGGTGGTGATTGTCTGGGTATACCTGGGGAAGGAGGTCTGCTGGGTGGACATGAAGGTCATCATCCTCGAAATGGGTGATGGTGGTGTTTTCAATAAAGACCTCGAAAGGGAGGTCTGGGACGGCGATAAAGGGTGAGAGGGCGGCGACGGTTTCATCAATGCACCAGTGAGCGCAGGAGAGGAGGGCCAGGACAGTGAAGTAGGTGATGAGGGTGAAAAAGGTGAACATGGTCTATTGTTACGATGTGAGTTTGGCATTGGGTGGTGATACTTGAAGAATTTATACGTATTCCAGATCACTGATTTCCATGTCCGAATCCAAACTTTCTATATCTAGTGGATCTTCAATTGCAGGGTCAGTAAGGAGTTCTCGTTCGTCTGTGATGAACCTGGTTAACGAATCTAAGTGTTGAATTCCTGGTGTTTGTCAGAGTGACTAAAAATCTTCTGATTCTCCTGATAATGTCCACAATTATTTCCCTCTGTTCATCAAACAAGTACTGAAGGTCGTTGAGGATGTCGTCTATGAGGATACGAGGTCTTCCTGGGATTCTGATCCTTCGTCCAATTAACCAAATTTGTGTGCTACACTCCCGTGTCTGTATAGTGATTTCATCAATTCGTTTATATTCTTCCGGGCATAACAGTCTCCCATGAGTGCTTTTGTAAATGTCACTGTTCCTGATGGCTAGAAGTTGGTAGACTGGTGGATCTTCGTTATAGTTAGGTAAATCGGTTCCTGCGAATTGTAGATCATGGTATCTGGGAAGATAGCTCTGAACAATGTTGCAAGGGAGCTCCGTGGTTCCTGAAGGGTTCTTCCAATGGTGATGGTGAAGTCAGGGGGTGCGGTAATATTGTGTGATCAGTGCCATCCTTCGGGTAAGTTTTTCTGATAGGTTTGGTGCCTTAGGGATGTGTCGGAGGGGAAGGTATTGTATGTGGGTATAGACGGTTTTTTCTTTAAGAGCTATAGTGTATTGAGAGAGTATCGAACAGTTTCGTTTCATATAATGATAATTTTGTTTCAAGATGTGGCGATTTCTGTATCGAGTCATGGTTCAGAGGTGTCGGCGTTGTTGGTATTCTGATAGGATATCAGTGGCGTTTGCAAGATTGCAAGTGGGTTCCCAAGAATTATCATTCGATCCATAGCCTTTCCATTTAACTAGGTAATGGTAGCCTGCGCCTCGCTTCCTGTGGGCTAGAATTGCTTCTACCTCGAATTCCTCTTGTCCATTTACGAGGTCAGGGGGTGGTTTCACATAATTTGGGCCATGTGCAGTCGTTTCCCTATACGGGGTAAGGAGTGACGTATGAAACACAGGGTGAATGTGCCATTGCTTTGGGAGTTTCAATTTGTATGTTACTGGTCCCATCACTTGTTCAATTTCAAAGGGTCCTTCTCGTTTTGGTGCTAGCTTTCTGGACTGATATGGTATGTGAAGGTTTCTGTTTTTGAGCCATACTTTGGTGCCTTTCTCGAATCGCACTGCTTTATCCTTGCGTCGTTTTGCCACTAGTTGTCTTGCTAGTTCATGTGCTGCTAGCGCTTCTTCTCTGGCCTTCCTTAGGAACTGAAGGCGTTCCTCTGCTGCTGGTGTAGTCATTCGTGTTGTAGCTGTGGGAAGTGCAACAGGGTCCGTTCCATACATTAGTCTGAATGGGGAAATTTTGATTGTGTCATGATGTCGGTTATTGTGAGCGAATTCGGCTATTGGGAGAAGCAGTTTCCATAGATGCGGTTCATTGGAGCAGAACATTCGCAGGTAGACTTCTAATTCCTGGTTGACTCGTTCTGTTTCTCCATCAGTCTGAGGGTGATAGGCTGTGCTCATTCTATGATCGATTCCTAATGCTTTTTGTATTTCCTGAAATACTTTTGCGGAGAACTGTGGTCCTCAATCCAAGATCAAAACGTCAGGTAGGCCAAACCATTTGAAAATTTCAGAGACGTAAAGCTCTGCAGTGCCTAGAGCATCAATTGTCTTCTTGCAAGGTGTGAAAATTACCCCTTTTGTAAGACCATGGTCCACTGTGACCAGGATCGAGTCAAAGCCATCAGACAGGGGTAGATCCATAATAAAATCAAGGGTTACTTGTTGAAAGGGACGGGTTGCTTTTGACGGAATTGGGTGAAGGGCCAGCACATTTGGGTGCGTGTTAACCTTCATCTGTTGACAGAGGGCGCATCCTTCTATCCATTCCCTGACATGTTTGAACATTCCGGGCCACCAGTAATCGCGTTTAAGGAGTTCAAGGGTCTTCAATCGTCCAGGGTGACCTGATGATTTTGCTTCATGCGTTTCCTTGATCAATTTGGTTTGTAATCCGTCTTGGTCAGGGATGTAGGTTTTGCCGAGATAGTGAACAATGCCGTTTGTGTAAGACCAATCCTGTATGTTCGATTTGATCGGTGGAGCGCGATGTGTGGTGATAACCTCAATTAGAATTCGTCCAAAATCGTCTTTTGACATTGCTTTCTGAATCTCTGTGACTAGATCTTCTGCAATAAGGCAAATAAAACGATCTTCTGGTAAGACTGTGACATCTTCTTGTGATTCACTATTTCCCATATGATCAGGGCATCGAGATAGAGCATCCGCTTCAAACATTTTTGTGCCAGGGACGTGCTCAATGCGGAGGTCAAATTCTGATAATAGGGATGACCATCTAGCTTGTCTAGGCGTTAAGCGTTGGGCCGTTCAATAGTAGGACAAATTCTTGTGGTCACAGTGAACTATAGTGGTGTGGGGTGATCCATGTAGTAGATGTTGCCAGGTCATCAATCCCTTGATGATTGCCAAGAGTTCTCAGTCGTAGATCTGGTAATTCTGTTCCGTTTGGGTTAATGTGTGTGAAATAAATCCGCAGGGGTGAAGAGATCCTGTTTCATCCGCTTGTTTCAAGACTGCTCCTATCGCCTTATTTGATGCATCGGTCTGAAGGATAAAGGGTCGAGTTGGATCTGGCATTGATAATACTGGCATCGATGCAAATTGTCTCTTCAGAATTTCAAAAGCATTGCTCCGTTCAATGGTCCAGTCAAATGGTTCAGTTTTCTTAGTGAGGTCGGTAAGCGGTTTAGCGATGGCAGCGAAATTTCCAATGAAGTGTCGGTAAAAGTTCCCAAATCCAAGGAATGATCGGACTTGTTTGACTGTGGTAGGGACTGGCCAATCAGCGATCCCTGCTAGCTTTATTGGGTCCATCTGAATGCGTCCAGGGGTGATGATCATTCCTAAGAATTCAACTTCCTGCGTGGCGAACTTGCATTTTTCTAATTTCAGGAACAGATTGTTATCTTGTAACCATTGTAGAATTCATTTTGTCCACTCTTCCAGTTGTTCCAGTGTTTCTGTGCAAATTAACATGTCATCCATGTAAATGATTAGCCATCCTTCATTGATCATGTCCCTAAAGTATTCGTTCATCATAGTTTGAAAGGTTGATGGCGAGTTGCATAATCCAAAGAACATTACTGTTGGTTTGTAGAGTCCTCGATTGGTGATAAAGGCTGCTTTCCATTCGTCTCCCTTTTTGATGTGAACATTGTTGTATCCCCATCGAAGGTCTAGTTTGGTGAAGTACTTGGTGCCTCGTAGTTTAGTCATGAGATCAGAAACTAAGGGAAGGGGATATGCATTTTTGACAGTCCATTCGTTGAGGTATTGATAATCCTGACAGGGTCGGAGTGCTCCACTTTTTTTCTTTGCTACAAAGAAGAATGGTGATGCCTGTGGTGATGTAGACGGTTTAATGTATCCTTTCTTGAGTTGTTCATCAATCCATTCGTCTAACAATCCCTGTTCTTTGACGGATAGAGGATAGAGTTTACTAGCTTTCGGGACAAAATCTTTCTTTGTATTGATTGCATGATCCCATGGTTGACTGGATGGGAAGTGTTCAGATGCCTTTTTGTCAAAGATGGTGCGCCATTGCTCATATTCCGTCGGTAAAGTGGTAGATGGTTCGTCTTTCTTTAGCCTGTGCTCTAGTTCTTGTGATGCCGATGTTTTAATTCTAATCCAATAGTCATCTTTGCCCCATTGCTGGGAGTCAAGGGCTAGCTGCCAGATTGCTTTTGACAATGTGTCCAGATCTCTGATTTTCAGAGATTTCTCTCGCCAGTTGATGATTGGGTTATTTTCTTCTAGCCAGGGTATTCCTAGAATCATTCGTTGATCGCCTAGCTTAGTGATCCAGAACCAGTTGATAAATTGTTGTTCTTCGATCATGTAGCATATTTTAGTTCGATGTGTGATCATTCCTTTCACATTTACTGTTCCATCTGCATTTCTGACTTTAATTGGTTTCTTAAGTCGTTCTTTTCTGAGCTTCTTCACTGCTCCCTCGTCTACAAAGTTTCCTTCTGCTCCACAATCGATTAGGGCAGATGTTCCAGCGGGTAAATCGGTCGATTTGATAGTCAATGAAATGCGCTTGTCATTGTTGGATAATACTATTACAGAATCAAGCGCTAACTGTTCAGATCTCGACAATAAGGAAGGGCCAACTGCTGAGTGACGCTTCCTAACTAAAAACCCTCATTTTCGAATTCGTTTAAGAGGGCATTCTTCTCTTCAGTAGACATTGCTGAAAAGATTGCTCTAATTTTCTTCGCTGGTTCGTCTTCTTCCTTCTGTTGTTCCTCAGTGACGGAACGGACAGCCTTATTCTGATAAGAAGACCTGGATGAAGACGCATCATTGCGTTTCGGGCAGTTCCTGGAGATGTGTCCTTGTGTTCCACATCTGAAGCACTTGCCAGTCTTTCGGTATTCCTCCTTTTGATCATCTGTCAATCGGCTAGGAGTCGTGGTATTTATAGCTCTGATTGTTCCGGATCGATTGTTGTTTCAGTTGAAACGTGTTCCAGATCCATCATTGGTTCTCCTGTTCCCCTGTCCTGTCATATCCCAAGCGTTATGGTGATCCTCAGCCTTATCATAGGCTTCTTGCATCGTCTTGATCTTCCTTTGGTCTTGTAAGATCGTCCTAGCAAGTTCTAAGGGTAATCCTTTGACAAATGCTTGCAACTGAGCAGGTATTCCAGTGAGCCCAGAGGTTCCTATATCCATGCGAAATTTCCTAATGTATTCTGGGACTGAAACGCCGTTTCCAACTCTTAATTTGGATAGATTGTTCAGGGCTCGAAGGGCGCTGTTGACTTCTCCCCAGTCATTGATGAAACGTGTTTCAAATGCTTCATAGTTGCTCCATTTGAACGTGGCTGTGGTACTGCCTCTGTTGTCGTTTAATTCGCTTTGGATAATAGTTTTCCAGTCATTTAGTTCTGGTCCCATGCATGCAAGCGCATACCTGACTTTCTTTTCGTCTTTTCCTTCATAGTTCTGTTCATTGAGGGTAAAGTAATCCTCAAGCTGTCCTAAAAATGACTTTGCTTCGATTCGTTTGCCTGTAAAAGGTCGTATAGGCTGCGGTTTGATATCTCCTTTAGAGCTAGCACTGGTTTCAGATGCCATTCTTGGTTCAGGAGTGATCGGTGGTTCAGGGTTAATTGGTGGTTCAGGGGTTGGTGTTCTGGTGATCGGTTTCGGTTCTGGAGTAGGGGTTCTACTCGGAGTTCTGGGTTTCAGAGATGGGGGTGGTCCTTGTTTCGAGTAATCTGTATCAAACGGGTTTTCCTCAAGCTTGGCTTGTTTGATTCGTAGTAATTCCTCCCACTCTGCTAAAAGGCTAGCTGTGATTCCGTGTCGGTCGCTGTCTCTAAAGAATTCTCTGTAGAGGTTCCTTCCTGGGTCGCTTTCTGGTTCCTTAACAAGGTAGAGTGGCTCTCCTTGTACTTCACTACCCCAGTCTAGGTAAATTTGATCGGGTAAATCAAATTCAAAGGCTCCTGAGTAGAAGTCTCCTGAAAAATATTTGTCTGGGACTGGTTCGTTTCGTTTCCGTCCTTCTGTAACAAAGTACCAGGTTCATTGGTAGAGAAAAACTTCTCGTCATCCAAGGTAGTATTTCCCCTTATAGGTGACGGATCCGTTTGGGGGTCATTCCTGAGAGCTGCGGGTCTCAATGGTGTCGGCTAGGGATGATACCCTGAGCTAGTCCTGAGTTCCAACTTATGTTACGGTCGATGTCCACAACATCATTCAGCGTCCAAGTCTACAGCGACAAACAGAGTCTCGGTCTGTTCCCAGTCACTGGACAAGGGTTCTAGGCACTAAGTCTGACGATGACGAAGGCTAGAGAGAGAGCAAGGAGAGCGGTTGAGGCGACGAGCAAAAGAGTGTTCAAGTTATGGATATGATTCGACCAAGTTGGAACTAAGGAACTACGGTACATGAGTGGGGTTTATATACATTGAGAGAACAATAGGAACTAAAGGGGAAAGAGCATAGCTATCTGAGAAAGGAAGGGTAAAGGTAGCTATAAAAGGAGATAACGTCCAAGCGTAACTATGGGTTTGTAACAAGTAAATGTGGTCCATTAAACAAAGGGAAAAGAGAACTGTAACAATGAGTATGAAGTTGAAGAAGTCATGGACAGCAGAGTCAGTGGACAAAACAGTGGTTGACTGGAGTATTTGGTCAAGTGGAAAAACTACCCAGTAGAGGAGTCTACATGGGAACCAGCAGAGAACCTCACTAATGCTAAAAAGGAGGTTCAGAAATTCCATAGGCAAAATCCAAGTGCACCCTGACAGCTGGCATTAGCGGACTTATGGTTTAAAAATTGGCACAACTATACAGATACAAAGGCTCCCAGGTGGTTGTTCAGCAGGGAAGATGGTAAATTTGAGTGTGACTACCTTGACAAACTAAAACGGAATTGGCAACAGTGGAAAGGCAACCACAAACTCATCTATGCTGAACCTGACATGGAAGGGGCGTTCTCAAGAGACCTTGAGTGTGGTGGGCTGGTTAAACCCACACTTGATTCCCCTAGGCAGACCAAAGCATGACTTCCCAGATGTGAAGTCTTGAGGAGGAGGTCATGTTACAATATGGACATTTTTCTTTATTTTTCTCTATTTTATTCAGGAACCCACCCACAATCTTTCCAATGCCACTGATATTTTATCAGAATACCAACAACATCGACACCTGTGAACCATGACTCAATACAGGAATTGCTGTATCTTAAAACAAAATTACTATTACACAAAACAAAATTGTTCAACACTCTCTCAATATACTATAGCTCTTAAAGAAAAAACCATCCATACTCACATACAGTATCTTTCCTTCCAACATGCCCCCAAAGCACTGAATCTATCAGAAAAACCAATCCAAACAAAGGTGCTGGTCACACAATATTACCGCACCCCTCGACTTAACTGCCATCACCAGAAGAACCCTTCAGGAACAATGGAGTTCCCTTGCAACACTGTCCAGAACTATCTTCCCCAATACCATGATTTACAATTCTCAGTAAACAATTTACCCATCTATAATGAAGATCCACCTGTCTACCAACTTCTAGCCATCAAGAACAGTGATGTCTACAAAAGCACTCATGGGAGATTGCTATGTCCAGAAGAATATAAGCAGATTGATGAGATCACTAAACAGGTATGGGAGTGTAGCACACAAATTTGGTTACTTGGACGAAGAATCAGAATCCCAGGAAGACCTTGTATCCTTATTGAAGACATCCTTGACAATCTTCAGTATTTATTTGATGAACAAAGAGAGATAATAGCGGACATTGTCAGAAGAATCAGGAGACTTTTAGTCACTCCAACCACAACACCAGGAATTCAACACCTGAATTTGTTAACCAGGTTCATCACAGAAGAATGAGAACTCCTTACTGACCCTGCAATCAAAGATCCACTGGATATGGAAAACTCAGATTTGGACACAGATATCAGCGATTTGGAATACATATAAATTCTTCAAGTACAACCACCTAATGCCAGATTCACATCACAACAACATGTTCACCTTTTTCGCCATTGCCACCTACTTTTTTGTCCTCACCCTCATCTCCTGCACTCACTGGCGCATTGATGAGGCTGCTGCCACCTTCTTGCCCTTCATTGCCATCCCAGACCTACTGCTCAAGGTCTTTATAGAAAATACCACCATCATCCACTTCAAGGATGATGACCTCCACATCCACCCAGCCGACCTCCTCCCACAGATACATCCTGATGACCACCACCTTCCCCACTTTGCCCAATTTGTTAAAAGGAACACTATGCTCACCATCATTGCTGATGCTCTCACCGCCACCACCTGTTCCATCACCAACCTCTCCTTGGCCACCAACAATCTTGCTGCACTCACCCTCACCATTGATCCACATGAAATGACTTATGAGGAACATGATTCATTTTTGTGAAATGCCCAGAATCTACATTGCACCGCTGAGGCACTCAAATGGAAGGTGGAGACTTCCACAAAAGAACTGGATAATGCAGTCAAGTGGGCTGAATCCAGAATGGACCATGGCTGGACTACTTCTGGCTGGTAGAAGTCAGTGACTTCTCACATACAAAGGGGGTAATGTTACAATTCTCTTTTCCCTTTGTTAACAGACTACTTTTACTTGTTACAAACCCGCAGTTATGCTTGGACATTATCTCCTTTCATAGCTACCTTCACCTTTCCTTTCTCAGATAGCTATGCCCTTTTCCCTTTAGTTTCCATTCTCCTCTAAATGTATATAAACCCTTCTCATGTACTGTAGTTCTTTAGTTCCAACTTAGTCGAATCATATCTACAACTTGAACACTCTTTTGCTCATTGCCTCAACCACTCTCCTCACTCTTTCTCTAAGCCTTTGTCATCATCAGACTTAGTGCCTAGAACCCTTGTCCAGTGGCTGGGAACATACTGAGACTCTGTTTGCCACTGTAGACTTGGACGCAGAACGACGTTGTGGACATTGACCATAACATTGAGGATAGCAACAAGCTCCAAGTTTGGATTTCAGCTTAGAGGTGAGAGATAGTCAATTATCATCCTGTGCAAAATGTTTGTATCTGACATGACTAGTCAAAACAAGTTGCAAGGGAACTAGTGTTGCCAATGGCTTAGCTGCTTTTTCAGAAAATTCATAAAATTCTGAAAATATTCATGTAGATGAGCCCAAAAGCTGCAAACCCTAAGCAATCTGTGTTGCAGGTGAAGTGATATTGAACCGGCTACAAAATGATTTTTTAGCCATTTGTAGCCATTATCTCAGTAATAAATGAGTTTCATGCTTAATGTCAGTACAAGACCCATCAGAGATTGTAGTCTACAATGCTCAAATATGTTCAGAATTTTAACTATTTTATTTAAAGCTGTATTGCAATAAGCAGTTGTAAGCTATTAGGATATAACAGATGTGAAAACAACAACTCACTTTTCAAAAATCTGAAGGGACAAGCACATGAGTGTCCCGTTTGCGTCGGCAGACTGTGTAAATTCTATATTACCATCCGCTCAATGCCTTGATTCCTTGTGAAGCACCATGGACGTGCAGTAAATGTGAGGAAAGGGGAGAGAGCGTGAAGAAATGCGCCGCATGGTTGTCACTGGCGAGCACAAGTCCCTCTCTTTCGCGAAATGGGCATAGGGATGGCATGACCGCATTGGAGACGAGCGAGTGGCAGGAAAGCGGGAGAGGTGGACAGCCTCATTTGAAGCAGTGAGCGTAGTCCCCATGATGTCGTGCCTTAAATGGAGACTCAAGGCTGCGTACCTGATATCGTTTGAAGTCTTAAATGGAGTTTTTTGCCATACCCCCCGGAACCTTTACGCTTGCAAAACCTTCAATACTATATGCTTCTTCCGGGCGTGGTCGGGATAGATATCAGCAAGCGATGTTGCTGCTAAATTAAATGGCATCTTCAAGACCACATACAACAACCATCACTGTTCAAGGGACAGAGACATCAAAGGCCAGGCAACTTGATATTGCTCTATATGGGGGTAGCCTTAAATTAGAACGGCGGAACTGAGCACAGTACGTTAACAATCCCGGCGGAAGCAGGCCTCGCCGACGGTTCTTCTGCCCAGCATGTCTGAACTAGCTCAGAAAACCACGTACAAACGACGATTTCAAGGGGTAAATCCGGTCGTTGACCCTTGTCTCGAAGTCGCAAAACATCATTCAAGCTCTTTGCTGCAAAGGGAATATCTTCTGTAAATATCTGATCACATCGTCACAAATTGCATGACATGAGCTTGAGGTCGAAACTACCTCAATGACAGTCATTGCGAATGCAAACACGTCGCTAGCCGTCGTGCAGGTGAGAATGTCCCCATAGTCACCGTCACCGAGAAGCTCTGGTGCCAACCATCTCACGCTGTCTTCAAACGCATAGCTTCTAGATCCCTGTACGGGAATAATGAGCCCTAGCTCGTAGTCAGCTATTACGGCGCGCTTTGAGCCTGTTATAAATATGTTCGCCTTCAGAGGAACGTAAGTGTCAGCACAGAAACGTATAGGCATTACACTTTACGTACTGCACGTAGATCTCCGTGTACGATATAGGGTTTCAGTGTATGAAGGTAGTTGAGTCCCTCGGCAACATCCAGGACCTACGAACGTGGCTATGAATCGGTCAATTGCGACGTCACTCATATTTACCATCCGAATCTTCTCTTTGAATGATGGGAGTTTCATCTTCATATATTCCATAATGTTGCCTTCAGAATAGTAGTCCATGATGATCGCAGGCATTGGGCCACAATTGAGAGTGTAGCCATAACATCGAGCGACATTAACATGGTTAAATGTCGCCCAGCGCTCTGCGTGTTTTTTGAATCTCTATAGAAGAAAAAAACAGTGAGTTTAGTAAGTCTATGGACCTACTTGGAACCATCTACCTCAGTGAACCCATCAGCAAGAAGTTCCTTGTAAACGCCATTCGTACGCAATGCCTTGATACCTATGAGTTTGGGTAGTCCAAGACCTTGGAAGACGGAGTAACTTAGATCAGTAGAGTTGCCATGATCGATGTTGAACCTGGTTTTGTGCACGTTCCAGTATATAAATCAGAATATCTCCCTTGTCTTTCTGGACAAACGCTAGTCTTGGAGAGTAATTCTGATAAATCCTGAACAAGATCTGAGTTCGACGAACGATCAGCCAAAATTTTGGGTGCGTACGAGGTGTGTGCAAGTCATGGGATGCGATGTTTCAACTTGGGGTGCTGTCTGAAGGAAAGTGGGCAATTCTTATAGCTACGCTCTGAGTCAGAGCTCTACTATTAGTAGCAACAAACGAGTTTTAGGGAGGTTTTTGGAGCCGTCGAGACTCCCTTCCTTCGTTACCTGCTTCTGCAGGAGTTCTGCTCAGACTTACTAGCAGCCCATCCATGCTTGGCGTCATGTCCGTATATTGTTTGAAAAAAGCATGCTGTGCTTGATTTGTAGACTTCAGAAAGGGTATGTCTTGCCTCGCTCAGAGTGCAACGGACCGTCATGCGATGTACCCGTTTATGAAATCGCGGGAGAAGTAAGGGGTTGGGTAGTAACTTACTAAACCTTAATGCTTATCGGATACTTTTATGTCATATCCATTGCACGTTTGAAGGAGACATCGACGCAAATACATTACGCCAAGCTATCCACTATGGCATCCATCATATAATACAAGCATCTCCACTTACAATAGATATCAAAAGTCAACATCAACATTACTCATATGCAGCATGCTGGTCAGTTCTGTTGATCACATCCTCCACAAGATTGTTGTGCCCATCGACGGGCAGTGGGCTTATCCGAGCCCTATCCCTGACTTCGGCCTCCCTCCTCAGTCTGTCGATCATCGTCTCTTCGTCCAAGGCCATCTCTAAATCCATATACTTCGGCGGACCACCATACCGGTCATACGCGGGCAAAACTTCCTTATCACCCAACGACCACTGGTCGGGATCCCGTCCACTATCCATCCTCCGCCCATGTTCATCGACATCCGTTGCTCTGGTCCGCCGCGTTGCTACTTGGTATCCGTAGGTATATGGGAGGACCGACAACGGGAGATCACGTAAGTCAGGGGAGAGGTTGTGCGAAGCCGTGACGGGATACCGGACATCGTCGTAAACGGATGGACTTTGATAGGTCGTATCGCCATCATGTGGTCGGAGGCGGCTACGGAAGTACGAACGGGAAGGGACAGCTACGTGGTTTTGGGAGCTGGAATAGGCACTCTGAGGAGCAGATGTGGGGGAACGCCTCCGAGAGAAAGAAGGAGGACGAAAGAAGTGGGATAGAGGTTGATTAGTCTGTGATAGACGACGGAACCTTGGGGAGAGAATAAGTTTTTTGAAATGTTGAAAAAGGGATGGAATACCTGTAGAAGATGAGAAAAACGACGACAAGAATGATGAGCGAGACGAGAACATATTCAAACACATTCTGCGAAAAAAAGAAAGTGTGAGAAAAGAGTTCCAAAAATGACAATGTTAGCCTACCTTGGCTAAATTGCGATCGGCTTGGTTTGGATCTGGTGGTGCTTTAAGGGTGCTTGGGTCTGGGAAGTAGGGGGAAGCGGTCGATGATGTGGCCATGGAGGAAGATGTATGTGCGCTGGTTGTTGAGGAAGAAGGCATCCTGCTGGTCGGTTGCTGCGCAACGCCGGATATAGCCCTGGGGACAACGGGTGAAGCTGACGGCAAAGTCATGTCGACATCGATCAGCTTTGAACGGATGTCAAGCACGGATGGCAGCGGTGGTGAAGGTGCAAGGCCGAGGGGAGGAGTTGATGCGGCGGAAGGGGAAGTCTTGAACGGCAGACGCACTTTATAACTGAGGAAAGGACTGGAAAGGAGCGAAATGAGTTGACATCGGCATGAAACGAAAGATCAAAGTGCCTGAACTGGTCACCCTTGCATCGCCAATCTATCCGTGGCACTCGTGCTCAAAGTAGACTTATTATCGATTATCACCGACTCCAATGCCAATATACTCCAAGGCTTTTCGTCTTGTGAAAGCCTTCTCCTCGACGAGGAGACAGTAGCCGACTGTCCGAGTTGCACTCTGTTTGCACGTGTTTGGGCCTCCTGACCATGCGTCCGACTCTGTTACTTCAGAAATCGGGGCGCTCTGCCTGGAAAGGTGCGTTCCGCCTCCACCTACATGTCTCGCACATGTTTACCTCGCTGGAGGCCCGTACTTTGTTACTTTCCCAAACCTCAAGGACGCCCTTACAAATCATGTCCCTATCAAGACACAAGCCCGTTCCTGCACCATTTTGCCGAACTTCGTAGGGTATGTATACAGTGCTTGTGTTACGTGGCCGTGACATGACATCCCCTAGTGTTCGCTTTATGGTCCATAACGGCAAGGACTACGTTCCAGTGTTGGTCACACAAGACATGGTTGGCCATAAGCTTGGCGAGTTTTCACATACAAAAAAGAGGTTCAACTTTAAGTGAGTAAACAAATAAAAATAATTTAGAGTATCTAGCTGTTGACAGAGGAACGGCAGAGGGGCAAAAGGACGGTTATAACGCGCAAACGCAACATCTACGCTCCTTGGACCTTCTGCGCAAAGGCCACTCTTTCCGCATTGTATTCCTCCGCTTGTATCCTTTTTTGAGGTATACCCCAACTTCCTTGGTGAAACTGTTCGCCAATTACACAATGTGATTTATATTATTCAATGGTTGAATTGGATCCCGTCCAGGGGCTATTCTTCCTCGTCAGATTTCAGCTCCCCGTTCGAGATAGGAGTCAGCTAGTCAATGTCTATTTTGGCCGATCCTCAGAAGCACCATGGGGGCCAGTTTGATCCCAAAATTTTGATCGGTACATATGAAATGAAAAGTTGTCAGCCAGGCCCCAGGTAGATGCCAATACAACAGCCCATTTGTTCACAATGGGGAGAAGCATACCATTTTTATCGTGCAACGTGCTACATTATTATCAAGCGGCATTTTCCAAATCGGTTGTATTCCGCGCCTAACATCGCCAGCTAATCATAATCCTCCATCGCGATAGTTTTCTAGTACAAAGAGCCCAGGAATAAGCTTTATATCGGATAGATCATCCATCGCATCCCATTCTAGGATATTCCGGCTTTCTTTGTTACAAATCAGATAACGACCTTGCATATAATAGGCCCCCACGACGCCAGCTTCCTTCATCAGCTCTCTTGAACCTCTCGCCCTCCCAAGCACTACTCTTTCACACACGACTTGACATGCCTTTCTTCTCAAACGCGAAAGATTTTACGATTCAGAACGGTCAAATGAACGATATTGCTGGTAATTACAACCACACCGTCAACAACACCACCACGAACAACAAAGATGCTGGCAACGTAGCTGTTGGATCCGTTGTCACCAAGGGAAACACTAATATAACGAATACCGACGTTGGTGAGTCTTTAGTAGATTTTGAACGACGACCCTAATACTGTATTACAGGAACTGGTGACGGGAACACGGTCAGCTTCTGATTGAGATGATTGGTAGTCGCAACTGGTATGCACGTGCATACTACCCCTTCGTTCTTTATCTGAACAGAAGATATACATTACTTTAGAATCCAGTACTGGATGTTGACGAGGGAGATTTTCATACATATATGTAATTGATTTGTTCCGATAACCAGTCACTAGTCATCGGTCTCGGCCCGGTAATCCGACTACTTCTAGCTCCATCATCTGCTGGCAAGTGTTCCACAGCCTCCAACACAGGATAGGCGAAACGATATGAACTATCAAGGGGAGACGGGAAAGCACAGCCAAGCCGAGCCTGAACGAGAAGAAGGAAGTTCAGACACTGCTAAGAACGGTTCCCATCTCAATGTTTGGCGTGTGATCCATTAGACTAGGAACCATCACCGGCACCAAGCTTACTATCGCCAACCGAGAAGAAGCATTGCCAATTTCAGAGTATTATGACATATATCTGGCAATAGGAGTACGTACGTGCGCTAATCGTCCCAGCTCGAGGTACTGGTTTCATGCAAGTAGTTGGTGAGCCATTTTTCAATTTTAGTTTTAAAAGTACCTTTCGAATTTGGAAGTCATTATCGGAACTGACATATAGGTGGGATCACGAAACCTTGTTCAAGATCTTGAGTTAACCGCCGTTCACACAGCTATTCGGTGCGCCAGAGACCCCAAGTCAACACGGCCTTTCCGAATTAGTATGCATTCAATTGTCCATCGTGGATAGCGGCGCTTAATTCCATTCATAATCACCAATCAGGATTCATCTAGGATAACAGCCTTTGACTCACAAAATAAGCTGATGCACCCTTACCTCATTCGTATAGGACTATAAGTACCCCACCACAAATACCCAAGCATCAACCGTCTCTGCATCCACCTTTCATACAAGTACCTGCGTTATACTTCACTCGACATGACTTTCTTCGCCAATGCGCATGATTTCAGGATTGAGAAGGCCGAGATGAATGATGTTCAGGGTGATATGAACAAAACCGTTAACAACTACGAGACGTCGAATACCAACACTGGAAACGTTAAAATCGATTCTTTTGTTAAGAAGGGAGACACCAACATAACAGGCTCCAGCATTGGTTAGTTTTTGCTTCCCCTTTTTTGGACGGATTTTCAGCAAAAAATGGATCGTCATTGAGTCTCTGATGATCGTTTGCAGGAACCGGTAACAACAACACTATCTCATTCTGAACATTTGTAACTAAAGGATTTGGCGAATCGTGTTGTGGTGCGTGTACTTCTTGTTGCGTATGATGAACGTATGAACGCTTAGTGAATCGTTTTGGACATAAACAGACGACTTTTTTTGAGGGAGGGAAGGGATGCGTGATTTAAATAGCTCGTAACTAGTACTTTTAGTATTGAATGTAGATTGGGAAATGGCACTTTGTCTCGTATCGCAACCATTTATATTATTACTCCTGATCGACGCTGGTGGAAGGAGCACTTGGTAGAGTGGGCCTTATTTCTCTGGCACAGCTAGAAGCATTTATCACCTGCCGCTTGTTGTAAATACTT